>CM054063.1:164278696-164903696 GCA_028641055.1 Alopecurus myosuroides
TGCGGCACGACACCCTCTCTGACTCGTGCACCCAGCTACAGGAGCACACGAACAAGGCATGCTTCCTCATATGTGCTGCTACCCAAGTGCTAACACGGCTGCATGAACGTCTGCTTGTGGATGATGGTTCCGCCTACTCTGAGTGGCCTCCTGCGAGTTCTCCTAAGCGAGGATGATCCCCTCCAGGAATACTCCCTTGCGTAGACCGAGTGTGTGTCCAAGACGGCTATTCAGTTTTCCCGGGCGCATGGCGTCTCGAGTGACCTGGAGAAGGTGTTCTCGGTGCTTCCACGAGACTCGATGGGCAAAAAGGTAGCGCTCCGTCCTTTTGGCGACCATGCAGAGGAGCTTGCGAAGATGCTTTCTAGGGTAGTCTCCCGCGCTGGGAAAAAAGGACAGCCTGCTGCGAGTGGAGCTACCTCTGTAGTTCCTTAGATTAATTCCTATTTCTGTATGCTTTCATGTGTAATGAACCTTGGGATGTATTCCTGTACTTTGTTTTGTCCAACTGATATGTTTTTTAAAGTGTCAGCGTTATATTATTGCGCCTTACTTTGTATTCTCCTGATGGGAGTAGCCCCCGGGTATTCGAAGATATTTGGTGGTGCATCATCGAGTGGGGTATGATCATGTCTTCTAAGACTTCGTTGTTCTTTCCAGGTTGTGGGCTCCGGCGGAGGTTCATCGAGTGGAGTTGCTCCTTTGACTGAGCCGGTGGTTGCGGCTGCCAGTATATTCGCTTCACTCCATGACCGTGTCACGGATGGCGAGCGTAAGCTCAAGGCTTTGCGAGGCGTGGCAGATGTTGCTAAGTCGAAGCAGAAACTTGCGGCAGATCGCGAGCAATTCGTGATGGAGGAGGTGGCAAGCGTTGCAAAGGGCATGCATTGTAAGTCCCGCGAGCCCCCAGGTGCTTTTTTGCATGTTGTTGAGTGGCCTGCTGAGGCTATTTCGTCGGGTGGGGATGTTCGCGAGTGTGTGTGTCAGCAGCTCATCTGTGGTGCTCAGGTGGCGCTCGCCTTCGTGCGTTTGTGGCATCCTGAGGTTAACTTCAATTCAGTGGTGCGACTTCCTGACACCCGAGGGCCACGTGTAGATTTTGTCCCTCATTATGAGGTTGTGCGCCCTGCTACGGAGCAGATTATTCGACTAACTGCGACGGAGACCGAGCGATTGCTTCAAGAGGCGGCTACTCAGCAATAGCTGAAGATCCTTAAGGTGTATGTACCTTGTATGTTGTAGTTTTTAAGGTGTATTAAGGTGTGCACCTTGTGACCTTGTATGTTTTAATTGATTAAGGTGTTCATAAGGTGTGTACCTTGTTACCTTGTAAAAAATTTCATCGAGTGTGAGTACTCGAAGATTTTGTTGATGCAAGTTTGGTGGAGCCCCCGTGTGTTGGGATGTGACCTTTAGCATGTAAAAGAAAAAAGAAAAAATGGAAAGAGCGATAGTATAGTCTTTGCAGCTATGGTTGAGGAACCATGTTTTTATTGTGATGGCTGAAAAGCCATGTATTTGCTCGGGCTACAATGTGGCTAGTACAGCCTTATTTCTTGCCTGTAGGGGATGAAATCCTAGGGGTAGAACTTGCGGAGATGCGCCACGTTCCACGGGTTGGAGTAGATGTCGCCTGTCTTTGGATTCTTCAAGCGGTAGGCGCCTCCTGGGATAACTTCATGTACGATGAAGGGCCCTTCCCATGGTGGCTCCAGCTTGTGTCCTTCTTTCTGCTTGAGTCGCAACACCAGGTTTCCTACCACGAAAGATCTTTGGCGTATGCGGCGACTGTGGTAATTGCGCAGCGATTGCTGATAAACTGCATATCTGGCGAGTGCGATGTCCCTGATCTCATCCAGCGCGTCCACGTCTTCTGCGAGTGCCTTGTTGGAGGTTTCTTCGCTGTATGCTACGACTCGTGGGGTGCTGAACTTAACATCCTCGGGTAGCACGGCCTCAGCTCCGTATACCATGAAGAATGGTGTGTAGTTGGTCGATCAATTTGGTGTCGTTCGCAAGCTTCATAACACCGATGGTAGTTCTATAGCCCAATGCCTTGTTGTTCGGTGTAGCCGAGTGAGTAGCCGCTTCTTTAGGCCAGCCGAAACTAATCCGTTGGATCGTTCGACTTGGCCATTGGTTTGCGGGTGAGCTACCGAGGCGAAGCTGAGAGTTATCACCTTTTCCTTGCAGAAGTCCTGGGTTTCTTTGGCTGTGAAGTTTGTCCCGTTGTGCGTGATGGTGTTGTGTGGGACACCGAACTTGCACACGATGGAGTCGAGGAATCTCACGGCGCACTCGGTGTGTTGCGACGTGACTGGCATGGCCTCTATCCATTTGGTGAATTTATCGACTGCGACCAGCAAATGGATGTATCCTCCGGGTGTTGATTTCCGCAGTGGTCCTACCATGTCGAGCCCCCATTGAGCGAAGGGCCAAGAGATGGGGATCATGTGGAGTTCTGTGGCCGGTGCGTGTGGCTTGGGCGTGAATCTTTGGCAGGCGTTGCACTTCTTGACGAGATCTTTGGCGTCTCTGGCTGCCGTGAGCCAGTAGAATCCTGCTCGAAAAGCTTTTCCCAAGATTGCTCTCCAGTTAGCGTGATGCCCGCAGTCCCCTTGGTGTATGTCGCGGAGCAGTTCTTTGTCGTCCTCAGGTAAGATGCACCACCGGAGTACCTGTGATATGCTTTGCTTGTATAGCTCTCCTTTCATCACCCGAAAGGATTTGCTGCGTCATAATATCTGTCTGGCTTCGCAAACGTCTGCTGGGAGCTGCCTGTTTGTCAGGTAGTCGAGGTATTTCTGCGTCCAGGTTGGCTCGACCAAAAAGACTTGCCTTGAGATGTTATGTGTGAGCTCTATGAGGGCGATTATCTGGTTGGCCACCGTTTCTGTTGTTGCGGGTGTCAATGCTTGCTTTTTTACCTTGACTGATCGTTTGCTAATTCTTTCGAAGTATATTCCTGGTGGAATAGGGGCGTTTGTTCACCCTATGTTCGCCAGTTTGTCTTATTCCTTGTTGCTTGATTGCGCAATGTGCTTCAGCTCGCACCCTTTGAAACTTCCTTCGAGTAGGTTGTACATGTCACGATAGGCGACCATGTTATCTGCAACAGCGTCGCACTCCTTCGTCTGATGTACGATGAGATTTGAATCCCCATATATCATCAATCGAGTGGCTCCGCAGGCAATCGCCATCTTCATGTCTTGTAAGAGGGCCTCGTATTCTGCATCGTTGTTGGACGTTGGATCGTCAGGGGGGAAGTCGAGTCGCAAGACGTACTGCATCTTGTCACCCCTTGGCGATATGAGGATTACTCCGGCTCCGGCTCCCTCGTTTCTTTTTTATCCGTCGAAGTACATGATCCATTTGCTCGTGTATTCTGGAGGTCCTAGGGTTTGCAGCTCCGTCCACTCGTGCAGGAACTCCATGACAACCTGGGATTTTATAGCATTGCGCCCTGTGTATATTATATTGGTCTCTGAACATCGTATGATTTTCCGTCCTCTGGCCGCTCGACGACAATTACCGTGCTGACGACTTGGTTTCTTGCGGCTAGGTAAAGGTAGAGGGGTTCCCTTTCCTGCGGCATTGCCAATATGCCTCTGCTCTACAACACTCTTTTCAGGTCGATCAACGCCTTTTTTGCTTCTGGCGTCCACTCGAACTTATCTGTTTTCTTCAGCAACTTATAGAAAGGGAGCGCTTGCTCGCCTAATCTTGCGATGAACCTTCTTAGAGCGGCCATTCGCCCTACGAGCTGCTGCACGCCGCGAAGATTCGTTGGTTCCTTCATCGTCAGAATTGCGTGTATTTTTTCCGGGTTAGCCTCAATTCCTCGGGCAGAGACCAGATAGCCGAGGAGTTGTCCCGCGGGGACTCCGAAGACACATTTTGTCGGGTTGAGTTTGATTATGTACGCGTTGAGGGCGTCGAATGTCTCCCTGATATCCTCGAGGAGTGTGTCCTTCACTCGAGTCTTGATGACAATGTCGTCAACGTAAACTTGTACGTTCTTGCCAATGAGCTTGGCGAGGCATTTTTGCATGCAGCGCTGATATGTTGCGCTTGCGTTTATTAGCCCGAAGGGCATTGTTTGTATACGCCATGTGGCGTGATGAATGTCGTCTTCTCCTCGTCCTCTTGCTTCATCCTGATTTGATTACAGCCCGAGTAGGCGTCCAGAAAGGAGAGGCACTGACAGCCTGTTGTAGAATCCACGATCTGGTCAATTCGTGGTAATGGGAAGTTATCCTTGGGGCAGTGTTTGTTGAACGACGTGTAGTCCATACACACGCGAAGGATGTCAGTACTTTTCTTCGGGACTAACACCGGGTTTGCTAACCAGGTGGAAATCTTGATTTCCCTGATGAACTTGGCGGCTAACAATCTGTTCACCTCTTCTCCGAGTGCTCTCTGTTTTGGCTCGGAAAAACGTCGGGTGGTTTGCTTGACTGGCTTTCCGTCTTTAAACACTTCAAGTGAGTGCTCGGAGAACTCCTGGGTATTCCTGGCATATCTGATGGCTGCCAGGCAAAAATCTCCCAGTACTCACGGAGGAGTTCGACGAGCGCGCTTTCCTATGCAGGTGATAAGGTGGTGGACACCATTGCCGTCTTTGCGGATTCTGTCGGGTGCACTTGATCTTTTCGAGTGCCGTTGTTTGGGCTGAACTCGAGTTCTGGGGCGTTCTTTTTGGTGTGGCATCACGGAGTGGTCCGTGGTTTTTGCCAGCTCCTCCTGCATCTCAAAAGATTTCGCGATTTCGTTGAACTCACTGTCGCATTTGTCTGACTTATGGAAGTCGCCGCTTATGGTGATCGATTCGTATTTTCCTGGAAGTTTGAGCTTCAGGTAGGCGTAGTGGGGTACTGCCATGAATCTCGCGAACGTTGTTCGGCCGAGAATGGCGTGGTACTGTGATGGCTAGTCGACTACCTCAAAGTCGAGAAATTCTCTCCTTTAATTCTTCGGGTCTCCTAGTATCACTTCCAGGTTGATTGTTCCGAGTGGCCGAACAGCTTTCCCTGGTACTACCCGTGGAAGGATATTTCCGATTCTGCGAGTCCGTCCACGTTCTTGTTCATCTTGCGGAGTGTGTCCGCGTATATGATGTTGATTCCGCTGCCACCATCCATGAACACCCGAGCAAGGTCGTAGTTGCCTATTTGCGCCTGAATGACGAGCGCGGCGTGCCCTGGTCGATATACCCGTGGGGGATGGTCCTTTTTGGAGAAGCTTATCGACTGCTCTGACATCTTCAGGTATTCGGTTGCGGATGGTAGAGCTTGTACTGCCATGTTAACTTGGCGTGTGTTTGTCTTCTGGACTCTTCGGGACGGGCAGACATTTTGTATCATGCCTAGGAGCCCATGTGGGTTTGGATATCCGTTGGCTCCCTGGTTTGCGGCGGGTGGCGCCGGTAGCGTGGCTAGCGCCACGTTCTAATGTCCTGGTGGAGGCAGGGGTGGCGGCTGGTATCCGGCAGCTCCTACTGGGAGTTGCGGGTATCCCTGTTTAACGGCGGCCCTGTGCTTCTTCGTGTAAGCTTCGTGGATGTCCTGGAACTTTCGGCAGTCCTTCAGGAGATGAGTTGCCTTGGTTTTTCCCGTGCGCTTATCTGTGAATAGATGTAGAGAGAAGTATCCGTCAAGATCTTCCTCTAGAGTTTTATCGCCTGGCTTTGGTTTCCCGTCGCGATTTCTTGTGAACTCCGCTGCTACCAGTTCCTCTCGATCGTCATGGTCGTAGTATTTCCTCTTCTTCTAGGCGACGTGCTCCCGCATCTGCGAGGTGTTTTGTCTGCCCGAGGGGTTTTGTCGGCTTCTGGAGTAGTCGCGTTCCTGCGGTTCTGGGCGGCGAGTCTTGCGGCTGCCATGCCTGGCCCTCTCTGAACCTACTGATGTTGTTCCGCGCGGGCGTCGTTTTCGGGCGGCTTGTTCGCCTGTAAGTATGTGGCGGCTGCCAGGAGAGCCGCAGCGGGGGTTTTCGGGTGCATGTTGCCCTCCTCGTCGACGTGCATGAGGGGCGTCTCGAGTGATTTGCTTATCCCGCTGAGGGACTCATGGTCCAGGCGAGCATTCTTCGATACGTCCTTCTTTTTCGGGGGTTTGCTACCCGTCGATTGGGTCCTTGAGAGCGCTGCGTGGCGCACACTTGAGGCTACCGCCGCTTCCTTCCGTATGTCCAGATCCTTGCGGGCTGCTGCGATCAGTCGACCTGTTCGCACCAAGTGGTAGTGGTATGCGGTCAGATCATCTCGAGAAGCTCCATCTTCTATCGTGAGACTTTGATGCGCTCTCGCTCCTTTCGACTTGTCTCCGTTTCTTCGGGTTGTTCAGTTGATTCTGCCATGCAGACTTGGGTCAGATATGGCTCGTGAGTCCTAGGCGTGGGTCGACGACTTTCACCGAATCTGGAGGGTTTCTCAGTCGCGATGGTGTCGAAATCGCGTATGTTGCGGCGGATGGAGCCGCTGCTGGGCGCTAGGTCGCGACCAGCGTCATCAGGTGTCGACTCGAGGATTGTCGGGCTGGAGACGGATTCGAAGTCCGACTCACCGATCCTGATCTGGTCGGGGAAGTGCAGGATTCTCGCCTTGCTGGCGCGAAAGTGGAAGCTGTCGAACGTCAGGCTGACGCTCTTCTCGAGTTTGCTGAATACTGGACGTGATTCCGGCGAGTGGGCGCGTAGATGAGCGACCCGAAGCGGATCGGCTCTGATGGATTTGATGATCCAGGGCTCCAGCTGAAGTTGGGCGAAGATGAGGCCGAAGACGCCGTCGATCCAGCGCTCGCTGTTCCCACAGACAGCTCCAATTGCCGATTACTCATATCAGCAAGTCCCTCGGATGATCCGATAGGGTTTCGATTAAGATAACGAGTAGGCGCTAGCGACAATCGTTGGCTAACAGGGGCACAGTTTTACCCAGGTTCGGGGCCCTCATAGAGGTAAAACCCTTACTCATGCTCTTGAGATCTGTATTATCGGTAGAACGATTACAATGTGGATGCGCAAGCCGAAAGATTGGTCTCGAGCTTATGGCTATGGTAGTGAAAGTAGATTTTATTCTTCCCTCCCGGTCATTCTCCTAGCCTTTTATAGGTGGCCAGGTCTCAAACCGTGTCCGGGAGGGTTACAAACCCTAGTTCTAGGTCGGTAGGGGCTTTCCTTCTTGACACGCAAGTCTTGCGGGTGGGCTTCTGTTGGGCCTTCTAGAACCGCGGGATAGCACCTCTCTTTGGGCCTAGGTCTTGGGCCTTGGATTGGGTAGGCTCACCCGATAGGTCCAGGAATCATCCCCACGTCAGTAGCCCCATGTCGTCAGCGTTCAGAGGGATCTTCTTTGTGGTTGTCCTCTTCTGAGAGAATAGTGCTTCTTCTTCGGGACCTTGAAGAGATGCTCAACACTGTCCTCATTGATGGGATGCGATGCTGCGGCTTCCTTGCAGGCGTGCTCGATGGAGCGCATCGCTTCCTTGATGTCGCCACGAACAGTGAGGGTCCTAGTGCTTCCAGGCATCTTGACGAGGATGTACGCGTGGTGAGTGATGACCATGAACTTGGTCAACGCGGGGTAGCCGAGGATGGCGTTGTAGGGGAGGCCTATGTGCGCCATGTCAAAGTCGAGAGTCTCTATTCTAGCGGGTGTCGAACGTGACGGTGAGACGCACCCGTCCAAGAGGAGCCGTGGTTCCGCTGGTGGTGCCCGAGAAAAGACTTATGGCCATCAGACGCTCCTGAGGTACTCGCAGCTTCTCGAAGGTCTCCACAGAGATCACGTTGAGGAATGCGCCCCCGTCAACGAGCATCTTGGAGACATCGATGTTGTTGATCGTGGGGGTGCATACCAGGGGGATAGTCCCCATGGAGCTGGTAGACTTGGGGTGGCCGGTCACATCAAAGGAGTTCTTGTGTTGAGACAACTTGAGAGGTTGGGAGGCCCCAACTCTTGGTCAGACAGTGTTGATCTCTCGGAAGGCCTGCTTAAGGTGGCGGCTGGAGAGAGGGGCCAAGGACCCGTCAAGGATGCACGCTACTCGAGGAGGGGTCACGAGTATACCTGGCCATCTCAGGCCCGGCCCTGTCGGCTCACCCAGGCCCGGCCCTAAAATCAAGGGCCTAGGCCCTACAGGCTTTCCCGTAGGCCGGTCTTGGCATATTCGGATTTTAAGAAAGAGACCCGGCCCACGGCCCTAGGACCTAAGGGATTTGGTAGGGCCTGGGAGGGCTTGGGCTTGAAAACTAGGCCCGTTGGTAGGGCCTAGGAGGGCATGGGCCTCAGTTTTTTCCCGTGGGCTTTTCCAGGCTTGGCCCAAGCCCGGCCCATGGACAGGTATAGTCACGAGACCCCTGTTTTCCTCGGGGAGGTTGCTATCATCATCGGCCTTGATGAAACGCAGAAGGACATCGTTTTACTAAGGTTTGTTATGGCGGAGACGGTCGTAGTGCCAGAAGCGGTTGACGAACTGCATGTGCAGCGTTTACCACGTGCCAACAGACCCATCCGGGAGGTTCATCAGCCATGTGAGGGTCGCGTCCTTGAGAGCCAAGGGGAAGTACCTCATCGGGCACCTGTCGCACCCCTAGCTGCTAGGATGCTCGCCTTGTATCCTCCTAGGAATTCGAGGGGAGGGTAGCACGGAGGCAGCCGAGGGCAGAAAGTGGAGGGCCACTTTGCCACCCATAGGCCCCTGGAGAACGCATATTATCAACTGGCCCTCGCGCTGGCGCATCGCCGGCGGTAGTTTGGATACTCCGGACTCAAGCGTGCACCGCTTTGAGGGCGAGGGAGGTAGCAAGGCGCGGGGCCGAGCGCCCTAGGGGTTTGACGGGGTTTCTTTAGGGCGAGTCCCCACGGTGTCGACCACAAGCGTCGCCTCGTAGGTGGCTCCAACAAGCTCTTCGATAGCGGACAGGGCGCGGGGAGTCCCAGGGTGTAGTCCTTGCACTCTAGGCCAGCTTGGTGACGTGATTCAACCATGCGATGCGGCCGAGGACATCGGGCGGACATAACGGCAGGTCCTGTGCCTCCGGTAGGGCTTCCTGCGAGCTTGGCTGACTGTGTGCAGGCACAACCAGTGAGGGCAGGATGAGTGTTTCCTATGTAGGAGCCTCCAGGTACCAGGTCGGGTCCGAGGAGGAAAGCTCGGCGCCCGGTGCGCCACGCCCCAGGCATGGTGTGCGGAGGTGAGGGCGATGGCGCCCGACGCTGATTTATCTTTTATATCTATTGTTGAGAAAGAACCTTTTTGTGGTACTGAAAATGAAAGTGCTATGAAACATATGAATGAGCTCTCCTCTTTGAGTAGTTTATTCTCTGATGATCTTAAGAAATGTAGCTACTTTGTTGCTAAAATATTCCCTTTCTCATTAAAATATGAAGCTAAAACTTGGTTTAATAATTTGTCTCCGGGATCTATTGATAGTCCTATTGGTTTGGTTAACGCTTTCTTTCAGAAATATTTTCCTGCTAGTGCTCAACATGCTGCTTTACAAAATATATTTAATTTCAAGCAATTGGAAGGACAGAAAATGCATGTATCTTGGGCAAGGTTCTGTTCTTTAGTTAGGGCTACACCTGGGCATAAGTTAGAAAATAATGAACTTCTTGATATATTCTATAATGGACTAACTGTTGAATCTAGGACATACCTGGATAGTTGTGTTGGTTGTGTTTTCAGGCAAAGAACTCCAGATGAAGCTGAGGAATTAATGGCTAAAATAAGTCAAAATCATGATGATTGGACTATGGTTGAGCCTGAGCCGACCCTACTCCAGTATCAACACTAACACCAACACCCAAGAAGAGGGGAATGATTGAATTAAATGAAGAAGTGATGAGAGAAGCCAAGAAATCTCTTAAAGAGAGGGGTATTAAATTTGAAGATGTGAAGAATCTTCCACCTATAGAAGAATTATGTACGCCAATCCCTCACTCATCCACCATTGAGGTACACTCTCTCCAACATTTTGATAGTAGAGATATTCCCTATAATAAACCTCCTGATCAATGTTTAGATGAATTTGATAATTATGTTATTAAGCAAGATAATTTTAATATGAGAGTGCAAAATCACCTAATGGAAAACTCTAGAGCTATTGATAATTTCCATGTTATTATAGAAAGAACCTCTAATGATGTTAAAATGCTTGTTAAACCTTTTCAAATGGTTCAAACTCAAATTGATCAACTTGCTAAAGTGCAAAAAGATTTGCTAGCTAATTCTTCTAAAGAAAAACATGCTTATGAAATACAAACTAGAAGTGGTATTGCTACACAAGGTCCTTTATATCCTGAGGGACATCCTAAAAGAATTGAACAAGATTCTCAGCAAACTAATAATAATGTTATTCATACTAAGAAGAAAAAGAAGAAGAAACATAAAACTATTGTAGAATCCTGTGAACTTGCTAAAGATCCTAATAGTATATCTATCTCTGATGTTGAAACTGAAAGTGGTAATGAAGAGAATAATGCTTCTGATAAAGAAGAAATTGAAGAGGAACCTGAAAAGCAAACTAAAAATACAAAGTACACTAAGGAAGATTTTCTTGCTAATAAACATGGTAATGAGAGAGCCTTGGGTACAAAAACCAATGCCTTATCCTAATGGATGAAACCTTTGTTCTTGCAAATTCCTTTAACTGATGCTATTAAATTGCCTCCTTATGCAAAATATATGAAATATATTGTCTCTAACAAAAGGAAGATTCCTAATGAGGAAATTTCCACTATGCTTGCTAATTACTCTTTTAATGGCGAGGTTCCTAAGAAGCTTGGAGATCCTGGTATACCAACTATTCTATCTTCTATTAAAAATAATTATGTTAGAACTGCTTTGTGTGATTTGGGAGCTGGAGTTAGTGTCATGCCTTTTACTCTCTATAAAAGAGTCCTCCTAGAAAAATTGATACCAACTGATATATCTTTGCAAATTGCTGATAAGTCTACTACTATTCTTGTGGTTATATGTGAGGATGTTCCTGTTCAAGTTGTTAATAATTGTCTGATATTAACTGACTTTGTTGTGTTGGAAATGCCTAAAGATGATAATATGTCTATTATTCTTGGAAGACCTTTTCTTAATACTGTAGGGGTTGTTATTGATTGCAATCAAGGAAAATTTACTTTTAATGTTAATGATAAAGAGCACACTGTTTATTTCCCAAGAAGATCGATAAGAAATATGGTCTAAATTCAATTGAAAATATTGAGACCATCAAGATTGGAGAATTTTATTGTCCTATTCCAAAGCCATCCAAAGAATATGAGACTATCATGATTAGGACTATATCAATCAAGGTTGAGGTAACATGAGTATTTAGTGAGAAACAAAGTTTTGTTTCATATAAAATTATTTTGGTAGCAAGACTTGATCAACCTTGTTAACAAAGTGATTTTAAATGAAGAAAACAATGTTATCACTACGTTTTCACTATGTTTACTTATTCATATGCTCATTTTCCCTGTGCTTCCATAAAGTATATCATGTTTTCTTGTTGTTTTCACTATGTTCACTCATGCCCACACACGTTTTCACCTCGTTTTCGCTCGTTTTCCATCGTCTACTCACGTTTTCACTATTCACAATCATGTTTTCCATATGTTTTCTTCCGTTTTCAGTGAGTATATGTTTAGTAGAGTGTCTTAGAACTGATGTAGGTTTGGTTTTGCTGACATTTTCCATCATTCCATATTTGTTTTCCAGCGATATTATTATTTATTAAAATTCTGGAAAAATTCCAGAAAAATTATAATAAATTTTTACGTAAAAAATGAGGCAGAGAGCCACCTGGGAGGCCCCAGGGGAACCCACCAGTCAGGCACACCATGGGGTGGCGCGGCCAGCCCCCTGGTGGCGCCAGCACATGGTGTGGGCCCCCTGGCCCCCCACTAACTGTCTCCCCTGCCAAAGTCTTCTCTCTCACCTCCCAAACTGAAAACATTTCCTGGAACTCGTGTTCTTGTTGTTCTTCCTGTGGATTTTCGATCTCCTTCTTCAGCCCATCATTTGTGCTGAGATTTGGTGTGTTTGATCTCCGGTATGTGACTCCTCCGATGATCCAAGTAGAATTTTGTTTAGTGAAGTATTTCTTGAGTATTTTGGTACGTAGGTGACAACTTATGTGAGTTTGCATGCTTTATTTGAGTATAAATAATGTAGTTTTGATGTATGTTTAGCTCTCATATAAGTCCCTATGGTAGTTTCCACCTTATAGTTGCTTGAAATTAATTTTTGTGATGATTGTTGAAAAATTTCAGAGATGGATAATTATAATTTTGGAGAGATATTTAGTAGTGATGCTCCTAGAAGGACAAGGCCCTCACGCTCATCCACTTCAGTGAGGCCATCGTACAATGAAGACGTTATTGCACCAAGTATTGACGATGCGGGAGGTGATGGTATCGTTAACCCATCTAGCTTTCCTTGCATTACATTTTTAAGAAGTGCAGGTTTATTAGATGACTTTCGTATGCTTATTGAAAGAGTTGGTCTAACCAACTTTATAGAGGATGAAAGCCCTCAGTATGCCACTCTCACAAAAACTTTTGTTGAGAGATTTAAATTTCAGAACACACATTTTGGTCCAACTGTTGCATTCAAGTTATATAGTAGTCTTGTTTCCTTGTCCTTGGTAGATTTTTGTACTATTATAGGTATCAACGCCGTCGGGACAGCGAGAAGGATTCAGGATAAACCAGCAGACCTCCAGGGGCTCTATCAAGAAATCACCAACGATGACGGTCGTTCATCCCAGGGTGGGAAGATAAGGAACATTCAACTTCCTGCTCTTAGATATTTCACTTACTACCTTGCTACTAGCATGCTTGGTAGGGGAAACACGAGTAATATTTCTAGTTATCACCTTGCTTTTATTGATGCTGCACTGAACCATAGCACGAAGTATAGTCTTGGTGCGCTTGTTACATGCCGCCTTGCTGCTACTGGGCCTATTTTTGGAGGCATTATCGCTACACGTGTAGCATCTGCTTTAAATGTTTCCATTGCCCCTAATGACGAAATAATTGCTCCATATAGGCTTAATCTCGCTGCCATGAAGTCCCATCACTTTTTTACTGCTAACTCTATTGCTGAACGTTTAGTATATAGAGTTTCATATATAGATGGAGAGGAGCAAAAAGTTACTTTGCCGCGGCCTGTTTTGTTTAAGATTGACAGGTCACCATGGTCGCTCTCTAAGGAGTAGGTAGACGAGTATCTGAGCACCACGGATTTTCACAGGCAGCAGGAGAGGCGAGACGCGCCTCTAGAGGACTACAACACGTAGTACACCGGCGCATCCTCGAGCACATATCAGGAGGAGGGTTCCTCCTCGGCATACTACGGGGGCGCCACCTCATTGTCCCCTTTGTGATTGATCTCCACTTAGGCCAAAAGCCTAAGCTTGGGGGAGGTATATCGACATCACACTCATTTATATATCATATTCGATCGGTTCTTTGTGTATCCATTTTTTTATTTCTTTCGTTTTCTTCCGTTTCTCTTTGTTTTATTGTTCTGTTCTTGTTTTCCAAAACACAAAAAGACCAAAAATATTTATGTTGTTTGCTTCTTTAGTTTCTTTATTTGGTTTGCTTTATCCTTTAGTTGCAGCTTAATATTCAAAAACCTAAAACGATTTTTCTTTGTTTGCTTATTCTCTTTTTCTCGTGTTTTAATTGAAAAACCCAAAAATATTTGTTGTTCTTCTTTTGTTTTGTAAAGTTTGCTGCAGAGATCAACAGTCGTCCGTGACTCCATTGGAGCTTGGTTTTCATTATATACTATTCGAGCCACAATTGAAGAGCAATAATGACGATCTATGACAATTCAAGTTGTGGTGAGAGGCTGGTATGAACCCTATTTGTTTTCATTTTTGTACATATACCCATCCATGTGAGCATGCTTAGTTTGTTCATATAAGATATATGTGATTTAATGGCTGCTTAATAGTTCGTGCTCTCTCATGTTTTGTTCCAATTTATTAATAGTGAATGACATGTCCTATAAATATTTGTTCGCATTGTTCTATTCGTAGAAGGGTATGACATTGTGGTAGCCTCCTCTGACTGTTTCATTTGAATCGACTTGGCACATGCTCACGCATGCTAAGACTGAAAACAAAAAGTCAATAAGCCTCGATGATTTATTTTGTCTCAGAGTTCTAGTGTCAATTCTATGCCTCAGATAATTTTGTTTTGTCGCAAGCATGATTATGATAGTTGTTGCTCTCTTGATTGTCGCTCCCTGTCTATTGCTAGCATTCACCTGTACTGAGTATGAGCTCTACTCGTGCATCCAACTCCACAAAAAAAACAAAGTTTGCCAAATGTGTCCACCATACCTACCTATATGTGGTATTTAACCGCCACTCCAAGTAAATTGCTCATGTGCTACCTTTAAAACTTTCTAAAATTATTCCTGTTTTGTGCCCCTGTTTTAGCTCATGAGGACGTAAATAGAGAATATTTATCTCACTTGTTGATTAGATTTCACACCCTCGACTAGTGGCTTCATCCGCTTATCCAATTGATAGAAGAGCTGGCAGCGGGGTGCCCAGCCCCAAATAATAATACAAATTCTCTTCACTATTTTTGCCCCTGATTTATCAGTCAAAGCATAATTGTGTAAACAAAAGAGAAAGAGGGATAACCTTATACACAAGTTGCGTCCTTCAAATGGGAGTTGCTCTTCTGAAATCTAGTTGGTTTGTGACGTACTGTATTTTCTGTTCACCATTCGTTGACATAAGTATACACCTCTCTAAAAAAATGTTTCCAATACCTCTGTTTAATAAAATAAAAGCTCTAGCACATGAGTGATCCATGCTTTCCTCTGCGAAGGGCCTTTATTTTACTTTTATGTTGAGTCTTCGCGTTCTCACTTTATGCACCTTCTTGGGAGCAATGGTTGTTATTCTTAGTGTAATGTGCTTGTCCCCGAACACGGTTAATTGTGGTATAACTTTGATACTTGTATCTTTGATATCTTTACTTCTAGTCTTCCCTTGAACTCTAGAGGTGTCCCGGTATTTATGTTTTGCCCCACACAAAAGGCAAGCGAGATACCACTTTATCAGATCCTATTATGAATATTAAAATCTTGCAAATAGTTATGCTTCATGTTGTTTATTATTAATATGTTGTTATCTCTTCATGGTTTGCATAGCTATTAAGTGACAGTATCTTGCATGTATCTTATCATGAGCATAATTAAGTATTTGATCATATAGTGAGTATATTTACATCATATGAAGCAAATGTGTTTGTAACAGTTCTTTTATCACACTCGGTTGTTAACTGAATTGCTTGAGAACAAGCAATAAGATAAGCTTTGGGGAGTTGATACGTCAAAAATGTATCGACTTTTCCGAACACTTTGCTGATGTTTTCCCTCTAAACTTGTGTGTTTTGAATGCAACTAACACGGACTAACGCTATTTTCAGCAGAATTACCTTGGTGTCTCGTTTTTGTGCAGAAAAATCAGCTTTCGGGAAATTGCACAGAAAAGACCCCATTGGTCTTAAAACACCGGAAGACCCCGGGAGCCAGAAGGGGGCCAGGAGAGGGGCCAGAGGGGGGCCACACCACCCCCTGGCGCCCCCCTAGGCCGCGCCACCTGGTGGTGTGGGCCACTCCCACACCTCCTTGGACTCCCCTTTCGACTATATATGCCCCAAAACCTAAAAACCCGAGGGGGTTCGATCGTTTTCCAGAAAGAAGTCCGAAGCTCTGCCACCATCGTGAATCCTTTTTTGGGGTTCAGAAACTCTGTTCTGGCACCCTGTCGGGACGGGGAATTGGAGGAGATCATCGCCATTGTCATCATCAACGCCTCTCCATAGACCATCCATGTTTCCCTCATCCATGTGTGAGTAATTCCCCCGTTGTAGGCTGAAGGGGATGGTATGGATTGGATGAGATTGTTCATGTAATAATGTCGTGATTGTTAGGGCATAGTGCCTCGTATCCTCTATTAGTGCTATTGACATTGTTGCGACTTGTTATGCTCAATGCTTGTCACTTTGGGCCCGAGTGCCATGATCTCAGATCTGAACATGTTACTGAATCACGATGATAATTATTGTTTCTTGATCATACCTGCAAGTTGTTTACACATATCGTTGTTCGGAACCCGAGGCCCCGAAGTGACAGAAATTGGGACAACCGGAGGGGATGGCTGTGATGTGAGAATCACATGTGTTCACGGAGTTTTAATGCTTTGCTCCGGTGTTCTATTAAAAGGAACACCTTAATTACTAGTATTTCCCTTGAGGCCCCACTGAAAACGGGCTGGTAGGACAAAAGATGTTGTGCAAGTTCTCATTGCGAGCACGTACGACTATTTACGGAACACATGCCTATGGTTACTTAGTGCTTGGATGCTTTATCTTATTTATCTGCAATGACCATGTCTTGATTAGTATATGAACTATCTTATCCATGTAACTCCCGTTCATCTATCCCTATGCCTACAGTATTTAATCTCGTTGTTTACTTCAAACACTATTGCTGTTGTTTTCATTTCACTGCTGCTATTATTTCACTACTGCTGCTACTATAAAACCGTTACTACTGATAAACCACTGCGAACAAGTCCACTTTCAGGTGCATGTGAATTGACAACTCACTTGTTAAGACTCATAAATATTCTTTGGCTCCCCTTGTGTCGAATCAATAAATTTGGGTTTTACTTCCCTCGAAGACTGTTGTGATCCCCTATACTTGTGGGTCATCACACCCCTCCTCCTAGGAGATTTTGGATTGGACTCTTTATGAAGTCCAATCCCACCTCCTAGGAACTCGTACACTTTATGAGACCATGGACCCCACCTGGCATTCGCTAAAACTAGGTTTTGTCCATAGTGAGAAATATGCCCCCTCCAACACTGCTTCCATATAAGGAAAGTCCCCCGGAACTCTTCTGGAACCCCGTTATCCCTATAGATAAAATCGTAGATACTATCTAACGATGTTAGAAACACATTTCTAACACCCCTGGGACATCTCATGTCCTCCATAACTTCTCATATAAATTATACCTTACACCGGCATAATTTTTCTCTTATAGCAACTTCCTCAAAACCAGTCTGATTGACACTGGACTTGTTTCTATGATATCGTAACGACATCTAACATTCATCAAACCAACAGCAACATATTATTTCTCTCAATAAAAGGTTGGCACGGCTTAAGTGTGTGACCCGTAAAGCCTCGATAACACACACACACACATGTTTGGGTACTTACCGAACAATAACCAACAGCGGGGCCGTGGACGTCCATGGTGGCTCCTGTGTGTTCCCGAAGAATGAGGGAACCTTATAAGTTACTCATTTCACTTACTCACTTAACTTCACGATACCAACGATATCACAAGGTGCGACTATGTGATCTAGTCTGATCAAACTCTTTGATCATAACACATACAACTCGTTTACCGATATCGTTCTCTTTTCTCATCCATATCTCCGATGACCCTGTGATAAAATCACGTTGTGTCTGGCCAGAAGATATGTCATCGGTGATACTGAGAGGGCCCAGAGAATGTATCTCTCTATCGTCTAGAGGAGTTAAGTACTAGTCTTGAACGATCTCGGTTCCATTACACTTTCTAAGTCATACCCAGATATCACCTTTATAGCCCCAATTACGGCAAGACGGTTGATGATATCCAAAGTATAACTTTCGATCATGCAGTCCCTAGATGTTCTCATAGTATAGAAATTATAGTCAATGTTAACTTCATATTCATTTGTTAAAGTACATAATGATTGTTTAGTCTCTTTTAGCAACAACATACACTTGGGTCGGTTCAGTACTATTGTTATCTAACAATAAACTCTTATGTTTTGCTAGACTTTCTTCTAAGTCCATGATCAGGAAAATTTGATCATCTCACAAATCATAAGCTAATCTTAGAGACAAAATTAGGAACTCTTGTTTGTTTATGTCTTCACACCCACACAAAGATTTTTTCTTTAAAAAGTCACTTTTCAAGTGTTATAGCGGTTGTAGCATGATGACATGAACTTAATTCTGAACTTGGAGATAGAATAATAACCGAGTATTATTGTATCTAGGGCATACCTCCAACAGGCATAAGATCTGCCACTATGATGCCAATTATGATATAGTCGACGAGGCCTTGGCCTAGGAGATGGCGAATTACAGTCGAGGCCGATGGACGAGTAGGAGCCACGCCGACCGTGGAAGGGGGGCGTCCAAAATGGGAGTAGTCGACTCGGTGGGTCGAGAAGGAGTCCATGGCATTGGCGCCAGCTACTGCGGATGAAAGGAGGTGGCACTATAGCAAGGGAGGGAAGGCGGGCAGGAAGAAAATGGGTGGGGGGAATGTAGTTTGCGCCAAACAGTTTCCCGGATGGAGTGCACTCCAAATATCCCCACAAGCCCTAAATATGGAGGCGCGTGCTGGATTTGGAGTGACCTCCAAAATATTTGGAGATGGAACATGGGATTGCGACCCTGCTAGACCGCGTTTTTTGGCAAAAAAAAATGTCATATTGGTAGTTATTATGGCGATCGACCCAATATGCCGACTATGGTAGAGTTTCTCTAAATATAACATTCCTTAGGAGTCATGTGAGGAGGGAGAATATATTTTCAAAAAAAAAAATCATAGTTCAATGTTTCAAAAAAATCTAAACTTGTTTACAAAGGTACAAATAGATGATTTCTATCAATGTGTGAAGCTTTGTTGAAAAATACATAGTATTTTAATCAGCAAAAAATCACAAATTGTGGCTCTAAATAGACATTTTTTTAGTTTTGGTCTCTACATTTGTCATTTTTGTGTAGGTGAACACATACAAGTTACAATTTTACACGTACACGGTAAACGTCCAGATGTATCTGTGTATCTTTTTGGAAAATTTAAAGTGAAAAAGAGGGTTTCGATTTTTTTTTTTTAAAAGGGCTAACGTAGCCCGGGGTCATTTGAGGTTTTTTATTATGAAAGTTTTTTTTTTGTTTTTACAGAGAGGCAGCCTGACGGCTAAAATTGTCTTAGCCCATTTGGTTTTGTACAAGGTAGCAAATGATAAAGAAAGAGCTCATAAGTTTCTCTCTTCACACTTTGTGTTAGTTGTCCTGGTATTCACAATTGCGTGGTGTGTTTATGTGCTTGACGAATGATGCGATTGAACGACTTGTTATCAAACCGAGTTGAACATTATTCCTGGTTTCAGAAGTGGCTAGACTACGGGTCAGGCAGTCTCCTTTCTATTGTCTATGAAAGAGGAGCCATCCAAGAACGTCCGATGTCGTCATTGGCTGTCCTATACCTGATACTCCCTCCGTCTCAAATTAGTTGACATCGATTTGTCGAAATATGGAAGGGAGTAGAATATATGAAGTATCCTGGACCGAGGGAGTATTCAATAAGCTAACATGGGCAAAGACAGAATATTTAGGCCTTAAACCAAACATAATGTTCATCAACAAATCCATGTCTGGAACAGAACGAAACACAGCACCAATACGACATCGACATGAGTCGGTTAGATACTAACAGCAAAGAAGATCCGTCTGATCTATATAGCTGACTGGGTACAAATAGCTGCAAAATAACTTGATACTGAAATTCTGCACCGTGTACTAGCGATGTTAATGGCAGAAAAGGTCATGGCAACAGTCTCCCTCCATTACGGAAATCCCTGGTTATAGTGAACACCTTCTTGAACATAGTAATCGTCCTCCTCATCATCGTAGTCATCTTCATCTTCCTCAATATCATTACGTGCAATATTGCCCCTAACATCACCACGGACAACATTGCCCCTAATATCATTGCGGATTAGATTGCGCTCATCCCACAGAGGGCAGGAGCAGGTCGGTTTCTTACCCTTCCATTCTTTCCCACAGGTGTAGCAGAATTCGTAGCCACACCTGCAACAACCAAGAACAAGATGCATGAAAGTTTAGAAGTAGACAAGTCCATGGCACTGTGCATTAGCACCCCAAGGATGCATTGACATGAAAATTTGCTTAGCACTAAAATAGTTAAAGAAAAAAATACGAGGACAGCACAAATACTTACACGCAAGTCATATGGTAGCAACCCTCTGCAAGTTCAATAATGTGCTTGCATTTGACACATTTGGGCCACCGCCGGTGCTCTGCAAGGCTCTCTAACTTAGCATCTCCTGAATGAGCATGGGGGTGCATCATCTTGTAGTTGGTGCAAGTCATCCGGTCATGCCATGGGACCTTACAGCTGATGCAGAACGAGCCTCTGCATTTGACACACTTTCTCAATGTTGCGGCATCAACAACAGTGTGCTTTGAGGATGATGCTTGCATCGGGTGTATCACTTCACTTAACGACATTAACGCTGAGCACTTGGGGTACGGGCAATAAACCTTTTGAGCAGGAGGGATCTGTCCTTCCCTGATACGTTGCACCATGATCCCTAAGAGTCGTGGTGACAGGAATACTTTTGAACCCTCTACAGTCAGCTGTTTAGTGCAACCATCTTGGGGGCAGGCTGGGAGCATTCCATGGAGTAGCTTAACTTTCACGTGCTCCTTCATGCAGGAGAAGCAAAAGCGATGTGTGCAACCTTCAACAGCATGGATTTTAGAAACATCGGTGTCTTCAAGGCAGATTGCACAATTCTCTCTCATCTCTGTGCCAGCATTCACAGTAATAGCTTTGGCAAGCTGAGACTCTACTGATTCTCTGGCTAGTTTCATCACATAGCCAAGTTGCCTTCGTTCAACAAGTAATATTTCACATTGCTTGAATTGCTTTCGTAATGACAGGACCTGATCTACCATATCCGCAAGCTTCTTCTGTGTCGGACGCCAAATTCCAAGCAACTACAATCCAAATGATCAGCACAAGTAAACATAAGTCTAGTAGTTGACTGTGTATATTTTGACAAGCATGTAAAAAGGACACCATCATAAGACAAGTGCTGAAGAACTCAACCACTTAACCATCGAATTCACACATATAATAAGTAACTCCACATATATGCAAATCGTGAAAAACCAAATACGACTGCAATGAACTCACGACAAAGGCCAGCACTGAAGGAGACATGCCACTATAGTCAAATTTAAAGTTTCATTCCTACAGATGTTCCATTTCAACTTCATTGAATACTGCTGTAATATTAATCTCCACAGGCATCTCACTGAGGTGGTAGAACATAACGAGATCAACCAGAAGTTCAAACTTTGCTTGAAGAGTCAAAATTATTTCTATATTGGACATGAACTCTACAGTACTATAGTTTCAGTTGAAACTACAAAGGATCTCGACTATCAAATATCCAAAAGCCAGAAGTTCAAACTTTGCTTGAAGAGTTGAAAATATTTCTGTACTGAACATAAACTACTATAGTTTCAGCTGAACTACAAAAGATCTCCACTATCAAATATCCAAAAGGGGGAATCGATACAAAAAATGCCCACTAGCAATCTGTAGTGCTAACTAAAAAAATTGATGAAATATTTAACTGCTGTTCACATACTACAGTAAGCCAGTCCAACACATAGCTAATTTATACAACAAAATAATGAGGAGCACTGAAATGGTATATTTAGCCAGAGACAGGTTATGTGGAAATTAATGAAATCATCACTTCATAATAACTCTAGCAGTCTAATGTTTCTTGAACATTTTATCTAGACTCCGAAATTTCCCCATCCACAAATCATCTGCTATACTCTCCTCTTAGATGTTTCTAGCAAGATACCACAATTGGACAGACACTAACAATGTCAAATATCCTAAACATGAGAAGTGACCGGACCATAACGAAATCAATTTAACAGGATTCTATGTTGACCCACTCACGCAGCTCACAGACCTTTAAGTAAGCATCTACTTATTTTCTATGCATTACTAGAACAGAAAACGATACACAAGGATTTAGAAGTAGTATCATGGCATACATGGTTGTGAAGCACCCTGTAATCGGTAACAATCCTGATGCTTTGGATCCCCAAACCAAGCGCCGCCTGCAGGCCTTCGGTGAGAGCCATTATCTCGAGCGTCATGCGCCCACCCACAGACGCTTCAACCGGCTTCTGTATCCTGAGCACCACATTTCCCTGGTGATCGCTCAAGGCTGCGGCGAGCACCGCGACGCCAGGGTCTCGGTCCCGCGGACCCACGACCCCCTTGCTCGACAAGCCCTTGAAGAAAACGCGGAAGAGAGTGCGGCTTGGGTCCAGCGGGCGTTCGAAGTTGTCGCCGTCGCGGGCCCATTGACCCTCTGGGATGGCGGCGAGCTCTCGCGCAAAGAGTGCGTCGTGGGCGGCGACGCGGACGGAGGCGGCCGCTTGGGCGTGGGCGGCGCGGAAGCCCTGGGCGTCACGGCGGTCCTCCTCGGCGCGCGCGAGGTCGGCGGCGTGGACGGCTAGGGCGTACGCGACGTCCGAGGACTCGAACGCAGGGGCGGGCTGGAATGAGGGGGAAGCGACGGCGGCGGCAGCACTGGAAGAGGGGTTATTGTTGGTGCGGAGGGATGCTTGGATGGCCTCGGAGACCTGGAGTTGGAAGGCGAGGTCGAGGTCGGAGGCGGAGACGGCGGCGGAGGAGGCGAGAGCGACCTGCTCGTGAAGCGCCGCGAAGTCATAGTCGTCGACCATGGTCGTCGGAACCCTTGTCGGTGGGCGGCGGTGGACACGAGGGTTTTGGGTTTGCTGCGAAATTCTGAAGCCAATTTTTCCGTGTGCGGATATTTTGGACAACTTTAGAGCATCTCCACCACTCTTTGCATATAGACGCCGCGCGAGAAAAACCGCCGAAATGCCCCGCGCGAGCCCGCGCGTCGTGCTCTAGCGAACGCGGGAAAGTTCGGCGCGCGGACTCGTCCCTGCCGCGTGGCGTCCCAGACGCGCAACAGAACTCAACGCCGGCTTGACTCCAACCACCACAGAAGATTCATTGTCGCGTCACTGGCGTCTTCTTCTCTCCTTTTTCACGCGTCTTATCCTCTCCTAGCCGCTTTCCCGTCGCAACCGCCGCGCCAAAGGAACACCACCGGCTACGTCGGCGTTTGCGCACGCCCAAACGGTTCCTACACCGACGTCATCTACTACCGCACCGAGTGCGTCCACTCGGGTCGTACCGGACGACGATGCAGGCCGCCCGCACACGTCGATGAATTTCGACGACGCCACCAGCGTGGAGAAGACGGCGGCCCTGGCGCCGCCGCCCCTCGTCACCGAGCGCGGCTACCTTCCCCACCACCGCCGAGCGCGGCTTCGCCTCGTCGGGGAGAGCGACGAGCGCGTCGTGGCGGTATGGTGTGCGCTCCATCCGCGCGAAGCCGCGATGGAGGAGAAATACAGGGGAATCCGGGTAGCTGAGCGGGCAGAGCGGCGCGTGGAGCGCGAAGAAGAATTGGACGAGCGGCGGGCGGCCAAGGCCACAGCGGAAGCGGACCTGGACTACGGCGACACCTAGGCCAACAACGACCCCGGGTGGGCGGCGCTGACCGAGGAGACATCTGACTCCGACGAGTACTCGAAGTTCAGTTTGGATGATGACGCGTAGTTAAATTTCGTTTAAATTTCGTCTATACCGATCGAACTATCGCTAACTTTGAATATAGTTTTAAATTTTGTTTCTCTTCTGTTCATTTTGTTATTTGGCGCGCGAATTTTACCGTTTCTGTGCTAGTGAGCATCACCGCCGCGCGCTAATTTAGCGCGGCTGCTAAAGACATCATCGTCGCCGCGTGCTATACGAGCTAACCGCGCACTGCAAACGCTATATACAACGCTAAAATTTAGAGCAACTCTAGCAGATTACATCTCCAACACGAGGCCTAAAAGTTGGCGCGCTAAAAAGTGTTTACAGCGTTGTTTTAGCGGTATGGCGCGAACGGACAACGCGCTACTTTTTCAAGCGCGCTAAAATAGCAGCGCACGAAATTTCCAGTTTTCGAGGCGCGCTAAAATGCGCGCGACAAACAAGTTCCACAGCGTCCCGTGAGTGAAAACAAATCAAACAAATAGACGAAAAATAACTTTATTTAGTTCATACGAGTTCGTATTACATCGGAAATTAAAATGTAGGAAACTAAAACTAGTTCACCACCGATAAACTAATCCTAGCCGTTATTCGTGCCGCCGTCGTCTAGTCGGCGAAGTCGTCATCCGAGCCCGAGGTGTTATCCGACAACGTCCAAATGTCGTCCCACCTCGGGTCGTCGGAGTCCTAATCGGGGCCGTCGTTGACGTCGGCTTCGAGGTCCGTGACGGCGGCGTCATGGCGGGTTTTCTTCTGTGCCTTGCGCTCGGCCCGCCGTTGCTCCCAGAACTGCTTCTCGGCGGAAACGTCTTCCGGGAAACGGGCATGCCACTCAGCCATGACGCGCTCGTCTTCTTCGGCGTCGGCGAGTCGACGTGTCTGCGGGTGGTGGCGGCAGCGATCCTCGTCGGTGACAACACGCGGCGGCGGCGCGAGCTCCTGCGCCTGTTCACACGTCCACACGTTGTGGAAGTTCATTTGGGCGCGCAGCCGCCTGAGCCGTCTGAAGGGTTTCGCAGCAAAATTTTAAAAAATTTACTACTAGCGAACACCAAAACTTAGTCAGGATCTATCTTTTGGTAATGCGGTAACGGCTAAAGCGGGATTCTGGTGATATACCCTTATAGACCAATATGCGGGGATTACACCCCCAGCACAGGCGTTGCTGATGAAGATGACGTAACCGACCTCAAGGTCCTGATGAACTTGACGAGTTCCCGGCAGCCTTCCGGTGTAACGACGAACTGTAGCGCCCCAAGTGTTGCGCCTCGTAGGTATCGCACATGTACGGTATATGACGACGGTTCCCGGTCTCTGACCCAGCAGAGGTTGTGGAAATTAGATCTCCTGGATCAGAGTTTTTCCAGCACGACAGCGTATCGGAGTAGAGAGAAATCTCCTGCGCGCAGCTTAAACTTTGGGGCCACAGAGTGCGGGAGAGAGAGAAAAAACGGGAGAGAGACGGATCTTCCGTTTTATTAATTAGCTTGCCAATTATTTGATGAATAAAAAGGGCTTTTTTTGCCTCTTATTATATAGGTGGAAGGGGGTCCAACTCAAAGCCATTTCGTTCTTTCTCTATCTAACTCTAATGATTCCAAAAATGATCCCCCTTAAGTGTGTTACCCTATCGGTTCGGGACTACTCCAGACATGACCGGGACACTCCCTGATCAATAATCAATAGCGGGACGTGGATATCCATAATGACCCTTGTGCATCCATCGAATTAATCGTCGTTGAACCTTAACTTAGAATCCTATTCCTTTCGTTACTCAGATACATGTCTTGTCCGAGACTCGATCTTTGACTTCCTTATGTCATGTTTAATCTCCTTACCGACAAGATTCTTAACTCGTTCTCATGATCCTTCATCCCCGTGACCTAATCACATGTTGCAGGCTATTGGATGAAGTCTCATCGAGTGGGCTCGAGTATGTCTCCATCACGTGGATGAACAAATCTCGCTCTTGATAACATGCCTCAACATATCCATGTGGAATACCCAGGTACATATTTATAATCACCCTGTCATGGTGTGACGTTTGATGCACTCAAAGTAACCTCGAAGATAGCAATTAAATGAAGTCTCACGGTCTAAGGATTAAGGTACTATGTTTCTAAGTACTGCCACTATGAACTTCGTAATACGATCGTGTCGTAATACTTCTGTATATGAAGGGTATGTTCATCATCTCATTCATCCAATGAAATGAATCCACTGTCTACTGACATAAATGTCACATGATCGTGAAACCTACGATCATCAATAACCCAGTGCACTAGTTTATCATAGAGGCTAACCATGAGCTTTGGTTATCGAATAACCTTTGGTTGTTTACATATCACACGTGTATCAATGTTTCCGATTAATACAGTTATAGCATGTATGAAATTATTATAAACTTAATGAGTTATGGCATAAATATATACCTATTTATTTGCCTCTAGGGCATAAATCCTTCACCGCCACACCGTTGCGTCCCACGCGGTCTCGAAAGTACCGAGGCCGACCAGCGACACGCCGTTGCGTATCTCAGCGTAGAACGTGTCATTTGGGTGCACGCGGACGCCGCACTAACAATTGGTGTAATGGCGCGGCGGCATAGTTGCGCGGCGGCGGTGCGAAGCAGCGGGGAGAGAAGAGGATGCGCGGCGCAAGGGGCGGGAAGAGGAGAGGAAAATGCGACATACGGGAGTGAAGTTTCAGGCGATTGGCACTGGCAGTGACACTGCTGTCCGCAGCGCGCCAGACTTCCCGGGCGAAAGACTGTGCGTCCCGCTTATTTTTCCGCGCGCATAGTTTTCCCGCGCCCGCTGGAGCGTGCCGTGCTGGCTCCCGCGCGCTATTTTGGCGGATTTTCCCACGCGGCGCTATTTTAGCGCTTCTCTTGTAGATGCTCTTAGTGCGTGTTTGGTTTCCTGCGGAGATTTTGGGTCATTTGCATCCGTTGTTGGGCAGAGTCACACCAGCAAAAATGCGGATTATATCATGTTCTGCACTACATTTGGTTGGCCACAAAGTTCTGGCCGGTTGCGTTTAGCCATATGCAAAATCCGAGTGGAGATGTAAACAATCGTATTTGGTTGCTTAGTTTTAGCGTTTAGGCATAATCCCTCGCTGTTTGGTTGCCTAGTTTGAGATGATTATGGTTACCTCGCATGCTCTACTGGTGATATTACCAGCTAGTGATGTTCATATACGATCATATACACTCGATCATCGACCTAAAATACCCTATATAGGCAATGACGACAATCAGGACGATGATCAGAAAATCTTTGCGGCCACAGCTGATCATACCTGCAACTTTGCCTTCGTCGTTTCTGCTTGTTCCAGTTGAGCTACTTCCAGAAATGAGAGGGGACTCTTCTTGCGAAACCATGGCGTAAGCTTGTTGTGCCTCCTCTAGACTCTCGAACCTTTTGCAGCAGTTGTTGAGAAAATTCTCGACCTGAGTGGAGCAAGAGGTCCAGGAGGTGTAGATTCCAGGAACTCTCTGTCTAAAGATCACGTACCACTACAACATAATGATGAACAAGATTAGAACAAGGTAGAATGAAGCATAATCAAAGCATGCATTGATGATCACAAGACTAATTCCCTGAAAGCAAAGACTTGTGTTTGTTTCCTACTATGGTGTCAACCTAGCACCACATCAAAAGAGAGTGTAATACTGATACGTCCAAAATGTATCTACTTTCCAAACATTTTTATTGTTGTTTTCTTCTAAACTTGTGAGTTTTGCATGCAGCTAACACGGACAAACGTTGTTTTCAGCAGAATTACCTTGGTGTCTCGTTTTTGTGCAGAAAATCAACTTTCAGAAAATTGCCCGAAAAAGATCTTGAAGTCCTTATTTTACCCGAAGACCCCCGGAGACACAAGAAGAGCCGGAGGGGGCAAGGAGGGGCCCACACCATAGGGTGGTGCGGCCCCCCTTGGCCACGCCACCAGGTGTTGTGGCTGCCCCAGCCACCCCCTCAGGCTTCCCTTTCGAGTACTTAACCCCCATGGCCTAAAAACCGAGGGGGGTTCGTCATATTCCAGAGAAAAACGCCAGAGCGCCGCCGCTACCTCGAAACTCAATTCGGGGATCAGAAGTTCATGTTCGGGCACCTTGCTGGGACGGGGATTCGAATGAGATCATCGCCGTCGTCATCGCCACAACTTCTCCATCAACCATCCATGATTCCCCCATTCATGTGTGAGTAATCCTCGTTGTAGGCTGAGAGGGATGGAAGGGATTTGATGAGATCGTTCATGTAATAATACCTGATTATTAGGGCATGGTGCCTAGTATCCGTTGTTAGTGCTATATATCATTGTTGCAACTTGTTATGCTTAATGTTTGTCACTAGGGACCGAGTGCCATGATCTCAGATCTGAACATGTTATTGTTTCATGAGTATAATTATGTTTCTTGATCATATCTGCAAGTTGTTTACACATGCCATTGTCTGAAACCCGAGGCCTTGAAGTGACATAAATTGGGACAATCGGAGGGGATGGTTGTGATGTGAGGATCACGTGTGCTCACGGAGTGTTAATGTTTTGCTCTGGTGCTTTATTAAAAGGAGCACCTTAATTACCAGTAGTTTCTCTTGAGGCCCCGCTGCAACGGGCTGGTAGGACAAAAGATGTTGTGCAAGTTTCCCATTGCGAGCATGTACGACTAAATTGGAACGCATGTCTATGGTTTGCCTAGAACTTGGACACTTTATTATTATCTATCGACAATGCCCATGTTTTGATTATTGTGTGAACTATCTTATCCATGCAACGCCCGTTCATCCGTCCCTATGCCTACAGGACTTTAATCTTGTGTTTCCCCACAATTGCTCATGCTGTTATTTTACTACTGCTGCTGCTATAAAACTGTTACCACTGATAAACTGTTGCGAGAAAGTCTACTTTCAGGTGCAGCTGAACTGACAACTCATCTGTTAAGGCTTATAAATATTATTTGGCTACTCTTGTGTCGAATCAATAAATTTGGATTTTACTTCCCTCGAAGACTGTTGCGATCCCCTATACTTGTGGGTCATCAAATACTACCACCGCAAGTCTACCATGTGAGGGGTAGCTGTTACACCACCTCAAATATCCAGAATATACATATCATAAGTAGTTTTGTTGACCTAGCTACGCAAAATATACATCACATTTCATCATGATCATAAAGCATGGCTTCCACCACCGCCCTAACACAAAAGATCGAGCATTGCACGTAGTAGTGCTTGACCAGGAAGGTCTTGAGCTAGAGTTTCTGGTGGTCCTCGGACATCTTCACGAAGCCCAAGCCTTGTGCCTTGTTGTCCATGAGGTGTCTTAAAGCGACCATCTTGGCCTCAGGACTGAAGCAGATAATCTCCATGATGGCAGCATAGAGGCCAGGGTGTACGTCGATAGGCGTGTTGTCTCTGATAGCCGCTGCCACCTCCCTGACTGCCTCCATCATGCTGTTGAAAACGAGGAACTCCTTATCGACAAGTGCACCGCTCTTACTCTTCCTCTCTGGCTTGTCGCCCGATTGTGCCGTCGGGGTCTAATTGTTTCGCAGTGTGTCTCATATCCTCTAATTCTTCTGATATTTGTTCTATTATCTTCTCATGATACTTAACATGGTTTACCAGTTCTTCATTTATCTTGTTTTTCTTATATTTAAAGGAATGAAAAGTTTTATGAATTTCATCCTCCCTCTCATATATCTGAAAAGTGTCTATTTCTTTAACTTTTAGCTCCTATGATAGGATACGATTTATCTTCATAGTCTCATCGAATTTCTTCTTCAGTTCATCGTTTAGCACATATTGACCCCTTCCTTGGGCACTTTCTTCAAGAAAAATAATGGAATAAGATTAATCAGTTTCACTAGGATGCCATTGGTGTGCATTAGTGACAATGTCTTCAAGGAGTTTTCCTCCTTCTTTCTTGGATAATTGCATAAAGCATCCTCCGGCACTACAATCAATAAAATGTTTAGATTCTTCATTTAATCCATAAAAGATATGATATAAAGTTTCTTCACTAATTCCTCGGACAAAATTTATTTTTATAAGGCTGGAATATATTTCAGTGGCTTGAACAAATCCTGCAGTTTGTTCTTGGGAAAAATTCATAACCTCTCGTACCGCTTCCTTTATTTTGGAGTTAAAAAAATTAAGCATGAAAACTCGGACCAATTCTTGCCAATCCATAATGAACTTGTGCGGAAGTATTTTAAACCACTCTTTAGCTCTTCCTGCCAAAGAAAAATTAAATATCTTTAGTAAAAACAATTCCTTGGTCAATCCTTTTGGTTTGCATGTATCACAATAATTGTCCAATTCACTCAAGTTGAGACCTCGATCTTGGCCTTCATCTCCTGAAAAAGTGTTTTGCATAGCATGCATAATAATAGTTGGATCAATTTTATAAGTTGGGTAATGAGAGTCTGGATTAATAATAGGATTTCTTATATAGCTCCTTGATGGAACACTATACTCTTTGTGAGTCTTTTCCTTCTTAGGTGTAATCACCATGTTATCAAAAAAAAAAAATTATGTCTATATTTTGAGATTTTTTTATATTATCAATAAGTGTTGGAATAGCTTCCCTCGGGTAGCTTGATGGATAGTAAAGTAGGTAGTTTATACCCGAATATGTTGCTTCTCTATCTTCAACATAAAACATCTAAACAAATAAAACCTGCAATATATCAAAAGACAAAACTCTCGACGCTTAGCTCCCGGCAACGACGTCAGGAAATAGGTTGATACCTGCAAGTGCACAGGTTCATTAAAACACAATTTAGTGGAAGAATGGTCTCTCAATTTTTATCATTCTCATGGAGAGCTGGTATAGTAAAAAGTTTTTAAGACTTCCTTTGTCGCACACGAGGTGTCAGACTTATGTGAATTGACTCGCAAAAATATTAACTTGCTTAAACCTGCGAAAAACAGAGGATGAGTTGTACGGAAATAGAATTGAATACCTTACTAGTAATAAATAACAGAAAGAAAGAAATATTGTAATGTGGTGTTGTATTGCTTATGGATGAAGTAGGCGAGGAGAGACTTTGGTTCATGATTCTTATGAATGTGCTTGATGGAGGTAGTGGATATATGATACATATTCTCTTTTATTGAATGGTCGGTAGGCAAGTCACCATGGAGTAGTTAAACGTCCCATAGATCTGTTTATCACTATTGTTCTGCATCCATGTTCCATTGTCATGGTCAGTTCAGCTAATTAAAACCAATAGGTTAGACCAATGCATTAAGTTTGATGGTTTCTCGTGATCCTCTTGCTGTCTTCACTCCTCATTGATATCTCCACCTGTCACTTAGGAGGTCGCAGAATTTTTGAACAATAAGTATATGTTTACATAGATCTCTACTAGCATCATGTTACCTGGGACCTAGATAACAGGCGTTACGCATACCGTAAACACGTAATCCTATAAATAATATTAAAAAGACTCTCACAAATAGATGGAATAAGTTAGCAGAAACACATATCACCAATTCCCTTCATATCCCATGCCTTGGGGAGTCTAATCACACATGAGAGATATATCAAACATAAACTCAATAATTGAAAGTGGAAACTTCATCTCTAGATTACTGTAGAGAGCCATGAGAATTCTCGGATCAACAGACACCAAACCATGAGTTCAGTCTAAATGAGGGTTCGCAAGCCCCAGTCTTATTACAAGGATAATATGAATCTCTCTATGGATGGTGTAATGAATGGTGTGGTGGATGGTGTTGAAGAAAACGATCTCTGACAGGATCAGGTAGGGCTTCTCGTCTCCGGATCTCATTTTCCTCCCTTCTGAGTCTTCTGGCGACGTCTATGTATGTTTTTCGTCCCTGGCCTCATCACGGAAGTTGTTCCTTTTGAAGTGCTAGAGGCAGTGGCGCATGGTACGGTCGATGGTGACTGTGTTGGGTCTCGTTAAGTGCTTATGTAATTTATTTCTAAATCTCCTTTTTCCAGAATTGGTTGTTTTCCTCCAATTATCATCAATATGCCTCATTTCCTTCCTTCTTAGTGGTAATCCTGAAATATCCATGAAAAAATGAAACATCTCCAAACATTGAAGTGTTTGGGTTAGTGTAGGAGTGAAAAACATATGAACATCCAATAAAACAAGGGGAAATGTCTAGAGAAAATAACGCCAAAAATAGAGCCATCGGCTGCAAATGGCATGGGTGGGACTCTCACGTCGTGTTTTTTCCATCGAAAATGTTGGGCAGCTGATAGTTTGTTATTTTATGGTGATCCAAATAAATATAAAGATAAAGGAAACTTCGCAAGAAGCGGAGAGAGGTCCCTTTGCTGGAAGCTTAGGGCGGGGGGGGGGGGGCAGGCTCCCACGGTACGGTACGAGTTGTTGCCGAGTTAGAGTTGGATTCGCCCTTGCCGACCTAGTTAGGTTAGGATCACCTATATATACCTCTTGTAAGTCTCCGCACGGGATAAGCCACATATTGTAAATCCCGTCGCGTTTGTATCTCACCCGAAATAGTGTAGTATTGTTGGTTGGCGCCCGTGATTTTTTCTCTTCCTTGTTGGAAGAGTTTTCCACGTTAAAATCTTGTATCCCTGTTGGTCCAGTCTTGCTTAGTTTTATAGTTGTTTTGCTAACGCGTGTAACATAGTTTCTGTTGTGTTGTTTTGAGGCATCGACAAGGTTAGGGAGTCTAAGACATTCTTTGAACCATTGGATGCTGATAGAAGTCATGGGGAGCTTGATGTTTGCTTATGTTAGACGCAAGTCACTTTGGCCTGGTCGCCGTTTATGCTAGGTTATCCAGTTCGTGGTTTTCCTCCAGCGAAGGAAGGATCTTCCCGGGAGGCTGTTGTTAGCTAGCCAGAGTTATCTAAGGTTGCCTGACAGCTGACAGTGTTATGTTTAATATATACTCCTCCTCTTGTTGCAAATACTTGACTCCCAAATGAGTATATCTAGGCAAAAACTTGTCTAGGTACACTTACTTGAAAGTCGAGTATTATAAAATGGAGAGAGTATATCCTATATTTCTTATGGAACCATGTACTCGTGATTTGAAGGCCCATTGTTTAACATTAATGTCCTCATTGCCGTTGTTAAATTTGTGCCAAAAGATAACCATCTGTTCCATATCTTGGGGGAGGAGATGTGTGACATGTTGTTGCCTTGATCATCTCTCCTCTAAGCCTTGGGCAGAGATATGTTGGGGAAAACCCAGGCTAAGATATCTTTTGGTCTATGAACTGATAAAGCTCAACCCATTAATAGTCAAAACTGCTAACTCTAACTCAACTCTATTCATTCTTCCTTGTCCAAATTATTTCTCGTATAGCTCGGTCGTTGCTCTAAGCTTCCCAATTGCAAACAAGACTTGTTTGAAATAGTGGGAGATAGTCTAAATCCGCTGAATATGTTGTGGATCACTCTAAACCTTCGGTTATAACCTACTTTCTCTGTTCCAAATTAGGTGTCATGGATTTGTCAAAATATGGATGTATCTACGTACTAAAATACGTCTAGATACATCTATATTTAACAAATATATGACAATTAATTTGGGACGGAGGCAGCACAACATAAGAAACATACCAACTTTCTCTTGCTTAGAAGTGTGGATGCTATCTTTCAACAACCCTTCTCTTTTTAAACCTTTTGACAAGTTCAAATAAGGGGGCTCTTTTCATCCGAAGAATTTGGGAAGATTCTACATCTCTATGGTTGTAGATGTAGTTAGGATTTGCAGTACTCTCTTGATCTTGGGCCAACATAGGACTATGTGACTCTAGGATAGACACTGCGTCTAGTTGCGATTTTTTGAATCAGTAGGATCAATGTCTGAATCACAACGACGGGTGATGTTTTCTGCTGAATCAGATTCATCTGTCGTTCTAATGAATTCGATATAGGATGAGAGTTGTACTGGAGAAATGATCATACGTGTTAGACATAAAGGGTGGTTTACCTGCACCATGCCATGTGCGACGAGTGAGAGGAGTCAGGGTTAGAGAAGAAGAAGACGAGGTCGTGCCACTCGTGGAGAAGATGCCATGGATCTCGTGTCAGAGACGAACTTCTGCGAAAGACAAGAGCGACGCTCCGATGTGAGAGTAGAAGGAATCAGCCGCGTAGATTTACGTGACCACTGCGGTCTTCGGTAAAAAAATGGGGTTTTTTCTTGTTTGCGTCTATGTCGGGAGGTGATCCAGTAGATGAGGAGGTGGAACTAGATTTATCGTGAAATTGAGCTGGAATTTTGGCATCTCCAGCTATCTGGCGTCTTGCTTCCACACGCACTCGCGTTAGAGACTGGCTCCACGAAAACAAGCAATTCGGCAGTTTCTAGCAGATCTAACAATAAAAATTCAACAACTCACAAGATATCTTAGGAAGAGCACGCTCTGAAAGACCTAGCGCACAACGGGCGACTCTCGTGCGACTAGGGTTTTCTTCCTCCAAAGTTGATTTCCAATCGGCTTCGGAGTAATTTGGTTCCGAGAATCGATCACATCCGTGATCCAAGTCTTTCACAATCAAATCGGCGAGCCCTTTCTGCGATTACATAATCGTTCCACATGGGGTTTCTGGCTAGGGTTTCAAACATGGCGGCACCAAGTGGATACTCGGCGACACGATCTGATGGATCGGATGGACAGAAGACAGAGCCGATCGAGGATCTTCTGAAGCGCCTCGGGGTGGAAGAAGAGGAGATTTACGATCTTATTTTCGAGGAAGAAACATCTGTTCCAAAGGAGGCGATCAAGTGGATTTCTCTCGCAAGAGTCCATACTACAATTTTTCATTCCACAAACGATTGAACAACATATGCGTGTTGCATGGATCCCCTCAAAGGAAATCAGGATACAACATCTAGAGGGCAACGTCTTCACGGTTCAGTGCTTCTGCTTAGGGCATTGGCTAAAGGTAGAACAAGGAGGGTCCTGGCTGTTCCGCCAACATGCGGTATGCATTGAGAAATATGATGGATTTGCTGACATAGAATCCTTTGATCTTAACTATATTAATGCTTGGGTTCAAGTTCACAACCTACCGGTCGGGTACAGGAAGGAGATGTTGGTAAAGAACTTAATGGAAAAGAGGGTAGGAAGGGTAAGCAAGGTTGAAACTGATGTTCATGGTATGGGTAACTTCATCAGGGTCCATGTGAGAATATATCTTCGAAAGGTTCTGGTCAGATTTGTTACAATCTCTAGGGAAGGATAGCGGGAATTCTATCAGTTGAAGTATGAGAAATTTCCTAAGTTTTGTGGAGCGTGTGGATTTTTGGGTCATACACATCTGGAGTGCGGGTCTGGCGAGCATGATGTTGCTAATTTTAAGTGGGGTGATTTCTTAAAAGTTGATTGGGGCACTTGGGCAGAGTAGAGGCTTTAGCTCATCAAGGGGTGGAGGTCCATCTGACTTTGGAGGCCGACGAGGTCGAGGAGGGAGAGGAGGGGAACCATCAGGCAGAGGTGATGGAGTTCCTCCTAGAAAGGATGACACATATCCTATAATATGGAGGTTTAACACACTCCTTACATAAAATAATCAGATATTACCGATGAACTAAAAGATACGGCTTCTAGCCCTATAAAACCTACATACATATAGATGGGTGATGTTGCTTTGGCTAATGTGGAAGCAAAGAAATGGCTGTTTGAAAACCAAGGTGCATATAGACAATGTGATTCTTCCTTTGACAATGCCTACTGATAAGTTAGAGAAGGAAATAACTAAACTCTCAAAGATAGATAGAGCTGACTACCCTTCACTAGGATCGGCGGGCTCTTTCGAGGAGCCCGTCCGTTCGCAATGATAATTATGAGTGCGAACTGTCGGGGCTTGGGTAACACACCGACAGTTCTAACACTTGTGGATATCCATAAGCGATGTGACCCCGATGTGTTGTTTCTATCGGAGACACACCTCGATGATTATCCGGCAGATTGTTTGAGACGGCGACTAAAGATGGAGCATCAAATTGTACAATTCAATGACTCAAGAAGTGGGGTTTAATTCTCTTTTGGAAGAAAGATATAGTGATTGAGTCAATTTTTGCAACTACTAAGTATATTGACGTGAAGGTAATAGAAAGCTCAGACAAAATATGGAGACTTACATGTATTTATGGTGAGCCTAAATGGGAAGATAAATACAAGATGTGGGGAAACTCAGGGAGCTGACAAATGTTTCACAATTACCATGGGTAGTTATCGGGGATTCTAACGAAATCTTATATTCGCATGATAAAAAAAGGGGGTAGAGTTCGGCCTCACAGATTTATGGAATATTTTAGAGACGCTATTATAGATTGCAACCTTGTTGATTTAGGTTTTACGGGTGGCCAATTCACATGGAGAAGAGGCAAGATCAGAGAGATGCTGGACCGGGCAGTTGCGAACGACCCTTGGTCTTCCATGCACCCGGACGCTGCCCTCCAGCACTTGGATTTCATAAAATTGGACCATAGGCCGATACTTCTTAATATCAAGCTTCATGTGACTCCGGCTTTCAGGCAATCTAATCAACGCAAATTTGAAGCTAGGTGGATGCAAGAAAAGGATTTTCGTGATCAAGAACAAAAGGCATGGGACTTGGCGAGAACTTGTGAGGGTATTTTAACCCGTCTCTCTAAAATGCATGCTGCATTGCATGCGTGGGATTTTACTACTCTGAAAGAACCTAAACGTCGACTTCAAAAGGCACATAAGGAATTACAGGAAGCACTGGATGGGAAAATTTCGGATGCTAATGAGGAGAACAAAAAGGAGATGGCAAATCTTGTGGAATTATTACTAGAGAAGGAAGAGGTGTATTGGGCTCATCGTTCCAGAGCAAACTGGTTGCACCAGGGAGACAGAAATACGCCTTTTTCATAAGTTTGCGTCAACTCGCCGAAAAAGGAACTACATCCAAAAATTGAAAAGTGGTGATGATTCTTGGGTGGAAGGTACATATCAATTAAAACCTCATATATTACATTATTTCTCTAACTTGTTCACTTTGGAGATTCAGGAAACAGATCAAGTTGTTCTTAATAAGATACAACCAAAAGTGTCACATGCAATGAATGAGAAACTACTGGCGCCATTTACAGTTGTGGAGGTTACAATGACATCATTCAGTATTGGAGACCTTAAGGCCCCAGATCTAGACGGGCTCCATGCCATTTTTTACAAAAAGTTTTGGAATATTTGTGGCCAACAAATTATAGATGAAGTTCTCCACGCTCTGAATTCTGGATCCATCCCAGCAGGATGGAATGATACTACAATGGTTCTTATCTCTAAGGTGGAGGAGCCTGACTTGATCAGTTTCAACCCATTATTCTTTGCAATGTCATTTATAAAATAATTTCTAAACTGCTAGCTAGTAGACTGAAAGGTATCTTGCCTGAGGTTATTTCCCCAACACAAAGTGCCTTCATTCCAGGACGGCTTATTACTGATAATATCCTAGTGGCATATGAGTGTGTCCACTCTATAAAAAAATAAAAGAGCTGGTAAGAATGTCACATGTGCAGTGAAACTTGATATGCATAAAGCTTATGATTGTGTTGAATGGATCTTTCTGGAGAATATGATGAGAAGATTGGGGTTTGCAGATAGGTGGATTACTATCATGATGGAATGTGTGACATCAGTGAGATATCAAGTCAGATTTAATTTGGAGCAGACAGATACTTTTATCCTTTCTAGGGGATTACGATAGGGGATCCTCTTTCCCCCTATTTGCTCCTTTTATGTGCATAAGGATTATCTATCCTCTTGTTGTACAAGGAGAAAGTTGGTGGCATTGATGGGATTAGGGTGTGCATAAATGCACCGTGAGTTTCACACCTTTTATTTGCTGATGATTCCCTAATACTCATGAAAGCGGATATGAATAATGAAACTTCATTACAGCAAGTCTTGGATACTTATTGTGCAAACTCGGGACAATTGGTGAGCTTAGCTAAATTCAGTATTAATTTCTCCCCTAATAATAATATTTTATCGAGAGCAGAAAATTGTGAAGCGCTTCATATTGACACAGAAGCTTTATTGGATAAATATCTTAGCCTCTCGGCTCTTGTGGGGGCAGATCATAGTGATTGCTTTGAGAATTTTGGGGAAAGAATTATCCAAAGGATTAATGGTTGGAGAGAAAAACTCCTTTCGATTGGTGGCAAGGAGATACTTCTTAAGGCAGTGGCAGAAGCAATCCCTGTTTACGCTATATCGGTTTTGTTGTTACCTAAAGGGGTATGCAAACGCATGACGGATGCTATCTCGAAATTCTGGTGGGGGGACGATGACAACAGTAATAAGATGCACTGGCTGTCTTGGTGGAAATTGTCCTACCCAAAAAGTGATGGAGGAATGGGGTTTAGGGATTTCAACTCCTTCAACTTGGCTATGTTAGCAAAACAAATTTGGAAGCTTATTACAAAACCGGATTCCTTATGTGCATGGGTTCTTAAAGCAAAATATTATGCTAATGGAGATATATTACATGTAGGCCAAGAAAATGGCAGCTCATTTACTTGGCATAGTTTATTGCCGGGTTGAGTACTTTTAAGAGAGGATACATATGGAGGTTTGGAAACGGGGAAAGCATCACTATATGGTATGATCCTTGGATCCCATCGAGCCCAAATCAAAAAATATCTCACCAAGGAATGGGTTGGTTTAGAAAAGTGAATGAACTTATTAGTCCTATTACTGGGACATGGGATGAAGATCTTCTAAAATATCGTTTCCACTCGATTGATGTTGGACGCATTTTACATATCCCCATAAATAACCACGATTTTGAGTATTTTGTTGCTTGGGCATATACCAATCATGGGAATTATGTGGTCTGATCTGGATATCATCTGTAATGGAAACATCGGTTTGGACCCTCACACTCCCAAATGGGAATTTTGGGTGGATCAACTAACAACACGATTTGGAAAACTTTGTGGCAACCCAAGATACCTAGCAAAGCAAAAAAAAATCATGTGGATAGTACTATACGATGATACGTCATAAATGTATCCATAATTTCTGATGTTCCATGTTGTTTTCATGCCATATACTACATGTTTCCTTTATACTTTATGTCATTTTTATCAATTTCCCGGGACTAACCTATTGACAAGATGCCACGGAGCCAGTTCCTATTTTCTGTTGTTTTTAGTTTCAGAAAAGTTCTTCTGGAAATATTCTCGGAATTGGACGATTTGAAGCCCGAAAGTCTTAGAAAGTTGTCGCGCACACAGAGTCCGGAGGAGACCCGGAGGGGAGCCACAGGGGCCCCACACCATGGGTGGGAGCGCCCCTGGCCGCGCCCAGGGGTGGTGTGTCCCCACTGCTCACCCACCGACGTTGCCCTCTCGCATATATATTGTCCCCGAAGGGTTAACCCTAAACACCCGAACCTTTTCCACCAAAAACATTTGCAGCCGCCATCATCGTCAACCCTAGTTCGGGAGGGTTCTGGAGCTCTCCCCGACACCCTGCCGGGGGGGATATCATCACCGGAGGGCTCTACACAACCATGCATGTTTCCAGAATGATGCGTGAGTAGTTCATCCTTGGACTACGGGTCCATAGTAGTGGCTAGATGGTTGTTCTCTCTTTGTTATGCCTCATGTTTAGATCTTGTGAGCTTCCCTACATGATCAAGATCGTCTTATTATAATGCTACATGTCGTGTTTGCTGGGATCCGATGAATATCGAATGCTATGTATCATGATTATCAATCTATCATGTTCTTTTCATGTGTATGTTATTTATGATCTTGCATGCTATTTGTTTTTAATAGATGCTCTGGCTAAGTAGATGCTAGTAACTCCAAGAGGGAGTATTTATGCTCGATAGTGGGTTCATGCCTCACTTTCACTCACGCTCGAGTGACAGAAACGTAAACGAGTGGGGGATGTGTTGTTGCCATTAGGGAGAAAACAACAATGCTTTGTCTAAGGATGATGTTATTGTTTACATTACACACTTTTCTTACTGCGATTATCTGTTGTTTGCAACTTAATACCCAAGGTTTGCTCGGATGACATTCTAAGGGTGGATTAATAGTCATAGATGCAGTTGGATGACGGTCTATGTATCTTGTTGTAATGCCCGCATGAATCACATAGCAATCATCATGTCATGCATATGCACTACGCCGAACCTTTATATCTGTCAATTGCCCAGCTGTAATTTGTTTACCACACATGCTATCTATCTGTCTTGGGAGAGACACCTCTAGTGAACTGTGGACCCTAGTCCATTTTCCTCATAATGATAATACAATCACTGCAATCTCCGTTTTCATACTGCTGCTATTGTTTTACTACTACCATCACTGTTCTCTTTCATCTACTGCAAACAAATATTATTTTTCACACGGTACGTTTAACCTCTTTGTGTTCAACAAAACTGGTGATATTGACAACCTCACTGTTTCGTTGGGGCAAAGTGATTTGATTGTGTTGTGTAGGTTCCACGTTGCTTCTGAACCGGTAGTGCGCCCTGCCACCTTAGCTGCATCAACCTTTGGAAGTGATTTCTTTCTCCTACTATTCAATTCAACCTTGGTTTCTTTCTGAGGGAAAACTTGTTGTTGTGCTCTTGAAAGTGCAAACGCGCTTAAATCATCTTGTTTTGGTTGTTTGTTAACAACACACGTATCCTCAAGTGTGTTGATGTTTTCAGGGCCTATATATCATATTTGTGTTTGGTGGTAGTGAGTTACAAAAGGAGGCAAAGATCAAGGTGGAACTTCTACTAGAATTCCATTCTAGGCCGGAGTCTCCGGTATGAAGATTATTCGAGGATCAAATGTGTGCTGAGTGCCTGGTGTCACCCGTTGTACTCAATCCGGAGACTTACCGGAGAAACACCGGAGTCAATGGTGTGAGTATATCTTGTGAAGGAACAACGCTGAAACTTCTGGTCTCACCCGATGTACCCACTACGGAGATTTAAAAGAGACAGTCCGGAGTCTCCGGACTAACATGCACTTGTGTTGCACGCTCCTCCTCAGACAATATCTGCTCTCAGGCGACAAGACGCAAGCAATGGTAGCACCGGAGTCTACGGTCTCACACACTGGAGTCTCCGGATTGGCTGCTACTTTGAAGAAACAGAAGCTGAATAGTGTGGTGTCTGCCGCTGGAGCCACACCGGAGACAGAATCTGGATAGTGTGGTGTATTCTACTTTGAAGAAACAGAAGCTGGATAGTGTGGTGCCTGCCGCTGGAGCCACACTAGAGACTTTCTGGAAACTGTCCGTAGTCTCCGGACTGAAGCCTGGCGAAAAGCTCAGATCGGAGTCTCCGGACTTACACCGTAGTCTCCGGTGTGGGTATTGACAGAATCATCTCCAATGGCTCCAAAATTTATGAGGGGTATAAATACCCCCTCCCCTTCACCTACCTCCAGCTAGCTCATCCCAAATAGATCTCACCATTTCTAGAGCTCACCCACCTTGCTAGATCTCCCAATCCTTCCACCCAAAAGTGTTGATCTTCACAGGATTGAAGGAGAAGGACCAGATCTACGTCTTCACCAACCGGATTTCATTTCCCGCCTCATTTGCTTGAGGGGAACTAGTCTAGGGTTTCCTCCTTTGGAGAACTGATACGTCATAACCATATCCTTAATTTCTGATGTTCCATGTTGTTTTCTTATTGTTTCCCACATGTTTTCTATACACTTTATGTCATTTTTATCGATTTTCCGGACTAACCTATTGACAAGATGCCACAGAGCCAGTTCTCTGTTTTCTGCTGTTTTTAGTTCTAGAAAAGTTGTTCTGGAAATATTCTCGAAATTTGAAAATTCGAAGCCCGGAAGTCTTAGAATTCCTGAAGGTTCCACACAGTATCGAATAGACCCGGAGGGGGGCCTCAGGGGGCCCACATCATAGGGCGGCGCGCCCCTTAGCCGCCCCTTAGCCCCCGACCTCCACCGCCTTTGCTCTTTCGCCTATTTATACCCCCCGAGACGTAAACCCTAAATATATACCACTTTGTCCTGAAAAACACCCGAGGCCGCCGTCATCGTCTTCCCGAGATCGGGAGGGTTCTGGAGCTCTCCCCAGCACCCTGTCGGGAGGGGAATTCATCACCGGAGGGGTCTACACCACCGAGAAGGATTCACCACCACCGCCAAAAAATTGAGTCTTCATTGGTATTGGCATCCCCTTGGATTGTTCCAAACTTGTGGGGAGTGTCGCGGTATCACATCACTATCTTTCATGTTTTTACCTTTTCAGTAGAGTCATATCATGAGTAGAGAAGTTATCATATAGGATGGTTTGCAGTATGGAAGTGTCTCTCCTTAGTTGGTTATCGTTGTATCTGTTGGTGTGAGTTTTCGGTTTGAAATATTAATGAGAAGTTTCATCATTTACTTTCTGTACACCTTATTTTAGTTTTCAATTTCTGGCATATGGTTGAGCTTGTTGTTAGTATTTGGTGTCACTCTGGAGACCGTCAAGTTAATCTAGTTGGTTTTGGCAAACTTAGCTTGGGTCAGTAGAAATAATATTTTGAGATGCTAGTATAAGAAAGAGGAATTTTCCTATTAGCTCATAAACTTAGTATTCACAAGTTAAGATCGCTTGGGTTTTCAATGAAGATTGCATGATTGGTTTCATCATATGTATATTTGTTTGTTTTCCCTCAACTCTTATGCTTGCTACCGAGCCTTGCTAGCCAAAAACCCTGTACTGAGAGGGAATGCTTCGCGTGCATCCAAACCTTGAGCCCCAAAACCTTGCCATTTGTGTCCACCATACCTTCCTACATGTGGTATTTCACCGCCACTCCAATTAAATTGCTCATGTGCTACCTTTAAAAACTTCAAAATTATTCCTGTTTTGTGTTCCTGTTTTAGCTCATGAGGACGCAAATAGAGAATCTTTATCTCACTTGTTGATTGGACTCACACACCTGGACTGGCGGCTTCATACGCTTATCCAAATGCTATAAGAGCTGGTAGCGGGCTTCCCAGCCCCAAATAATAATACAAATTCTCTTCACTATTTTTGCCCCTGATTTATCAGTCAAAGCATAATTGTGTAAACAAAAGAGAAAGAGGGATGCCCTTCTATACCAGTTGTGTCCTTCAATGGGAGCCACTCTTGTGAAGTCTAGTTGGCTTGTGACGTACTGTATTTTCTGTTTGCCATTCGTTGACATAAACATACACCTCTCTCAAAATTTAGACACTCCTCCATAGTTTGTAATTGTTGGCACGCACCCGAGGATTCGGTTAGCCATTGTTTGTGTAATAAAGGTTGGGAGGAGTGTCAACCATTTTATACCTCTGTTTTAAAAATAAAAGCTCTAGCACATGAGTGATCCATGCTTCCCTCTGCGAAGGGCCTTTCCTTTACTTTTATGTTGAGTCAGTAAACCCATTCCTTTCTGTCTCCAGCAAGCATTTGAGTTGTTGTGATCTCACCGTCTATATGTTGATTTATTCAATCATGTTTTATATCCTTCTTTGTTTAGCACATGCTTTATTATCTGAATGAATATTACTTTGAAAGCTATGAATCACTGTAAAAGGATTGTTATAATTAAACATGTTAAGCTCTACAATATAAGCCTTGTTATAAAGACTTCACCTAAGATAAGTATGATATCATTAAATGTTCTCTAACCAAGAACGAAGTTTGCCATCACCAATTTTGATTCTGTCTTTTGCATATTTGTTTGTGACTCCCATTACTCATTTCAAGTTAGGTTATATGAGAGGAAGTTGTTGTCTATAATGATTGGTGCATAGATAAATGTGATGCTTCTTGTCCGTATTTTATTTATCGACTCTTGACTTGTAGCGTTCCCACATTTAAATAATGTAAGGATACCTGTGTTATTGTGCTAGTCCCTGGATCAATTGCTAGCACCACAGTACAAAATGAAATATCATGCAAATGCATCAAATTCTATTACATCGCATGATCCAGTCTTTACAAAATAGTATTACAACTTGCATAGTCTTAGAAGACTAGCAGAAAACAAAGTATTACAGCGGAAAACATAGAACAACATTGAGCCCATATTCTTCATGTGCCACAGGCAAAACATGTTGGCGATAGTCTCGAGATCCTAAATGAAATCCTCACTCGTCTTCAGAAACATCTGCAATATGGAATATGCAGCCACAAGGGAGTCAATACAATTTAATGTATTGGAAAGTAACACTATGGTGGATATAAATTGCAAGACTAATACTACATGCTCATTTGGCTGAGTGGAGTTTTGGCTAAGTTTGCATAAAGCCAGTTTTCTCCTATCACTTTTGTAAAACAAACTTTTCTTTTCAAAGGGTGGCAACATTGGATTAAGATCCAAGCACCACAACTACTGTTCACTTGGTCAAAATTTTACTTATTGAAAATGGTGATGTGATTCTTCCGTCCATCCTTGTCCAGCTGCTCATAGTTGTCCATAGCCGGGGACACGGCTAAGATCTTAGTTTGTTGACTCTGCAGAGCTTGTACACTTTCACCTTCAGACTCAAATCAGCCCAAACATCCTATACACCTTGAGTGCGTTAAGGAAAGGAGAAGATTGAGATGAGATCTTTCAGAAGCAAGAATTCAACCTAATGGCAAGACCCATTCCATCTATAATTATGCTACATCTGCTTGTCAAGCCCAGGCTGAACCCTCACAACTTAGTTGATCAAGACAGAGCCCATATGACTAAAGGCTGCACTGGAAGCAATCTAAACTTGGGGAACATCATAATCACTTTGTTCCTGGGTGGCATTCCTCAAGTGAACACCCCTCGGGGAGACACTCAACTCTCATCAGCCAAACAACCAAATCCACCCAGGTGGTTCATTGAAGTTGTTACTTAGAATTTTTCCACAACATCAAGTAATAATCATTTGTCTCATTGCATAGCATCTATCAAGTTCTAAGGCTATAAATAACAAGGATAAAAGAGATGGCTACACACTACTAGGATAATAGCATTGCATAATATAACTTAGTAAAATTTCCTATCAATGCATACTACTCAAAAATCAACTAATGCATATAGAAAATAATGGGTAGTTGATGATGTGTTACTTGCCTTGTTGAAGTTGGTGAAGATATCACACTCTCTTCACAAAGGATCGTTGCTCTCCGTACAATCTACTCATTGAAAACACAATAACAAAATAAACAAACATGCTATCAAGCAAACATACAAGTGAAGAGATCATACAAAGCAATAACATAGCCAAAGGAGTTTAACCTAGTGGGCTAGGACAAGGTCTAGGTTTGAGTTGAAAGATTCATTCTCTAATGGTCTCATTCTTGTTAAGGAAATTCCAATGGTTTACTTGGGAAGGACTAGGTTGAGCTTGATGTGATCTAACTTTATTATAACCATACTTGTCGAGGAAGTTCCAAGAGTTCACTAAGAATAAACATATTACTTCTTCAACTAAAGTAATACATGCAAACACTTGGTCATATTCACCTTCAAAAATATTTGAGTGACTATGTTAGTATATTCCATTGTGGTTAGGGTAGGCCTACTAACTTCCACATCAAAGGGAAAATATTACTAAGTCTTGGGTTTTCCATTTGGGTCAATGGTTGGATAAAAATAACTTGTTATTCTTCAACTTCTATGGATTTCTCCAAGTCTTCACATGCTTGTCTTCTTGAAGATCATCTCCATGCTTCTATTTTAGTCTCTCTTTTCCTTGGATGGATTCTTCTCTTGGTCTTGACAGATTCTTCATGTGTTTTACTTCATCAAACAAGCATATTTGAATTTGAACAGATTTAAGTTTTTCAAATTTAAATTTGGCCAGTGCCAAAAGATTCTAAATGTCAAGGGCTTTTCAAGAAGTCCAAGATTGCTAAATTTGGGCTTATGGATCAAAAGTTATGATAGATCTAAGATGCAGGGACTAATCTGTAAAACTGCCAATTAATTCTAGCGGGAGAAAAATTTGAATAAAAGGGCTGGCCACGTGGCTGGATCTGATTGGGCGTTGCTGCTGACTGTGCATGCTGACGGGGCCGATGACGTGGATAAGTGATTCAATCGGAGCCGCTGGATCTGGATCTAACGGCGCCGTACCCCTTCGTTTAAATGATCTAATCTAGGCCATTAGATCTAGATCTAACGGCACAGAGAGAGAGAGGGACTCACCGCGGTGGGGGCTCGCCGGAAAATGGCGTTGCGGTGGCCGGCGGCGTAGAAGTCGACGGCGATGGCCCTCCGGTGGTCTTCGGGCTCGATGGGGACCACGACAAACTTCGCCTCGACTCGGTGAAGCCGATGGTGACCACGGGGAGGCTCGAGGGGCTCTGCAACCACGACGGCGAGGTGGTCCCGAGGTGGCCGTGCTCCGACGAGCTCGCCCTCGATGAGTCGCTGCGAAAAGAAGATCCAAGAGGGATTAGTGACGTGCGCACACGCGTAGGAAGGATGGGGTGGCCACGGCGGGGCTTACTGTGGCTCACCTCGTCGGAAAACAAGGAAAAATGGCGGCGGGGCGGACGAACTCCGGCGAGAAAATTGAACGGCCTCAGGGCACAATCCAGAGAGGAAGGAGAGGGGAAATGACGAGCAGGAGAAGGGGATTTAAGGGGAGCAATCGTCTCTGAGATTGAATGCTTGAAACGCCAGGAATCAAGAGGATTAAATCATCCTTTATTCAAAAGAAACGGATGCAGGGAGGTTGATGACGATGATGACGTCATCATGATGTCATCCTTTTTTTTTCTTTTTTTTTCTGTTTTTAATATCTTTTAATATACAAGTCCAAATGACTTCAAATCAATTGCAAAATTTTTGTAAAAATAATATCTTTCACTTAGAAATTTTTTTGTAAACTTTCAACATATTTCAAAAAATCATATTTTGTAATTTATAAATAAAACATTAATAGTACTTAATGTTGTTTAAAAATTGGAAACATAATAAAATGGTGTTTTTGATTAAATAAAATTTTAGAGACATTATACATGTCAAATACTATTTTTGGAAGACATTTTTAAACCATTTTCATATTTTATAATTTTAGGATATGAAGGATTTATTAACAGTAACTTAATGCTATTTTTTTAAAAAATAGAAAATTCAATAATTATCAAAAGTGGCTTAGAAAAATTACACAACCCAAAATATTGTTTCCAAAGTCCTCTTTTATGTTATTTTCAAAGAAAAACATTTTATGAACATCACTTTATGTTTAAAACTTGGAGTAACATTTGCATATCAATAAAAATAGTTGTTATTCTCATAAAATAATTTTGAGGCTTAAAAAAAATATTAGAGATAATAATTATCTGGTTTCAAACTCTATAAAACATTTTCAAAGTAATACTTGATTTGAAAACATGTTATAAAATAAGCTTTTCTAAGAGAAAACAATTTCTTTGAGTAATGAATATTTATTTTGAATGGGCTTTTAGGGTTTATGGAATAGAGATATAATGGATTCCTAATTTCAATTTTCATTGAGTTATGTATTGTTTCCTTTTATTTCTTGCCTCTCATTTTTTTTTGGTGACTTGCATAACATGAAAACAAAAAGTTTCAATTTTTAGTGATTTTTGGACTTTCCAAAAATCAGGGATGTTACATCACTCCATAAACCTGTGGTCATGTTTACTGAGTTCAGTTTCGTTTGGGGAAAAGTGAGGTCTAAGCTTGGGGGGAGTTGATACATCCATTTTGCATCACTATTTTATATCATAATTTTCTGTTATTCATCGATATATTTCACGTTATGATGCATCCCTTATGTTGTTTTATCTTATTTTGCATGTTTCATAATTTTTGGAGAATAAACACCGGGACCAGAAATCTGATGGAAAAAGCATTGTCGAGATACCATAATTCAGAAGATCAGAAGAAGAAGGGGGGCATCGGGGGTTTCTTAGAAGTTCATAGGAGGAGTCCAGCCAGAAGGGGAGCCATAAGGGGGGCCACCAGGGGCCCACACCATGAGGTGGCGTGCCACCAGGTGGTGTGGCCACCCTGGCCCACCTCTCGGGGATATCTTTCGCGTAGTTGTCCCCCAAGGAACCCTAAGTCCCATACCATCATCAAAGAATTATTTCGCCGCCGCCTCGGGGCGGAAAACACCAGAAAGAGAAAAGCTCTATGGCAGGGAGAAATCTGCCGGGGAAATTCCTCTCCGGAGAGGGGAAATCATCGCCATCGTCACCATCATCACTCTGGGCATCATCAAGATCGTCATCATCATCATCACCACCACCAGCACCATCACCCTCATCATCCACCGTCATCCCGCTGTAACAATTAGGGGCCTCTATCGTTGTTTTACATTAGATCTCTCTCCCGGTGTGGATTACTTGTTAGTAGTTGATGCTTGTGAGATTTATCGGTGTAAGCACTTTATGACCAGATTTTTATAATCCATTATATCACCTCTGATTATGATCCATATGATGTCTTGTGAGTAGTTCGTGTTGTTCATGAGGACATGGGAGAAGTCAAGTTGTTAGTAGTGAAGTAATGTTGAGTAATATTTAATGGTTTGATATTTAAGTTGTGGTGTTATTCTTGTAGTGGTGTCATGTGAACGTCTACTATATGACACTTCACCATTTATGGGCCTAGGGGAATGAATCATGTATTTGGCTACTAATTGTGGGGTTGTCGGAGTGACAGAAACCTAAACCCCCGTTAGGAAACCATTGCACGAGGGAGCGTAGGATCCTAGAGTTTAAAGCTGTGGTTAGATTTATTTCTTAATTACTTTCTTGTAGTTGCGGATTCTTGCAAGGGGTATAATCACAAGTATTTATTAGTCTTGGATGGGATGGTACATTAGCATAGATTCACCCACACAACACTTATCAAAACACTAAAGATTATTCAACGGCATGAAACAAAAGCACTTGACAGAAACCTCCCGTGTGTCCTCGAGAACGTTTGTTAATCATAAGTAAACCCACCTGCTTGTCCTTTGTTGAAGAAGGATTGGGCCACTTGCTGCAACTATTATTACTGCATTTTATTTACTCGCACTTTATTTATGTGCAATATCAAAAACCCCTACAAATTTATCTTTTAGTATTTACAGTTATTCCTTCATCGAAATTGCGTGTCAACACCTTCTGCTCCTCGTTGGGTTCGACACTCTTATGTATCGAAAGTACTAAGATACACCCCCTATACTTGTGGGTCATCACTCCCTTAACAAGGAGGAACTCGGGAATACATCATGTCTCCGCGTACTTCCTATCGGTTATCTCGTTCCCTTGTCTTTTACTTGTGTTTGTATTGCATTTATTGTTGTACTTGTTGAAGGGGAACGTAGCATAGAAAACAAAAAAATTCCTACGCGAGAGACACCCGAAAGGCCAAGATCTAATCTAGGAGACGAAGTGTAACGGGCAACAAGAGGGTTAAGGAGAACACATACCCTCGAAGACTCAAAGTGGTACGAGATCAAATCTCGTTGTTGGCGTAGTCGTACTCACACCGATCCCGATAGCGAGAAGATGGCACCGCAATCCGGCGGTGCATCCGTGATCGGTCACACGTACGGTTGATGACGACCTCCGTTCCCTCGTTCCAGCGGGGCGCGGAAGTAGAGAATCCCTCGGAACTCCAGCAGCACGACGACGTGGTGGTGGTGAAGAATCCCACGGTCAGGGCTTCGCCAAGCCGGAGACCATGAAATGGAGCAGCGGGTGGAGGGAAAGGGAAGTGGCCAAGTGTGTGAAGGAGGGAGAGCTCTCACCCTCCTTTTATAGGAGAGGGGGGAGGCAGCCCAAGGGGGGTGCGGCCAGCCCATGGGTGTGCCCCCACCTCTTCCCTCATCATGTGAGTGGACACTCCACTCACCTCCACTCACTTTCCCATTATTTCCCACTTGGAAAATCCAAAGGTTTTCTTTTAATAAATAAATAAAACCTTTTTATTTCTTTATTTCAGCATTTGTTAATTCTATTAACAAACTTTTGCATATAGCACCTCGAATCATTTGTTAATTCTATTAACAACCATTCAACGAAAAACCCCTTGAACTATTTCAATTTTCCCCGAAACAATTTCGGTGCTGTCCAAAATATTCTTCGATATTCCGTATCCTCTCAAATGCGTCATCGAACCTTAAGTGTGTCACCCTACGGTTCGCGAATAAGATAGACATGATCGAGACTCCTCTCCGATCAATAATCAACAGCGGGATCTGGAGATCCGTGATGACTCCTATATATTCAACGATGACTCTCGTGATCGTGTGAACCAACAACGCCGTGAACTATTCCCTTTGTCTCGCGATATTTTACTTGTCCGAGATTCGATCATTGGTATCAACCATACCTTGTTCAATCTCGTTACCGACAAGTACTCTTTTCTCGTTCCCGTGATATAACATCCTTTGTGATCATATCACGTGCTTGCAAGCGGTTTCGATGTGATATCACCGAGAGGGCCCAGAGTATATCTCTCCGTCATTTGGATGGACAAATCCCACTCTTGATCCATGATCCTCAACTAATACTTTCCGAATACTCAACGACACCTTTATAGTCACCCTGTTACGGTGTGACGTTTGATGCCATCAAAGCACTCTTCCGGTATCAGTGATTGACATGATCTCATGGTATAAGGAATAAGTTACTTCGTGTGTTTGATATAACAATGTAAACTAAATGACTTGATCGCATTGCTATATTATCTTTGGGTATATGTTCATCACATCATTCTTCTAATGACATGACCCCGTTATTAATAACATCCAATGTTCATGATCAGGAAACCTTGATCATCTATTAATCAACGAGCTAGTTAAAAGAGAGGCTTTACTAGGAACCATTGTTTGTTTATTAAGCACACATGTATTAACGTTTCCGGTTAATACAATTCTAGCATGAGAAATAAACATTCATCATAAACAAGGAATAAGATAATAACCATTTTATTATTGCCTCTCGGGCATATTCCCTTCAGTCTCCCACTTGCACTAGAGTCAATAATCTAGTCTGTAAGCACTTAACACATATGGCGTACCAGTGTTATTACCATGCTTCGCATGTGGTAAACATTATCAAAAAGATCTGAAACTGTTCAGGTCCTATTGTATTTGCATGTTCTTTGCGTCTACACGCATCACTCATTCTCTAATGAGATGGCTTTGTATATATATGGTCAATTGGTGAAAACTTAATTCCTTAGCTTAAACTGATGTCACTAACATTGTGAAAATGTAGCTTCATAGTGTTAGCATTCTTGGAAACTCACCAAGTTCCGGTGATACCTTAATTCCTCAGCTTAAACTGATGTTACTAACATTGTGAAAATGTAGCTTCATAGTTTAAGCATTCTTGGAAATTCACCAAGTTCAATAAAGAACTCCTTGACACAAAATACGCTTATAATCAGTTGTTAACACAACGATATACTTTAGCCTTTGTTGTAGTATCTGTCACAATATTTTAATTTTGAAACTCTTTCAAATCCAGCATGGAACTTTCTTCCATCCTATTGTGCTACCCTTCATCACATATTTTATTTGAGATAAAATTACTTGAATAAATGACAAGACTATTAGTGTAACATATTACAACTAATATTTTGTCATTACTATATAGGAAAACATATCCTTAGCATTTCTAAAATGACACAAGGATCTCTCCCACTGTCGTCTAATCATCATATGAATTATCCTACTATAACATTTTATAGCATAGGACTCATCTGGTTGTGTACATAGCATGGAAACATGACTTAGAAATCTCAATTTCAATGATGCTCATCATGTGTCAAAACACATGAATCTTGCTCAATTATTTTCCATGTGACAAGAACTCCTTCTTATCAATTTTATATTGGCTTACTTCAATATTTCATCTATGTAATTTGGCTTCAATCATATCAGGCGCTTGAATCCATCTTTTATAGACATCGATGCCCAATATCTTCCAAGCCTTTCATCAATATGAAAATCTTAACCGTGTTAATTTAAAATACATATTTTCCAATCAACCATATGTCATCTACATAAAGTATTGGAAATATGTCATTGCGCTCCCACTTAATTTCTTGTAACTTTACAAGCATCTTTATCGTTCATGATGGAATCAAACTCTTTTGATAACTTCATTAAGGTAAAGATTTCAACTTCGTTATGCTCACTTCAACCATTGAAGTGTGCATACCTTTCTAGCAACCTTTTTTGAATTTTACAAAACTCTCAGACTGTGTCAAGTACACATCCTTGATAAAACTTCCTTGAGAGGAGAGTTGGTTTTGTTATTCAACTGCCATATCATAATATGTAACCTTTTGCTAGAACTATCCGCAAAGACTAAAGCATCACTACGGAAGATCAAAATCTTGTAGTAGTTAACTCTTTGAACTTCGTCGAAAACAACTTTTCGATAAGTACAATTTTAATAAGATGTAAAATCCATGTCTTTGTCGCTATATAGACCCTTTTGCTATCGCTAGGCATCATGCCTATCGAAAGGACTACCAAGTCACATACTTGATATTCATACAAGGATACTATGGCGGATATAATGACTCATAGTCAATTTTACGAAGTCAGGGCCCATCATTTGCTTCCTTTATAAGGTCCAGGTCCTTTTGTTGTCAAAACAACACTTTACACTTAAACCACAAGTTGTTCTAAGTACAAAGTTTTTGGACTTTTCTGGTACAGTTCGCAAACTCATTTGAAGTATCTACAACATTTGTAGTGTCTTCTACTTAGTCAAAATAGTAAACCCCGGAACAACTTCCAGTGCTGCGCTACTCTTGACATGATAACGAAGATTCTCTAACCTCGTTGAGTTTGTACTGTGCTCCCACTCACTTGTTTCGCAAGAACTACTTTCTCGAGAAATCAACCCTTTCTGACAAACAACATTTGTCTTTTGGTTCGGTGATAGGAGAAATACCCAATATTTTATTTGGGATAACCTTATAAACATATATTTATCCTATTTTGGTTGTAAACATTTTACACATGCTATGCATACCAAAACTTAAGAAAGTGACAATTCGGGTCACTACCCAAACCATATCTTATATGTTGTCAATTTCAGCGGATCATGATGGTGCTCTTTTCAGTGGGAAAAACGGTTGTCACTAATGTATAAACTACAAAATTATAATGACATTTTTATTAATCTTACCATGTCAAACAGGGTTTGATTTTGTCTTTTGAATACTCCAATCTAATGTGGGGTATTCGAGAAGTATAAGTTGTAGAACAATTCTGCAACTTCTCAGATGTTTTGCTAAACTTGTAACTCAAACTTTATCCTTTATGATCCAATCATAAATACTTGATTATCTTGTTACATTGATTTTAACTTCATATTAACAACCTTTTGAACCAATTCAAAATGTCAAACTCTGTTCCCTTTAAATAGATATACTCACATATCTACTCAAGTCATCGACAGAATTTTATGAAGGAAAAATTAATCCACCATACATGACTACACATAATGGACTATATACATCAATATGTATAATCTCCACTAAATTAGTCGTCCATTCTACTTTGGCCTAAGAACGGAATTCTAGTCATCTTTTGGAAGAGGTCTCACAAGCGTCAATAAAATGACTCCGGAAGTCCATCAATATGGAGTTCCTTCATGTTTTCCTTTCCGATATGAACTAAAATGGTGGTGTCACAATTTAAGTGAAACACTTCAACGTCTTGCAACGTTTAGCATTTAGTCTTATAGATGTTTACTTTACCAACATGATTTATATTAACATATCCATCAATTATGGAATATGATCATAGTTTGAACAATCTCATTTGTTCTCACAAAAGACTAGAACAAAATAACAAATTATTAAGTTCTTCAAATAAATCTTGACTGGTTGGTTCGATACGACAATGAACACAATAACACTTTATTTATGTTCTTGTCATAATCGATTCCACATCTATTACTAGTTCCTTTTAGGCCCTTGTATTTCTTTCATTGCGTTGCTTTGTATGACAACTCATACCAACCAATGTGGTATCAAAATACCCAAAAATACTTTGTTAACTAGTAATACATCTATAACTTGTATATCAAGTATATACTCCTGAGCTGGACTTTTCCAGTTATCTTCTTTTCTGCCATATATCTATTTGTAATTCTATTTTCAATATTCCCTTTCCTTTATAGAAGAATCATTCAACATCAAACAATGCTAGTCTTACTAGCTCATTTTCTTTGGCGTGTTAGTCATATACTATCACCCATTGAGTCATACTTTGAGTTTGATTGTTCTACTAATATCACCATATTAATAGAATTCTTCTAGATTCCACTCTTAGCAATCTCCAAGTAAGGTAAACGACTTTACACATACTTTTAATCCATCCCATCGTAACAATTTTATGATTAAGCTACTATAGCTCGAAGGAAGTAATTTAGAGGATAATTTTTAGCATCCAATTTCTTGGAATATTCAAACGCCTAGCGTCTTCAATCATTGCATATATTCAGATAATATAAGCAAACATTGTCACGCTAAATTTGCATATATTCAGATAATATAAGCAAACATTATCACGCTAAATTATACTCAGTCATGTTGCTACAAATAAGTTTCTAGATATCAATATATCTTTCACTTGATTGTTTCTGAAAACAACTCTTTTCAGTTCCTAAATCACCTTGATCAACAAAACATTCTTTTGAAGATAAAGTAATACGGAAGCAACCATGACTCTGGATTCTAAGTAGGAATTATTTGCTCTCTAGATTAATCAATCATTAACCACATGGAGCTAGGTAGGAAATACCAAAAATCTACAATAGGACTTAATTTTAAATTTCACTAATACGGTACCAATCTTAAATGGTATTTACCAGATCATAACAGTTATATCTCAATTAACAATCTAAGTGTAAGGTAATTATAGATGCCAATGAATACTACAATTTGTGCAAATTCACTTTGATTGGTTGTTCATGATAAATAAGTTCAAGTTAATTCAAAAATTAAACCATGAACTCCCACTCAAAAACAACATCCCTCTTAGTCGTCTTTAGTGATTACACGAACCAAATTCACTACAACAAAACCGATCATCACGTGAGATGATGTAGCTTCAAAGGCGAACATCGACATGTTCATCATATCATCCATATGACTCATGCTTTACCTTTCGGTTACGTGTTCCGAGGCCATGTCTGTACATGCTAGGCTCGCCAAGTAGAACCGTAGTATTGCATGTGTTTCAAGGCCATGTCTGTACATGCTAGGCTTGAAAACACCCGTTGTATGCGAACGTTGAGTCTGTCACACCCGATCATCACGTGGTGTCTCGAAACGACGAACTTTCTTAACGGTGCATACTTAAGGAAGAACACATTATTATCTTGATATTAAGTGAGAGGGATCATCTTATAATGCTACCAACGTTATCTAAGCAAAACAAGATGCATAAAAGGATTAACATCACAAACATCACATGTAAGGATAACGTGATATGATATGGTCCTCCTTGCACTTGATCTCCATCATGTGCATTATGGTATGATCTCAATCATTCCACCGGCGTGGTACCAAGTACCACGGTACCCTAAACTTGATTGTCCATCAATAAGAAGACAACCATATGGATACCTTCCGGTATATCAAAAATTTACAAAATAGATCATCTCATAATCAAATTTGTAATATTGACCATATCTCATCACATGCCCAGCAAAAACTAGTTAGACGCCTCTAATTTATTTTTGCATATTTTACGTGGCTTAGGGCTTTCGATGATAGAACCGTTCATACCTACGAACATCAACCACAACGTTGATAAACACATTTTTAACAACCCTTCATAGATTAGATCTTAACTATAGTAGGAGAAACAGACACCCGCAAGCCACTTATGCAATACAAGTTGCATGTCAGTTGTGGAACAAGTCTCATGTACGTGGACATGTAAGGTTAGTCCGGGCCGCTTCATCCCACTATGCCACTAAGATCATAAAATAATCAAGGAGGTAATAACATGATCATCAACGCCCACATACACCTATGTGTTCTACCCGTACAAAACATCTACGCATAGATCCGGCTCTGATACCACTGAAGGGGAACGTAGCATAGAAAACAAAAAATTTCCTACGCGAGAGACACCCGAAAGGCCAAGATCTAATCTAGGAGACGAAGTGTAACGGGCAACAAGAGGGTTAAGGAGAACACATACCCTCGAAGACTCAAAGTGGTACGAGATCAAATCTCGTTGTTGGCGTAGTCGTACTCACACCGATCCCGATAGCGAGAAGATGGCACCGCAATCCGGCGGTGCATCCGTGATCGGTCACACGTACGGTTGATGACGACCTCCGTTCCCTCGTTCCAGCGGGGCGCGGAAGTAGAGAATCCCTCGGAACTCCAGCAGCACGACGACGTGGTGGTGGTGAAGAATCCCACGGTCAGGGCTTCGCCAAGCCGGAGACCATGAAATGGAGCAGCGGGTGGAGGGAAAGGGAAGTGGCCAAGTGTGTGAAGGAGGGAGAGCTCTCACCCTCCTTTTATAGGAGAGGGGGGAGGCAGCCCAAGGGGGGTGCGGCCAGCCCATGGGTGTGCCCCCACCTCTTCCCTCATCATGTGAGTGGACACTCCACTCACCTCCACTCACTTTCCCATTATTTCCCACTTGGAAAATCCAAAGGTTTTCTTTTAATAAATAAATAAAACCTTTTTATTTCTTTATTTCAGCATTTGTTAATTCTATTAACAAACTTTTGCATATAGCACCTCGAATCATTTGTTAATTCTATTAACAACCATTCGACGAAAAACCCCTTGAACTATTTCAATTTTCCCCGAAACAATTTCGGTGCTGTCCAAAATATTCTTCGATATTCCGTATCCTCTCAAATGCGTCATCGAACCTTAAGTGTGTCACCCTACGGTTCGCGAATAAGATAGACATGATCGAGACTCCTCTCCGATCAATAATCAACAGCGGGATCTGGAGATCCGTGATGACTCCTATATATTCAACGATGACTCTCGTGATCGTGTGAACCAACAACGCCGTGAACTATTCCCTTTGTCTCGCGATATTTTACTTGTCCGAGATTCGATCATTGGTATCAACCATACCTTGTTCAATCTCGTTACCGACAAGTACTCTTTTCTCGTTCCCGTGATATAACATCCTTTGTGATCATATCACGTGCTTGCAAGCGGTTTCGATGTGATATCACCGAGAGGGCCCAGAGTATATCTCTCCGTCATTTGGATGGACAAATCCCACTCTTGATCCATGATCCTCAACTAATACTTTCCGAATACTCAACGACACCTTTATAGTCACCCTGTTACGGTGTGACGTTTGATGCCATCAAAGCACTCTTCCGGTATCAGTGATTGACATGATCTCATGGTATAAGGAATAAGTTACTTCGTGTGTTTGATATAACAATGTAAACTAAATGACTTGATCGCATTGCTATATTATCTTTGGGTATATGTTCATCACATCATTCTTCTAATGACATGACCCCGTTATTAATAACATCCAATGTTCATGATCAGGAAACCTTGATCATCTATTAATCAACGAGCTAGTTAAAAGAGAGGCTTTACTAGGAACCATTGTTTGTTTATTAAGCACACATGTATTAACGTTTCCGGTTAATACAATTCTAGCATGAGAAATAAACATTCATCATAAACAAGGAATAAGATAATAACCATTTTATTATTGCCTCTCGGGCATATTCCCTTCACTTGTCATATAGGTAAATTCACCTTAGTTGCATTATCTAGATAATTTACCTTTGTGTCAAGCCTAATCTTGAAGAAAAATTAAAATTGGTCGTAGCACCTATTCACCCCCTCTAGGTGCCCTTACTATCCGTTCAATTGGTATCAGAGCCTCGGCTCTTTTATCGGGCTTAACCGCCTAAGAGTTTAGTATGGCCGATGTTCCTGATGTCGTCGGTTCCATGGTGAGTGTCTCGATGGATGATCTCAATGAGTTGAAAGATTCATTGACCTCATCCATGGAGAGAAAAATCAATGAATTGCAAACACTCATGTTGCAATTCATGAAAGCCAAGGAACCGGAGACCTCCACTACAACCCCTACGGTTGAACCACCGGAGGGTGCCAACATTGGGGAAGATGGTGAACCACTTAAAGATGCTTCCGCTAAGAACTCCACCAATAAGGGTACAGAAGGAAAATGATAATTCCACGCCGTCTAAGGACGCTATTCTCCCGATCCTCCCGTCCCACATCCCCATATAATTCTTAGAGGAGATACTCCTAAAATTGATGCACATTCCTTTGGTGAGTGGCAATATTACATGGAAACTCACTTTAACTCTTCTTATATAGAACTTTGGAGGGTCACTCGAGATGGATACAAGCCACATGACCCCAAGAACTTGACAAGAAGAGAAGCACTAGATTTCAAACTCAACTGCACCGCCTAGTCTATCCTTCAACAAGCCGTGGGTCCTAACCACATGCCACATCTTCAACAATACTCCACCGCCAAGGAAACATGGGACGCTCTTGCTGTCATGTTTGTGGGAAATGAGAGTATGCAAAGGAATAGGTATGATGCCTTGAGCAATGAGGCAGAATGGTTCTATATGCATGATGGAGAGAGCCATGAAGACATGTACCAAAGGCTCAAGACTCTTGCCACCGCATTCAACAATGTCGGTGCCAAGTATATTGATGATGCTTGGATCAAAAGGAAGTACATGATTGATCTCATGCCTTTCGAGCCCACATACTTGAAGAGCATTCAAGGAAGACATGACTTTGCTTCTTTCATCTCAACTCAATTGATGCAAGAAGTGTGATCCTATCAAGTGCAAACCAAAAATGCTCTTGACAACCGTGCTAGAGACCTATGAATGCACAAAGGGGCCTCGGTTGCTTTGAAGGACAAGGTTGTGTCAAGGGAGGTTGAGTATGAATAAGATTGCTATGAGGACTTGGCTCCATTGAAGGATCAAGAATATGATACCGTGCTCAAAGATGTCATTGCTCTTACCGTGCAAAAGTTTTGGAAGAATCCATCCAAGGCCAAGGCATATGTTGAGGAGAAGACCAAGTCTCGTTGTGGCAACGAAGGGACTCAAAGAGTGAGGTCTTGCTTCAATTGTCAAGATAAGCACCATTTCATTGCGGAGTGTCCCTATGAGAATAGAGAACTCCATGGTGGCAAGCTCATTCTCAAGGACAAGTCCAAGGTTGCTTACAAGAAACCTCACTTCAAGAAGAAACCTTTCAACAAGAATTCCCCCACCAAGTTTGTGCTAGTGACTCAAAAGGAGTATGATTCCGGAAGTGATGAAGAAGAAGAAACCACAAGTGAAGTGGCCTCTCTTGATATTGCTTCAACTCCATCATCTTCATATCTCTTTTAATCTCCCAATGAGAATCATCCTCACTCCAATGCCAAGTGCTTCATGGCTAAGGCCTCGGAGGTATCACCTTCTCCCAACTCTAAGACCCCAAATGAATTGGAAAATCATGCTTGTCTTAGAGTAGAAGATGAAATTGTCTCTTTGGAACGTTTTATGTCTAACGTGCAAGGGGAGACCAAGAAGTACTTTGATCATCTCATGAGACAATTAGGAGAGGCACATGAAGCTCTTGAGAAGAAAGGTGAGATTGAAAGAAGGGATGCATATGAGATAACATCTCTCTCCATGACTCTTGAGCAATAACATGATGGTAGAGTTTCTCTTGAGGAGGAACTTGAATCTATTGAAGAGTCACATAACAAACTTGTTTCTAATATCACTAAAGATCGTGTTCTTGCAATTGCTAAATATAAAAAGGCTAAAAAGGATAAGATTGCGTTTGGGGTTGGTCACGATAAACTAACCGAGGAGTTTGAAAAGCTCACCGAGGCTCACAAGGCTTTGGAGAGTCAACACTCTACCCTCAAAGAGTTACATGAACAACTTCAAACTCAACTTAATCAACTTAACAACCCTAGAAACTCTACTTCTTATTGTGATCATGCAAATATTATTGAGGAAAATGCTAGGTTGAAGGATGAGCTTGCAAGGCTGAAGGGCAAGAGCCCTCAAGTTGAGGAGGTGGTGGCCTCAAGCCCACAAGTGGTTGTTGCTAGACCACAAATGAGTGATCCTAGGCCACAAGTGGGAAAGCAAGGTATTGGATATGTTGCCAAGAAGAAGAACAACAAGAAGAACAACAAGAAGAGGGCCAAGAATGGTGCTTTGGGTATTATTGTCACTAGGGACAACACTACTCATAGCATTCCCGCACAAGCCAACAATGTTGCCTCGAGTGGTGGTGTCATGAGGTACAACACTACTCGTAGCATTTCCACGGGAACTAACAATCCACACCATTTCTTATATGTTGATTATTATGGTGTTGTGCAAGCTAAATATGTTGGTCCTATTGAAGATTACATTGACTATACTATTTGGGTTCCAAAGACCCTTGTTGCTAAGATGAGGGGACCCTCCTCGGGTCCTAACTCTAGTCAATGATCTCTTGCGGGACTATGCTTCCGGTGGGTCTAAATGGATAATTGATAGTGGATGCACTAGTCATATGACCGGAAGCAAAAAACTTGTGACCGGGTTGCGCCCAAATTGTATTGATGCAACCGTCACCTATGGAGACAACTCCAAGTCTAAGGTATCGGGGTTTGGCAAGGTTGTGATTGCTCCTGATATCACTATCGTGGACGTCATGCTTGTTGAATCCCTTGGTTACAATTTACTTTCAGTTCGTGCTTTAGGGAGGATGGGTTTCTCCGTCTTCTTTGATCCTGAAATTGTGGTCCTTTTGAGGAGCAAGACTCTTGACGTCACATACGTGGGACATGTTGAAAATGAGTTATTCATGGTGGACTTTTCGAAATCTACCAACTCTCAAACAATGTGCCTTTTCGGAAAAGCGGACGTGGGGTGGTTGTGGCATCACCGCTTATCCCATGTCAACATGAGAACTTTGAAAAGTCTTTACAAAGGTGGCCTTATCCTAAAAATAAAAGAAAATGGTTACTTTCCAAAGATCGCGTTTGTAGGTCGTGTGTTGAAGGAAACATGCATGATGCCGCCCACAAGGCCAAGACTATTATCTCATCAAAGAGGATCTTGGAGATCCTCCATGTTGATATCTTTGGTGCCATGCCCGAGGCAAGTCTTGGAGGAAAAAAGTATTGCTTGGTGATTTTCCATGACTATTCAAGATACACTTGGGTTTATTTCTTCAAGTGCAAGAGTGAGACCCAACAAACTATCATCAACTTCACCAACCAAGTGCAACGTCAACACAATGTACAAATCATGGATATTAGGAGTGACAATGGCTCCGAGTTCAATAACTACACTTTGAATGAATTCCTTAGTGATGAGGGTATTCGTCATCAATATTCCGCCACCTACACCCCTCAACAAAATGGTGTAGCCGATCGGAAGAATAGAACTCTATTGGATATGGCAAGGACCATGTTGGCGGAGTATTCTTCTCCCCAATATCTATGGGCCGAGGCCATTTCCACCGCATGCCATTCCTCCAACCACCTCTACATCCGCAAGGTCTTGGACAAGACTCCATATGAGATGCTCACCGGCAACAAACCCAACGTCTCCTACTTCTATGTATTCGGTTGTAAGTGCTTCTATTTGATCAAGGGTGTTCGGTTGTCTAAATTTCAATCTAAAACTATTGAGGGTATATTTGTTGGTTACGGTGCCGAATCCCACACTTATAGAGTCTTTGACAAAGCCTCACGGATTGTCATGGAATCTTGTAGTGTGGTTTTCGAGGAAAATGATGGCTCCCAAGTGGCGCAATTTCATGTTTTTAATGTAGATTTTGAAATGTCTCAAGAAGCCATAGGAAGGATGGGTGTGGTATTTTTCCGCCCCATTGAGGGACACCTTATGGCGACTTGAGAAGGACTATGCTCTACTCAAGTGGATCCCTCCTCTACAATAGAAGAACAAGCCAAGGAGCCAAGTGACGCACCTAACCAAGAACACGTTGAAGACCCACCTCTCGTTGACCAAGTTACTACGCAAGATGCAACCACTCCTATCATTCATGCTAGTCAAGGTTAAGGCCAAGATCATCCTTCCTCATCCTCCTCTCCTCAAGTTGAAGCTAGTGTTGAATATGTTGTTGTTGATGATGATGATGATCAATGCCAACAATTTGGTCAATACGGGGAACCAAATGATCAAGATTATCATGTGATTCCTCCTCTCAATAATGAAGAGATCGAAGCCCGTCGTGGTAGAAGGGTAAGATGAGCTTTGAAGCGTATTGATGCTTCCGACAACAAAGTGTTGGAAGATATTCAAACCAAAAGATTCAAAGGAAAGCAATTGGCAAACTTTAGTGAGCATCAAGCTCACATATCTATGGTGGAACCAAAGAAAGTGTTTGAAGCTCTTGAGGACTCAGATTGGGTTGAAGCTATGCATGATGAGCTCAATAACTTTGAGCGCAACAAGGTTTGGAGACTAGTTGAGAAGCCCAAAGATTGCCACGATGTTATTGGCACTAAGTGGATATTCAAGAACAAGAAAGATGAGCATGGCATTGTCATAAGGAACAAGGAAAGATTGGTGGATCAAGGTTACACTCAAGTGGAAGACATTGACTTTGATGAGACCTATGCTCCTGTGGCTCGCCTTGAGTCCATCTATATCCTTCTTGCATATGTATCTTCGCATAATTTCAAATTGCAACAAATGGATGTCAAAAGTGCTTTCTTAAATGTTCCACTCAAAGAGGAGGTATATGTTAAGCAACCTCCGGGGTTCGAGAATCTCAACTTCCCTAACCATGTCTACAAGCTCGATAAGGCGCTCTATGGACTTAAACAAGAACCGCATGCGTGGTATGAGCACCTTAGAGAGTTGTTGGATGACCGTGGTTTTGAAGTTGGTAAGATCGATCCTACTCTCTTCACAAAGAGGGTAAAGGGAGATATTTTCATATTCCAACTCTATGTGGACGATATTATCTTTGGCTCAACTAACCAAGCTTTCAATAATGAGTTCTCAAAGCTTATGACTGACAGGTTTGAGATGTCCATGATGGGAGAGCTTAAATTCTTCCTTGGCTTTGAGATCAAGCAATTGGCTCATGGGACTTTCATTTCTCAAGCCAAGTACACCCAAGACATGCTCAAGAGGTTTAATTTCCAAGGTGCAAAAGATAAGCCATCTCCTATGCAAGTCAAATGCCACCTCAAGCGCAATCCAGATGGTAAAGATGTGGACCAAAAGTTGTATCGTTCTATGATTGGTTATTTGCTTTATCTTTGTGCATCTAGGCCCGATATCGTTTTGAGTGTAGATGTGTGTGCAAGGTATCAAGCGACTCCTAAGGAAATCCACTTAGTGCCGGTTCATAGGATCTTTCGGTATTTGGTTCATACCTCAAGGTTTGGTTTGTGGTACCCAAAGGGGGCACAATTTTCTCTCAAGGGCTACACAGACTCGGATTGGGACGGTGATCAAGATGATAGGAAGTCAACTTCCAGGGCTTGCAAATTTCTTGGTAGCTACTTGGTGAGTTGGTCTTCCAAGAAGCAAAATTGTAAATCTCTCTCCACCGCCGAAGCCGAGTATGTGGCGGCCGCTAGTGCTTGCACCCAATTGCTATGGATGAGGCAAACCCTCAAAGAGTACGATGTTCACTTGGATAAGGTGCCTCTCATGTGTGACAACGAAAGTGCCATCCAGATCGCCTACAACCCCGTGCAACACACAAGGACGAAGCATACTGAGATTCGTCATCATTTCATGCAGGATCATGTGGCAAGAGGTGATATTGAGCTAGCATATGTACCCACCAAGGATAATCTCGCGTACATCTCCACGAAGCCTCTTGACGATGCAAGATTCATGTTCTTGAGGAATGAGCTAAATATCATCGATTCTAGGAGTTTGACTTGAAGATCTTGCACACACCCATGTAGTTGATACATGTTTGGGTTTAGGTGTAGGCATGGACATAAGGTGAGTGTTATCCTAACACATTGGGCTCTCCCTCCCCCCATTATGCCCAAAGCAAAAATTCATTGTTATCTCTCTTTTTCTAATATTGAATTGTGAGCTTCAATGTCGAGAATTGGCAAATCACCCAAGATATATCTTCGCGGTGGCATACCATGATTTCTTACATGGTGGATTAGGCCACCAACATCTTCCTTTGAAGATTTGGTTCTTATTTGGTTCTCATTTGGTTCTTATTTGGTGTTATTTTGACTCGTCGAGTTTTGTTTGCCTCTTTGGAAAACATACTAAAAAAAAATTGGTGTTTAAAGGTTTGTTCTTGCTTTCCTTGAGTATGAAGTTCCATCCCTATTGTTGTTTTTCTATCCCAAGCCAAAATGTTCCCAAAAGCCAAGTTTTTCTAGCCTCATACATGTCCTGTCCTTTTTCTCGGATTTTTGGAGTGTGGTCCGGAGACTCCGGTCTACCACACCGGAATCTTCGGTCTGTCCGAAGACTCCAGTGTTAAGTCCGGAGACTCCGGTCTGGGGGTTCAGCAGTATAAAAAAGGGGATCAGGGGAGTTAGGGTTTTCATTCCCACACCTCCACCCCGACCCCAAACCGTCTGCTGCGCCGCCACCGCCTCCAAGGTCTCTTCCGGCCGGTTTTCACTGTTGGAATCCGCCCCAGGGCCTCCCTCGGCTTCCCTTCGCATTTCCCCTCCGTGGGATCCTCCTTGGCCGACATGGGTGGCAAGGGTACCCCCCCTATCCCCTTCTTTTTTATTGTTTTTCATCTAGGTTTTGCTCTAGATGCTTGTTTTGGGAGAGTTGGTACCTTCTATTTGTTTTTAGAACCACCCTAGGCTGTTTCCCCCAGTAGAAATCATCTAGAAAAAATTTAGAGCAAGTTTTGGTGAATCCACTTCTGAGATCTGAGGACAGTCCGGAGACTCCGGTGTGGATTCTCCAAAATTTGTCCAGAAGTTTCTGTTTGATTTCATGCTCCACTTTTTGGACATGTGTGCTCATTTTTTTGCTCTCTGGTCTTGTGTTTGGCTGTGTGTGTTTTCAGGGAAAAGGACTAAGGCATCCTCGTCCAATCCAAATGTCATCGCAAGGAAGTATCATGCCCATTCTCGCAACTATCCCGTCACCGATCCAGATAAAGGAGGGTTGGTAAAAGGAAGGCTCCTTTATCTGGATCGGTGACGGGATAGTTGCGAGCATGGGCTCCTTCGTCACCTCTACCCGTGGGGTGATTTTGAGGAGGTCACTTCGGCTCCTTCCTCTTCTACCAACCGTGGTAAGGCTCCTATGACTGAGGAAGAGGAGCATGCTGAGGAGCATACTAAGGAATAAGAGAATCTAGAGGAGTTTGAAGTTGAAGATGAAGATGAGGATGGAGAAGGCACGGAACGCAATGATGACGATGGAGATGACAAGGACTATGATGAGGATGACTGATTCCTTGGGTTGCGTGTAGTTTCTCTTTGCCCTTTTTGGTGTCTCGATGCCAAAGGGGGAGAAGTAGCTATAGACTTCTCGGGGATTTGCAAGGGTTGCTTTGGTTTGATGTTATTTGCTTCCGAACACAAGTCTTTGGACTTGATTTGCTTTATGGCTTGTGTTCCCTCTATCTTAGTTGATTTATTTTCCTAGTGAACTTTAAATCTATGTGTGTGGTGAGACTACGTGGTGAAGCTATCTATCTTATTGTGCTTAATATTGCTTTATCTATCGTATCTATGCATGTATTTATATAGTTCTTTAGTAGTTGATCTAGAGGGCATTTTTTGTAAAACATAGGGGGAGCTCACGACTTAAGTGTTCGAAAGCCCATATATTTATTACAAACATAGCCTAGCTGTGATTTTCATTGCAAATATGTGTGTTGTCATCAAACACCAAAAAGGGGGAGATTGAAAGTGCAACACACTTAAATCATCTTGTTTTGGTTGTTTGGTAACAACACACGTATCCTCAAGTGTGTTGATTTTTTCAGGGCCTATATATCATATTTCCTTTGGTGGTAATGAGTTACAAAAATAGGCAAAGATAAGGGTGGAACTTATGCTGGAATTTCATTCTAGGCCGGAGTCTCCGGTCTCCCAGACCGGAGTCTCTGGTATGAAGATTATTCGAGGATGAAATGTGTGCTGAGTGCCTGGTGTCACCCGCTGTACTCACTCCGGAGACTTACCGGAGAAACACCGGAGTCTCCGGTGTGAGTATATCTTGTGAATGAACAACACTGAAACTTCTGGTGTCACCCGCTGTACCCAGTCCGGAGATTTACCAGAGACAGTCCGGAGTCTCTGGACTGACATGCACTTCTGCTGCATGCTCCTCCTCAGACAGTCTCTGCTCTCAGGCGACAAGACGCAAACAATGGTAGCACCGGAGTCTCCGGTCTCACACACCGGAGTCTCCGGACTGGCTGCTACTTTGAAGAAACAGAAGCTGGATAGTGTGGTGTCTGCCGCTAGAGCCACACCGGAGACTTTTCGGAAACTGTCCGGAGTCTCCGGACTGAATCCTTGCGAAAAGCCCAGACTGGAGTCTCTGGACTTACACCGGAGTCTCCAGTGTGGGTTTTGAGAGAATCGTCTCCAACGGCTCCAAAATTTATGAGGGGTATAAATACCCCTCCCCTTCACCTACCTCCAGCTAGCTCGTCCCAAATAGATCTCACCATTGCTAGGGCTCACCCACCTTACTAGATCTCCCAATCCTTCCACCCAAAAGTGTTGATCTTCGGAGGATTGAAGGAGAAGCCCCCAATCTACGTCTTCACCAACAAGATTTTATTTCCCCCCTAATTTGCTTGAGGGGAACTAGTCTAGGGTTTCCTCTTGTGGAGAATCTAGACATCTTGTCTCTCTCTTGGTGATTCTTGTGATTGTTGGGAGCCCCCAATTTGGTTGTGGGTGTGTGCCCCAAACTTGTTTGTAAAGGACTCGATTCCCGCCTCAAAGGGGATCAATAGTGGAAGGTGGACTAGGCCTTTGTGGCGGGGTTCATCGGAGAATAGGGTGAGGCCTTTGTGGCGTTGAGTAGGCCTTCGTGGCGAGCTCACACCCCTCCGACGAGACGTACTCCATTAACAAGGAGGAACTCAGGAATACATCGTGTCTCCGCATGCTTCCTATCGGTTATCTCGCTCCCTTATCTTTTACTTGTGTTTGTATTGCATTTATTGTCGTACTTGTCATATAGGTAAATTCACCTTAGTTGCATTAACTAGAGAATTTACCTTTGTGTCAAGCCTAATCTTGAAGAAAAATTAAAATTGGTCGTAGCACCTATTCACCCCCTCTAGGTGTCCTTACTATCCGCTCAGCTCTTCATACCCTCCTCTTGGGGTCTCCCAACGAGTGCAAGATCTGCACCATCACACGACATTATCCCAATTAAGAGCATCCTAGCTAATCGACATATCAGAGATAGTGCAGGTTGTCCAATGTGCAACCAAGCGGCGGAGGATATTAGGCACTTTCTATTTACCTGCACGTCGGCCTTGGAATTATGGGAGAGCTTAAACCTCCGATCAATTGTCTAAGAGGCCTTGATAGTGGGCAAAGAGGGCTCCGGGGTCTTGGAGCATTTGCTTCGGTTACCCTCCAATCAACTCTCAGGGTTCGAATCTATTCACCTAAAGGAACTTATTTCCATGACTTGTTGGTACTTGTGGTGGATGAGACGATAGCGTACTCACGGTGAGGAAGTCCCATCTCTTCTAAGTGTAACTAGTTGAATGCCCGTGCGTTGCTACGGGGTATCATGTTTTTTTTAATAAAAACATACAACCATAATATTTAATAAATGATGAGATTCTTTTTTCGTAAATATGTGCTTCCATAAAAATCTATTGTTTGGCATCAAATGAATGATCATTTTATTGGTTTATTCCGCGACGACACACGCTCTAGCTCAAAGGACATTGCACCAAACTTGTATTTTCTTCGTATTTCAGGGGCTTTCGTTACTGCATACATAGTAGTACTCTTATCTTTCATGTAAGAAAAAGTACTAATGAGATTCACACAACCAATATTATATAATTATGAATCATTATTATATGGTCATCTGAAAAATGGAACGCTATTAGAGTCAATTTCAGTGGAATTTGCGCATTTTTTAAGAGAAAATGAGCTCACATGCTCAACCACCTGTAGTCCGCCATCATGAGTTCTGCAATCCATCTTAGGTGATGCGCTTGATCCTCCGGTAAACTACCCCATTCCCGGAAGCAATTCATTTAACACTACTATACATGTCAAAGCCCAAAATAATCAATTCATGAATAGTAATATAAGGCTTCCTAGCCTGCATAAAAAATAAATGATCTATTTTGGTACGATTTTCTTCAACAATGAAAATGAATACTTTCCTGCTAACAATGTACATTTTTAACACTAAACTAACTGTCTTCTTGCTTCAGAAATAAAAGTGAGGACAAAATAGCAAACACATAGACGCACACTGACATGACCCTGACTATATCCGGTCCCTCCGTTCATGAGTTTATCTGTGAAGGAGCTACGCACACATTCTACGTACACTGCTTGCAAATGAAAGAATATAAGCCAGAAGATGAGCTGGATAACAGTGAGAGAAAATCTTCATTTAATAAACCATGCTTCGGTTTCATGATGAGGCTTCTGGCTGCCAATTTATAGTTGCCACAAGCAGATGACTTACAGATCCTAGAGCTGTTATTCACGGTGCACAAATCATCTGGAACTATTAGGAAAATAATTGGTCATGAACTTTCTAAACCTTTTCTTCTACTATCTGGGCGAAATTACCACCGGCAAAATATTCTTTAGCATCAGGAAGGAAGTTTTTACCCATGTCTCCAGTTGCTTGTCTCAGGCTTTCTGCCTCAGGTAATCGATGCTGTGGAATACAAAATTATGATTTTGTTTGTCCACTCCTGCAATAAGAGGCTATCCCATGATAACAATCGACTGCAAGTGTAATCGACTGAAGTAAACACATACCATGAGAAAAGATGCATCATATCAAATTTCTCACTGCAAGAGATGTTTCATTCTTCCTCCAATATAGATCATAGAAACACGCATATCGTCGACAAAGTTTTGACCACGTAAACACTGTCACTGTCACTTGAGTCAGAACTCATTTTTCCGTGATACATTGTGTCCAAAGAGAAGATTTCCATCACCATCACAGCAATCTTCACTTCATTTCCATGTATTATTTGCTTAACCTGAAACAGGAAACTCGCACTTTAATTAAAACACATAAACACCAGAAGAAAATCTGGAAATAATAATCCATACATTCAGTGGCGGACCCATGTCAAATACAAAGCCTGGGCAAACAGTAAATTTAAAGGCAGAAACTGATATTTTTTAGTCAATGTACTGTGTACATACACTACAAATACAGTACGTGCCCGGCCGGAAGCCCGGGCAAGGGCCGGGGAGTAGGGATGCTAGGTCCGCCGATGCATACATTGATGTGAAATACAAAGTCTTATCATCTTAATTGTGCTGGTTCTGGTTCTCACGTGTTTCCGTGACATAACATACAAATTCATCAATCCATACATTGATGTGAAATATATATTATGTTCTTGCGTCCTGGCAAGCACAATTAAGATAACCAGCAACAATTACTGGTATGAAACTTTACAATTTTTATAGACCAAAAGGTTTACTTTACATTGCAAAATTTACTTTCGAAGATCAGTAATCACATTGTGGAGATGTGATCACATTCGAACAATTGGAGTTTGGTGGAACTCTACACATTTTAGTTACATGAGATCACTCATCAGGTTTTCCACAATTGAAGGGTCGGAATATAAGGTTGTATACACGTGCTTGGTACATACATATCCTACAGAAATTCCCGTGCAATGATTATATATTTAGAGATTATATATGCTTAGCCAAAAATAAAAAAAACCTCTAGGGTACCAGTATTACACATGCTTTATTCAGCAAAAAAATCTAATTAGGACTGTGAGTGAATTAGTCGCTGAATAATGGAAATGTATCAAAGAATAGAGAATATATTATCTAGTGATTCCACAACCATACGATTCAAGTTTGTTTTTACCATCATAAAGTGTTTTACTCGTCTGCGGCAAAAAATTAACGGCAAATGAGTTCACAGCCAGGAATTAGTGCATAAATAATTCAATCAGAACAATAGACTTTTGGTAAAGAGTACAATAAACTGAGAAAAAACAATATCCATGTCTGCCTACACATAACAATATGCTTCCTATGCATGGCCCTATAAAATCAAAAATCTAGATGGTTCAATGGTTGCTCAATTGGTAACCTCCAAAATCAATTCTTTGCTAAATATAATATTTCCAAGAAAACCCAATAATAGGAGCTATGTTTCATCAAGTTGCATCTCTTTCCCTCATCCATAGTCTATCTTGAGAACAAGTGTGTAAAAAAGTGTGAGTGTACAGCCAGAATTACCCAAAGACTTGAGATGACATATATTAGTACTGCTAGACGAAGAGGGAATGGACACCAACGGCTACACCAGGCCATGTCGGGATAGATTCTGCCGCATGAAATGAAACCTTGGGTTTGATGTTGTCAGCTTTGCCGCCTCCGCAGTCTCTCTCTGAGCCCCATCTGGTGCGTGCAAACTACAGGTCTAGAGCCATCCTGGGAGAGGCAAAACTGAAAGTATTAAAAAGATACGCTCACAGGATGAAGTAATATGGAAGACACCCAAATTCTGGATCGTGGAGCACATCCAGCATGTCAAGGCCAGTTCATCCAATCCTTATCCACGGAAACTAATACTATCACAACAGTGTTGAGAAAGAATAGGAGGCTCACCGAAGAATCGTTGTATGATCCGACCACCAGGACTCTGAAGCTGGTGGAGGATGCTGCGTCCGGCACAGACGATCGGGGATTTCATGCAGTTGTCATGGAGGCGGAGGTGACCATCGGCCCGGAGGACTCCTCCACTCCATCCTCGCCACAACGACGGTTCATCCCCACCCATCTCGATTTCGTCGCGGAGGAGAGGCAGCGGCCGACGATGGAGTTCGCGTCTTCGTCGGCTGTGTTGAGACGCAGGCCCGCGGCAGCTCCCGAAGCACCGGCACGAGGGCCACTCGCCGCTGCCTCGGCATGGACTGGAGCTGTCCTGCAATTGATGGGTAAAAGCTCGTGATCCCCTTCCCTTGAAAATTCCTCACCCTCTGCTCTGATTCGGAGGCCGATGCGACGCCGGCTGGGTGGCCTCCTGATCCCGTGCACGAGCGTATGTGCTGCTATGCTTGAGATGCGTCAACAGACCAGGGGTGGGACACGGGGAGGAAGGTCGGCGACTTCGGATCTAGCGGCGAGGAGAGTGGCGACGGATGATGCGTTGGTTGGATCTTGGGGAGGGGTGGAGTCCTGGTCTGCGATTGCAGTTACGGGAGAAACTCAATTCATAACTTTGCGGAAAATCTGGCGAAAAAAGCGAGCGGGTTCAATGTGTGGAAAAAAAAACATCGAGGGAAGTTGGACGACAGAGCGACGTATCGCAGCTTGGGAGAAGACGGAACGAATATTTTAAGTAGTAGAGATAAACTATCTATCTTGTCTATGACGACTTGTTATGATGCAGCAATGAGGAAGAAATGTACAGTGGGAAATAACAAGTGATCTAAATCGAAACTTAGGTCATCTCCAGCGGGGCTGCTCAAATGCGGACCAGTTTGGTCCGCATTTTGTCTGTTTGAGCAGCCGTCCGCCGTCCTCGGACACGGCCCGGACCAGGTGCCCCCAGTGGGGCTGCTCATACCAAAAGAGGACATTCGATAGATTTAGTAGGGCCCACAGGGGCCCATAGATTTACAACCTAAAAAAAATAAAAAAAAAACATAAAATAAACGTCTAGCTAGGGCTAGACGGCCACTGGCCAGTGGCATGGCGGCGCCGGAGTTGGCCCCGGAGCTCCTAGTCATCCAGGATGACGTAGTCGGGAGTCTCGGGGGCGAGGTGGGGTGGCAGCGGGGCGGCCCTGGCCGCCTGCGGCGTGGGAGGCTGGGTCCGCGGCGGCGGCGTGGCAGGCCGGGGCGGCGGCACGAGGTGCTCTGGTGGTGGCGCCTCCCACCTCCAGCGCATGCCCACAAGGGGCTCGAACCAGGCCGGCACCGGGGCGTTCTCATCGCGCCCGTCGTCGTCTACCTCCTCGTCGTAGGGGTAGTCGTCGACCTGCTGGGCGTGGATGGCCGCCACGGCCTCGTCCACAGCCCGCGCGCCGGCGGCGCGGGCCTCTGCCGCCTCCGCCGCCTGCTGCGCGGCCACCGCCGCGAGGGCGTCCTCCAGCGCGCGGGCCTCCGCCTCGGCCGCTGCTTCCGCCTCCCTCCTGGAGGCCTCGATGGCCATGGCCAGCCGGAGCTCCTCGTTGGGCTCGGGCTCGGCCATGGGGACGTCCTCGTCGTCGTCCTCCTCGTACCATTGGGGGGGGGGGGTTCTCCTCCGGTTCCTCCTTGACGACCGGGGCGCGGCCGCCGATACGGAGGGGGCGTTGGGGCGGTGGCGGGGCGGCGCCACGCCTCGCCTGGCGTGGAGGCGACGGCGGCGGGAACTGGGGCTCCCCGCGCGCGCGGCGCGCACCGAAGTACGACCTGCGGCGCAGGTCGTGTTCGTCGGTGAACCAAGTGTCCCAGTGGGGACTGTTCACCGCGAACGCCGGGTGGGCGCGCAGGTCTGGTGGCAGCTCATCGCGCCGGCGGTGGATCTCCACCTCCCGCGCCGCGCCGGACCGCGGCACCGGCGGCACAGGGATCCGGTCCCTGTTCAGATGCCACCCGTCGGGGAGGTGGACATCTGGCCATGGCACTGGGATCGCACGGTCCCAGTACCATTGGCACCTCCTCTTATTGAGGTAGGGCCGGTCGCGAACCCTGGCGGGCACCAGGCGGAACGGTGCCTGAGAAGAAGGAGGGGGGAGGCCGGCGGCGTGCGCACCTGCTCGGATTGGGCGCGCTGGAGGCGGGTGGGAGGCGGTGGAGGAGGGAGCGGGGGAGAGGGCGAGGGCTCGCGGCGGCGTCGTGAGCCGCCGGCCTCGTGGTCGTTCTTTCCACGGCCCCAGTTTAGCCAGCTGCGGCCCATGGCCGGCGGCGAGGAAGGCGAGGGGAGGAGGCGGTGGTGACTGCGAGGGCAGTGAAGTGGGTGGTGACTGCGAGGAGGCGGTGCGCGTGGGGAGGGACGCGTGGCCGCGGGTCCCATTTAAATAGGACCCGTGGGTAGCCGAGCCGTCGCCGCGGTCACTGGCCGGCGGGCCACCCATTTGACCGAAAAATGGACACGACCGAGCGCGCGCGTCCGTTTCGTGTCCGCGGGCTGCTCAAATCTGACCCAAATTTGGGTCGGATTTGAGCATCCGCGGACTGAAAAGGGACCAGGCCGTGGGTTGAGCAGCCCCGCTGGGGCCTGGTTTTGGGCCAGGCTGCTCAAAACGGACCAGTCCGGGGCAAATGAGCAGCCCCGCTGGAGATGACCTTAGATACGTCAAGCTTAATGTGGATGCTTTTATCCACCTTGACTCGAAGAAAGGGGCAACATGAGCTGTGCTGCGAGATTATAAGGGAAATTTCATTGGAGCCACAGGAAATTACCTTGAACAAGTGCCATGTGCAACTATGGCCGAAGCAATGGTTATGAAGGATGGCCTAGCTTTTGCGTCAAGACTAGAATTTAATTTTATTGAGGCAAAATCAGATTCAATTGAAACATGATTGGGTAGTGAGTCTTGATGGAGTGCACAAGCAGCGATTTATACAAACTGTGTGGATTTGGTTACATCTATTGACACCGTGTGTTTCACATACTATCCGAGGGAAGCAAATAGAGTGGCTCATGATATAGCTAGAAAGTGTTTTAGTAAGAAATTTCCACCAGCCCCTAGTTTTCTTTTGACAAACTGTTAGGAGATGTAACGTGATATAAAATTCTAAGCGGCAATTTTTTTACGCACTTTTTTCTTACTAGCCGAGAGGTTTTTATCGGGCCGCTTCCTCGTTATTATGGTGATTTATGTTTTTTTAAAAAACTGGAGGGCATTATCGCGCTAGCCACAACGAAGCCTCGTGCAAATTCTCGTCAAAAAAAAAAAAGCCTCGTGCAAATTTCCAATTAGCCCATTTTTTAAAATAAATCTAACGGCCTACCTCTATTGTATTGGTTGGTCGCTGTTTGCTATCCCACCGATTTTTGACTTCCCGCTGGGCAGCGGATTCGAACGAAACAGAGAACCAACCCCCCCAAAATATTCAGTCCCCATCGCCATCTTACTTCCCCGTTCCCGTCGGCGCCGCCTCCGACCACGATTCCGGCCAAGCTGCGTCTCCGTCAAAGATCCACATCCACGGATGGAGTCGCCGCTCCACATCGGTGAGCCACCCCCGCTCCCCCCCCCCGCCCCACTCCACCCCTTCCCTAGGTGCGCGCGCGCGATTTGATTCGGTTATCCATTGTAAGTCTGGGTGGGTGGAGACCTAGGTTTTGCGTCTGCATGCTCCTCTGCCGTTTCTAGCGCGACCAAAATTTCCACTCGATTTTACTTGGTCCAGGCTGCTGTTATGCTGCGTCCCATCCGTACGGATCCACACCATTCCGTGACGAATTCATGGGTGCTAATTCTAGATTCTGATTTAGCACAGACTCTCCACCACTCATGGGTAATGGCGATAAAGAGAATATCTGCCAAGACCGCAACATTGTATCCGATTGCCCAACGCTGCACAGGGAGGGGGCTGTCTCTACAAAGAGGAAGAAGAAGCCTGGAGGGTTCAACCTCAGGAAAAGCATAGCATGGAACCCTGCTTTCTTCACCGAAGAAGGTGTGGTAATTTTTTCGCAGATCTTAGTGCCACAGCGGCCTGGAGCTAACGGGTTTTGTGAAATTCACAGGTGTTTTAGATAATAGGGAGCTTTCTGTGCTCAGTGGCTCCCAAATGAAGGCAAACGGGACCCCTAGTTCAGTGGTTGGTGGTACCATTTCCCCATTGTGTAGGTATGGGAGATCTGGCAGCGCATCCGTACTGAAAGAAGCCGCTGAGAATTCTCGCGGCAAATTGCTTGTGAAGTACCGGAGCGCCGAGAACAAGGGAAGGAAATTGTTTTCACCTGCAAAATCCTCTGAGCGTGATGAACAGAAAGAAGTTTCGGTCAGTTTGTCACTCAGCACTTAGTTTACTTATGACCTCTTATGCATTCTCATTTCTGTTTCTGACCAACTGCAGGGAAAACAGGATAAGAGGTCAACACGAAGCATTCAAAATTCAATACCGCGGTCACCAGGAGGATATGCATATCCTTTTTCAAGTTTTAGGATAACCGGACAAGCCTTACTTTTTTGTTACCAGCAGTAGGTTTAACTTATCGTCGATACTGTTATGAAGTAAATCTTGGTAACTACTACAAGTATTGTTAGTCTTAACTTGGTTATACACAGAAGAAGGTGCCAAATTCAAATGCTACAACTCAAATGACAAGAACACCGAATAAGTCATTTCAGTCTTCTATCCCTCTGGTCCCTAGAAGTACCTCATCAGCGACGAATATTTCCAAATCAAACACAAAGTTACCTCCAGGTATTCATGTGTATATCGCTTTTTAAGGAATTACGTCCTTGTGAACTCAGGGATTTTATTTTACTTGACTTCAGTGAAATTTGTCTGTTGTTTAACTTTACTATATTTGTACTCGTGTATGTTATTACCAACTAGCTAACTCATGGCACTGCTATTCTTTCAGTTAAAACCATTCATCCAAGTAGAGTGGAGGCACTCCAGCTTAGGTCGAAGATTAAGCCTACACCTTTGACTAAATCTTCTAAACCGACCGCAGAGAAGGATGTGGTGAGTGCCTGTACTAATTACCATCTTAACATGGGAAAACTGCTACGCGCCACACATATTTCAAGCTATGCCATTGTATCCTGGAGTTTCCATCACTCCCCTAGATGAAACTGAAGGTCTAGAATCATGTGTATTTATGCAACTATAGGCACATGAACACATGTGGATATTTAAGGTTGAATTTTTGAATCGTAAGCAACTTCATTCTATATTGCCTTTCCTGCTTTAGAGTCCAAAGGTTTTAGATTTACAAATCTTGATGTATGATTTTTTTTACCATCTCAAATATGTTTTAAATAAGTGTAACCCATTTTCTAATATATAACAAGATTATCTAGTCATCTGAGGAAAACTTAAACAGCTGAGCATGGCACCTAGGGTCCTTGCTACATTTCAAATCTTAATCTTACCCCTGTAAACAAATATTAGCGGTTAGCGCTGACCTGACCTAATAAGAATTTCAAGTTTTACAAAATATAATTTGCATCACTATTTGGAGCATTTATCTGCATTCTTGTTTGGAGTAACTGAAACATACCTTTTCCTTTTTCAGGCGCCTGTTGTTACAGCCATCCATGATGAAGCCAATAGTTCTAGGAAATGTGCAAGTTACTCAACATATTTACAAAATAGGCCCTCCAGTTCTGTTGGTGTCCCTGCATCAATTAATGCTAAGCCATCAGCACTTCGCATGCCTTCACCTTCAGTTGGTTTTTTCTCTCAGGTTATGTTCTTCCATACCTAGTCACATGTGCTGGTTTTACAGTTTCATTTTTTTTTCTTTGTGGTTTATTGCACTGGTGTTGTTTGTTCTATCCGTGATATGGAAAATTGCACGATTATTTTACAGCTGCTTGAGTTATAAATATACATGTGATTCCATGCGGCCTTCTTGTCTGCATATCACTAAACATTGCAATTAGTTCGCTGCAAATGTATCAGACAATGGCACTGATCTCCTAATAAATAGACGTGTGCTTGGCGCTCACGCACTTCCAACTAACTGAGCTTCTTCAGTTCACACTTATAATTTTAGCATAGGAAGAAATAGATGTCTGTAAGTTAATAAATATGGTGTTTCTCTTCTTTGATTAATTTAGCTTCCAAGTTTTCTCTCTCTTGAACTCTGAAATCTGTTGGCCTGTCTTTGCATTTGATTGTTATTTTCTGGAGTTCTTTTTTTATTGTGTCAATACATTTTTTCTTGAACACTGTTAAAACTTTCGCTGACTGAATGATTGTTTTCAGGAAAAGGCTCTTGTGTCACATGATAATGCTGCTCAAGGAAATGCAGCGGGCTGCTTTACTCGAAACACTTCATCACTTGCAAAGCCTCCTAGATATAAGCACCCTGAGAATGTAAATAGAAGGCTATCTCAGGCTCCTGTATCCAGTGGTGATACTGCTCAAGGAAATGCAAAGATCTGCTTTACTAGAAATATGTCAACACTTGCAAAGCTTCCTAGATATAAGCAGCCTGAGGATTTAAAAAGCGGACACTGTCTAACAGCGCAGCTGCCAACCATTTGCCTTGCCAATTCAGAGCCACCTGTGCATCCTGTAATCAACACTTTGGCCTCTTCATTACCTGGTCTGGAGCATGACAATGTGTGTTCTGGGAAAGAATCCATGTCCGAAGTTAAAACAACATGCTTGACAAATTCAAGAAATGCAAATAATGAGCCAACACGGAAGGTTGATTGCTCCTCTGCTGAAAGTGGAGCTACTTCACGATCACCGAGTTCAGAAAAGAATGGTGGTTCCAGAAATGGCGTGCCAAATGAGTATATTGTTGCATCACATGTGGAAGGAAGGGGCATTATCAACAGAACTGAACCTAATGGGGATTTCCACTCTCTTAAATCTATGTTCTCCTCAACCATTGAGCATGTTGAGGACTCCTCTTCTCATGGAACCATTGGTTCCTTAATGGAACCTGTTGTGGCGAGCAAATTGTCATCGGCTTGCATTTCTGAAGTGTGCACCCTTGACGATTTCATTTGTCAAAGCAAGTCAGAAAACTGTGCTGGCGTAGCAATTGACCTGGACAAATCTCTGTCTGGAGAGAAAATGGTTGCAGTTTGTTTATCAGGTCCTGACTTCTTGCGAGATTTTGATTCCTGCAATCAACAACATACGAAATGTTCCACTCTAATGAAATCAGTAGAGTCCGGGACATGTGCAGATCAGGTGCCATCGTGTGGTAATTCAGTTGATATAAACCCAGGTTCAGCTGACGGTACAACAGATTTGCATGGTTCTTTTTGTATTGAGGCCAGACCTAATTCGTCTGTAGAACCAAATACTGATGGTCGTGTGGACTTTGACTCAGATCATCCATTGATTTGCAAGGAAGATCAGCTGTTAGTAGGGTGTGACTGTGAGCATGATTATAGGTGTGCAGAATGTTCCCCTATAGAACCAGCAGCACATGTGCCTTGTGCCGATTTTAGTGATCTAAAAGAAGTCACAGTTGTTTCTAGGACAGAAAGACATGATTCTTTGACAGTGGAAAGACAGCCTCTTATATTGGAAGAGCCTGATACTGAAGAGGATATGGATATCGACTCAGATAGCCCACTGATTGGCAAGGAAGTTCAGCTGTTAATAGGGTCGGAGCATGACCATGATTATAGGAGTACAGAATTTTCCTCTATGGAACCAGGAGCACCTGTGCCTTGTACTGATTTTAGTGATATAAAAGAAGTTGAAGTTGACTGTAAGACCGAAACACATGATTCTTTGGCAGTCGAAAGACGACTTGTTTTACTGGAAGAACCAAATACTGAAGACGATATGGAGCTTGACACAAACGAGTTGTCAACTCTAGAGGATGCACCATCTATAGGGTATGCCTGCACCAAATATATCGAATGCATAGAGTTAACTGGCTTTAATTGCATAGTGCATTGATAGTCTCCTTATCTTTTACAGAAAGAATAAGGCAGTTCACAGATCAGGCGCAAATACCATCATTAAAAATCATCTAAAACAATTGGTACCATTTTCGGAAGAATGGCTTGCTGCCATGGAGGCTTGCGGGGAGGTCAGTTTACTTGACACCATTGACTTTCAAACTTTGTATTTATATGAATAAGCAGTATTGGTAATTATCTGAATTTTGTTTAAGTTTGATGTTCTATCCAGTTATGATGTACAATATCCCCTCGTCCCCTGAGACACGAACATTAATATCAATGCAATTCTTTAGTTTTGTAGTTCCCTTTTTGAATATCAGGTAGATGATGTTATGAATCTGATCAAGCATCCTGATATCAATACCTGAATCCAATATCTCAGTAGTAGCTGATTTAGGACCATTTGCGTAGCTATATTCCCTGTGGTACATTGCATATAAATTTAGTCTCATACAAACCAGGGACAAGCAATTGGATTAATAATCTGTTGGATTAAGCTAGCTATATATGTTTGCAATCGCTTCCTTATAATTTTACCGGAACAGTAGCTTTTATATTACTGCTGGTAGATCTCCCCCACGTTCCTCCTTTTTCCTCTCTTGGTGAAACTGCAGAGCATGCCCCATATCTGGCTATTACAAAATATATTTACTATCTTCAGTACGAGTTTTTCGCCTGACGTGCAAATACATTTTAACAGGAAGTTCTGGAACAGAAGAGTGGAGCTGTGCAAAATTCTCCAACTGATAAGACTACCCCAGAACCCAGTCCGTGGTCACCGGTACGCTCCTGCGTAATTGCAAATTTCTAATCTTCTCTAAACATGCATCAGGTGGTGCTTTAATATTTGTCAGGTTTAGGAAATGTGTATACACACAATAAATCTACTTGAGAGAAGTCCCATGTTTAAAAAATTCTTATTAGACTGTCCATTCTTGAGGAGAGAACTTCCATACTACTTTTTTCTCTCTCTTGAATAAAGTTCCATACTGCTTCAAATGCACAATACCGGTTTGTGCATTTGAGTAGATTCCTTACGAACTGAAGGGCATGCATCCCTCATGACTCCCTCATTTTTGGTGGAATTAAAGAGATTTTGCATCTGTCTTTGCAGGTTAAACGCAAAGCTCAAGATGTTGGTCCATTTGACTGCACCAAGTACTCCAAAAGCGTTCGAACAACTGACACTCCTTAGCCTGCACAGCTGCACTTCACCTTCTCATGAGGTACCAGCAGCCACGCTGTACAAAGTCAGAGCACAGCTCGTTGCCTCGTGATTTACCACTGAATCTTACTTTGTTCAATCCAACAGCCTCGTTGAGGTGCTTTTGCTGTTACCTCCCATTGTTTCCTTGAATTGTAAAATCAATTCTTACTGTTGAGATCACGCCACAAGCAATGCTTGGTAAATAAAGAGATCATATCCTATGTTCTGTCTGAATGTTCTCTTAACGCCATAATACCTGACAAGGCTTTCTTATGCCCCTTAAATAATATCAGATGGAGGATTTTTCATACATACAAGGTAAAATTGCCATTATGTAGTGATACACCAACAGTATTATGTATGGTACTATCTCTTTGTAAGTTTGTAATTGTCAAAACTTTTCCGGTAGGAGGGGCAGAAGGAAGTGGTGCTCGGCTCTAGCTGAGGTCTTCGTCGTCGTCGTCGCTGCCAACAAGGGGCCCGATCCGCCACTCGCTGCCGTAGTAGGAGTTGGGCAGGCCGAGCCAGAACTTGAAAGCCTCAGCCGCCCGCTTGCGCTCCCTCCGGCGGTCCTGCCTCGCCTGGGACGCGTGCTTGCTGGTGAACATTCTCGAGTGCATCTCGATGTAGATCTTCTTGTACTTGGTCTTGTTGGGCGCGATGCCGTTCTCCTCCATGCACGCCACGATCTCCAGCGCCTTCTTGAAGAAGGCTCCCCGGACGCACACGTCCGCGAGCGCGTCGAGGAGCTCCTCGTCCGGCTTCAGCCCGCCGGCCTCGCACCGCTCCTTCACCTCGTTCCACAGCACCAGCGCTTCCCCTGGCTTCCGGGCGATGGCGATCCCCTTGGCCAGGCTGCCGTAGGTCGCCACGTCCGGCTGCACGCCGCTCTCCTTCATCCTCTCCACCGTCTGCTTCGCCGTCTCCAGCAGGCCGTGCTGGCAGTAGCCTTCCACCAGCATGTTCCAGGCCGCCCTGTCCACCGTCACCCTCGGGTCCTTCTCCATCTCCTCGAACACCTTGTGCGCCACATTGGGCTGCCCCGACGCCGCGAACGCCTTCATCAGCGTCGTGTAGCTCACCGTCGACGGCGCCACCCCCCGCGACCGCATCTCGTTGAACAGGGCCAGCGCGCCGGCGCTGTCGTCCATGAGCACGCACCCGTCGATGAGGGTGTTGTATGTCACCACGTCGGCCTCGATGCCGGCGTCCGTCGTCATCTCCTCCAGGAGCTCCTTTGCCCTGCTCATCTGCAGCTGCTGGCAGTACCCCTTGATGAGCACGTTGTACGTCACCCGGCTCGCCGACACCCCTGCTCTGCCCATCTCGTCCAGCACCGCGTGGGCGCGCTCTATGTCGCCGGCGGCCACGAGGGTGGATATCACCGTCGTGTACGTGACGTGGTCTGGTCGGCTCTCCGGCATCGTCTCCCCTTCTTGCCGCATGGCGCGCGCCATGGACACCACGTCGTCCACGCGCCCGGCGTTCCTGTAGCCCTTCATCAGCGTCGTGTACACCCTCGAGTTGGGCGGGTACGCCCTCGGCAGCAGCGGTGCCTCGGTGCCTTCCCCCTGCCTGGCCCCGACGATGTCCTCGAGCACATCGCTGTGCTCGTCCGGGACGACAACGACGATGTCGTTTCCTTCGGCTGCCACTTGTCTGAGAAGGAGGCAGACGTCGGTGCGCCCTTCCCGCATGGCCTGCACGATCCTCTCGGCCGTGGAGATGTCACCGAAGCCGACGTAGGCGGCGACGAGGGAATGGAAGGTGGTGGCGCAGGGGGCGAGGCCGGCGGAGAGCATCCGCTCGAGCACGCGCGCGACGAGGTCCCGGCGTCCAGCTCGCGCGCACATCTTGATGGCGATGTTGTATGTGAGGGCGTCAGGTGCCGCGCCGGCGCCCCAGTTGGGCATCTCGTCGAACAGTAGGCGGAAGCGGCGGCAGTCACCGGCGTCGGCGCAGGCACTGAGCGCAGCGTTGAACGCGGCCGTGTCGGGGAGCGAGAAGGACGGCGAGGGGGAGGCCGGGGCGCGGCGGAGGTGGTGGAGGACGGCGTCGAAGAGGCGGAGGGCACGGACGGGGCGGAGGCGGGATACGGCGGCCGTGTATGCGCGGCGGTCGGGGAGGAGGCCGCGGCGGAGCATGGAGAGGAGGAGGGAGTAGGCGAGGTGGGCGTTGCCAGAGCGGGCGGCGGCGGAGGCGGCGAGGGAAAGGGAGTTGGCGTCGAGGAGGCTGAGGCTTCCCTGGGCACGGAGGCGGTGGAGGAGTCCCGCGGCGCGGGAGAAGGTGTGGGAAGACGTGGAACTGTAGGAGAGCTGGGCGAGGAGGCGGGAGGCCGCGGTTGGGGACTCGGGGAGGGAGGGGGAGGAGGCGAAGAGACGGTAGGCGGCATCGGTGTCGCCGGCACGGAGGAGGGCGAGGAGGGCGTCATCGTCTTGGTGGGTAGTGGAGAGTTGTGGGGTGGGGGAAATGGCCGAGTGGAGGATGTGATGGGTGCGAGAGGAAGAGGAGGTGGTGGTGATGGACGGCGATAATGTCGGTGGGGCGGAGAAGGCCGGAGGATGGGGTTGGAGGTGGAGCTTGCCGTGCCCGTGCAGCATGATGGATGCTCTGCTTTGCTCTGTTCTGCTCTGCTCTGCACTTGAGGATGAGAAGAGGAGAGGAGAGGGAGACGAAGGGGATGACGCTGACGTGTTAAACTGTGAGTGTCTCACACACAAATATAAATCCTTTCCATTTTTGTTTCTTCATGTGGAGCCTCTTCCAAATCGTGGCCGAATCTCTACCAAGCTAGGCTAACTCGGCCCACTAAGACCCATTGCTTCACTATGCTCTAGTTAAATGGAGACCGATTTCACCTACTCCCCCGGATCCATAAAAAATGAATACAACTTTATACTAAATGAGCGACACTTTTTATAGATCGGAGATATTCTTGTTAGTAGCAGAGAGGTCTATCGTGCCTCTTCGAAGTTAAAAGTCGACCATCCAACATTTATGGATCAATGGTGCCTCAAAGCTGCTAGATCTTAAAAAAAAATTGTGGCACCAACTGCTCTTGATGGAGGGATGATAACCCGGTAGCCCAACGCCAAGGTGTAACTCGGCCCAAAGGACGCTGCGCAAAGACCCGGCTAAGGATAAAAGAGCTTCTGGAAGGCCCAAGATCGTAGGCCTGGTAACCCAGATTGTGGGTTCCGATAAGGAAGTTTAGGGTTTTGTAAGCGGCGTCCGGGTAGGATTCAGAGTATACCTTGGATCGCAGGCCAGGGGGTCCGGGTGCTTTATAAACCGGCCCCTAGGTTAGGTTTAGGGAGATCCAAGAGTTAGAACAAGATTGCTAGGTATCGAGTATCCAGTGTAATACGAGAGTTGAGATAATACATCTAGATCGGAGACTCGGCGACTTGATTGCCGGCTAGCAGATCGTTTATCATCATGTTTTTCCCTGAGCTAAACCCTCTCCCAAACACCAGAGTCGATTTGCCCCAAGACAAGTTACCCCTGGTAACGTCTGCCGTGTTTATCCCACGACAGTTGGCGCCCACCGTGGGGCCTACGTCCAAGGGTGTTTACATCACGGGAGAAGCTCGGAAGAATATGGAGAACTTCGTCGTCGGCGAGATCTACACCGACCGCGAAGGAGAGAAGACGGTGGACGATTCTGGCTGGGGGCCAGAATCGGATATGCTTGAATCCGGATCCGTCGTGACGATCGGCCAGATCAACGTCTTCATCGGTATGGTACGTACATCCGGTTCGATCCCTGACGACTTTGGATTTGATTCTGTGTCAGGGGAGGCCACCTACGCTCAATCAGATGGAGAAGAATCGGTTGGGACGGTGGATCCGACAGAAGAGCCCACCACGAAGAGGGAGCAGCCGGAGGAGCCGGTATGGACCCCGCTTGACCGGGTTACGAGAGAAGATGACACCGAGTCCATCCTGCATCTGTTGTAGGACCGGTACGAGGAGAATACCAGCGAAGAGGGAGAGTACGAATCCGTGCCAAGCTTTGTGCGCCAAGTGGCGGTTTACACGGCTCCGGCTATCAATCTTAATCAGGGGAACGCGACCGCGGCCGCGGCTGGAGCAACACAAGCATTGGCCCTGCAGCAAGATCCGGTTGACGGAAACCCGGTTCTCACCCGGGTTGACGGAGAAGCAGCATCAGTTACCAGTCACGCGGCGGACAGCGAGTTGCAGGCAAACATGTTTGGATATCTGGCAAACCGGGCGCCAGGGGCGGGTCCTTCAAATCCGCAACACCCGGCCTTATTCAACAACAACTTGATTCTAGACCCCACCGTTCTGGCCACGGTTATTACTCCGGAAAACGCGGCGGAACGTGTCAGGGATCTGGACGTAGCCCGTCGTGCATTGGAGCAACAGAGAAGGCAGGTAGAAGCAGAAAGGCAAGGGATGGCCACGCGCCAACATGAGCTGGATGCGCTAGAAACCCGGCTCCGAGAGGAAACGACTAGAATACATCAAAGGCACCAAACCAGATTACTAGCATTGGGAGGAGTCATAAACCCGGCTGCGCTATTCATCACGCCTCAGGATCAGCCGATCCCAGCGCAAACCAAGGAACCGCCCCTCAGCCAACAACCGGAGGAGTACAACCGGTAGACACGCAGGCCGGGTTACCCGTACCACAGACTGGAGTTACTACCGGCAATACTGTACCACCACCACCACCATCACGTTTTCGCACACCAGCGGGTCATTACAACAACCCCATGGATAACGTGTACGCAGCAACACTCGCGTTAAACCAAATCCCCGTGAGAGAGTCACCCCACGCAGAGGAGACCCGGCGGGCGATAGATCTATTGCGCACCGCGGTGGCACAACAAGTTAATTACCCGGATCACAGAAGTGGAATGCATGGGACGCCATATATCAGTCAGCAACGAGGCAATACCGGCAATATCCAGACAAGTTCAGCGCGACGGAGGGAAGAGCAGCAGCAAATGCCGCCTCCTCCCCGCGTTCAGGCAGTACCAGCAGCATCAGCAGCACAAGCTATCGTGGACAGTTCCAGAGCCAGGAGAGCCGCAGCCGGGTCTGCAGTGCATGGGCCACCAGCAGTCCCGCGTCCGGCCGCACCCCCTGCAGGATCACACGTTTCTCGAGTAAGGCCGGTCCCGACTAATCTTGCTGGGCCTAAGTGCCTGTCGGACAACATCAGGGCTGAGACTTACCCGGATAAATTCAAGGAACCGGGTAAAGTAGTGAATTATGAGCCGACTATGGATCCGGAAACATGGTTGGGCAGTTATGAGATGGCAATGTCGATTCGCAACGCAACGGAAAATCTTCAAGCCAAGTTTATGTACCTAATGATGTCAGAAGGAGCAGCAAAATTATGGTTCAATACTCTACCAGAGGGATCTATCAAGTCGTGGGAGGAGTTGAAAACTGCGTTTATCAAGCACTTTCATGGGACGTGCAGAAAGCTGTTTACTATTGACGACTTAGAACGATGGGTCCAAAAGAAAGGAGAATCAGCGCGCAGCTGGGTGCGCCGAGTTATGGAGATACTTCACTCGTCTACGGATATCCAGCCCAAAGATGCGTTGCAAGCTATGGCAAAGACGTGCAAGTACACACCTTTAGTACAAAAGTTAACTCGCATGAAATCTAGCCGGAATGCTTCGGAGGTTACGATGGGAGAGCTGATGGACGCCTGCAACAAGCACGCCGCGACGGATACTACAGAAGAGGAAGTCGATGACAAGAAAGCAAAAGCGAACACAAATAACAGTGGAAGAACCGGCAATGGATCAACGCCGAGTCACAATGGAGGCAACAATGGGAACAACCAGAACAAGCGTCCGTTCGAGGGAGGCTCCGAGTTTGTTGCTAGCACAGAAGCCGGGTCTTCGAGATCTAGGGCAGAAGGAAATTTCAATACTGGAAATAACAGTGGAGGAAATTATCAAGGGCCACCAAGGCCGAGTAACAATTGGGACATCTTCAGAATGGCGTGTCCAAAGCATAGCAGGAATGGTAGGCCGGCTAACCACTCATTGGAGCAGTGCGCGGACCTACAGAGATGGAAGAATGAGGAAGTGAACAGAGCCATGCGAGGTGCAGGTCGGGGAGGAGGACCGGGTGGAAACCCAGGCAACGGCCCACCCCCAGCCGGTAACTCGGCAGCCGGAAATCCGGGTAACAACCAAGGGGGAGCTGGAGGTTTCCAGGCTAACCCCAAGCAGTTGGGTCAATACCACGTGCATACTACAGGAACTTCTAATAAGGACAAAAAGATACTGAAACAAGCGGTAAACTCGGTTTCTTCGGCTCTTCCGAGATACCTGAGATGGTCAGAGCAGGATGTAACATGGAGCAGAAGAGATCACCCGGAAAGGATAGAACACCCGGGAGTCTTAGCATTGGTAGTCGCACCACAAGTTAATGGTTATGAGCTGAAAAAGGTCCTGATGGACGGGGGAAGCAGCATCAATATCCTGTATTGGGAAACTTTTCTACGCATGGGACTCAAGGAGTCTCAGCTGCAGAAAAGTTCAACAATTTTTCATGGGATAGTGCCGGGACACTCAGCGTGCCCCGAGGGAAAGATTGCATTGGAGGTAGCTTTTGGAGAATCAAAAGACAATTATCGAGTTGAGTGGCTCACTTTCGAAGTGGTCAAGTTGCGCAGTCCTTATCACGCGCTATTCGGAAGGCCGGCTTATGCTAAATTCATGGCTAGGCCGTGTTATGTGTACCTACAGCTAAAAATCCCGGGCCCTAAGCAGACCATCACAATACATGGAAGCCGGGACATAGCGGCCGAGTGCGATGAAGGAGATGCAGCAATGGCCGAGCAAGCTTGCAGAAAAGAGGAACTCAAGTATTACCGGTCTCAAGTAGACCCGGATGACAGAACATCACTAAAAAGACCAAGTACTGAAGATGAAAGAGCAAAGTTCAAGGTAGCGCAAGACACCAAGATGGTGGCTTTCATCGAGGATGATCCTTCCAAACAATTTGCCATAGGAGAAGAAACCGCACGGCCGTTTACAACCACCCGCGTCACGGAAACGCCTCACCCGGATTGGCTAGCAAACCCGGCACTCATAATAAAAAAGACCAACAAGTGGAGAATGTGTATCGATTACGTTGGTTCCGGACAGATCCCCAAGAAGAACTAAACAAAGTAACGGGCAGCAGGTTTCAGACGCACTCTTTTCCTATCCAGGGTACCTAAGGGGACTGGAGGGTTTTTAATGAGGCGGCCTGCTGACCCAAGCTTTCTCATATCAATAAAGAGATGGTTAAGCAATATATCTTCTTCACATGCGTTATCAAGTCTTATTTTGTTATGATCTTTACTTCGCTTACAGGTAAGTATCGTTTATTGTTATCAGTACATCAGTTTCCTTAGTATGTTGCATATATCTAGGTCTTGAGGGCTGATTGCTTGAATAGCACAGTTACAAACTCAAAGACCCGGCCTTGATGCCTATGAGTTATAAGGGCCGATTACTCGCAAACGAGTACGGCTGCAATCTTATAACCGGACAAAGGAGCCAAATTTTCTTGACTTTTCTTACTTAAGCTCGATGTGACTCGCACTAAAGTGGCATGATTTTCTCGCTTACGATTACAATCAGCCATGAAGCCCAATGGGACTTGCCTGACCCTGTTTTCATATAGATGTAACAACATGATATCCACGCGAAAGCCGGCTTATAGTACAAGATAGTCAAAAGGGTCATCTAAACCACAAGTTATGCAGAGTACATGGCTAATAGCCGGAAACTCAACGTTTATTAAGCATAACTTCAATACCTATGTGAAACGGCTCTAGGTTCGGGCTTAGCGCAAGACAACTTGTTCTCTATGGAAGACCACGTATCACAGACTCGGAATTTCGGGCTTTGGGGACTGGGGATTTCGCAAAAAGAAACAAAGTTGCTTAGTCACTAAGCCCAAAAAACCCAAACATCCGGGTCTTGGGGACTTGGGGACTTAGAGAAAAGTCCACCTGTCAAACCCACGAGACCCGGAAACCGAGTCTCACATACGGAACCATAAAGTAAGTCGGGAATAAACGAGCTTAAAGGCAGACATGCATCAAGTCCATCCAAAGGCCACAAAGGGCTTTGAAGCCGTTAAAAGTTTCGCAATGTGTCTACATAATGCGATGGTAATATCAAAATGGCGCATACACACTATCAAAAGAATATCTGCTTTTACAAAGGCATCGGGAAAACAAAGTACCAAGATGACATCAGACAATAATCTACTCGGCCTCCCGGGTGGGGTCCACACCTCCAACCTTGTCCTCCGGGTCTTGATCATGAGTTTGCTCATTAAAATCATTCGCGGCATCATCATCCGGAATTTCAGCATCAGGACGAACAGGTGGACGAACGGTTGGCGTAGAAGTAGTTGGTGCTGATTCCAAATCGGCCCCCTTCTTCGCAGCTTCCTCCCTTCGCCTGGCCGAGCCAGCGTTCCATCTTTCCAGGATATCGAATGGCACGGGCGTGTCTTCCATCACAGCCTTGCCCTTAGCATTGTATGGGGACATAAACTTATTCAAATCCATACTGTCGGCAAGAGTAGTCGCCGAATGTCGTACCTCAGCTTGCACGGCCTTGAAGTCCTTGCCCCCAAACCTTGTGCCATCCGCTTTGAACTCCGGAAACCCGGCTATCACCTTTGCCGGCTCAAATTTGGGAAAGTAAGTTTTAGCCAGCATAAAGGCCCGGGTCATGCCAATCCGGCATGACGAGCGCTTCCAGAGCTCAATCCATGCAGGAACAGTGGAGCATGCATGAATTAGGGTCTCCATACCCGGATACGATTCAGTCGGCCACTGAATGGCGTCCAGGATCCACTTAGTGCCGGCACAGAACCTACGGAGGACATTCCTCAAGTTCATTATCTTTTGGATATCATTTTCTTCCGAGGGAGCAAGGTTGGAATCTGCAGGACACAACACAAAGATTACTTCAAAGTATTCCGGCTGTCACGTATCAAGAAACAAAAAACCAAGACACGAACCGGTAAGAAGCAAAATCTCACCAACAAGGACACGATAAGTGTCGGAAATTTGAGCTGATAGCTCCTTCAGCGTAGCTTGGACGGTGGTGTATTTCTCTTTGTATTTTGTGACATCCTTTTTCAAGGTTGCCACCTCAGCTTCAAGCGCCTCTCTTAGCTTAACCTCAGTGTCCAGGAGTTGATTGGTCTTGGCCAAAATCTCCCCGGACCGAGATGCGTGCGCCTAGAGATATGGAAAGTTAAAAACTAATCGGATATTGCAGTCAGCCAAGTATTGAAAGAAGTACCGAGTGTAACTTTGACAAATTAGACTCGGAACTTGGGGACTAGATGGATATTATTAGATATCAAGTAACGATTACCTGGTGCTCCACTGCCAGGCGCTCTAACATACTGCTCTCTGAGGCTTTCATGGCAAGGAGAGCGCTCATCATTTGATCGAAGGTGTCGTTGCCTGAGCGGGAAGACCCGGGACCTTGGTAGCTCGGCGAGGGATTTTTCTCCGCGGTAGGGGAAGGCGCCCGAGCTGTCCGAGTATCGGACTCTGGTGCGCCTCCCGTGCCCAAGGCGGCGGCCTCCTCCTCGCGTGTGTGCGAGGCTATTGGGTACTCAGCCTCTTGGTCAGCCGAGTTTGTTGGTGGCACTTGTTCTTCGCCGCCAGCTGTGGTAGTCGTATCATCAGTCGGGTTATCCTTACCCGGGTCATCGGTCTCCACATTCTCTTGGTCACTGATGGTGACCGTGGCTCTATGAACAGTATAGATAAGCAGTTAGCATACGACCGGGGAAAGATTGTGGAAAGGCGATAGAGCATCAGGAGAAGAACCTTACCCGGGATTCACCACGTAATCCGAGGGGAGCTCACTGCTAGACCCAGACGAAGCTGAAAATGCCAAAGCAAGTAAGACGTGGAGCTACTCTACTAAGGGGTAAACTGGAAAAACTTTGATATTCAAGAAAGGATCAGATGAGTACCGGCGCGTCGTGTTGAGGATGATGAAATACCCGGGTTAAGAGCGCCTTCATCCGGAAAATTTCGAGTCATTCTACGCTTGGTCAAGGGCGAATCCTTCAGGTACGGCCAGTCAGATAACTCTTGGTTTAGCTTGTGCATGTTATCAAAGGAGAATGGTTTGGAAGTAAGGAGGCGGTATGGAACCTTAAAAACGACCCCTCGGGGTTTCCTCTTTGTTCCGACCTTGACTGTCGGTTCAGCTTCCCCTTCGTCATTTGCCGATTCCACCCGGTCTTCCGCTTCTTCTTCTTCTTCTTCGCCCTTGTCCTCTGGTTCTGAAAGTTATCAAGACATATAGTCGGAAAATTACAGAACGAGCAGCAATGAGCTTGTGGAAGGCGAGTGAGACTCGGAGTGTACCTTCTTCAGAGTTAATCGCGTCTTCTTCCTCCTCTGGGCTTTCTGAGCCAGGGGGAGTTTCGATCCTCCAAAAGTTGTTATCAGCCTGAAATAAGAATACGGAGACGAGAGTTAACAACTGTATCAGGAAGAAAAGCATGGAGGTAAAGTATGAAAGCCGGATCTGTTCCTCAGGTGCTGGGTTCTCGCGTGTAAAGGGTTCTAACCCGGCTATATTCCGGATTACCTCCAACTTCTCCGTCAAAAATCCCTTGATGGTCTTGTTGGTGTCACCGGCCGGGTAATCTTTAGATGAGTATCGGAGGGAATCTGTGGTGTGCCCCGAGTACTCGCACATTAGCTTGGAGCGGATAGAGTTGGGTTGGATCCGGAAGTTGACCCAAGTTTTCACCAAGTTGAGCCCAAGGAGACCTTGGGCCGAGAGAGCAGCTATCTTAGCTAAGAGAGGTTGAATGGATTCCCTGTCCGAGTCAGGGGCGAAGGCGTTGAAAGACTCAGCGATATCAAGGAGCCCTTCCGAGTAACCCGGCAGTCTCCTCTCGCCGGGTGAAGAGGTGTCTCGGCAGTAGAAATAGGTGAGTTGCCAATGCTTAACGTGGGAATTCAAGTTAAGAGTCGGCATTGGGGAATTCTTACGGCGTTGGATAGAAACTCCGCCGCAAGCAAGAAGTGCCCCGTCACCGCTTTCGCGGCACGGTTTGCACTGGAAAAGTTCAATAAAGAGAGCCAAATTTGGCGGAGTGCACAAATATGACTCGGAAAGGACGATGAAATGGGTTATGTTCAACATAGAGTTAGGCCCTATGTCGAACACCCGGAGGCCATAATGGCTCAGAACTTCGCGGAAGAAAGGGTGACCCGGAGGGCGAAACCCCCGGGTCACGTGCTCAACGAAGCAAATTACCTCGTTGGCGGCAGGAGTGGGTCGGGTCTCATCGCCCGGCACCCTCCAGTGGATATCCTTCTGAGGAGGGAGCACCCCCAACTCGGCCAGCTCCTCCAGCTTGGCCTTGGTGACTGTTGACCGCCCCCAGTTGGCGGATATTGATTGGGTCGTCCGGGTTTTGGCCGGCTGCTTCCCTTGCCTCTTGGGAGCCATGGGTTCAACCTGCAAAGCGCAAGATAAAAGGTATAAGATGTAAGACCCGTAAATCGTGAGTTATACGAGTATAGGAAAACGGCATCAGCTAGACAAAACGACCAAGAATCATCCGGGTATCATTGAAAAGAGCAAAAAGTCATGGACTGTCCGAGTATCAAGAATCAGAACAGAAATTATGGGGAATTTACGTGTTGGAAAGTGTTTGAGGAAGACGGATGGTTTCCCATATATCTACTGCAAGCAGAAGAACCGGAAGAAGAGGATTTTCCGGGTGTCAATGAGGAGAGCGGAAAATTTGGGCGAAATGGATCTAGATCGAAAAGTTTGCGGGCGATTCTATCGAGAAATTAATGATTAACGATGATAGGGGAGTGGTGTGTGATCATCTGTTGAGCTATTGGAGGAGCTAGCAAGCATTTAAGTGGCCTAATCCGGCGCGGCAAGAAAAAATGACCCGCGGATTGACCTAGATCCAATCGGGAGTAAATCGAGAAATTGCAGAGAAAGATCAACGGGAATAGAAGGCTTACTGGAGCAGATTGAAGTAAAGCTCGCCGGCGGCAAATAGCGCAGTGTTGGTGCCCCTTTGCGATTCCCGGCGGGCAGGTCGAGGGCGCGGCGGCGGATCTTGGCGGCGGCGCGGGACAAACCGTGGCGGAGCGTAGCCGGCGGCGGATTGGCTCCGGTGACGCGCGTGGGGTCTTCGTGATGGTGCTCTGCGAGCTTGAGCGCGGAAGTGAAGAGAAGGAGGAAGAAGGGGAAATGAACCGTTGGGGGCTAGGTTATCCCCTGAGTACTTATTTATAAGGTGCAGGCGGATAGACCTAGTCCAATGGGCGGGAGCCGGAAATTTCGGGATAACGGATACCTGCCCGGATTTTTTGAGATATGCTTTAAGTGTTGGACGGGATATCCAGACAGAGATAAGATGGAGATCCTCTTCGCAATATCGGGATCAATTATCGGGTAAAGTAAGCCGGATCTTTGACGTTCTTATCAGGGCGTTGACCCGGAAAAAGTAAAGAAGGACCTAGAGAAAGCCGGGTTACTATATGGCCTCCTTGGAGTTAGGCCTAGCTGTTTATCAAAGCACCTTAACCCGGCCTCTAGGGACTTGTACGTTTGACATTTTTGCAGGGAATAGCGAGCGCTTCAAGGAGGATCCCGTGAAGCCCAAGCTATTCTGGGGACTACTGATGGAGGGATGATAACCCGGTAGCCCAACGCCAAGGTGTAACTCGGCCCAAAGGACGCTGCGCAAAGACCCGGCTAAGGATAAAAGAGCTTCTGGAAGGCCCAAGATCGTAGGCCTGGTAACCCGGATTGTGGGTTCCGATAAGGAAGTTTAGGGTTTTGTAAGCGGCGTCCGGGTAGGATTCAGAGTATACCTTGGAGCGCAGGCCAGGGGGTCCGGGTGCTTTATAAACCGGCCCCTAGGTTAGGTTTAGGGAGATCCAAGAGTTAGAACAAGATTGCTAGGTATCGAGTATCCAGTGTAATACGAGAGTTGAGATAATACATCTAGATCGGAGACTCGGCGACTTGATTGCCGGCTACCAGATCGTTTATCATCATGTTTTTCCCTGAGCTAAACCCTCTCCCAAACACCAGAGTCGATTTGCCCCACGACAAGTTACCCCTGGTAACGTCTGCCGTGTTTATCCCACGACAGCTCTAGCAATGAGCCGGCTTCTCTTTGCAGTGATATCATGCTATTTATAAAAGAAAATGGAGAGTGCCTATGATACGTGAGGCATTTTGTAACCATAGACTTACGGAGGAATAAGTTAGAGATAATTTCTTATTTGGTCCTATCTGAAATTTGTCTTCCTCGCAAATTTTTTCTTCCTTTCACGACACACAAACTTTGGTTAGTTCCTTATTTGGCCTTTTAGTACTATTCAAGTAAAAAGATGACACTTTTGCCCCTGCTGCGATACGTAACGAAATGGCACTAAAAAGATTACACAAATTATTGGCACTTACAAAACAACACATGTTTGTTGTACACGTATTAGCATATGCAAACAAAATGCAACCTCCCGCTGGCTTTTGCGGCGGATCCTTCTGCAAGGTCTGCGCGCGCAGGATAATTTGTGTCGTTTCGGGTCTGTGCTCATTCATCTAACTACTAGACTGTGTACGCACATATACTGGCACAGGTGAACTACGAGTAGTTTTTTTTTTTGCTAAAGAGTACATACAGGGAGTAAAATACTACCAAGGGCTACCGTGAGTAACTGAGTATGCAGCCAGTTCAAAAAAGAAGAGCACGCCTCGTTCATGCACATGCGTGCTATAGCACTTACCTCCACAATATTTTTTTCTTTTTTGCAACGTGCAGTATCACTTTTATCTCGACCAAGTATGAGCTACACAACATTTGATTAGTATTACACTCGCTGAATGTTTGAGATTTTTATACAATGCTAAACACTCGCTGAATATTTGAGAATTTATTATTGGCATTCAGGCCATGCATCCATTGCCAACACTCTTAATTTTTTATTAGAATCTATCACTGCCGTAGGAAAATATTGCCTCCTAATAGGAGTGTGTAGCTCACGAGTCACGACAGCTACGTGATTAATAGTAGTACATGCGTGCAGTATTTTGCTTTTTTCGGATGACGCGTGTGCGTGCAAAGTGGGAAGAGAGTGGTAGTTCATGTGTACTCCCTGTATGTACTCTTTAGCAAAAAAAACTACCCGTAGTTCACGTGTGCCAGTATATGTGCGTACACAGTCTAGTAGTTAGATGAATGAGCACAGACCCAAAACTGACACAAATTAGCCTGCGTGCGCAGACCTTGCAGAAGGATCCGCCGCACAAACCAGCTCCCGCGAAGTTGAATTTTGTTTGCATATGCTAATTCATACGTATATATATGCTAATTCATACGTATACAACAAACATGTGTGTTCTGTAACGTGCCAATAATTTGTGTAACCTTTTTAGTGTCATTTCGTTACATATTGCAGCAGGGGCAAAAGTGTCATCTTTTTGTTTAAATAGTACTAAAAGGCTAAATAAGGAACTAACCAAAGTTTGTGTGTCGTAAAAGGAAGAAAAAATTTGTGAGGGCCAAAAAAGGAAGACAAACTTCACACAGGGCCAAATAAGGAATTCTCTCAATAAGTTATGGACTAGACCTACATAATTACGTGTCAGCATCCAATTAGTCCCTTTCCTAATCATCCCACGTGATTTTCACTGGATTGGCCTGACTTTCTCCACCTAACCCCGTAAGTTTCTTCCGTAAAATCTTTTCGTAACTGTAACATTACTCTCAATCTTTAGGCTAGTGTGTGAACATGTACACAATTTTATTTAACAAGCACTAACCTCTGATGAAGCATGAAATGAAGCAAGTACTAAATATGCAGAATGAATGGCTGAGCCAAAAAAAAGTACAACATTCCCTTCCGACGTCATGCGTTCTAAACCACCGGCATATGTTACCGTCAAGTACTTGTGCTATGTGTGGATGAATGGACTCTTAGCACCACTCGCTAATTGATTGTAACATATGACACGATGCATTGTGCATTGGTTGATGAAGAAGTGACACAACACATATGTCATGTTCACGAAGAGTAGGCAAGGAGTTGATTGTTCAGGATGATTGAAACACTGCCTTTTTTTGAAAAATTGGTAGGAGCAATGTTGCTCTACTAGAGGGAAAAGGTCCAAAGTAACAAGAGGTTAACTGAAAGATATGCATTGTCATTTGCCAGGCAAGGAACCAACATAAAAAAATGCTCAACCTCCATTGTTGACAATACTTGAGAAATCCCATTTTCTTGCCACGACCACCCGCCGAATCCGAGAGGAGATGGAAATGACATTTAAATTAAAAAACACGGACATTCGTATTATTCCATAACCCCCAAACAAAGTAGGCAAGAACACCATTAAAATTCATGCGACCGGAAGCACCAACCAGCAGCCTCACGTTGTTCCACCGGTTCTTGTAGTCGTGAAAATGGTGGCCATGGTCTATTGACATGGGGGGTTGAAACCGGGACAAATGAGCTTAGCGCCGCTGGACCTTCGTAGTTACACTGCATTTTAGGAATTCTTGACCAACATCTTCGAGTTCGTGCCCACATAGGGCACAAACCTCGCTACATAGCCTACCTCGCGAAAGCATTTTATGAGTGGTTAGGATTCTTCTCTGAACTAGTAGCCAACAAAAAATCAGGAATTTATTATCTCAGTGCGACCTTAGGACGGCTAGGTAATTAATCGTGGAGTAGGATTGTTTGGTAAGATGATTTTGCAAAACAGCAGACGAATCTAGCCCATCGCCATGATAACCGATCATATTTACTAGGGTAGTGGGCCGCCTCGCGGATGATGAGCCAGAGGGACACAAATTAAGAGACAAGCTCCGGAGAGCAATACCCTTTGATTTCTCATAGAAACCTATTGTCATTGAACGCTAAGTTGACGGTGACGGTATTCCTTTTGAAAAGTGGGAAAAGGTCAGGAGCAATGTCAGTATGGCTGCGACATGAAGCCAACGCGAGAGCCATACTTTTGAAGTTGCACCATACCCAATTGTGATTGTTGTTGAGGCAACAAAGAAATCCTTGTCGCTAGACGATCAAGGGCACAACCGTGCCGACCCCCTTACCAACAAATTATAAGGATGTGTGGTATGCTCTATACGATCTAGCATGCACTATGGAAAGTAATCATCTGAATTGAAGCAAACAAAATCTTCCTCATGGTCGGACACGATAACACGTCAAGCTACTATGCAACAGAGGGAGTAGATACCACCACCCACAGGAGCTGCAAAATTACATGTTGATGTGGTGGTCGCCGGGAATAAGAGATTGGTTTAATTGTAGCGGTCGCATGTTTTGATGTAGGTGAATACCTCTAAGTTGTAGTTATCTTCGCTGACATTGCTGAACTAGGGACATTATAAGTTATTTCCATCAGATGAAGTCTCAGTATGGCGCAAGAACTCATTCTTTCGAAGATTAGAGTGGCGAGTGATTGCCTTGCAAGCATCACTGCATCGAAGGACAACAATCTTGGAGAAGAAAGGCGAGTATTCAACACACTCAGCCTATCATGATTTTTTCGCAGCTACTATGCGGGACCAGATTTAGAAGTCTCGTCCACCGATTGGCTTAGATGTTCTTGCATGACTAGTGGCAAAGAACATGTGCTAGACCATGGATAAACCGATGAGACGTGGGCTGCCGCACCTATAGAGATGCCCCCTCTGCGAACATGAGCATGAGAGTTAGACATACCTTCTCCTTAGCGGCCCCCACGGCTAGGGAGGCGTGGCATAGTTCACCTCAGGAGCGGCAGGTGTTTTAGTGGGTATCAAAGCTTAATGTACAAGTGAAGGATTGGTGGAACTCGCAATGTGGAAGGGAACGATAGGAAGTTTGGTCTGTTCTTATCTTAGTCATGTGGTGTATCTGGACGCACAAGAATCGACGCCATGCTCAATAGGGAAATGGTATTAGAGCAACACGAGTGGTGCAACACATCAAAGACAAAATGATCACGTGGAAGAAGTTGAGAATCATGCAGTTGAGATTTTCAGGGAGATGGCCTTGAAGCCGGGGAGGTTGAGGATCCGTGATTAGTCCACAGGGTGGGAGTGGTGCGTTGAGTTTGTATGAGAGAGTGCATGGTGGACGCCTTATTTGTAAGATGAAACTACCGTGCGTACGATAGTTCTCTGCCTGATGTTTGTCCGATGAGTAATCCTGCCCTCTACTACGCTCCCATCGCACATATGGATGGTTGGATGGTATGCGCCGTACACCAATCGTACATATTGTGTCGTACACACCGCTCTTTTGTAGATGTTATAAGCCTACATGCATATGTACCGATTGTCTAGGCCTTTATTCTATGAAACCGACACACCTTTTTTTTTCCTGACGCACCTTAATTTTCTATAGCGTATTCTTGAACCAATATTGGGAGCTACAGTCATGTAGTATGTGAGATTCGATGGAACCATAAACATAATTCATCGAAGCTTCGTTTTCCCATGATCTCCGCTCTTCAAAGAAGGAAGCACACAATTTGCTCAACTTGTGCTAACCTGATGAGTAGGCAGATATTCATGCTTTGATGAGCCTCACAGATGTTGTTTGTATCCCTACAACTTTGGTGATTTAAATAAAGTAGGAAGTTCTAATTTTTTCCCTATATTTGTCTGTGATTCATTTATTTTAAAACACATAAACATTTATTTTCTAACATGAGAACATTTCTCTTGCCTCATGTGAACAATTATTTTTCTCTAACACATGCTATGACTTTTACTATTATTATTAAAACTATTTATTAGAGAATAAATAAGATTTTCAAGAATCATAAAAGGGGAGTCCCCTCCCAATCTGCAACCCAAAGGGGTGGCCGCATTGGGCTGCCTCCCTAGTTGGATTCCTAGTTCGAGGAGTCCTCCCTCTCCTTTTCTTTTCCTTTGGCCTTTTTCTTTCCTTTCCGAAACTAAAATAGGAAGATGAAGGGGGTGGTGCGCCTTGCCTAGGAGGGGCCAGGACCCATGCGGTCAGCCTTGAGGCGTAGCCCTAGGTCTTGTTCCCCCCAGGCACTCTCCTCTTCTCGGGTTTTTCCCGAAACTCTTCTGAAATCCCATGAACCATTTAGATAAAATCATAGAACTTATCTACTGATGTTAGAAAGATATTTTTAACATCCCGAGACATATCATGTCCTCCATATTATCTATGATATAATTTCGTCCTCTCCCAGCATAATTTCTCTTTCACAGGAACTTCTCCAAAACACCTCCGATTGACACCGGATTTATTTCTATGACATCTTAACGACATCGACCATTCATAAAACCATTAACAATATTTTTATTATCTCAATTAAAGGTTGGCATGGCTTAAGAGTGTGACCCGTGAAAGTCCGGTAACACATGCATGTTCGAGAACTTACTGACAAATGACCAACATTGGAGCCATGGATCCCGAAGAATAACCAACATCGGAGCCATTGACGCCCATGATGGCTCATGTATGTCCACGAAGAACGAGGGAGGGTTCAAGTTACTCATTGTACTTATTCACTGATATCAATGATATCACGAGGTGAGAAAATATTCTCTAGTCTGATCAAACCATTTGATCATAACTCATGTAAAACTCGTACCGATAACATTCTCCTTTTCTCATCTATATCCCCGATGTCCTTGTGATAAATCACTGCTTCTGGAAAGTCAATTGATTGATAACCATGATACAGAGGGCCTAGAGAATGTATCTCTTCATCATCTGGAGGAGTTAAGTACTATTCTCGAACAATCTCAGTTCCATTACATCCCGTAGGTTATACCAGACGTCAACGTTACAATCTCCTGTTACGGTAGACCTATGAAGACATCCAAAGCATTATTGTCTATTGTGCGGGCACTATATATTCTCATAGTATAGGAATATTAGTCAATGACAACTACGGGGTATTGTGTACGAGAATTTAATTTTTTCCATGCATGCTACAACTGCCAAGATCTATCTATGAAGATACAAGTGAATAACAATTCCAAGATCTAGTTCTCGAGATTGTGTGCCAATCACCGTAGAAGAAGAAGAGGTATTGATGACGATGTCGATGAAGCCTGTAGAAAATCCTCATGCACAAGCCTGTGGGTGAGGATACTGCTGACTCCCCGTATCCAACACCTTGATCCACTAGAGTGAGGGTCTTACATGTTACCCATTTGAGAGTATGCACACATACATGAGGATCAATTCTGCAACACTTCGCCATCCACGACTAGACGACGCGGGTGTATATGAAGATGGAGTTCTCAAGACATGAGAGAGAGAGAGAGAGAGTAATTAGAAGCTAGATCTAATTGTGAGAGTACACCTCAAAACCTCGATTAGAAGAAGCTCTAATTCAATTAGAGGGATCTAATTAGAATATCTAATTAGACCCTCTAATTCTACTAGAGAGAGAGAGAGAGAGATACTTGAGAGACAATTGCTCACATAATTATGTTTTGTCTCAAGCCTTGGGGGTCATTTTATAGTTGGAGGGGAGGGGATAAATACCAAAGGGGAGGAGAGGACTTCTAGTTGAGGTACGAGGGGGGCTAGCTGCACCAAGGAGGTGGCCGCACCCCTTCTCCTTGCTCAGCTCGGAGTGGACTCCCCAAGTGGAGTCAAACTCCACCTCCCTTTCCCTTTTCCCTTTTCTTTTCTCCTTTTTCTCTCCAACTAAATCCGGGAAAGATGCTAGGATGACATGTGCCAATGCGTGGTGCCCCGGGCCCATCTGGCAGCCCCTAAAATTAGGTGCGACCATGAGGGGCATTTATGCCCCCCTCCGAGACTCCCCCTTCTCGGGTTTTGCCCAAAACTCTTCTAAAACCCTTTGACCCCTTTAGATAAAATCATCGAACTTATCTAAAGATGCCAGAAATATATTTTAAACACCCCGAGACATCTCATCCCCTTGCACTTGCTCCTAAAGGGTGCAATCTCACTTTCTCTCCCAGAACAACTTCAGAATAAATTCCGGTAGTAATAGAAACTGTTTCTATTACTCTAGGACATCCTACGCCCTCAATATAAATTCTACATAATATAGAAAATATATCTATCACGCAGAAACACCGTTCCGATGATACTCCTTGTTGATATGGATCTATCGGTATACACATAAACCATCCCTAACATAAGTGTGTTTCCCCTACATGTTTGATAGTGTGTGTGGACATGAAACCGGAAACTCTTTCCTTTTCAATAATCAATAGCGGGGCCATGGATCCCCATATTAACTCCCACATACTATATTAATAAACTCTTGAACCTCATGTCTATTATACAATTCTTCCGTTACTCACGATACCGAACTTACCCGAGACTATGGATTCTAGTATTGCCGTAAAACAATCTTTGGTTCACTATACCTTTGTCTGTGTCGTTAACTGGTAAGTTTCGTTTTACTCGTTATTGTATTATGATATCCCACATGATGTATCATCATCATGCTTTGTCTGCAAAACTTATGTATATCAAGAATACCGATTAGGACCAGACATGTATATCTCTTTTATCGAAGGAGTAATTCCCATCTCAGAACATCATGGAAATATACTCCTTTAGAATTACTCAGTGGCTACCATTATGTTCACTCAGTTTATGGTGTGACTCTAGATAGTACCAAAGTAAGACCTCCAGAATATATCACTCCGATAACCTCATGGTCAAAGGATACACTGTAATATAACCGTGTTGTGAGATGACACTAAAGACAAAGATGTCTTAATGGAATCTCTTAGCATATCAACTACCAGGGTATACCCAGCCATATCGTTCCCTTCCAACAATTTGCTTCATTGATGCAGACATAAACAATGTCATGACCAGGAAAACACAACCATCAAGCATCCAATTAATTAGTCGTAAAAGGAAAGACTATGGTCTGATTCTTTGTTCATGTTACTACACGTGAGCGTGAGTTTTCATATGAATCTCATATTCAGGAGCCACGTCAGTTATATCACAGCAATATGAATCATAATTATGAAACATATGTACAATATTATTTCCTTTTGGGCATACATCCAACAGTCTCCCACTTGCACAATTGGCAATAATCCGTCTGTATAAGTCCATCAAACATTCAGAAGATGTAAGTGAACACTCATACAACGGTGTAGTCTTCAACGTCCTAGCTCCCTCCCTCAACCTGCTCCGGAAGAACTGCCGCGACGATGCAGTTCTGTGGAGAGCTCGCCTGCCTCCCGAGCACCGTGTCGACGTGGACACCTGGCTCAACTTCCTCGCCCCCTTGTATAGCTCATTAGGATCTCTTACACCTTACTCCCCACTTTAATAAGATTGTACTCTCCCCGCCCTCTCTGATAAATCGAAAAATTCAGGTGGGAGCTTTGCTCCCCCCGGTGACCCCTCAAAAAAAACACTCATACAAAATCTGTATTAGAGACATTTTTCAACAACCCCTTTTGAGGTTGTATGAACTATATATATTATGAATAAAATCTTTCTATCACAATACCCATTGATCATACGACCAACTCCAGTCTAGGCTATTCTAGGTGAAATCTTGGTGTTTCAACTAAGAATACAGTTTCGCCGTTTATCACAGACCATCCTGTATCTTTGTGAAAGACCACACCTAGTTCATATAATGAACCGATAGCCAAATATTAGAAGTATTTAAACTTAAACCCTTTACTGCTATTGTTGTATTGTTCGTAAACATATGCTCAAAATTAATTAAGAAATTTAAACCCTTGCTATTCATATAATCATAAGACTATATCTTAATCCTTGGTTCATACTTATCACATAAGTACCACTTTACTTTATGTACTTATCTCATAAGTTATTACTTATAATGTAACTCTTACATTACAAGCCTATTCCCCACCCTTTTGAAGAAACATCTTCAAAATTGCTTTGTGGAGAATACTCATAATAATTTGGAGTTTAATTGAACTTTTTTGTGTGTGTTAAATTCAACTTCTCCAACAATAATTGTTTTTACATGTGTTGACAGAATGCATAATTTGAGGAATTTATATTGTGATCATAATGATAAATCATTTGATCAAGCTCACCATTGTTGTACAACTTTGGATCTTGCCCTTGAAATCCCAATTTCTTCTGAGAACCTAGTTCTCCCAAATTTCAAATTTTCATTTAAAACTCCATGCATTTTTCTCTGATAGTATTATATCAATTCACACATAGGATTTAATCCTTTGTGAATTAATAACTTTGATATCATATTTTGTTGGAGGTATGCCCTAGAGACAATAATATTAAGTTATTATTCTATCTTCAAGTTCAGAATTAAGTTTATGTCATCATGCTACAACCGCTATAGCACTTGAAAATGAGTTTTCAAAGGAAAATATTTGTGTAGGTGTGAATACGTAAACAAACAAGAGTTCCTAATCTTGTCTCCAAGATTAGCTTATGGTTTGTGAGGTGATCATATTTTCCTGATCATGGACTTCGAAGAAAGTCTAGAAAAACATAAGAGTTTATTGTTAGGGTAACAATAGTACTTAACGAACACAACTGTATGTTGTTGCTAGAAGACACTAAAGAATCATTATGCATTTTAGCAAATTCCTACGAATTTAACATGACTATAATTCCTATACTATGAGAATATCTAGTGACCGCATAATCAAAAGTTACTTTCGGTATCATCAACCGTATTGCCGTAACTATGGATTATAACAGTGATATCTCGGTATGACCTAGAAAGTGTAATGGAACTGAGATTATTCAAGACTAGTACTTAACTCTTCTAAACCATAGAGAGATACATTCTCTCGTACTTCTCACTTTCACCGACATATCGTATGGCCAGACACAGTGTGAAAGAAACTCCTCAACCATCACAAGATAAAGAAGTATGACGCTCTGTGTCTGAATCACAGGGTCATCGGAGATATGGATGAGAAAAGATAACGATATCGGTAAATGAGTTTTATGTGTTATGATCAAAGGGTTTGATCAGACCAGATCACATAGTCTCAGGCCGTGATATCGTTGGTATCATGAAGTTAAGGGAATAAGTGCAATGAGTAACTTATAAGGTTCCCTCGCTCTTCGAGAACACATAGGAGCCATCATGGACGTCCACGGTCCCGATGTTGGTTATTGTTCGTTAAGTACCCGAACATGACTATGGGTTATCGAGCCTTTACGGATCACAGGCTTAAGAAGTGCCAACCTTTTATTGAGATAAATAATATATTCTTATTGGTTTTATGAATGTTCGATGTCATTACTATATCATAGAAACAAGTCTAGTGTCAATCTGAGTGGTTTTGGGGAAGTTACTATAAGAGAGGAATTATGCCGGTGTTAGGCAGAATTTATATGAGAGGTAACAGCGGACATGAGATGTTTAGGGGTGTTAGAAATGTGTTTCTAACATTGTTAGATAACATCTATGATTTTATCTATAGGGGTCAAGTGGTCATGGAGGAGTTTCGGGGACCGATTTTCCCCTCATGGCTGAAACCTATTTTAGAGGGATGCTAGGTGGGCCCCACTAGGTTCACAACTTGGTACTCATCGTATCGATATTTTTTCGGAATTTATTGGAGAGAAAATGAGAAAATAAAAAAGAGGGAAAAAGAAAAAGGAAAGGGAAAGGAGATGGAGGAGGACTCCACCTCCAAGCCAAGATTGGCTAGGAGCATGGTGCGGCCACCACCTCCTAGTCCATTGATGGTTCAGATCTTGCACTTGTTGGGAGACCCCAAGAGGAAGGTGTTATGAGAACAACAGCAAGTTTTCTCTCAGTAAGAAACCAAGGTTGAATCGACGAGTAGGAGAAAGAAGCAACTTCTGAAGGTTGATGCAGCTGAGGTGGCAGGGCGCACTACCGGTTCAGAAGAACCATGGAACCTACACAACACAATCAATTCACTTTGCCCCAACGAAGCAGCGAGGTTGTCAATCTCACCGATTTTGCTGAACACAAAGAGGTTAAACATATGGTGTGGAAAATAATATTTGTTTGCAGTAGATGGAATAGAACAATGATGGCAGTAATAAAACAGTAGCAGCATTATGAAAACAAAGATTGCAGTGATTGTATTACCAGTAAGAGGAAAATGGACCGGGGTCCACAGCTCACTAGAGGTGTCTCTCCCAAGACAGATAGATAGCATGTGTGGTAAACAAATTACAGCTCGGCAATTGACAGATATAAAGGCTGCACCGTAGTGCATATGCATGACAGAATGATTACGATGTGAATCATACGGGCATTACAACAAGACTCATAGACCGTTATCCAACTTCATCTATGACTAATAATCTACCCTCAAAATGTCATCCGAGCAATCCTTGGGTATTAAGTTGCAAACAACGGATAATCGCATTAAGCAAAGTGTGTAATGTAAACAATGTAAACATCGTTGTTTTCTCCCTAATGGAAACAACACATTTTCCATCCGTCACGTTTCTGTCACTCGAGCACAGATGCAAAGGAGGCATGAACCCACTATCGAGCATAAATACTCCCTCTTGGAGTCACTAGCATATACTTGGCAAGAGCATCTACTAACAACGGAGAGCATGCAAGATCATAAATAACATACACATGAACATAATATGATAGATTGATAATAAAGAGACATATCATTCAATATTCATCGGATCCTAGCAAACACAACATGTAGCATTACAATAAGATGGTCTTGATCATGTAGGGCAGCTCACAGATCTAAACATGAGGCATAAAGAGGAGAGAACAACCATCTAGCTACTGCTATGGACCCGTAGTCCGGAGGCGGGCATGGTGGTGTAGAGCCCTCCGGTGACGATTTCCCCTCCCGGCAGGGTGCCAGGGAGAACTCCAGAACCCTCCTGAACTCGGGTTGATGATGACGGCGGCCTCAGGTGTTTTTCGTGGAAAAGGTAGATACTTTTAGGGTTAATCTTCCGAGGGGAATAAATAGGCGAAAGGGTAACATCGATGGGCGGCCAGGGGCCCCACACCACCCCATGGCGCAGCCAAGGGGCGCCTCCCTATGGTGTGGGGCCCCTGTGGACCCCCTCAGGGTCTCTTCCGGACTCCGTGGATCCTCCTGGAATTCTAAGACTTTTGGGCTTCGAATTTTCCAATTCCGAGAATATTTCCTCAACAACTTTTCTGAAACTAAAAACAACATAAAACAGGAACTGGCTCTGTGGCATCTTGTCAATAGGTTAGTCCCAAAAAATCAATAAAAATGACATAAAGTGTAAAGGAAACATGTAGCAAATAACATGAAAACAACATGGAACATCAGAAATTATGGATACGTTTATGACGTATCATCCATCTAGGACTCCCCTCCCTCTTTGGCCAGTCTCCCCTCCCTCCCACTATATAAAGCACCCAAGGCTCATAGCAAAACACACAATTGGCTGTCAAGCCCCCCCTCTCTCTCTTTCTACTAGAATTAGAGGGTCTAATTAGAGCTTCTAATTAGAGATCCTCTAAGTGAATTAGAGCCTCTTCTAATTGGGTATTTAATTATACTCCCCCGATTAGACCTAGCTCTAATTAGCTCTTCTCTCATGTGTTGAGAACTTCCGGATTCATAATAACTCTAATCATAATGATTAAAGCTACAAATTAGCAACACCAGAAGGCTATCTCTCTTCGTCGGTGCCCAGTCCTGGACGACAGAGTGCTGCTGGGTTGATACGAGCGTACGCGTGCACACCATAAGAGGGATTACACGTGTGATCCTTGACAAGGGAAGACTTAGCTGCTGGTCAACACTGCAGAATTTATAAAAATTGCCCTGCGTAGTCCGCCAAGATCATTATGCAGATAACAAGGCATGCCCATACATGCGAGGATCTGGAAAACGAATCACCGAGCAGCGGAATCTATGTAGTCATAGAAGAGTTCTGAACAATCGTAGATCCTCACAACTATGCCTAGTTGCAAGGATGTCGCTAAGTCTTCCCTCCTTATGATTGATACGTTCCAAACGTATCTATAATTTTTGATGTTCCATGCTTGTTTTCTACCCAATACCTTTTGTTTTCCACATGTTTTCTTTCGTTTTCCTTCGTTTTTCGGATGTTTTCACACACTAACTACTAACAACATGCCACATGCCACTTGTTGTTTTCTACGGTTTTCCTATTTTAGAAAAGTTCTTAAGGAAATATTCTCGTTAAGGGCTAAAAATTCACGGAGATCAACTTTTACCTGGATGAAGACGAAGTACAAATGAGAGATGGAGGGGATCCAGGGAACCACCAGGAGGGTGCCAGGCGCGACCCCTAGGCCGCGCCCGGTGGCCCCCTGGGAGCCTCGGGCACCGCCTCACGTCCCCACTTCGCTTGTAAATTGCCCCTAACCCTAAAACCGTTTGGGACAGAGTTATTTTCCATGAAACATATAGAGAGGCGACGTCACATTAAAATTCCAATCAAGGGCTTCCGGAGTCCTGCTTCGGCACCCTACCGGAGAGGGGGATCATCACCGAAGGCCTCTACATCGCCATGATCGCCTCTGAACAGATGCGTGAGTAGTTCATCTCAAGAAAACGGGTCCATAGCAGTAGCTAGATGGTTGTTCTCTCTCCTATGCCTCCATAGTTTAGAGTCTCGTGAGCTGCCTCACATGATCGAGACCATCGTTATGTGATTGTGCATGTTGTGTTTGCTAGGATCCGATGAACCATGAGATTATGATAATTTTGTTCATGTCAATCTGAGATGCTTCACTTATATATGTAGGGAGTTTTATGTTGGGAATATGCCCTAGAGGCAATCATGTATGATGTAATTCCCAATGTATTCATAAAGTTATTAAGTCGTCCTTATTTTGAACATCTGATATATATCATTGAATATGTGATTCGATTGTGGAACTATGTATTCATGTTGTACATGCTAAATTGTCCTTGGTCATTAAGGTTGTGTTGGACACACAACCTAGACTATGTGAGTGTTGGATGATGACTCAGTTCCACTTGTCATGGACATGGCGATGCCATTCCAACTTTCACAGACTCGGCTAAAGAGTTTAGCAAGTCGGACAGACCCATATCGAGATGCAACGAGTAAGTCGTCATTTGCATGTCTCAATCAATGTAATCCTTAGGCCCGAGGTTGTCGCACAATCCGAGTTGTGGATCACCGACTTAGGTTCTGTCAAACGCTGTTTCGTGACAAGGCAATTATAAAGGCAGAGTTCGAGTCGAATGAGAAGCAAGCTGCGTGATGTGGATAATCAAGATGGGATTTTGCCCCTCCGACTAGAGAGATATTCTCTAGGCCCTCTCGAGTGATATGATTCCGGAAGCATGGCCATGCGTGATTCGGTCAAGTGTTAATCGGGTCTATTGACTAAGAGTTAGTCAGATGAATCATATATCACAGATCGAGAAGAGAGTTGAGCTATTTAAGGGATGGAGATTATTCGCCTATAGTTCGACAAGGTATATCGTGAGGCAAAAGGGACTCAGATGAAAGTCACATTGGAAGGTATGTCGTCATGACTCTATGGAACTGGGGAGTCAACACGTTCTTCTAGGAGCCGCTACCGGTTGATCGATTGGGAGTCGGACTCTTATTGTGTCCAAGTCGCCATGAGCCTGCAAGGTCACACACTTAAGAGCGGGAGCAAGTATATTGGTCGGGTTGGACCCGAACCGGAAATGGACTGAATTAGTGAGTTGGACTAACAGAGGGAATGGGCCACAAGCATTGTGGATCCTACTCCCACTCGCTATATAAAGAGGGGCGCAGGTTGCCCAACGGGCACAAGTTTTCCACTCCCATGCGTTGGGAAACCTTGCCCGACTCAGTCCAGCCGCCGCACCGGACCTAGCAGTCCGCCGTCAGAGCTCCTCCTCGTACGTGTGGATACCGGCAGAGGTGCTGTACGTTTAGCACTTCGATGATCGCGGGATTGGATCGGCTGGATCGGATCGTGGGACTATACTGCATCGACGTGCTTCTTCAATAATCCGCACCTGCGCGTCTAGTGGTAATCCTCGTGTCCTTCTACCTCGGCTAGATCTTGGGAGTACCGCGTAGAAAAGTTTTTGTTTATCTCTACGCATTCCAACAATGGTATCAGAGCGGTAGCTTCTGGTTTTAGGCCCATGATCTGCACATATGTGATATGTAGTTGACGTTGGATTGGATCTAATTGATGTTTTGGTGGTCGTTCTATGAGATAGATCGGTTTTATACAAGGTTGATTGGATTAATCGTACTCGATGGTTAATGGATGATCTGGTTTCCGTGATCATACTGCTAAGGTCGTGGAACAACTTACCCCTACCGGTCGGTTTCCGTCATCGGGGTATACCGTGACACATAAATCCAGTTGCGGTGATTGAAGATCAAAGGGTTTGATTGAATCGGAATACGGATCAGATTTGGGTAAAACTGTTTTATCCGACGAAGAAATCCATGTTCGAAATGCAGATTAGATTTACGTTTTCCAAAATCGTCGGGCGCTGCCCGCACCCGCGAGGGACCGCCGGCTTTACCCCGTCGTAGGGCCTTAGATGTCGTTACGAGTTTCACAACACCGGTGGATATCATTTCTATGCATAACTTGTTTTTGCACGATGTTGTGAATGGTATGGCTTATGTGCATGTGATGTGTGTAATCCATACGTGATTTGCGTATCATATTTTGTCACCCGACTGGAGCCTAGGCTCTTTCATTTTATTGTATAAAGACATGCGTGTCGGATTTTGTATGTAATTTTTCATTTACTAGCTAGTATAGCTTTTTGGAGAACCCGGATGTCATGCAAACCGATGTACAAGTCGGCTACATGGAGTAAGATGGCACGTGACAAGAGTTGGCACGAGTCGACTTACATGCTTTGTGGAGATGGAGATCACCATGAAGTGAGTCATACCATTTCACATTATAATTGTTTTATTTGTGTTATTGTTATGTCTCTTTTTACCTCTATTTAGATAGTTGGTAGATTTTAATCCCTCCAAGAAGGCCTATTCGGTCGCCCTGCCAGTGTTGCACCATCATAAGTCGGACATTCTTGGTAGTGGGATCATAAAATTGAGGTGCCACTAATTCTTTCCGATTAGGTGGGTTTGAGTCGGACTCTTACAGCAGAAACACTTGGTAAGCTAGACGAGTCCATCACAACGGTTGTGGGGCTCGGGGAGAGGTAGGTTGGGAGCCGGGGCATGTGATGCCACCCGACTAACATGAGTCGTATTGGATACGATTGGCAAGGTGTTGCCTAGCTAGATTGCTTGACGTCTAGCGGTGATGCTAGAGCTCACTAGTTGGCTTGCTTATTTAGGATCTTGAATCACTTAGAAACCATCAGAGGGGTGTTGGTTCTAGTGGGAGCATAAGTATTAAAGCGTTTAATATGCCTGCTCTTTTAGGAATACATGTCTTAAGTGTTTTGCATATTTTCTGTTGTAGATCAATGAGACCTAGCAACCTTCCTCAGCTGTCCACTTTTGCGTTGAGGTCAATCCTAGAGAAAGATAAGCTTAATGGAACTCATTTCACTAACTGGTACCGTAATCTCAGGATAGTCCTCAAGCATGACAAGAAATACCATGTTCTAGACACTCCACTTCCAGATGAGCCTGATGATAATGCGACAGTCGCTGTCATGAATGCCTACCGTAAGACTAGAGATGAGTCTATGAAAATTAGCTGTCTTATGCTTGCACAAATGGAACCGGACTTGCAGCAGCAGTTCCAAAATCTTGAGGCCTACGATATGATCGAAAGCCTCAAAAGTATGTTCCAGGCTCAGGCAAAGACCGAGAGGTATCAAGTCTCTCAAGGTTTGCTGGGCTGTAAGCTCAAAGACGACAATCCACTGAGTCCGCATGTAATCAAGATGACCGGTTAGGTGCGGTCTCTGGATAGGCTAGGTTTCCCAATTAACGAAAAGTTCGCTGCTGATATAATTCCGAACTCTCTTCCTAGTATGTATGGTCTGTTCATTTCGAACTACCACATGCATGGTATGGATAAGAAGCTCACTGAATTACATGGGATGCTCAAGACGGCAGAGGCTGATCTCAAGAAAGGCATGAGTCAAGTGTTGATGGTGCAGAATAAGGCTAAGTTTAAGAAGAGTTCTTGGACCAATAAGAAGAAGGATAAGTCAGGAGGCAACATCCATGGCCCAGTCCAGAGCGCTTCCTTAAGGACTAAACCATCTCCTACAGCTGGATCCAATTGCTTCTATTGCAAGTAGGATGGCCATTGGAAGAGGAAATGCACCAAGTATTTGTCCGACAAAGCCAAGAGTGGAGGTGCGACTTCCAACTCAGGTACGCTTGTATGAAATGTTATAGACATTTATCTTGTTGATGCACCTAATAGTTCTTGGGTATATGACACCGGATCAGTAATTCACATATGCAACTCATTGTAGGGACTGGTAAGAACTAGAAGTGTAGCGAGAGGAGAGGTTGATATTCGGGGCGACAACAAGGCGAGAGTCGTTGTGTTGGAAGTCGACACGATGCAACTTCATTTACCTTCAGGATTCTTAATGGAGCTGAATAATTGTTATTATGTTCCAGTACTTAGTCGAGACATTATTTCCGCCTCATGTTTGATGAGACAAGGTTATGAGTCGAATATTAAGAATAATGGTTGTTCTTTATATTTAAAAGATATGTTTCATGGATTTGCACCTGTTCAGGCTGGGTTATTTATTTTGAATCTTGATAGTGAATCGGTCTAGAACATAAATGTGAAAAGGTTGAAACCAAATGATCTAAATATGACTTACTTTTGGCACTGTCCGCTTGGTCATAGAAGTTGAAAGCGCATGAAGAAGCTCCATGATGATGGACTTCTAACTTCATTCGAATTAGAGTCGTTCGAGACATGCGAATAATGCCTACTCGGCAAAATGACCAAGACACCTTTTGCAAGGAGTTGTGAAAGGGCGTCCGACTTGTTGGAGCTAATACATAGTGATGTATGTGGTCCAATGAGCACGACGGCCAGAGGTGGTTATGAGTACTTCATTACCTTCACTGATGATTTGAGTAGGCATGGATATATCTATTTAATGAAACACAAGTCGGAAGCCTTTGAGAAATTCAAGGAATTCCAAAGTGAGGTACAAAATCAACTCGGCAAGAAAATAAAGTTTCTACAGTCGGACCGTGGAGGCGAGTACATGAGCCATGAGTTTGATGACCATTTAAAGAGTTGTGGAATAGTTCCTCAACTCACTCGCCGGGTACACCGCAGAGGAACGGTGTATCGGAACGGAGAAATCGGACCTTGTTAGACATGGTACGATCTATGATGAGTCGGACAAATCTACCTTTATCATTTTGGGGTTATTGTCTAGAAATTTCAGCGTTCACACTAAATAGAGTACCATCAAAATCAGTAGAGAAGACACCGCATGAGATGTGGACTGGCAAAAGGCCAAGTTTGTCTTTTCTTAAGATTTAGGGTTGTGAAGCATTTGTCAAGCGAATTCAGTCGGACAAGCTCACGCCCAAGTCGGATAAGTGTATTTTCGTGGGGTATCCGAGGGGAACCTTGGGGTACTACTTCTAGAACCAATAAGAGGGCAAAGTGTTTGTCGCTCGAAACGTTGTCTTTCTTGAGAAAGAGTTTCTCAGTCGGGGAGTCAGTGGGAGCATAGTGCAACTCGAAGAATTTCGAGAGGAACAGGCTAGGGGAGAGTCGGCGAGGGCCTTGGAGGCTGAGCTGGTCGTGGTACCTACACTGGTAACAACACCTGAACCGCGGAGATCTGCCAGATTACAAAATGCTCGTAATGTTTTACTGTTTGACAGTAATGAGAAGGCAACTTATTTGGAAGCGATGGTGGGATCTGATTCCAAATCATGGTTTGGAGCCATGAGATCCGAGTTAAAGTCCACGGATGAAAATCAAGTTTGGAATTTGGTTGATCTGCCAGACAGTGCAAGACCCGTCGAGTGCAAATGGGTCTTCAAGAAGGAAACTGATATGTATGGAAATGTTTCCGTCTATAAAGCACGACTTATCGCGAAGGGGTTCCGACAAGTTCAATGAGTTGACTACGACGAGACCTTCTCGCCCGTAGCGATGCTTAAGCCAGTTCGGATCATGTTAGCCATATCAGCCTATTTCGACTATGAGATATGGCAGATGGATGTGAAGACGGCTTTCCTTAATGGAAATTTAACCGAGGACGTGTATATGACATAGCCCGAAGGTTTTGTCGATCCAGCTAACCCTGACAAGGTATGCAAACTTCAGAAATCCATTTATGGGTTGAAGCAAGCATCTCGAAGTTGGAACATTCGCTTTGATGAGGTAGTCAAATCGTTTGGCTTCATCAAGAGCGATCATGATTCTTGTTTATAAAAGAAGTTTAGTGGGAGCAAAGTAAATTTTATAATCTTATATGTGGATGCCATATTACTGATGGGAAATGATGTCCTGATGTTGCAAGAAACCAAAGAATTATTGGAAAGGAGTTTCTCAATGAAGGATTAGGGTGAGGTGACTTACATACTGGGAATCAGGATCTATAGAGATAGATCAAGGCAGCTCATTGGATTGAGTCAGAGTACATATCTAGACAAAGTATTGAAGAAATTCAAAATGGATGAGTCTAAGAAGGGGTTGTTACCGATGTCCCATGGTGTAAAACTTAGCAAGACTCAGTGTCCTTAGACGACTGATGATCTAAGTCGGATGAGTGTGATCCTGTATGCTTCGGCAGTCGGATCCATCATGTATGCCATGATTTGTACTAGGCCGGATGTTTCCTATGCTCTAAGTGTAACAAGAAGATACCACGCTGACCCTGGCAAAACCCACTGAGCAGCGGTTAAAACCATTCTTAAGTACTTGAGAAGGACTAAGGACATGTTCCTAGTTTATGGAGGTGATGAGGAATTTAGTGTAAAGGGTTACACGGATGCGAGTTATCTCACCGACTCAGATGATTCTCGTTCGTAATCTGGATACGTGTTCGTCATAAACGGAGGGGCAGTGAGCTGGAAGAGTTCCAAGCAAGATACTGTGTCTGCATCTACGATAGAGGCTGAGTATATTGCTGCCTCGGAGGTCGCAAAGGAAGCCGTTTGGACCAGGAACCTCCTGATGGATCTTGGTGTGGTTCAGGGCGCGTCCAATCCATTGGACGTATATTCTGACAACAATGGTGCTATCGCACAAGCTAAGGAACCTAGACAACAGCATAAGAACAAACATATACTCATGCGTTACCACCTCATTCATCAGTTTGTCGAACAAGGTGATATCAAGTTATGCAAAGTACACACGGATGCAAACGTTGTAGATCCGTTGACAAAGGCTCTACCACAGCCAAAGCATGAGGCTCACATGAGAGGTATGGGCATTCGATGCCTAGGCATATGATGTCGAGATGATTGACTCTAGTGCAAGTGGTAGACTGTTGGGAATATGCCCTAGAGGCAATAATGTATGATGTAATTCCCAATGTATTCATAAAGTTATTAAGTTGTCCTTGTTTTGAACATATGATATATATCATTGAATATGTGATTCGATTGTGGAACTATGTATTCATGTTGTACATGCTAAATTGTCCTTGGTCATTAAGGTTGTGTTGGACACACACCCTAGACTAATGTGAGTGTTGGCTGATGACTTGGTTCCACTTGTCATGGACATGGCGATGCCATTCCAACTTTCACAGACTCGGCTAAAGAGTTTAGCAAGTCGGACTGGCCCATATTGAGATGCAACGAGTAAGTCGTCATTTTCATGTCTCAATCAATGTAATACTTAGACCTGAGGTTGTCGCACAATCCGAGTTATGGATCAACGACTTAGGTTCTGTCAAACGATGTTCCGTGACAAGGCAGTTATAAAGGCAGAGTTCTGGCTGAATGAGAAGTAAGCTGAGTGATGTGGATAATCAAGATGGGATTTTGCCCCTCCGACTGGAGAGATATTCTCTAGGCCCTCTCGAGTGATATGATTCCGAAGCATGACCATGCATGATTCTGTTAAGTGTTAACCGGGTCTATGGACTAAGAGTTAGTCAGATGAATCATATGTATCACGTACCGAGAAGAGCTATTTAAGGGATGACGATTATTCGCCTATAGTTCGACAAGGTATATAGTGAGGCAAAAGGGACTCAGATGAAGGTCACATTGGAAGGTATATCGTCATGACTCTATGGCACTTGGGAGTCGGCACGTTCTACTAGGATCCGCTACCGGTTGATCGATTGGGAGTCGGACTCCAATCATGTCCAAGTCGCCATGAGCCTGCAGGGTCACACACTTAAGAGCGGGAGCAAGTATATTGGTCGGGTCGAACCCGAACCGGAAATGGACTGACTTAGTGAGTTGTACTCGCGGAGGGAATGGGCCACAAGCGTTGTGGAGCCCACTCCCACTCGCTATATAAAGAGGGGCGCAGGTTGCCCAACGGGCACAAGTTTTCCACTCCCATGCGTTGGGAACCCTAGCCCCACTCAGTCCAGCCGCCGCACCAGACCTAGCAGTCCATTGTCGGAGCTCCTCTCGTACGTGTGGATACCGGCAGAGGTGTTGTACGTTCAGCACTTCGACGATCATGGGATTGGATCAGCTGGATCAGATCGTGGGACTATACTACATCGACGTGCTTCTTCGATAATCCGCACCTGCGGGTCTAGTGGTAATCCTCGTGGCCTTCTACCTCGGTTAGATCTTGGGAGTACCGCGTAGAAAAGTTTTTGTTTATCTCTACGCGTTCCAACATTTTAATCATGTCTTGAAATGCTCTTCGGTGTTTATGATTACCTTGGACACGTAGTTGCTTTCACCTCCAAGATTGGGTTTATATGCTAGACAGTAGATTCATGCCTCGTTGTTGCCTGCGTTTGAGTGACAAAAACACTCACGGGGAGGATGTGTTGTTTCCACTAGGGATAATACATCGATGCCCTTGTGTACGAATGAGAACCACTTCTCACATTATGTATTGATCTTAATGCATTTGTCTGTCGCACACATAGGAATCACTTTGTTGCTGCATCTTAATACCAAGGGATTTGCTGGATAACTTTCCTGAGGTGGACTTTTAGATATGGATGCATGCTGAATAGCGGTCCAGATGCCTTGACGTAATGCCCACAATGTTAGAACCCGTGAACTTTATCTCGTCATAATAGTATTATTATATGTTCATGATTTGTCAATTGCGCAGCTGTAATTTGTTCACCCAGCATGTTTGTTTTCTTTGGAGAGACACCACTAGTGAACCTATGGCCCCTGTTCCTATTTTCCTCATATTGCAAACCTTCTTTTAATCATTTTCATAATTGTTTCCTCGCCGTTCCGTTTTTTTTACTTTTATTGTTTTCCAAGACTTTTTATATGTTTAATTATCCTGTTTTCAGCAAGATCGGATGATTGACAACCTTCCAGAAAGTTGAGGCAATAGAGAGTTTGTGTCTGTGTGCAGGTTCCACGCTTCATCAACTACACACAAGTACTTTTCTGGCGTCGTTAATAAAGGAACCTTCTTCAAGACTACGAAGTCCTTCTAGTTCGACAACTCTGGTTCTATACTAGGGGAAACTTACTCTAGGCTACATTGTACCTTCCGCTTGGGGTCTCCCAATGAGCCTGTGATCACGTCATCATCCAGTACTTTTTCTAGTGCCATTGTCGGAGATTTTGAAATCATCAAAAGTAAGAAATCCCCCGTCAACGACACTTTTTTTGGGCGCTATTTTCGGGGACTTGTAGGTTGCTGCAAGGGGAGTTTCACACTTCCACTCTCTTTCTTTTGTTTTGTTCTTCTTAGTTTATTTTTGTTTAGTCTTGTTTTCTCTTTATCAAAAACCCAAAAAATTTAGTTCTCTAGTTTCTATCCTTTTATTTGTGATATCTTGCAAGCATATCTACCAATGATAATACCAAGATTTTTGACTTTACTGGTCCCAGTAATAATTATTTTATATGCACACCAATTGGTCCACCTGCTGCTATAGCAGACTCTTATGAAATTAAATCTGCTTTGTTGAATCTTGTTATGAAAGATCAATTTTCTGGTATTGGAGAACTTGCTGCCTTTTATTTAAATAACTCTGTTGAGTTATGTGACATGCAAAAATCTAAAAAGGTAGATGGTGATATTGTGAAATTAAGATTGTTACCTTTGTCTTTAAGAGGAAGAGCTAATGATTGGTTATTGTCTTTGCCTGGAAATAACATTGAATCTTGGACTCGATGCAAAGATGCTTTTATTGGGAAGTATTATCCACCTGCAGAAATTATACAACTAAGGAGTAACATTATGAACTTTAGAAAAAATTATAATGAACATGTTGCTCAATCTTGGGAAAGAATGAAACTATGGTTAAGAATTGTCCCACACACGGACTGACTACGTGGATGGTTGTCCAAACTTTTTATGTAGGATTAAATCTGTATTCAAGGAATTTTTTGGATCAGGTATGGGAGGAACCTTCATGAACCTCACTTTAGGCTCAGAAAACAAGGTATTGGATGATGTAATGACAAACTATTCCCAATGGCACACAGAAAGGCTCCAACAGGTAAAAAGGTAAATTCTGTTGAGGAGGTGTCTTCTTTGAGTGATAAATTGATATGCTTGCTTCTTTGCTAGCTACACAAGTGACAATAGATCCTAATAATGTTCCTTTGAACTCTCTGTTTGCTAATGAGAATTATAAAATTGATGTGAATTTTATTGCTAGAAACAATTTCAACAATAGTGCTTATAAGAATAACTTTGGTGGTAACAACTATAGGCCATATCCTAATAATAATGGTAATTCATATTGAAATTATTATGGTAATGCTTACAATAATCCTAAAAGTTCCAAATATGATACTGAGAACATGCTTAAATATCACTACACAAAAATATTTCAATAAGACTGTTGATGAAAGGCTTGCAAAACTAGATAATCTTGTGTTGAAAGTTGATAGTCTTGCTCATGACGTAGAAATTTTCAAAATTAGTACTACACCTCTTGAGGCCAATAAAACTGAACCTATAAATTCTATACAAGTTCATAAATGAGAACATGAGAATGTTAGCTAAAATACGTGCTAGAAGAGAAAGAGAAGCTGAAATTGCTGAAAAAGCTGCTAAAAGTGAGCCTGTTAAAATGTATACCATCCAACACTTTGAGGAAGTGAAAATTTTAGTACCAATGAGTATCCTAATGCTTTTAAACATGATTATGTTAAAACAAATCAGATTGTATAGGTCATGACTTTAGGTAGAAGGAGTCCTAAAAGTATGGAGATTAAAAATATTTATAGCGAGAAAATTGTTGAAAGTGGGACTGAGGAAAATATGAGTTTAGGAGAAAATTTTCCCACCATGTTTGAGGATGATCAACTTGTTTTTTTATAATTTCACCACCTCCTATGTTATTAAGTGCTTGCAAAAATTAGCGAAAGATCCTAATGCTAGTAAGATAAATATTGCTGTCACTAAACATATCACTAATGCTCTCATGGAAGCTAGAGACGAAAGGCTCAAACTTGAAGCCTTTATTCTAGAAAATTACAATATGGCTGGGAGCCCACTATTAGAATAAGAGTGAATTATTTTGATTGTAATGCTTTTTGTGATTTTGGTGCATGTTCCTCTATTATGCCTAAAAGTTAATATGCTATGCTTGATTTGAAACCATTGTATGAGAGTATTTGGGCGTGCATCTTATAGACTCCACTGTTAAAAGACCTTTGAGAAGGTTTGATGATATTATTATTATTTCTAATGATAATTATGTCCCCTTTTATTTTCTTGTTTTGGATATTGAATGCAATGCTTATTGTCCTATCATTTTGGGGAGACCTTTTCTTCGCACCGTTGGTGCCATTACTGATACGAAAGAGGGAATTATAAGATTTAAGTTCCCCCTTATAAAGTGTATGGAATATTTCCCTAGAAATAGAATTAAGTTACCTTTTTAGTCCATTGTGAGGAATACCCATGATTGTATTGATAATACTTGATTCGTTCTTCATGCCTAGCTAAAAGGCGGTAAAGAAAAGCGCTTGTGGGAGGCAACCCACTTTTGTTTTCCTCTGTTATCCTTTTGTTTTGTTCTATTTTATTTTGTTCTTTGTCTATTTTGGAACTTTTTACCTCTGTAGAAACCTCTCCTTATCCTTTTTATTTTGTTTTTGTGCCAAGAGTAACCTCTAATTGAGAGGTAGTGCGATTTGGGGAAGTAGCTGTTCTGAAACAGATTTCTAGGCTGTTACCAAAAAATACATATCTCTGAGCTAGAACATCAATTTTATTTTAAAAACAATAGACGCATGCCCCGGGTTTATATATAACTTTCTTTAGTTTCTTACTTTTTTATTTGAGCAACAGAGGGTTTTCGAAAAAAATCATCTCTATCGACTGTTCTGTTTTGACACATTTCTGCCAATATTTGCATTTGCGTCTTAATCTCTTTCTTTTGGTGTTATTTTGAGAAGGATTAATTTTAAATAAGTTGTGAAAATATCTAATGTTTTCATTTAAGTGTGATCCTTGTGTTCAAACTGAACCAAGTGTATTTATTATTTTTATTATACTAACGTTGCTAATGAAGACTGTGAGAAGTTTTAGGTGGAGGAAGTTTTCAAGTGTATGGAGAGATGTATGATGTGATGAGATGAAGGATGGACAAAAGCTCAACATTGGGGATGCCCCACCCCAAGAGATATCCAAGAAGTACAAGCGTCAAATCTTGGGGATGCCCAAGGAATCCTCTTCTTCATTAACAAATATATCAGGTTTTTTTCAAAACACTATATTTTTATTGCTTCACATGATATGTGTTATACTTGGAGCGTCATTTTATTTTGCTTTCACTTTGTTTTGGTTTGTTTTATTTGCTGTATCTTTTGGTTGTATCCTATCACTTTTATCGTGGGAGGGTTACACTCCGTTTTCATTGCCTAGGACACTCTAGTTTTCACTCTTATTGTTCCGCGCGTGTTCAGATTTTGCTAGTACCGTGTTTAGCTCTTGTTTTTCACTCAAATTTGGTTTACAGCTTGTTGGTTTGCTTCAGTTATATTTGATTAGCTCTATGGTCTTTGATGTTTATTTGCTTTGAGAGTTGTTTCGAATAAGCTGATTGGTGTTGGAGAAGAGTAAATTGTTTCATGCTTATAGTGGTGCAATAGGAAGCTTGTTTTGACTATGGCATAAGCTTTGGCATGTAATGTTAGATGTTATTTTAACCATGTGCTTAGTAGTTTATGATGTATCATTACTAGTCTCAAATATCTGAGAGTGCTTAATGTGCCATTGAATTTAATCATGTGTTGGTCTCTCATATTGAAGCATGGTATTGTGGTATTTCTCCTTTGAATGCTTTATCTGGATTGACTGGGCGCGTGCTCACACCATATTATGACTACAAACAAATTCACTTCTAGCCTTGATGATCATTTAGTTTTTGACTTGTAATATCACTTCATGCTTTTATTAATGATTTTTTGTCGATGTTCATGATTATGGCCATTATTGCTCACTTAGTTGGTCGCTCCCAGTCTTTTGCTATCGAACACCCAAATACCAAAGTTTGCCAAATGTGTCCACCATATCTACCTATATGTGGTATTAACCGCCACTCCAAGTAAATTTCTCGTGTGCTACCTTTAAACCTTCAAAATTACAACATGTTTGTGTTTTGTTTCAGATCATGAGGATGTAGTTTAAAGTTTATCATGGTTTGTGTCAAGCAAAGTTCTTCTTCCTTATTTCACCAGATAAGTATGGAATCTGTGCTCATCTAAATTTGCAGAGAGTTGATGCACATTAATATAACAAAAAGGCACTTCCCCATGGTTTGATGAAAGGTGGTGGGTGTGAACACGGCTACCCCTGGTTTGTGAAAGAAAGGTGGGGGAAGTGCCAAACTAATAAAACAACGGAAACCACTCTCAAAAGTCTAAACACTTTACTTGACATGGATTATGATAAGTTTTTCATTACCATTCATTGACATAGACATACACCTCTCTCATTTTTTTCTTCAATATCTCTGTTTTATCAAATAAAAATCTCTAGCACATGAGTAACCCCTACTTCCCTGTGCGAAGGGCCTTTCTTTTACTTTTATGTTGAGTCTTCATCTTCTTACTTTATGCACTAGCCAAGAGAGCATAGTTGTCATTCTGAGTATGATGTGCATAGTCCCAAAATTTATTATTGATTAATTCATGATTATGGTATTGCCTGCTCTCAAATTATTTGTATCTAGTCACCATTTAAACTTTGAAGGTGTCCTGGCATTTATGTTTTGGCACCACACGAAGGACTAGCTGGATACCTATTTATTATGTTTTTATTTATGATTGAAACAACGGTATCACTTTCAGTGTTTCATTATTCATTTTCTTTTGTTTGTGTTTTATTTTCATGTGCAACATGGTTGCTAAGTTTACGTTAGTCAAAATAATATTTATCATGCCTTTGTTAAAGTACTTTGATCTCAGCTTGCAATGCTTTTACATAACGTTGATCAAGATTTGTGTTGACTTCATGTCACCTCAAAATTTATTTTGTTATCACTTACCTACTCGAGGATGAGCAAGAGTTAAGCTTGGGGATGCTGATACATTACAAACGTATCTATAACTTTTGATGCTCCATGCTTGTTTTCTACCCAATACCTTTTGTTTTCCACATGTTTTCTTTCGTTTTCCGATTGTTTTCACAAACCAATCTATTAACAAGATGCCTTGGGCCAGTTGCTATTTTCTGTTGTTTTCTATTTCAGAAAAGTTCTTAAGGAAATATTCTCGGAAAGGACTGAAAATCCACAGAAGTCAATTTTTATCTGGAACGAAGATGGAGTCCAAAAGAGAGACAGAGGGGAGTCAAGGGGCCACCAGGAGGGTGCCAGGCGCACCCCCCTAGGCCACGCCTGATGGCCCCTTGGGAGCCTCAGCCACCGACTCAAACCCCCCTTCGCTTATAAATTGCCCCTAACCCTAAAAACATCAGGGACAGAGTTATTTTTCTTGAAAAATAAAGAGAGGCGCCGCCACCTTGAAATTCAAATCTAGGGCTTCTGAAGTCCTGCTTTGGCACCCTACCGAAGATGGGGATCATCACTAGAGGCCTCTACATCGCCATGATCGCCTCCGGACAGATGCGTGAGTAGTTCATCTCGGGACTACAGGTCCACAACAGTAACTAGATGGTTGTTATCTCCCCTATGACTCCATGTTTAGAGTCCCATGAGCTGCCTCACATGATCGAGACCATCGTTTTGTAATTGTGCATGTTGTGTTTGCTGGGATCCGATGAACCATGAGATTATGTTTATTTTTTATGTCAATCTGAGATGCTTCACTTATATTTGTAGAGTGTTTTAATCTTGTCTTGCAATGCTATCAGGTGTTTATGATTACCTTGGCCACATAGTTGTTTTCATCTCCAAGAAAGGGTTTATTCGCTAGACAGTGGGTTCATGCCTCCTTGTTGACTGCGCTCGAGTGACACAAACATGCGGGGAGAGGATGTGCTGGTGCTAGTAGGGAGAAACAATAGTGCTCTTGTCTACGTATGAAAACCACTTCTTACATTACGTATTGATCTTAATGCATTTGTCATAGCAACAATGGTCCTTCTGGGCATGCTGAATGACCCGGCACGATCCCATGAAAAACTGTAGAACTTTTCTGCAACTGAGACTCCTTGAGCCCCATGCGTAGGAAAGTTTCCCAATATAAGATATTGATGCTACTCCCACCGTCCATCAGAACCTTTTTCAACTCGTAACCATTAACCTGTGGTGCAACTACCAAAGCCAGCACACCTGGATGTTCTATTGTTTCCGGGTGATCCCTCCTGCTCCATGTGACCTCTTGGTCTGACCATCTCAAGTATCTCGGAACAGCTGAAGAAATCGAGTTTGCTGCTCTTTTGAGTATCTTTCTGTCTTTATTGGAAGTCCCCGTAGTATGGACATGGTACTGCCCTAGCTGCTTGGGGTTGGCTTGGAAACCTCCAGCGCCTCCTTGGTTGTTACCCGGATTACCACCTCCTGCGTTGCCAGCTGGGGGTGGGCCATTGCCCGGGTTTCCACCCGGACCCGGTCCTGCTCCCCGCCCTGCACCTCGCATGGCCTTCTGTATTTCTTTGTTCTTCCGTCTCTGTAAATCTATGCACTGCTCCAGTGAATGATTAGCCGGCCTACCGTTCCTGCTATGACGCGGACAGGGCATCCTGAAGGCCTCTATATGATTAGCCGGCCTTGGTGGTCCTTGATAATTTCCTCCATTGAAGTTTCCTCCGTTGAAATTTCCCTCAACTCTGGGTCTCGCAAACCCGGCTTCTGTGCTGGCGACAAACTCGGAGTTTCCTTCGTATGGGCGCTTGTGCTGGTTGTTTCCGTTGTTTCCTCCATTGTTACCCGGTGCAACTCCATTGCCGGGTCTTCCACTATTACCCGCGTTGGCCTTTGCTTTCTTATCATCGACATCCTCCTCTGTGGTATCTGTGGCGGCGTGCTTGTTGCATGCGTCCATGAACTCTCCCATCGTAACCTCTGAAGCGTGACGGCTAGACTTCATGCGTGTCAGTTTTTGCACTAAGGGTATGTATTTGCATGTTTTTGCCATAGCTTGTAACGTATCCTTTGGCTGGAATCAGTGGACGAGTGGAGAATTTCCATAACCCGGCGCACCCAACTGCGTGCCGACTCTCCCTTCTTCTGAACACATCGCTCTAAATCATCAATCGTAAACAACTTCCTGCATGTTCCATGAAAGTGCTTGATAAAGGCCGTTTTCAGCTCGCCCCACGAATTTACGGATTTCTCGGGTAGATTATTGAACCACAACTTTGCTGCTCCTTCTGACATCATTAAGTACATGAATTTGGCTTGAAGATTCTCAGATGCGTTGCGGATTGACATGGCCATCTCATAGCTGCTCAACCAGGTTTCTGGATCCATGGTCGGCTCATAATTAACCACTTTACCCGGTTCCTTGAACTTATCCGGGTAAGGCTCAGCCCGGATGGTATCCGACAAACACTTAGGCCCGGCAAGGTTTGTCGGCACTGGCATCACTCGGGAAACGTGCGACGCCGCAGCGGGTACGGCGGGAGGTGCAACCGCTACCGGTCCCCGTACCACAGACCCGGCTGCTGCTCGCCTGGCTCGGGAACTGTCCACAATGGCTTGCGCCGCTGATACCGCAGACGTTGCCCGCCTACGGGGAGGAGGCGGCATTTGCTGCTGCTCTGCCCTCCGCCGCGCTGAACTTTACTGGATATTGCCGGTATTTCCGTTCTGCCGGCTCACATATGGTGTTCCGTGCATCCCACTCCTGTTATCCGGGTAATTAGCCTGCTGAACTATTGCCGTGCACAGCAAATCTATTGCCCGCCGGTCTCCGCTGCGTGGGGTGACTCTCCTACAGGGATGCGATCAAGTGCCAATGTTGTTGCATACACGTTATCCATGGGGTTATTTAAGTGACCTGGTGGAGTATGAAATCGCGGTGGTGGTGGTGGTGGTAGCGCTGCATTGCCATTTACGATTCCTGTTTGCAACGTGGGTAACCCGGCTTGCACGTTTGCCGGCTGTCCTCCCAGAGTTGCAGCTTGATGTCCAGTTTCCTGATTCACAGCCGGAATTGGTTGATCCTGAGGAGTAATAAACAGTGCGGCCGGTTGCAAGTTCCCACCTGCAGCCGGTAACCTCGTCTGGTGCCTCTGATTGTAAATCCTAGTCGACTGGACCTGTAGCCTGTTCTCCAATTCTTCCAGCTCGCGCTGGCGCGCAGCTATCCCTTGCTTTTCAGCTTCAACATCTCTCCTTTGCTGATCCAGTGCACGGCGAGCTACATCCAGGTCTTGGGCGCGCTCCGCCGCGTTTTCTGGGGTTACCACCGTTGCTAGCACCGTGGGATCTAAGATTAGGTTGTTGTTGAACAGAGCCGGGTTTCGCGGATTCGAAGGTCCTGCTCCTGGTGTTCTGTTCGCCATAAATCTAAACATGTTCCTCTGCCGTTCGCTTTCCCCGGTATGGCTGGTGACTGAAGCCGACTCTCCGTCAACCCGGGCTATGACCGGGTTTCCATCAGCCGGAACTTGCTGCTGGGCCAGCGCTCGCGCCGCTCCGACCGCGGCCATCGTCACATCTCCCTAATTAAGATTGGTTCCAGGGGCTGTGTAGACCGCGACCTGGCGCGCGATGCCTGGCGAAGACTCGTATTCTTCCTCATCTCAGCTATCCTCCTCGTATCGATCTTCCAGCAGGTGCAGGATGGACTCGGTATCATCTTCTCTCATGACCCGGCCACGTGGGATCCATACCGGCTCCTTCGGCTGTTCCCTCTTCGTGGTGGGCTCTTCTACCGGATCTGCCATCCCGACCGATTCTTCTCCGTCCGATTGAACGCAGGTCGCTTCTCCTGACACAAAATCATACTCAATATCGTCAGGAATTGAACCGGACGTACGTACCATGACGACGAAGACGTTGTCCCGGCCGATCGTGACGACAGATCCGGCTTCTAGCAGATCCGACTCTGGTTCCCAATCAAAGTCATCTACCATCTTCTCTCCTTCGGGGTTGGTGTAGATCTCGTCGATGACGAGGTTCTTCATGCTTTCCCGAGCTTCTCCCGTGATGTAAACACCTTTGGACGTAGGCCCCACGGTGGGCGCCAACTGTCGTGGGATAATCACGGCAGACGTTACCAGGGGTAACTTATCTTGGGGCAATTCGACTCTGGTGTTTGGGAGAGGGTTTAGCTCAGGTGAAATCACGCTATCAATCGATCTAGCAGCTCTGGCAATCAAGTCGCCGAGTTTCCAATCTAGGGTTACAATTATCAACTCTCGTATTACCGGATACTCGAATAACTGGTGAAGCTCTCTTTTCCTAACCCTAGGAGCCGGCTTATATCTTACCCGGCTGTAACATCCCAAGTATGAAAAACTCCCAACTTAGAATGTATGTTTCTTGTTTTTGTTTCAAGGGCATCATGTCATCATAATGCATTCATGTGTTGAGTTTGAATTTCAAATCAAATTTCAAATCATTTTATTTCACACTTGGTCTATTACAACCTTTTCAAATAAAACATTCAAATCAAACCATTCAATTGTTTCCAATAAACTTGGATTTCCAAATAATTAACTTGCTAATTTTTTCAATATTTTCAATTATTGCAAAATTCACTCAAATTCAATTAAAATTCAAACATCCAAAAATATTTAAATTTTTTGAAAACAAAACATCATGCAGCTGGGCATTTACAATGCTTAATCACTAGAAATTAATTTCATGAATTTTGAAACTCAAAAACTTGTTCAATTTCTTTCCTTTGCTTTCTCTACAAAAAAAAACACAGGAAGAAAAAAAAGGGAATGGGGAGGCAGCCAGGCCAGCCACCTGGGCCGGCCCAACCACCTACGCTCCCCAGCCCACCTCCCTTCTCTTCTTCCTCCGTACGCTCACGTGGAAAGACACCAGCGCAACCACCACCGATCCCCTCCTCACTTGCTCCACCTCCCCTCTACTTAACCCCCCTCGGCCCAAACCCTAGCCTCCCTTCTTCCTCCTCCTCAAGCAGCCGCCACGCTCTTCCTTTTCCTCTCCCTTTCCCTGTCGATTCCCGGAGTTTTCTGAACTTCTGTAACACATCCATGGCCGGTGGTTGAGCTCTCCACCGCCGCCGCTACTCTCGCCGCCGAACCTCCGCGACGGCGGGAATGGAACCTCCACGGGACCGGCCTCGCCCTCGTCCCCTCGGCCGAGCCCGGGGAGCAGCGGAGCCGCCGCGTCGTCCATGTTTCGCCGTCGACAACGCCGCGACCATCTTCTTCTCTGTCGCCTGCTCCCGCTCGCCCAAGCCCTCGAGGTGAGCACCCCTCTGCCCTCCTTCCATCCCCTCTGCTCCACGGTGCGCACGCACAGCACGAATCCCCCCCGGCGCCCTCGCACGATCACAGCCGGCCTCGTCGCCATCGATCGTTTCCTCGACGTTCAGTTAACTGAACGCTGTGCAGTTTCGTCAGGTTAAAGCCCGAGGCTTTACCTCAAAAACTTGCGCATCCTCTATCCATCACCAGCTGCATCAACAGCCCAGTGGCTAGTCCCGTTCGGCGCACCCCCTGGATCCCAGGTTCGAGTCCCCCTGGAAGCAAAAGCCACCCCTTTTTCGGCCTTTTTTTTCCCAAAATCGAGAAAAACAGATCTGAGGCTTTATTTGTAAAATCCATAACAAATTGAAAATTGCTCCAATTTCAATGATTCAAGTTTCTGTGGATTCAGAATCTTGTGCTATATCTATTAGTCACAAAGTTGCAACATGTTTCTGTAATAAATTTTGCACTAAATAATTAAATACAGAAAATGCAATAAAAATTGGAAACTTTGGGAATTCATAACTTGAGTTGTGTTCACCCAAATTGAGAAAACTTGGGCTCTAAAAATTTGTCTTAACAAACTCTACACAGTGGTATTTTATTTGGTCACAATTGAATTAAATTTGAACATGTTTCCTTCTGTTTACTAAAAAGGGCATAATAAAAATGGTTATGGAAAAATGCATAATAAATTCAATAATGATCCAAAAATTATGTTTAATAGCTCAAAATGTCCATTGAAACATTTTATACATGTTTTCAACCTTTTCAATACAATTTGTTCACTGTTTTTCCTAATTAAATTTGGAGTAATAATTCAATACTTTAATTACACCTTTTAAATTGCAAAATTCATAACTTGGGCATAAAAATTCCAAATTCAACAAACCAAATATGTTTTCCATCCCATTTTTCATGAACTTTGCAAATATCAACTTGGTGTTCTGTTTTAAATAAATTAAATTGCTGAAAACAACTGTTTCTTATTTAATGCAATTAAAATTGTCAAATTAATAACTTGCTCATTTTAAATCCTTTTTCAACAAATGAAATATGTATTCCATCTAAAATTTTGTGTACTTTCCAAATATGAGTTTTGTTATCTATTTTGAACAATTAAAATGGGTGAAAACAATAAATGTTTGTGTAACTCATTTAAGAAGCCAAATTTCATAACTTAATAAATGAAATTCCAAACTTGGTAAACAACATATCAAATTGAAGCTAATGTTGTTTTCTTATTGTTTTCATCATCCATGCATCATTCTAATCAACTTTCACATGATGGTTATTTGTAGATCACTTAATTCAACTTTAATTCTTGGGCTTTTCTATGTGCAACCAAATTGCATATGGGCCCATTTAAATATGTTTATTATGTCAACTAGCTTATCTTTGATGCATCAATTAAATTGTCATGCATCATCCCATGTTTGTGCATTATGCCATGTTATTGATTGACCGTCTCTCTTCGTTGTTTGTTTGCTTCTTCTCGAATAGACGACGACATTGAGGCAGACGAGGTTTACGATACTACTTCAGAGGAGTTAGCCCAGTACCAGGCTACTGAGTTTGCAGGCAAGTATTCACTCACGTGAACCATTGTGTCCTTTCCACACTTGATACCGATACTTTCCGTTGTCTAATCTGCTAGCCTTATGATTCGTTGCTTGTGTTCCGATCCTATCACATGTCATCCTGCAGCCATGAATATAGCCTCACCCCCACACCTACAACCCTGTTGTTTGTTAGCCGGTGTCGTAGTATCATGCTTAGGTTTGTGTGCTCGAGTCTTGTTGTCATTTATCTTATCACCTGCTTAGTTTGATAGATGGGCTTGTTATAATCCATATCATGTTAATGTTTGGGGTAATAATAATTTGATGATAAGGCACCGGCAGGAGGCACGGGTTAGGGTTTTGAAGCCTGCTAGTGTAGACCCTAATTAGGAAAAGGGTCTTGTCCTCTGATCCATGATGAGCGTGCTCACCGCATCCGGGTGGTCGTATGGAACCCCCCTCGACTTTGACCTGATCCGCAGTTTGTCCGAAGAGCCACACTTAGTTTGGGTGTTCCATTTGCGCATACGCATGAATGGGTCGCGCCCATGGTTGATGATTATTATGATGATGATGCATATAGGGCGAGGCCTGTGGTGCCGGGGGGTGTGGTTTTCACCCTTGCGCTTAGGTTAGGTCGGACTGGCCGGGACCTTATAGCTTCGTGGCTCCGAGGACGGGTTGCAGAGACGGTTTGGGTCGTGTCGAGCCAACCTGAGTTTTAGTTGGTGGCTTGAGTGTGTACGGGTACTGTAGCGCACCCTGCAGGGATGAATCTTCTCGAGAAGCCGTGTTGTCCGCGGTTATGTGACGACTTGGTGAAAGTGCTGGCTAACAAGTACTCAGACAACTTACACCTAACGATAATAACTTGACTAGTAATATAGATTACCTCCACCATAACAATGAATGTCACCTTAACCAACCGTGTGAGTTTCCTTGGGTTGCTTCCTTAGTAGGGGGTAACATTGGATGGGTATTGTTTGGTGAGTAGTTATAGTTGGTTCCTATACGCTATCTTATCCCTTTCTTTTAGCCGGATGTTGTAGCGCGTCTCTGTAGTTAGTTAGTGAACGCCCCGAGATCGGGCACTATGCAGATTTCAGCATTCCCGCCAAAATCCACATAATAACCGATTCCAGGTTGCCACTTGTGATAACATTACAACAGTTCACGAATAATCCACAACAACAACAGAGGAGGTATATACAAGACGACTCAAACGAGTCATACAACTGATACAATACAAAGATCCAAATAACAGCGGAAGAAACAACATATGGTCCGACTACGGACAAGATACAAATTGGACTAAGAGTCCTGAAGATAACCGATGGCGTCCAATCCCTGCCCAGGGCAAGCCGGAGGGATTCCCAAGCTAACGTCGTCAGACTTCAAACCTGTTGACTGCAATGTGGAATATGCAGCCACGAAAGGGATTCGTGGGTCAGTACGGTTAAGTACTGGCAAGTGGATAAACCATACTCACAAGATACCAGCGTAACCAATCATCACAAGATACAAATACTTTGGGTACAACGGAAAGGAAGGGATTATTGCAAAGAAGCGGCAGCTGGCTGCACTAACTAACTACAGAGACGCGCTACAACATCCGGCTAAAAGAAAGGGATAAGATAGCGTATCGGAACCAACTACAACTACTCACCAAACAATACCCATCCAATGTTACCCCCTACTAAGGAAGCAACCCAAGGAAGCTCACACTGTAGATTAAGGTGACATTCATTTTTATGGTGGAGGTAATCTATATTACTAGTCAAGTTATCATCGTTAAGTGTAAGTTGTCTGAGTACTTGTTAGCCAACACTTTCACCAAGTCATCCATAACCGCGGACAACACGGCTTCTCGAGAAGATTTAACCCTGCAGGGATGCACCAATTTGGCCGTACACGTAAGAATGACCCGCCAGATGGAAAGGCCCTTCCACCAAGCGGGGCACTCAACACAACCCAACTCTTCTTCGCATCAAGCCCAAAGAACCCCGTGCAATTGAGCGCACGGCTAATCAAGCCCCACGAAGAAAAGGGGACCCTCATAGCACTCTAAGAACGTGTCTCCCTAAATGCCGACTACAAAAGTTCCACCCTGGGGCCAAGGGTTCGCACCTGCATATGCATGCGGCAAATGGAAAACCCGAACTAAATGAGGCGATTTAGACGAGATGCGAATCGAATCAAAGTTGCGGGGGGCGCCCATACTCGCTTCCCACATGCGGTTAGTGCGCTCATCATGGATCGGAGGACAAGACCCTTTTCCTAATTAAGGTCGACACTAACAGGCCTCAAAACCACGCCGGGCCTCCTGCCGGTGCCTTATCATCAAATTATTATTACCCAAAACATTAACATGTTGTTGATTGAATTAAAACCCAACTATCAACTAAACAGGTGATATGAAAAAGGACAACAAGACTTGTGCGCAAACAACACTAAGCATGCAACTACGACACGAGGGCCAAGAAGGTAAACAAACAACAGTTAATAGGAAGTGGAAGGAAGGCTATATCATGGCTGCAAGGTAAACATATGATAGGATCGAGACACAAGCATCGAATCATAAGGCTAGCATAAGGATAACGGAAAGAATCGGTAACAAGTGATGAAAGGCATCCATAGGTAGCAAGTGAGTATACTTGCCTGAGATCCAGCAAGTAGAGGTACATCCGAAGAACTTGTCGTTGCTCACATCATCTCAACGTCCTATCCGGGAAGAAGCAACGAACTAGAACAAACACCGGATGCAACAATTACTTCTACGGCAAAAGATCCAGCATGATCAAGATATGGATGCATGACAAGTTTAAGGATGCATCAAAGATAAACTAGTTGACATGGTAAACATATTTAAATGGGCCCATATGCAATTTGGATTGCATATGGAAAAGCCCATGAATTAATGTTGAATTAAATGATCTACAAATAACCATCATGTGAAAGTTGATTAGAATGATGCGTGGATTATGAAAACAATAAGAAACCAACAATAGTTTCAGTTTGATATGTTGTTTACCAAGTTTGGAATTTTATTTATTAAGTTATGAACTTTGGCATTTTGAATGATTTAAACAAACATTTGTTGTTTTCACCAATTTTAAATGTTCAAAACAGATAACAGAAATTATATTTGGAAAGAACACAAAATTTTAGATGGAAAAGATATTTCATTTGTTGAATTTGGATTTTAGATGAGCAAGTTATTAAATTGACAATTTTAAATGCAGTAATTAAGAAATAGTTGTTTTCAGCAATTTAATTTATTCAAAACAGAAAACAAAGTTTATATTTGGAAAACTTATTCAATTTTGCATGGAAACCATATTTTACATGTTGGAATTGGATTTGAATTGCCCAAGTTATGAATTTTGGCAATTTAAAAGGTGTAATTAAAGTATTGAATTATTGAACCATTTTTAATTAGGAAAAACAGTAAACAAATTGTATTGAAAAGGTTGAAAACATGTATAAAATGTTTCAATGAAAATTTTGAGCTATTAAACATAATTTTTGGATCATTATTGAATTTATTATGCAATTTTCCATAAACATTTTTATTCTGCCCCTTTTAGTAAACAGAAGGAAACATGTTCAAATTTAATTCAATTGTGACCAAATAAAATACCAATGTGTAGAGTTTCTTATGGCAAATTTTTAGAGCCCAAGTTTGCTCAATTTGGGTGAACAAAACTCAAGTTATGAATTCCCAAAGTTTCCAATTTTTATTGCATTTTCTGTATTTAATTATTTAGTGCAAAATTTATTACAGAAACACGTTGCAACTTTGTGACTAATAGAAAGAGCACAAGATTCTGAATCCACAGAAACTTGACTCATTGAAATTGGAGCAATTTTCAATTTGTTATTGATTTTACAAATAAAGGTTCAGATCTGTTTTTCTGGATTTCGAGAAATAAAAGAAAAATGGAGAAGAAAAGGGGGGTGGAGAAGAGTAAATTGTTTCATGCTTATAGTGGTGCAATAGGAAGCTTGTTTTGACTATGGCATAAGCTTTGGCATGTAATGTTAGATGTTATTTTAACCATGTGCTTAGTAGTTTATGATGTATCATTACGAGTCTCAAATAGCTGAGAGTGCTTAATGTGCCATTGAATTTAATCATGTGTTGGTCTCTCATATTTAAGCATGGTATTGTGGTATTTCTCCTTTGAATGCTTTATCTGGATTGACTGGGCGCGTGCTCACACCATATTATGACTACAAACAAATTCACTTCTAGCCTTGATGATCATTTAGTTTTTGACTTGTAATATCACTTCATGCTTTGATTAATGATGTTTTGTCGATGTGCATGATTATGGCCATTATTGCTCACTTAGTTGATCGCTCCCAGTCTTTTGCTATCGAACACCCAAATACCAAAGTTTACCAAACGTGTCCACCATATCTACCTATATGTGGTATTAACCGCCACTCCAAGTAAATTTCACGTGTGCTACCTTTAAACCTTCAAAATTACAACATGTTTGTGTTTTGTTTCAGATCATGAGGATGTAGTTTAAAGTTTATCATGGTTTGTGTCAAGCAAAGTTCTTCTTCCTTATTTCACCCGATAAGTATGGAATCTGTGCTCATCTAAGTTTGCAGAGAGTTGATGCACATTAATATAACAAAAAGGCACTTCCCCATGGTTTGATGAAAGGTGGTGGGTGTGAACACGACTACCCCTGGTTTGTGAAAGAAAGGTGGGGGAAGTGCCAAACTAATAAAACAACGGAAACCACTCTCAAAAGTCTAAACACTTTACTTGACATGGATTATGATAAGTTTTTCATTACCATTCATTGACATAGACATACACCTCTCTCATTTTTTCTTCAATATCTCTGTTTTATCAAATAAAAATCTCTAGCACATGAGTAACCCCTACTTCCCTGTGCGAAGGGCCTTTCTTTTACTTTTATGCTGAGTCTTCATCTTCTTACTTTATGCACCAGCCAAGAGAGCATAGTTGTCATTCTGAGTATGATGTGCATAGTCCCAAAATTTATGATTGATTAATTCATGATTATGGTATTGTTTGCTCTCAAATTATTTGTATCTAGTCACCATTTAAACTTTGAAGGTGTCCTGGCATTTATGTTTTGGTACCACACGAAGGACTAGCTGGATACCAATTTATTATGTTTTTATTTATGATTGAAACAATGGTATCACTTTCAGTGTTTCATTATTCATTTTCTTTTGTTTGTGTTTTATTTTCATGTGCAACATGGTTGCTAAGTTTACGTTAGTCGAAGTAATATTTATCATGCCTTTGTTAAAGTACTTTGATCTCAGCTTGCAATGCTTTTACATAACGTTGATCAAGATTTGTGTTGACTTCATGTCACCTCAAAATTTATTTTGTTATCACTTACCTACTCGAGGATGAGCAAGAGTTAAGCTTGGGGATGCTGATACATTACAAACGTATCTATAATTTTTGATGCTCCATGCTTGTTTTCTACCCAATACCTTTTGTTTTCCACATGTTTTCTTTCGTTTTCCTTCGTTTTCCGATTGTTTTCACAAACCAATCTATTAACAAGATGCCTTGGGCCATTTGCTATTTTCTGTTGTTTTCTGTTTCAGAAAAGTTCTTAAGGAAATATTCTCGGAAAGGATTGAAAATCCACGGAAGTCAATTTTTATCTGGAACGAAGATGGAGTCCAAAGGAGAGACAGAGGGGAGTCAAGGGGCCACCAGGAGGGTGCCAGGCGCACCCCCCTAGGCCACGCCTGGTGGCCCCTTGGGAGCCTCAGCCACCGACTCAAACCCCCCTTCGCTTATAAATTGCCCCTAACCCTAAAAACATCGGGGACAGAGTTATTTTTCATGAAAAATAAAGAGAGGCGCCGCCACCTCGAAAGTCAAATCTAGGACTTCTGAAGTCCTGCTTTGGCACCCTACCGAAGAGGGGGATCATCACTAGAGGCCTCTACATCGCCATGATCGCCTCCGGACAGATGCGTGAGTAGTTCATCTCGGGACTACAGGTCCACAACAGTAACTAGATGGTTGTTATCTCCCCTATGACTCCATGTTTAGAGTCTCATGAGCTGCCTCACATGATCGAGACCATCGTTTTGTAATTGTGCATGTTGTGTTTGCTGGGATTCGATGAACCATGAGATTATGTTTATTTTTTATGTCAATCTGAGATGCTTCACTTATATTTGTAGAGTGTTTTAATCTTGTCTTGCAATGCTATCAGGTGTTTATGATTACCTTGGCCACATAGTTGTTTTCATCTCCAAGAGAGGGTTTATTTGCTAGACAATGGGTTCATGCCTCCTTGTTGACTGCGCTCGAGTGACACAAACATGCGGGGAGAGGATGTGCTGGTGCTAGTAGGGAGAAACAATGGTGCTCTTGTCTAGGTATGAGAACCACTTCTTACATTACGTATTGATCTTAATGCATTTGTCATAGCAACAATGGTCCTTCTGGGCATGCTGAATGACCCGGCACGATCCCATGAAAAACTGTAGAACTTTTCTGCAACTGAGACTCCTTGAGCCCCATGCGTAGGAAAGTTTCCCAATATAAGATATTGATGCTACTCCCACCGTCCATCAGAACCTTTTTCAACTCGTAACCATTAACCTGTGGTGCAACTACCAAAGCCAGCACACCTGGATGTTCTATTGTTTCCGGGTGATCCCTCCTGCTCCATGTGACCTCTTGGTCTGACCATCTCAAGTATCTCGGAACAGCTGAAGAAATCGAGTTTACTGCTCTTTTGAGTATCTTTCTGTCTTTATTGGAAGTCCCCGTAGTATGGACATGGTACTGCCCTAGCTGCTTGGGGTTGGCTTGGAAACCTCCAGCGCCTCCTTGGTTGTTACCCGGATTACCACCTCCTGCGTTGCCAGCTGGGGTTGGGCCATTGCCCGGGTTTCCACCCGGACCCGGTCCTGCTCCCCGCCCTGCACCTCGCATGGCCTTCTGTATTTCTTTGTTCTTCCATCTCTGTAAATCTACGCACTGCTCCAGTGAATGATTAGCCGGCCTACCGTTCCTGCTATGACGCGGACAGGGCATCCTGAAGGCCTCTATATGATTAGCCGGCCTTGGTGGTCCTTGATAATTTCCTCCATTGAAGTTTCCTCCGTTGAAATTTCCCTCAACTCTGGGTCTCGCAAACCCGGCTTCTGTGCTGGCGACAAACTCGGAGTTTCCTTCGTATGGGCGCTTGTGCTGATTGTTTCCGTTGTTTCCTCCATTATTACCCGGTGCAACTCCATTGCCGGGTCTTCCACTATTACCCGCGTTGGCCTTTGCTTTCTTATCATCGACATCCTCCTCTGTGGTATCTGTGGCGGCGTGCTTGTTGCATGCGTCCATGAACTCTCCCATCGTAACCTCTGAAGCGTGACGGCTAGACTTCATGCGTGTCAGTTTTTGCACTAAGGGTATGTATTTGCATGTTTTTGCCATAGCTTGTAACGTATCCTTTGGCTGGAATCAGTGGACGAGTGGAGAATTTCCATAACCCGGCGCACCCAACTGCGTGCCGACTCTCCCTTCTTCTGAACACATCGCTCTAAATCATCAATCGTAAACAACTTCCTGCATGTTCCATGAAAGTGCTTGATAAAGGCCGTTTTCAGCTCGCCCCACGAATTGACGGATTTCTCGGGTAGATTATTGAACCACAACTTTGCTGCTCCTTCTGACATCATTAAGTACATGAATTTGGCTTGAAGATTCTCAGATGCGTTGCGGATTGACATGGCCATCTCATAGCTGCTCAACCAGGTTTCTGGATCCATGGTCGGCTCATAATTAACCACTTTACCCGGTTCCTTGAACTTATCCGGGTAAGGCTCAGCCCGGATGGTATCCGACAAACACTTAGGCCTGGCAAGGTTTGTCGGCACTGGCATCACTCGGGAAACGTGCGACGCCGCAGCGGGTACGGCGGGAGGTGCAACCGCTACCGGTCCCCGTACCACAGACCCGGCTGCTGCTCGCTTGGCTCGGGAACTGTCCACAATGGCTTGCGCCGCTGATACCGCAGACGTTGCCCGCCTACGGGGAGGAGGCGGCATTTGCTGCTGCTCTGCCCTCCGCCGCGCTGAACTTTACTGGATATTGCCGGTATTTCCGTTCTGCCGGCTCACATATGGTGTTCCGTGCATCCCACTCCTGTTATCCGGGTAATTAGCCTGCTGAACTATTGCCGTGCGCAGCAAATCTATTGCCCGGCGGTCTCCGCTGCGTGGGGTGACTCTCCTACGGGGATGCGATCAAGTGCCAATGTTGTTGCATACACGTTATCCATGGGGTTATTTAAGTGACCTGGTGGAGTATGAAATCGCGGCGGTGGTGGTGGTGGTAGCACTGCATTGCCATTTACGATTCCTGTTTGCAACGTGGGTAACCCGGCTTGCACGTTTGCCGGCTGTCCTCCCAGAGTTGCAGCTTGATGTCCAGTTTCCTGATTCACAGCCGGAATTGGTTGATCCTGAGGAGTAATAAACAGTGCGGCCGGTTGCAAGTTCCCACCTGCAGCCGGTAACCTCGTCTGGTGCCTCTGATTGTAAATCCTAGTCGACTGGACCTGTAGCCTGTTCTCCAATTCTTCCAGCTCGCGCTGGCGCGCAGCTATCCCTTGCTTTTCAGCTTCAACATCTCTCCTTTGCTGATCCAGTGCACGGCGAGCTACATCCAGGTCTTGGGCGCGCTCCGCCGCGTTTTCTGGGGTTACCACCGTTGCTAGCACCGTGGGATCTAAGATTAGGTTGTTGTTGAACAGAGCCGGGTTTCGCGGATTCGAAGGTCCTGCTCCTGGTGTTCTGTTCGCCATAAATCTAAACATGTTCCTCTGCCGTTCGCTTTCCCCGGTATGGCTGGTGACTGAAGCCGACTCTCCGTCAACCCGGGCTATGACCGGGTTTCCATCAGCCGGAACTTGCTGCTGGGCCAGCGCTCGCGCCGCTCCGACCGCGGCCATCGTCACATCTCCCTAATTAAGATTGGTTCCAGGGGCTGTGTAGACCGCGACCTGGCGCGCGATGCCTGGCGAAGACTCGTATTCTTCCTCATCTCAGCTATCCTCCTCGTATCGATCTTCCAGCAGGTGCAGGATGGACTCGGTATCATCTTCTCTCATGACCCGGCCACGTGGGATCCATACCGGCTCCTTCGGCTGTTCCCTCTTCGTGGTGGGCTCTTCTACCGGATCTGCCATCCCGACCGATTCTTCTCCGTCCGATTGAACGCAGGTCGCTTCTCCTGACACAAAATCATACTCAATATCGTCAGGAATTGAACCGGACGTACGTACCATGACGACGAAGACGTTGTCCCGGCCGATCGTGACGACAGATCCGGCTTCTAGCAGATCCGACTCTGGTTCCCAATCAAAGTCATCTACCATCTTCTCTCCTTCGGGGTTGGTGTAGATATCGTCGATGACGAGGTTCTTCATGCTTTCCCGAGCTTCTCCCGTGATGTAAACACCTTTGGACGTAGGCCCCACGGTGGGCGCCAACTGTCGTGGGATAATCACGGCAGACGTTACCAGGGGTAACTTATCTTGGGGCAATTCGACTCTGGTGTTTGGGAGAGGGTTTAGCTCAGGTGAAATCACGCTATCAATCGATCTAGCAGCTCTGGCAATCAAGTCGCCGAGTTTCCGATCTAGGGTTACAATTATCAACTCTCGTATTACCGGATACTCGAATAACTGGTGAAGCTCTCTTTTCCTAACCCTAGGAGCCGGCTTATATCTTACCCGGCTGTAACATCCCAAGTATGAAAAACTCCCAACTTAGAATGTTTGTTTCTTGTTTTTGTTTCAAGGGCATCATGTCATCATAATGCATTCATGTGTTGAGTTTGAATTTCAAATCAAATTTCAAATCATTTTATTTCACACTTGGTCTATTACAACCTTTTCAAATAAAACATTCAAATCAAACCATTCAATTGTTTCCAATAAACTTGGATTTCCAAATAATTAACTTGCTAATTTTTTCAATATTTTCAATTATTGCAAAATTCACTCAATTTCAATTAAAATTCAAACATCCAAAAATATTTAAATTTTTTGAAAACAAAACATCATGCAGCTGGGCATTTACAATGCTTAATCACTAGAAATTAATTTCATGAATTTTGAAACTCAAAAACTTGTTCAATTTCTTTCCTTTGCTTTCTCTACAAAAAAAAACACAGGAAGAAAAAAAAAGGGAATGGGGAGGCAGCCAGGCCAGCCACCTGGGCCGGCCCAACCACCTACGCTCCCCAGCCCACCTCCCTTCTCTTCTTCCTCCGTACGCTCACGTGGAAAGACACCAGCGCAACCACCACCGATCCCCTCCTCACTTGCTCCACCTCCCCTCTACTTAACCCCCCTCGGCCCAAACCCTAGCCTCCCTTCTTCCTCCTCCTCAAGCCGCCGCCACGCTCTTCCTTTTCCTCTCCCTTTCCCTGTCGATTCCCGGAGTTTTCTGAACTTCTGTAACACATCCATGGCCGGTGGTTGAGCTCTCCACCGCCGCCGCTACTCTCGCCGCCGAACCTCCGCGACGGCGGGAATGGAACCTCCACGGGACCGGCCTCGCCCTCGTCCCCTCGGCCGAGCCCGGGGAGCAGCGGAGCCGCCGCGCCGTCCATGTTTCGCCGTCGACAACGCCGCGGCCATCTTCTTCTCTGTCGCCTGCTCCCGCTCGCCCAAGCCCTCGAGGTGAGCACCCCTCTGCCCTCCTTCCATCCCCTCTGCTCCACGGTGCGCACGCACAGCACGAATCCCCCCCGACGCCCTCGCACGATCACAGCCGGCCTCGTCGCCATCGATCGTTTCCTCGACGTTCAGTTAACTGAACGCTGTGCAGTTTCGTCAGGTTAAAGCCCGAGGCTTTACCTCAAAAACTTGCGCATCCTCTATCCATCACCAGCTGCATCAACAGCCCAGTGGCTAGTCCCGTTCGGCGCACCCCCTGGATCCCAGGTTCGAGTCCCCCTGGATGCAAAAGCCACCCCTTTTTCGGCCTTTTTTTTCCCGAAATCCAGAAAAACAGATCTGAGGCTTTATTTGTAAAATCCATAACAAATTGAAAATTGCTCCAATTTCAATGATTCAAGTTTCTGTGGATTCAGAATCTTGTGCTATATCTATTAGTCACAAAGTTGCAACATGTTTCTGTAATAAATTTTGCACTAAATAATTAAATACAGAAAATGCAATAAAAATTGGAAACTTTGGGAATTCATAACTTGAGTTGTGTTCACCCAAATTGAGAAAACTTGGGCTCTAAAAATTTGTCTTAACAAACTCTACACAGTGGTATTTTATTTGGTCACAATTGAATTAAATTTGAACATGTTTCCTTCTGTTTACTAAAAAGGGCAGAATAAAAATGGTTATGGAAAAATGCATAATAAATTCAATAATGATCCAAAAATTATGTTTAATAGCTCAAAATGTCCATTGAAACATTTTATACATGTTTTCAACCTTTTCAATACAATTTGTTCACTGTTTTTCCTAATTAAATTTGGAGTAATAATTCAATACTTTAATTACACCTTTTAAATTGCAAAATTCATAACTTGGGCATAAAAATTCCAAATTCAACAAACCAAATATGTTTTCCATCCCATTTTTCATGAACTTTGCAAATATCAACTTGGTGTTCTGTTTTAAATAAATTAAATTGCTGAAAACAACTGTTTCTTATTTAATGCAATTAAAATTGTCAAATTAATAACTTGCTCATTTTAAATCCTTTTTCAACAAATGAAATATGTATTCCATCTAAAATTTTGTGTACTTTCCAAATATGAGTTTTGTTATCTATTTTGAACAATTAAAATGGGTGAAAACAATAAATGTTTGTGTAACTCATTTAAGAAGCCAAATTTCATAACTTAATAAATGAAATTCCAAACTTGGTAAACAACATATCAAATTGAAGCTAATGTTGTTTTCTTATTGTTTTCATCATCCATGCATCATTCTAATCAACTTTCACATGATGGTTATTTGTAGATCACTTAATTCAACTTTAATTCTTGGGCTTTTCTATGTGCAACCAAATTGCATATGGGCCCATTTAAATATGTTTATTATGTCAACTAGCTTATCTTTGATGCATCAATTAAATTGTCATGCATCATCCCATGTTTGTGCATTATGCCATGTTATTGATTGACCGTCTCTCTTCGTTGTTTGTTTGCTTCTTCTCGAATAGACGACGACATTGAGGCAGACGAGGTTTACGATACTACTTCAGAGGAGTTAGCCCAGTACCAGGCTACTGAGTTTGCAGGCAAGTATTCACTCACGTGAACCATTGTGTCCTTTCCACACTTGATACCGATACTTTCCGTTGTCTAATCTGCTAGCCTTATGATTCGTTGCTTGTGTTCCGATCCTATCACATGTCATCCTGCAGCCATGAATATAGCCTCACCCCCACACCTACAACCCTGTTGTTTGTTAGCCGGTGTCGTAGTATCATGCTTAGGTTTGTGTGCTCGAGTCTTGTTGTCATTTATCTTATCACCTGCTTAGTTTGATAGATGGGCTTGTTATAATCCATATCATGTTAATGTTTGGGGTAATAATAATTTGATGATAAGGCACCGGCAGGAGGCACGGGTTAGGGTTTTGAAGCCTGCTAGTGTCGACCCTAATTAGGAAAAGGGTCTTGTCCTCTGATCCATGATGAGCGTGCTCACCGCATCCGGGTGGTCGTATGGAACCCCCCTCGACTTTGACCTGATCCGCAGTTTGTCCGAAGAGCCACACTTAGTTCGGGTGTTCCATTTGCGCATACGCATGAATGGGTCGCGCCCATGGTTGATGATTATTATGATGATGATGCATATAGGGCGAGGCCTGTGGTGCCGGGGGGTGTGGTTTTCACCCTTGCGCTTAGGTTAGGTCGGACTGGCCGGGACCTTATAGCTTCGTGGCTCCGAGGACGGGTTGCAGAGACGGTTTGGGTCGTGTCGAGCCAACCTGAGTTTTAGTTGGTGGCTTGAGTGTGTACGGGTACTGTAGCGCACCCTGCAGGGCTGAATCTTCTCGAGAAGCCGTGTTGTCCGCGGTTATGTGACGACTTGGTGAAAGTGCTGGCTAACAAGTACTCAGACAACTTACACCTAACGATAATAACTTGACTAGTAATATAGATTACCTCCACCATAACAATGAATGTCACCTTAACCAACCGTGTGAGTTTCCTTGGGTTGCTTCCTTAGTAGGGGGTAACATTGGATGGGTATTGTTTGGTGAGTAGTTATAGTTGGTTCCTATACGCTATCTTATCCCTTTCTTTTAGCCGGATGTTGTAGCGCGTCTCTGTAGTTAGTTAGTGAACGCCCCGAGATCGGGCACTATGCAGATTTCAGCATTCCCGCCAAAATCCACATAATAACCGATTCCAGGTTGCCACTTGTGATAACATTACAACCGTTCACGAATAATCCACAACAACAACAGAGGAGGTATATACAAGACGACTCAAACGAGTCATACAACTGATACAATACAAAGATCCAAATAAGGAAGAAACAACATATGGTCCGACTACGGACAAGATACAAATTGGACTAAGAGTCCTGAAGATAACCGATGGCGTCCAATCCCTGCCCAGGGCAAGCCGGAGGGATTCCCAAGCTAACATCGTCAGACTTCAAACCTGTTGACTGCAATGTTGAATATGCAGCCACGAAAGGGATTCGTGGGTCAGTACGGTTAAGTACTGGCAAGTGGATAAACCATACTCACAAGATACCAGCGTAACCAATCATCACAAGATACAAATACTTTGGGTACAACGGAAAGGAAGGGATTATTGCAAAGAAGCGGCAGCTGGCTGCACTAACTAACTACAGAGACGCGCTACAACATCCGGCTAAAAGAAAGGGATAAGATAGCGTATCGGAACCAACTACAACTACTCACCAAACAATACCCATCCAATGTTACCCCCTACTAAGGAAGCAACCCAAGGAAGCTCACACTGTAGATTAAGGTGAAATTCATTTTTATGGCGGAGGTAATCTATATTACTAGTCAAGTTATCATCGTTAAGTGTAAGTTGTCTGAGTACTTGTTAGCCAACACTTTCACCAAGTCATCCATAACCGCGAACAACACGGCTTCTCGAGAAGATTTAACCCTGCAGGGATGCACCAATTTGGCCGTACACGTAAGAATGACCCGCCAGATGGAAAGGCCCTTCCACCAAGCGGGGCACTCAACACAACCCAACTCTTCTTCGCATCAAGCCCAAAGAACCCCGTGCAATTGAGCGCACGGCTAATCAAGCCCCACGAAGAAAAGGGGACCCTCATAGCACTCTAAGAACGTGTCTCCCTAAATGCCGACTACAAAAGTTCCACCCTGGCGCCAAGGGTTCGCACCTGCATATGCATGCGGCAAATGGAAAACCCGAACTAAATGAGGCGATTTGGACGAGATGCGAATCGAATCAAAGTTGCGGGGGGCGCCCATACTCGCTTCCCACATGCGGTTAGTGCGCTCATCATGGATCGGAGGACAAGACCCTTTTCCTAATTAAGGTCGACACTAACAGGCCTCAAAACCACGCCGGGCCTCCTGCCGGTGCCTTATCATCAAATTATTATTACCCAAAACATTAACATGTTGTTGATTGAATTAAAACCCAACTATCAACTAAACAGGTGATATGAAAAAGGACAACAAGACTTGTGCGCAAACAACACTAAGCATGCAACTACGACACGAGGGCCAAGAAGGTAAACAAACAACAGTTAATAGGAAGTGGAAGGAAGGCTATATCATGGCTGCAAGGTAAACATATGATAGGATCGAGACACAAGCATCGAATCATAAGGCTAGCATAAGGATAACGGAAAGAATCGGTAACAAGTGATGAAAGGCAGCCATAGGTAGCAAGTGAGTATACTTGCCTGAGATCCAGCAAGTAGAGGTACATCCGAAGAACTTGTCGTTGCTCACATCATCTCAACGTCCTATCCGGGAAGAAGCAACGAACTAGAACAAACACCGGATGCAACAATTACTTCTACGGCAAAAGATCCAGCATGATCAAGATATGGATGCATGACAAGTTTAAGGATGCATCAAAGATAAACTAGTTGACATGGTAAACATATTTAAATGGGCCCATATGCAATTTGGATTGCATATGGAAAAGCCCATGAATTAATGTTGAATTAAATGATCTACAAATAACCATCATGTGAAAGTTGATTAGAATGATGCGTGGATTATGAAAACAATAAGAAACCAACAATAGTTTCAGTTTGATATGTTGTTTACCAAGTTTGGAATTTTATTTATTAAGTTATGAACTTTGGCATTTTGAATGATTTAAACAAACATTTGTTGTTTTCACCAATTTTAAATGTTCAAAACAGATAACAGAAATTATATTTGGAAAAAACACAAAATTTTAGATGGAATAGATATTTCATTTGTTGAATTTGGATTTTAGATGAGCAAGTTATTAAATTGACAATTTTAAATGCAGTAACTAAGAAATAGTTGTTTTCAGCAATTTAATTTATTCAAAACAGAAAACAAAGTTTATATTTGGAAAACTTATTCAATTTTGCATGGAAACCATATTTTACATGTTGGAATTGGATTTGAATTGCCCAAGTTATGAATTTTGGCAATTTAAAAGGTGTAATTAAAGTATTGAACCATTTTTAATTAGGAAAAACAGTAAACAAATTGTATTGAAAAGGTTGAAAACATGTATAAAATGTTTCAATGAACATTTTGAGCTATTAAACATAATTTTTGGATCATTATTGAATTTATTATGCAATTTTCCATAAACATTTTTATTCTGCCCCTTTTAGTAAACAGAAGGAAACATGTTCAAATTTAATTCAATTGTGACCAAATAAAATACCAATGTGTAGAGTTTCTTATGGCAAATTTTTAGAGCCCAAGTTTGCTCAATTTGGGTGAACAAAACTCAAGTTATGAATTCCCAAAGTTTCCAATTTTTATTGCATTTTCTGTATTTAATTATTTAGTGCAAAACTTATTACAGAAACACGTTGCAACTTTGTGACTAATAGAAAGAGCACAAGATTCTGAATCCACAGAAACTTGACTCATTGAAATTGGAGCAATTTTCAATTTGTTATTGATTTTACAAATAAAGGTTCAGATCTGTTTTTCTGGATTTCGAGAAATAAAAGAAAAATGGAGAAGAAAAGGGGGGTGGCTTGCGCCTCGGGGGGGGGGGCATTCGAACTCGGGGCCTCCAGGGTACGGGACAGGGCGCCAAGCCACTGGGCTGCTCTGCGTGTTTGTGTTAGACATAGCAACTCTTGGGATTTTGGGGGCTGCTGTGCGTGTTCTGAAACTGAACGAGTTTCAGTTGCTGTACTCGCACGGGGACGGACGGACGATGAACTCCGGTGGGGATTCAGCGGCTGCAGCTCGAGGGCGAGGTGTTGGCGCGCGACGGCGGCCCACAGAGCATCAGGGAGGAAGGAGGAAGGGGGGCCCGAGGGCGGAGGCGAGGTCACCTTGGGGAGGTGCCGAGGGAGCCTGTCGGCGACGACGAGCGGTGGAGCCGGCGGTGGTCGGGGAAGATAGCGCCGCCCCTAGTGCCCCTCCGGCCATGCCTCCTTCAGCAAAAGGGAAGGGGGAACCCTCCCGGTTCCGTTCCCGGGGTCAGTTGGCGTCGAGGTGGCCTAGGGCGACGACGGCCAGAAGCCCAAGCTCCGGCCATGGTGGTACAGTGGTGGGAAAAGGCAGAGGGAGGAAGAGAGGAGGGCGCCGGCGGCTAGGAGGAGGAGAGGGGAGAGTGGTAGGTGGCTAGGGTTTGTGGAGGAGGGGATCCGGAGGGGGATTTAAGGAGGAGGGGAGAGGGGACCAGGAGGAGGCCATGGTGGGGGAGGGGACAGCGACCTGTCCCTCTCGTGCCTGTGTACGGACGAGGAAGAACGATGGGGTGGGCTGGTCGGTTGGGCTTGGTGGGCTGCCAGGAGGTGGGAAAGAGGGGTTGTAGGTGGGCTGGCCCTTTTTGGGCTGGTCTGCCTCCCCCTTTGTTTTTTTTTTTTGTTTTTTTTCCTTTGAAATAGAAAAGGTAGGAAAGAAAAGGATTTTGATGGTTGAAAACATGAACTTAATTTTAAATAGATGAACCACTTCAAATGCCCAAGTGCACCAAGTTTGGTTTTCGAAATTTCAAATGTTTATTTGTTGTTTGAATTTGAATTTGAAACTCAATTTAGGGTTTTAATAAAAGGTGATTTATTTAACCAAGCATTAATTCGAAAACAATTTGGTTGAAAACAATTTGAGTTTGAAGCAAGTGCATTGTTTGAAAATTTTAAATTGATTTGAATTTTTTTTGTTTTTGAATTGGTTTTGCAAACAAAGGTGCAAATGATGCATGATGCAATGCAAAAAAAAGAAAAACAACCAAATCTAATTGGGGGAAATCCCCCGGGTGTTACAGACGACACTACTAACAAGGGATTGCGCCCTCGCAATCCACCCACTAACCCGGGAGGGAAAATAAGTTCGACTATCGATTCTTCATGCTTCCAGTTGATCTCCTCGACACCACTAACAAGAGATTCTTGCTCGGAGTGACGACGATCTTCTCTCACCAGGAATCTTCCGATGATCGAACCTATTAGGATATAGGGCTAAGAGAACGTCCACCCACGTAGAATGCCTAACACTTTGAAAGATTGAGAGGGAGAGAGACTCCAAAACAAATAAGATGAGAGGAGAAATAGAATAGAGATAAGGAGAAAACAAGAATCCTATTGAGATGTTATCAAAACAGGTTTTGCACAAATAGTTTTGACACTCTAGAAACACGACCGTTAGCGAGGTTATCCTACAGGCTTTGCGGACCCGTTGCTTCGATAACCATTCATATGGAAACAACTTCGGGAATCGAAAACCATGCTCTGGTACCATTTGTGACGCCCCGAGATCGGGCACTATGCAGATTTCAGCATTCCCGCCAAAATCCACATAATAACCGATTCCAGGTTGCCACTTGTGATAACATTACAACAGTTCACGAATAATCCACAACAACAACAGAGGAGGTATATACAAGACGACTCAAACGAGTCAAGGATACAACTGATACAATACAAAGATCCAAATAACAGCGTAAGAAACAACATATGGTCCGACTACGGACAAGATACAAATTGGACTAAGAGTCCTGAAGATAACCGATGGCGTCCAATCCCTGCCCAGGCCAAGCCGGAGGGATTCCCAAGCTAACATCGTCAGACTTCAAACCTGTTGACTGCAATGTGGAATATGCAGCCACGAAAGGGATTCGTGGGTCAGTGCGGTTAAGTACTGGCAAGTGGATAAACCATACTCACAAGATACCAGCGTAACCAATCATCACAAGATACAAATACTTTGGGTACAACGGAAAGGAAGGGATTATTGCAAAAAAGCGGCAGCTGGCTGCACTAACTAACTACAGAGACGCGCTACAACATCCGACTAAAAGAAAGGGATAAGATAGCGTATCGGAACCAACTACAACTACTCACCAAACAATACCCATCCAATGTTAGCCCCTACTAAGGAAGCAACCCAAGGAAACTCACACTGTAGATTAAGGTGACATTCATTTTTATGGTGGAGGTAATCTATATTAGTAGTCAAGTTATCATCGTTAAGTGTAAGTTGTCTGAGTACTTGTTAGCCAGCACTTTCACCAAGTCATCCAAAACCGCGGACAACACGGCTTCTCGAGAAGATTTAACCCTGCAGGGATGCACCAATTTGGCCGTACACGTAAGAATGACCCGCCAGGCGGGGAGCAAACCCACCAAGCAGGCCACTCAACACAACCCAACTCTTCTTCGCATCAAGCCCAAAGAACCCCGTGCAATTGAGCGCACGGCTAATCAAGCCCCACGAAGAAAAGGGGACCCTCATAGCACTCTAAGAACGTGTCTCCCTAAATGCCGACTACAAAAGTTCCACCCTGGCGCCAAGGGTTCGCACCTGCATATGCATGCGGCAAATGGAAAACCCGAACTAAATGAGGCGATTTGACGAGATGCGAATCGAATCAAAGTTGCGGGGGGCACCCATACTCGCTTCCCACATGCGGTTAGCGCGCTCATCATGGATCGGAGGACAAGACCCTTTTCCTAATTAAGGTCGACACTAGCAGGCCTCAAAACCACGCCGGGCCTCCTGCCGGTGCCTTATCATCAAATTAAAATTACCCAAAACATTAACATGTTGTTGATTGAATTGAAACCCAACTATCGACTAAACAGGTGATAAGACGGACAACGAGTCTTGAGCGCAAACAACACTAAGCATGCAGCTACGACACGAGGGCCAACAAGGTAAACATACAACAAGTAATAGGAAGTGCAAGGAAGGCTATATCATGGTTGCAAGGTAAACATATAATAGGATCGAGACACAAGCATCGAATCATAAGGCTAGAATAAAGGCGACGGGAAGAATCGGTAACAAGTGATGAAAGGCAGCCATAGGTAGCAAGTGAGTATACTTGCCTGGAATCCAGCAAGTAGAGGTACATCCGAAGAACTTGTCGTTGCTCACATCATCTCAACGTCCTATCCACGAAGAAGTACCGAACTAGAACAAACACCGGATGCAACAATTACTACTACGGCAAAAGATCCAGCATGATCCTATTTTATATGCATGACAAGTTAAAGGGTGCATCAAAGATAAACTAGTTGACATGGTAAACATATTTAAATGGCCCCATATGCAATTTGGATTGCATATGAAAAAGCCCATGAATTAATGTTGAATTAAATGATCTACTAATAACCATCATGTGAAAGTTGATTAGAATGATGCATGGATGATGAAAACAATAAGAAAACAACAATAGCTTCAGTTTGGTATGTTGTTTATCAAGTTTGGAATTTTATTTGTTAAGTTATGAACTTTGGCATTTTAAATGATTTAAACTAACATTTGTTGTTTTCACCAATTTTAAATGTTAAAAACAGCTGACAAAATTCATATTTGGAAAGAACACAAAATTTTAGATGGAATACATATTTCATTTGTTGAATTTGGATTTTAGTTGAGCAAGTTATTAAATTGACAATTTTAAATGCATTAATTAAGAAATAGTTGTTTTCAGCAATTTAAATTATTCAAAATGGCAAACAAAGTTTATATTTGCAAAGTTCATGAAAAAAATGGGATGGAAAACATATTTTATTTGTTGAAATTGGATTTTAGTTGGGCATGTTATGAATTTCACCATTTAAATGATTTAATTAAAGCATTAAGTAATTGCATTAGTTTTATTTATCCAAAACAGAAAACAAATGTTATATTTGGAAAGAGCATGAAATTTTGGATGGAAAACATATCTTATATGTGCCATTTGAATTAAATTTGAATTAGTTATGAATTTAATCAAATTCAAAAGAGGTGTTTGAATTTGAATTTTTGAAACCATTTGAAATGTTCAAAAAAAGTAAATAAATTTTATATTTGGGTAGAGCATTTAATTTTAATTGGTAAACATATTTTATTTGTGGGAATTGGAGTTAGGATGAAATAGATATGATTTATGCAAGTTTTAGGGTTATTAAACCATTTCTGGAAAAAGAAAACAGGGGGTTGGACTTTTTGCACCGTGGCTTGGGCTACCCGCACTGGCTGACCAGCGGGGCCATGCCAGGGTGGCGCGTGACTGGGATGCTGGGGTCTGTGACAGGTGGGACCAGCTCCCAGCGAATAAATCGCAAAACAATTGCGCGGAGGGGGGAATCGAACCCGCGCCTCTGCGCTGTGCGGTTGGGTGCTGCACCACTGGGGCTGCTGCTGTGGTTGTGATAGAACAGGGAGGATTGGGGGGTTTGAGGTGGCCGCTCGTCAGTTAACTGAACGAAAGGTTCAGTCTTTCTGAACCTTACGGCCGAGGAGGTGATCATAGACGGCGAGCGCGCGACGGCGACGACAGAGCAAGGGGGAGGGGGCCAGGAGGCAGAGGCTCACCGAGGGGAAGCGATGCGACTGCGATCGGCTCGAGGGAGGCACGGGGACGGCGGCGGGTCGACGACGGAGGTATCGGTGATCCGCAACGGCCGGCGGCGTCCTCGGAAGCGTGCGAAGCGCCTGCTGCTCCCCCGGCCTCGATTCCTGCGGCGAAGACGAAGACGAAGCCACGGTGGTTTGATTCCCGCGGCTGCGCTGGTGCGAGGGGGTCCAGGGGCTCGCCGGCGAGGACCTGAAAGTGGCGGAGCGTCGGGATTCAGAGATACAGAGCACAGAGAGACAGAGAGGAAAAGGAGGGCTCGCCGGCGGCGACCTGAGGCTGCTCCGATGCTCGGAACTGGCGAGGAGCGAAAAGGGACGTGCCCCGCGTCGATTCCAGGCGATGCCGTGCCTCGACGAGGTCTACAGCGGCGGCGCCATGCTCGCAAAGTCGCGACCGCGTCCTGCTACTGTCGGGTTTCAGGGAAACGCCGGGGAGGGAGAGAAAGAGGTGGCGGCGGCGGCTGAGGGAAGGGGTAGAGGGCTAGGGCGAGCAGAGGGAACGAAGGGGAGGTTTTATGGAGGTGGAGGAGGTTGCAGCGACCGTCGAATCGCAGCAGTGTCGACGTGGGCATGGTGGATGCTCGGCCGTACAGGGGAGGAAGACAACGATGCCAGGGGGCTTGGGCCTGGGGTGCTGGGCTAGGTGGGATGGCCCATTTGGGCTGGCCTGCCTCCCCCTAGGTTTCTCTTTTAATTTTTTTTGTTGTTTACACATTTTTTTTTGTAGAAAGAAAGAGAGAGAAAAAGAATGATGTTTTAGGGGTTTTATTTTATGAAATAATTTTTCATTGACTTACAAAACAGCAAGGTCAAAGCATGTTAACATTAATTTCAAAAATTTGAAATGTCAATCTGATTTTAATTTGCTATTTGAATTTCAAATAGGGTTTCATAGGGATTTGATTTTTTTTTGAAAATAACCAATTTTAGTCAATAAGCTCAACCCATTATGAAAACTTATTGAATTTAAATGTTTGCAAGATTTTAATTTTTAAACCACATTTGGAACATGCCAAGTATGAATGATTTGATTTGAATTTGAACTGGAATTTACCATTAGGGTGTTAATAAAAGGGGGTTTATTAACAAGCATTTTAATTGATTCAAATTCAAAACTATTGAAAACATTTTGAGTTGTTTAGTTTGCAACTTTTAAATTGGAAACTTTGGACATGTTTGAAAGTTTAAATTGGTTTGAACTTTTGAGTTGTTTTGAAAACAAGGTGCAATGCATATGATGCATGTGATGCAAAGCAAAAAGAAAAACAACCAACTTTCTAACTTAGGGAAAACACCCCAGGTGTTACAGACGGATTTCTATTGGATGGTTTCACAGACGATGAATAGTAGAGGATGGTTGTCACACGTTTACGTGTTGGCCTACTCATATTGAGATGCGGGTGCAGGTAGGCCCCGTAAGCCATTATCTACTGTTTAGCGGGCTGTGAGTATCCTCTAAAAGTCCGGGTGCGACAAATGGTATCAGAGCCTGGTTTCCGATTCCCAATGTTGTTTCGATACGAATGGTTATCGAAGCAACGGGTCCGCAAAGCCTGTAGGATGACCTCGCTAACGGTCGTTGTTTCTAGAGTGTCAAAAACTATTTGTGCAAAACCTGTTTTGGAAACATCTCAATAGGACTCTTGTTTTCTCCTTATCTCTATTCTATTTCTCCTCTCATCTTATTTGTTTTGGAGTCTACTCTCGTACCTATCTTTCAAAGTTTTAGGATCCTACGTGGGTGGACGTTTTCTGAGCCTTTAACCTAATAGGTTTGATCATCGGAAGATTCCTGGTGGAAGAACATCGTCATCAACCCGAGCAAGAATCTCTTGTTAGTGGTGTCGAGAAGCCCTTGTTAGTGGTGTCGAGGAGATCAACTGGAAGCATGAGATATCGATAGTCGAACTTCTTTTCCCTCCCGGGTTAGTGGGTGGATTGCGAGGGCGCAATCCCTTGTTAGTGGTGTCGTCTGTAACACCCGTGGGATTTCCCCCAATTAGATTTGGTTGTTTTCCTTTTTGCTTTGCATCACATGCATCATATGCATTGCACCTTGTTTTCAAAACAACTTAAAAAGTTCAAACCAATTTAAACTTTCAAACATGTCCAAAGTTTCCAATTAAAAATGGCAAGCTAAACAACTCAAATTGTTTTCAATAGTTTTGAATTTGGTTTATTTAAATTGCTTGTTAATAAAACCCCCTTTTATTAACACCCTAGTGGTACATTCAAGTTCAAATTCAATTCAAATCTTTCATACTTGGCATGTTCCAATTGTGGTTTAAAACTGAAATCTTGCAAACATTTAAATTCAATAAGTTTTTCATAGTTGTTTGAGCTTATTGAATAAAACTTGCTTATTTTAAAAATCAAATCTATGTGAACCAAAACAAAATCCAAAACAGAAAACAAAATAAAACAGATCTGAACCTTTATTTGTAAAATCAATAACAAATTGAAAATTGCTCCAATTTCAATGATTCAAGTTTCTGTGGATTCAGAATCTTGTGCTCTTTCTATTAGTCACAAAGTTGCAACATGTTTCTGTAATAAATTTTGCACTAAATAATTAAATACAGAAAATGCAATAAAAATTGGAAACTTTGGGAATTCATAACTTGAGTTTTGTTCACCCAAATTGAGCAAACTTGGGCTCTAAAAATTTGTCTTAACAAACTCTACACATTGGTATTTTATTTGGTCACAATTGAATTATATTTGAACATGTTTCCTTCTGTTTACTAAAAGGGGCAGAATAAAAATGTTTATGGAAAATTGCATAATAAATTCAATAATGATCCAAAAATTATGTTTAATAGCTCAAAATATTCATTGAAACATTTTATACATGTTTTCAACCTTCTCAATACAATTTGTTTACTGTTTTTCCTAATTAAAAATGGTTCAATAATTCAATACTTTAATTACACCTTTTAAATTGCCAAAATTCATAACTTGGGCAATTCAAATCCAATTCCAACATGTAAAATATGGTTTCCATGCAAAATTGAATAAGTTTTCCAAATATAAACTTTGTTTTCTGTTTTGAATAAATTAAATTGCTGAAAACAACTATTTCTTAATTACTGCATTTAAAATTGTCAATTTAATAACTTGCTCATCTAAAATCCAAATTCAACAAATGAAATATGTATTCCATCTAAATTTTGTGTTCTTTCCAAATATAATTTCTGTTATCTGTTTTGAACATTTAAAATTGGTGAAAACAACAAATGTTTGTTTAAATCATTCAAAATGCCACAGCTCATAACTTAATAAATAAAATTCCAAACTTGGTAAACAACATATAAAACTGAAACTATTGTTGTTTTCTTATTGTTTTCATCATCCATGCATCATTCTAATCAACTTTCACATGATGGTTATTTGTAGATCATTTAATTCAACATTAATTCATGGGCTTTTCCATATGCAATCCAAATTGCATATGGGCCCATTTAAATATGTTTACCATGTCAACTAGTTTATCTTTGATGCATCCTTAAACTTGTCATGCATCCATATCTTGATCATGCTAAATCTTTTGCCGTAGAAGTAATTGTTGCATCCGGTGTTTGTTCTAGTTCGTTGCTTCTTCCCGGATAGGACGTTGAGATGATGTGAGCAACGACAAGTTCTTCCGATGTACCTCTACTTAGTGGATCTCAGGCAAGTATACTCACTTGCTACCTATGGCTGCCTTTCATCACTTGTTACCGATTCTTTCCGTTATCCTTATGCTAGCCTTATGATTCGATGCTTGTGTCTCGATCCTATCATATGTTTACCTTGCAGCCATGATATAGCCTTCCTTCCACTTCCTATTAACTGTTGTTTGTTTACCTTCTTGGCCCTCGTGTCGTAGTTGCATGCTTAGTGTTGTTTGCGCACAAGTCTTGTTGTCCTTTTTCATATCACCTGTTTAGTTGATAGTTGGGTTTCAATTCAATCAACAACATGTTAATGTTTTGGGTAATAATAATTTGATGATAAGGCACCGGCAGGAGGCCCGACGTGGTTTTGAGGCCTGCTAGTGTCGACCTTAATTAGGAAAAGGGTCTTGTCCTCTTATCCATGATGAGCGCACTAACCGCATGTGGGAAGCGAGTATGGGCGCCCCCCGCAACTTTGATTCGATTCGCATCTCGTCCAAATCGCCTCATTTAGTTCGGGTTTTCCATTTGCCGCATGCATATGCAGGTGCGAACCCTTGGCGCCAGGGTGGAACTTTTGTAGTCGGCATTTAGGGAGACACGTTCTTAGAGTGCTATGAGGGTCCCCTTTTCTTCGTGGGGATTGATTAGCCGTGCGCTCAATTGCACGGGGTTCTTTGGGCTTGATGCAAAGAAGAGTTGGGTTGTGTTGAGTGCCCCGCTTGGTGGAAGGGCCTTTCCATCTGGCGGGTCATTCTTACGTGTACGGCCGAATTGGTGCATCCCTGCAGGGTTAAATCTTCTCGAGAAGCCGTGTTGTCCGCGGTTATGGATGACTTGGTGAAAGTGCTGGCTAACAAGTACTCAGACAACTTACACTTAACGATGATAACTTGACTAGTAATATAGATTACCTCCACCATAAAAATGAATGTCATCTTAATCAACAGTGTGAGTTTCCTTGGGTTGCTTCCTTAGTAGGGGGTAACATTGGATGGGTATTGTTTGGTGAGTAGTTATAGTTGGTTTTGTCGCGCTATCTTATCCCTTTCTTTTAGCCGGATGTTGTAGCGAGTCTCTGTAGTTAGTTAGTTAGTGCAGCCCGCTGCCGCTTCTTTGCAATAATCCTTTCCTTTCCGTTGAACCCAAAGTATTTGTATCTTGTGATGATTGGTTACGCTGGTATCTTGTGAGTATGGTTTATCCACTTGCCAGTACTTAACCATACTGACCCACGAATCCCTTTCGTGGCTGCATATTCCACATTGCAGTCAACAGGTTTGAAGTCTTACGACGTTAGCTTGGGAATTCCTCCGGCTTGGCCTGGGCAGGGATTGGACTCCATCGGTTATCTTCAGGACTCTTAGTCCAATTTGTATCTTGTCCGTAGTCGGACGCTATGTTGTTTCTTCTGCTGTTATTTGGATCTTTGTATTGTATCAGTTGTATTCTTGACTCGTTTGAGTCGTCTTGTATATACCTCCTCTGTTGTTGTTGCGGAATATTCGTGAACTGTTGTAATGTTATCACAAGTGGCAACCTGGAATCGGTTATTATGTGGATGTTGGCGGGAATGCTGAAATCTGCATAGTACCCGATCTCGGGGCGTCACAAATGGTATCAGAGCATGGTTTCCGATTCCCGAAGTTGTTTCGATACGAATGGTTATCGAAGCAACGGGTTCGCAAAGCCTGTAGGATAACCTCGCTAACGGTCGTGTTTCTAGAGTGTCAAAACTATTTGTGCAAAACCTGTTTTGGAAACATCTCAATAGGATTCTTGTTTTCTCCTTATCTCTATTCTATTTCTCCTCTCATCTTATTTGTTTTGGAGTCTCTCTCCCTCTCAATCTTTCAAAGTGTTAGGCATTCTACGTGGGTGGACGTTCTCTTAGCCTTATATCCTAATAGGTTCGATCATCGGAAGATTCCTGGTGGGAGAAGATCGTCGTCACTCCGAGCAAGAATCTCTTGTTAGTGGTGTCGAGAAGCCCTTGTTAGTGGTGTCGAGGAGATCAACTGGAAGCATGAAGAATCGATAGTCGAACTTCTTTTCCCTCCCGGGTTAGTGGGTGGATTGCGAGGGCGCAATCCCTTGTTAGTGGTGTCGTCTGTAACACCCGGGGGATTTCCCCCAATTAGATTTGGTTGTTTTTCTTTTTTTTGCATTGCATCATGCATCATTTGCACCTTTGTTTGCAAAACCAATTCAAAAACAAAAAAAATTCAAATCAATTTAAATTTTTCAAACAATGCACTTGCTTCAAACTCAAATTGTTTTCAACCAAATTGTTTTCGAATTAATGCTTGGTTAAATAAATCACCTTTTATTAAAACCCTAAATTGAGTTTCAAATTCAAATCCAAACAACAAATAAACATTTAAAATTTTGAAAACCAAACTTGGTGCACTTGGGCATTTGAAGTGGTTCATCTATTTAAAATTAAGTTCATGTTTTCAACCATCAAAATCCTTTTCTTTCCTACCTTTTCTATTTCAAAGGAAAATAAAATAAAATAAAAATAAAACAAAGGGGGAGGCAGACCAGCCCAAAAAGGGCCAGCCCACCTACAACCCCTCTTTCCCACCTCCTGGCAGCCCACCAAGCCCAACCGACCAGCCCACCCCACCTTTATTCCTCGTCCGTACATAGGCACGAGAGGGACAGGTCGCTGTCCCCTCCCCCACCATGGCCTCCTCCTGGTCCCCTCTCCCTCCTCCTTAAATCCCCCTCCGGATCCCCTCCTCCACAAACCCTAGCCACCTACCACTCTCCCCTCTCCTCCCCCTAGCCGCCGGCACCCTCCTCTCTTCCTCCATCTGCCTTTTCCCACCACTGTACCACCATGGCCGGAGCTTGGGCTTCTGGCCGTCGTCGCCCTAGGCCACCTCGACGCCAATTGACCCCGGGAACGGAACCGGGAGGGTTCCCCCTTCCCTTTTGCTGAAGGAGGCACGGCCGGAGGGGCACTAGGGGCGGCGCTATCATCCCCGACCACCGCCGGCTCCACCGCTCGTCGTCGTCGACAGGCGCCCTCGACACCTCCCCAAGGTGAGATCGCCTCCGCCCTCGGGCCCCCCTTCCTCCTTCCTCCCCGTTGCTCTATGGGCCGCCGTCGCGCGCCAACACCTCGCCCTCGAGCTACAGCCGCCGAATCCCCGCCGGAGTTCATCGTCCGTCCGTCCCCGTGCGAGTACAGCAACTGAAACTCGTTCAGTTTCAGAACACGCACAACAGCCCCCAAAATCCCAAGCGTTGCTATGTCTAACACAAACACGCAGAGCAGCCCAGTGGCTTGGCGCCCTGTCCCGCACCCTGGAGGCCCCGAGTTCGAATCCCCCCCGAGGCGCAAGCCACCCCCCTTTTCTTCTCCATTTTTCTTTTATTTCCCGAAAGCCAGAAAAACAGATCTGAACCTTTATTTGTAAAATCAATAACAAATTGAAAATTGCTCCAATTTCAATGATTCAAGTTTCTGTGGATTCAGAATCTTGTGATATTTCTATTAGTCACAAAGTTGCAACATATTTCTGTAATAAATTTTGCACTAAATAATTAAATACAGAAAATGCAATAAAAATTGGAAACTTTGGGAATTCATAACTTGAGTTTTGTTCACCCAAATTGAGCAAACTTGGGCTCTAAAAATTTGTCTTAACAAACTCTACACATTGGTATTTTATTTGGTCACAATTAAATTAAATTTGAACATGTTTCCTTCTGTTTACTAAAAGGGGCAGAATAAAAATATTTATGGAAAATTGCATAATAAATTCAATAATGATCCAAAAATTATGTTTAATAGCTCAAAATGTTCATTGAAACATTTTATACATGTTTTCAACCTTTTCAATACAATTTGTTTACTGTTTTTCCTAATTAAAAATGGTTCAATAATTCAATACTTTAATTACACCTTTTAAATTGCCAAAATTCATAACTTGGGCAATTCAAATCCAATTCCAACATGTAAAATATGGTTTCCATGCAAAATTGAATAATTTTTCCAAATATAAACTTTGTTTTATGTTTTGAATAAATTAAATTGCTGAAAACAACTATTTCCTAATTACTGCATTTAAAATTGTCAATTTAATAACTTGCTCATCTAAAATCCAAATTCAACAAATAAAATATGTATTCCATCTAAAATTTTGTGTTCTTTCCTAATATAATTTCTGTTATCTGTTTTGAACATTTAAAATTGGTGAAAACAACAAATGTTTGTTTTAATCATTCAAAATGCCAAAGTTCATAACTTAATAAATAAAATTCCAAACTTGGTAAACAACATATCAAACTGAAACTATTGTTGTTTTCTTATTGTTTTCATCATCCATGCATCATTATAATCAACTTTCACATGATGGTTATTTGTAGATCATTTAATTCAACATTAATTCATGGGCTTTTCCATATGCAATCCAAATTGCATAATGGGCCCATTTAAATATGTTTACCATGTCAACTAGTTTATCTTTGATGCATCCTTAAACTTGTCATGCATCCATATCTTGATCATGCTGGATCTTTTGTCGTAGAAGTAATTGTTGCATCCGGTGTTTGTTCTAGTTCGTTGCTTCTTCCCGGATAGGACGTTGAGATGATGTGAGCAACGACAAGTTCTTCGGATGTACCTCTACTTGCTGGATCTCAGGCAAGTATACTCATTTGCTACCTATGGCTGCCTTTCATCACTTGTTACCGATTCTTTCCGTTATCCTTATGCTAGCCTTATGATTCGATGCTTGTGTCTCGATCTTATCATATGTTTACCTTGCAGCCATGATATAGCCTTCCTTCCACTTCCTATTAATTGTTGTTTGTTTACCTTGTTAGCCCTCGTGTCGTAGTTGCATGCTTAGTGTTGTTTGCGCACAAGTCTTGTTGTCCTTTTTCATATCACCTATTTAGTTGATAGTTGGGTTTCAATTCAATCAACAACATGTTAATGTTTTGGGTAATAATAATTTGATGATAAGGCACCGGCAGGAGGCCCGGCGTGGTTTTGAGGCCTGCTAGTGTCGACCTTAATTAGGAAAAGGGTCTTGTCCTCCGATCCATGATGAGCGCACTAACCGCATGTGGGAAGCGAGTATGGGCGCCCCCCGCAACTTTGATTCGATTCGCATCTCGTCCAAATCGCCTCATTTAGTTCGGGTTTTCCATTTGCCGCATGCATATGCAGGTGCGAACGCTTGGCGCCAGGGTGGAACTTTTGTAGTCGGCATTTAGGGAGACACGTTCTTAGAGTGCTATGAGGGTCCCCTTTTCTTCGTGGGGCTTGATTAGCCGTGCGCTCAATTGCACGGGGTTCTTTGGGCTTGATGCGAAGAAGAGTTGGGTTGTGTTGAGTGCCCCGCTTGGTGGAAGGGCCTTTCCATCTGGCGGGTCATTCTTACGTGTACGGCCAAATTGGTGCATCCCTGCAGGGTTAAATCTTCTCGAGAAGCCATGTTGTCCGCGGTTATGGATGACTTGGTGAAAGTGCTGGCTAACAAGTACTCAGACAACTTACACTTAACGATGATAACTTGACTAGTAATATAGATTACCTCCACCATAAAAATGAATGTCATCTTAATCAACAGTGTGAGTTTCCTTGGGTTACTATGCAGATTTCGGTAGTTCCACCCAAATCCGCATAATAACCGATTCCAGGTTGCCACTTGTGATAACTTTACAACAGTTCACGAATAATCCACAACAACAACAGAGGAGGTATATATACAAGACGACTCAAACGAGTCAAGGATACAACTGATACAATACAAATGTCCAAATAACAGCGGAAGGAACAACATAGTGTCCGACTAAGGACAAGATACAAAGTGGACTAAGAGTCCTGAAGATAACCGATGGCGTCCAATCCCTGCCCAGGCCAAGCCGGAGGGATTCCCAAGGTAACGCTGTCAGACTTCAAACCTGCTGACTGCAATGTGGAATATGCAGCCACGAAAGGGATTCGTGGGTCAGTACGGTTAAGTACTGGCAAGTGGATAACCCATACTCACAAGATACCAGCGTAACCAATCATCACAAGATACAAATACTTTGGGTACAACGGAAGGAAGGAATTATTGCAAAGAAGCGGCAGCGGGCAGCACTAACAACTAAAGAGACGCGCTACAAAACTTCCGGCTAATAGAAAGGGATAAGAGAGCGTATCAGAACCAACTACAACTACTCACCAAACAATACCCATCCAATGTTACCCCCTACTAAGGAAGCAACTCGAGGAAACTCACACTGTTGATTAAGGTGACATTCATTTTATGGTGGAGGTAATCTATATTACTAGTCAAGTTATCATCGTTAAGTGTAAGTTGTCTGAGTACTTGTTAGCCAGCACTTTCACCAAGTCATCCATAACCGCGGACACCACGGCTTCTCGAGAAGATTTAACCCTGCAGGGATGCACCAATTTGGCCGTACACGTAAGAATGACCCGCCATCCAGTGTTACCCCCTACTAAGGAAGCAACCCAAGGAAACTCACATGGTTGATTAAGGTGACATTCATTTTTATGGTGAGGTAATCTATATTACTAGTCAAGTTATCATCGTTAAGTGTAAGTTGTCTGAGTACTTGTTAGCCAGCACTTTCACCAAGTCATCCATAACCGCGGACAACACGGCTTCTCGAGAAGATTTAACCTTGCAGGGATGCACCAATTTGGCCGTACACGTAAGAATGACCCGCCAGATGGAAATGCACTTCCACCAGGCGAGGCACTCAACACAACCCAACTCTTCTTCGCATCAAGCCCAAAGAACCCCGTGCAGTTGAGCGCACGGCTAATCAAGCCCCACGAAGAAAAGGGGACCCTCATATCACTCTAAGAACGTGTCTCCCTAAATGGCGACTACAAAAGTTCCACCCTGGCGCCAAGGGTTCGCACCTGCATATGCATGCGGCAAATGGAAAACCCGAACTAAATGAGGCGATTTGGACGAGATGCGAATCGAATCAGAATTGCGGGGGGCGCCCATACTCGCTTCCCACATGCGGTTAGTGCCCTCATCATGGATCGGAGGACAAGACCCTTTTCCTAATTAAGGTCGACACTAGAAGGCCTCAAAACCACGCCGGGCCTCCTGCCGGTGCCTTATCATCAAATTGTTATTACCCCAAACATAAACATGTTGTTGATTGAATTGAAACCCAACTATCAAACTAAACAGGTGATAAGACGGACAGCAAGACTTGAGCGCAAACAACACTAAGCATGCAACTACGACACGAGGGCCAACAAGGTAAACAAACAACAGGTAATAGGAAGTGGAAGGAAGGCTATATCATGGTTGCAAGGTAAACATATGATAGGATCGAGACACAAGCATCGAATCATAAGGCTAGAATAAAGGCAACGAAAAGAATCGGTAACAAGTGATGGAAGGCAGCCATAGGTAGCAAGTGAGTATACTTGCCTGGAATCCAGCAAGTAGAGGTACATCCGAAGAACTTTTCGTTGCTCACATCATCTCAACGTCCTATCCGCGAAGAAGCAACGAACTAGAACAAACACCGGATGCAACAATTACTACTACGGCAAAAGATCCAGCATGATCCTATTTTATATGCATGACAAGTTAAAGGGTGCATCAAAGATAAACTAGTTGACATGGTAAACATATTTAAATGGGCCCATATGCAATTTGGATTGCATATGAAGAATACCATGAATTAATGTTGAATTAAATGGTCTACAAATAACCATCATGTGAAAGTTGATTAGAATGATGCATGGATGATGAAAACAATAAGAAAACAACAATAGTTTCAGTTTGGTATGTTGTTTATCAAGTTTGGAATTTTATTTGTTAAGTTATGAACTTTGGCATTTTAAATGATTTAAACAAACATTTGTTGTTTTCACCAATTTTAAATGTTCAAAACAGATAACAGAAATTATATTTGGAAAGAACACAAAATTTTAGATGGAATACATATTTCATTAAATGAAGTAATTAAGAAATAGTTGTTTTCAACAATTTAATTTATTCAAAACAGAAAACAAAGTTTATATTTGGAAAACTTATTCAATTTTGCATGGAAACCATATTTTACATGTTGGAATTTGATTTGAATTGCCCAAGTTATGAATTTTGGCAATTTAAAAGGTGTAATTAAAGTATTGAATTATTGAACCATTTTTAATTAGGAAAAACAGTAAACAAATTGTATTGAAAAGGTTGAAAACATGTATAAAATGTTTCAATGAACATTTTGAGCTATTAAACATAATTTTTGGATCATTATTGAATTTATTATGCAATTTTCCATAAACATTTTTATTCTGCCCCTTTTAGTAAACAGAAGGAAACATGTTCGAATTTAATTCAATTGTGACCAAATATCTCGATCCTATCATATGTTTACCTTGCAGCCATGATATAGCCTTCCTTCCACTTCCTATTAACTTTTGTTTGTTTACCTTGTTGGCCCTCGTGTCGTAGTTGCATGCTTAGTGTTGTTTGCGCACAAGTCTTGTTGTCCTTTTTCATATCACCTGTTTAGTTGATAGTTGGGTTTCAATTCAATCAACAACATGTTAATGTTTTGGGTAATAATAATTTGATGATAAGGCACCGGCAGGAGGCCCGGCGTGGTTTTGAGGCCTGCTAGTGTCGACCTTAATTAGGAAAAGGGTCTTGTCCTCCGATCCATGATGAGCGCACTAACGGCATGTGGGAAGCGAGTATGGGCGCCCCCCGCAACTTTGATTCGATTCACATCTTGTCCAAATCGCCTCATTTAGTTCGGGTTTTCCATTTTCCGCATGCATATGCAGGTGCGAACCCTTGGCGCCAGGGTGGAACTTTTGTAGTCGGCATTTAGGGAGACACGTTCTTAGAGTGCTATGAGGGTCCCCTTTTCTTCGTGGGGCTTGATTAGCCGTGCGCTCAATTGCACGGGGTTCTTTGGGCTTGATGCGAAGAAGAGTTGGTTTGTGTTGAGTGCCCCGCTTGGTGGAAGGGCCTTTCCATCTGGCGGGTCATTCTTACGTGTACGGCCAAATTGGTGCATCCCTGAAGGGTTAAATCTTCTCGAGAAGCCGTGTTGTCCGCGGTTATGGATGACTTGATGAAAGTGCTGGCTAACAAGTACTCAGACAACTTACACTTAACGATGCTAACTTGACTAGTAATATAGATTACCTTCACCATAAAAATGGATGTCACCTTAATCAACAGTGTGAGTTTCCTTGGGTTGCTTCCTTAGTAGGGGGTAACATTGGATGGGTATTGTTTGGTGAGTAGTTATAGTTGGTTCTGATACGCTATCTTATCCCTTTCTTTTAGCCGGATGTTGTAGCGAGTCTCTGTAGTTAGTTAGTGCAGCCCGCTGCCGCTTCTTTGCAATAATCCTTTCCTTTCCGTTGAACCCAAAGTATTTGTATCTTGTGATGATTGGTTACGCTGGTATCTTGTGAGTATGGTTTATCCACTTGCCAGTACTTAACCGTACTGACCCACGAATCCCTTTCGTGGCTGCATATTCCACATTGCAGTCAACAGGTTTGAAGTCTGACGACGTTAGCTTGGGAATCCCTCCGGCTTGGCCTGGGCAGGGATTGGACGCCATCGGTTATCTTCAGGACTCTTAGTCCAATTTGTATCTTGTCCGTAGTCGGACGCTATGTTGTTTCTTCCGCTGTTATTTGGATCTTTGTGTTGTATCAGTTGTATTCTTGACTCGTTTGAGTCGTATTGTATATACCTCCTCTGTTGTTGTTGCGGAATATTCGTGAATTGTTGTAATGTTATCACAAGTGGCAACATGGAATCGGTTATTATGTAGATGTTGGCGGGAATGCTGAAATCTGCATAGTACCCGATCTCGGGGCGTCACACAACCCCTCTTTCCCACCTCCTGGCAGCCCACCAAGCCCAACCGACCAGCCCACCCCACCTTTCTTCCTCGTCCGTACACAGGCACGAGAGGGACAGGTCGCTGTCCCCTCCCCCACCATGGCCTCCTCCTGGTCCCCTCTCCCCTCCTCCTTAAATCCCCCTCCGGATCCCCTCCTCCACAAACCCTAGCCACCTACCACTCTCCCCTCTCCTCCTCCTATCCGTCGGCGCCCTCCTCTCTTCCTCCCTCTGCCTTTTCCCACCACTGTACCACCATGGCCGGAGCTTGGGCTTCTGGCCGTCGTCGCCCTAGGCCACCTCGACGCCAATTGACCCCGGGAACGGAACCGGGAGGGTTCCCCCTTCCCTTTTGCTGAAGGAGGCACGGCCGGAGGGGCACTAGGGGCGGCGCTATCTTCCCCGACCACCGCCGGCTCCACCGCTCGTCGTCGTCGACAGGCGCCCTCGACACCTCCCCAAGGTGAGCTCGCCTCCGCCCTCGGGCCCCCCTTCCTCCTTCCTCCCCGATGCTCTATGGGCCGCCATCGCGCGCCAACACCTCGCCCTCGAGCTGCAGCCGCCGAATCCCCACCGGAGTTCATCGTCCGTCCGTCCCCGTGCGAGTACAGCAACTGAAACTCGTTCAGTTTCAGAACACGCACAGCAGCCCCCAAAATCCCAAGCGTTGCTATGTCTAACACAAACACGCAGAGCAGCCTAGTGGCTTGGCGCCCTGTCCCGCACCCTGGAGGCCCCGAGTTCGAATCCCCCCCCCCCCGAGGCGCAAGCCACCCCCCTTTTCTTCTCCATTTTTCTTTTATTTCCCGAAATCCAGAAAAACAGATGTGAACCTTTATTTGTAAAATCTATAACAAATTGAAAATTGCTCCAATTTCAATGATTCAAGTTTCTGTGGATTCAGAATCTTGTGCTCTTTCTATTAGTCACAAAGTTGCAACATGTTTCTGTAATAAATTTTGCACTAAATAATTAAATACAGAAAATGCAATAAACTATTAGTCCCCGTGCAACTATTGTTGTTTTTCTTATTGTTGCTTATTTTGTTTTAAATGATTTAATTAAAGCATTAAGTAATTGCATTAGTTTTATTTATCCAAAACAGAAAACAAATGTTATATTTGGAAAGAGCATGAAATTTTGGATGGAAAACATATCTTATATGTGCCATTTGAATTAAATTTGAATTAGTTATGAATTTAATCAAATTCAAAAGAGGTGTTTGAATTTGAATTTTTGAAACCATTTGAAATGTTCAAAACAGTAAATAAATTTTATATTTGGGTAGAGAATTTAATTTTAATTGGTAAACATATTTTATTTGTGGGAATTGGAGTTAGGATGAAATAGATATGATTTATGCAAGTTTTAGGGTTATTAAACCATTTCTGGAAAAAGAAAACAGGGGGTTGGACTTTTTGCACCGTGGCTTGGGCTACCCGCACTGGCTGACCAGCGGGGCCATGCCAGGGTGGCGCGTGACTGGGATGCTGGGGTCTTTGACAGGTGGGACCAGCTCCCAGCGAATAAATCGCAAAACAATTGCGCGGAGGGGGGAATCGAACCCGCGCCTCTGCGCTGTGCGGTTGGGTGCTGCACCACTGGGGCTGCTGCTGTGGTTGTGATAGAACAGGGAGGATTGGGGGGTTTGAGGTGGCCGCTCGTCAGTTAACTGAACGAAAGGTTCAGTCTTTCTGAACCTTACGGCCGAGGAGGTGATCATCGACGGCGAGCGCGCGACGGCGACGACAGAGCAAGGGGGAGGGGGCCAGGAGGCAGAGGCTCACCGAGGGGAAGCGATGCGACTGCGATCGGCTCGAGGGAGGCACGGGGATGACGGCGGGTTGACGACGGAGGTATCAGTGATCCGCGACGGCCGGCGGCGTCCTCGGAAGCGTGCGAAGCGCCTGCTACTCCTCCGGCCTCGATTCCTGCGGCGAAGACGAAGCCACGGTGGTTTCATTCCAGCGGCTGCGCTGGTGCGAGGGGGTCCAGGGGCTCGCCGGCGAGGACCTGAAAGTGGCGGAGCGTCGGGATTCAGAGATACAGAGCACAGAGAGAAAGAGAGGAAAAGGAGGGCTGTGAGTTCTGGATTTCTGAAGTCACTTACCTTGGTCATGTCATATCTGCCAAAGGCATAGCTATTGACCCAGAAAAGGTTAAGGCCATTGTTGAATGGAAACCGCCTAAAACGGTGAAGCAAGTCAGAAGTTTTCTTGGTTTGGCTAGCTATTGTCGTCGCTTCGTCCAAAACTTCTCCAAGATTGCCAAACCTCTCACTGACCTCACAAAGAAGGACAAGAAGTTCGTATGGTCTCCACAATGTGATGAAAGCTTCAATCTCCTGAAGACTAACCTCACATCTACACCAGTTCTGGTTGGCCCAGATCCTTCCAAACCTTTCCAAATATTCTGTGATGCTTCTCTCCAAGGTCTAGGTGCAGTTCTCATGCAAGAACGTCAAGTTGTGGCTTATGCTTCTCGCCAGTTGAACACACATGAGCTCAACTATCCTATTCATGACCTTGAGCTTGCAGCAGTTGTCTTTGCCCTCAAGAAATGGAGACAATACTTGTTGGGTAATCGCACTGAGATCTTTTCCGACCACAACAGTATAAAGTACATCTTCAGTCAACCAGATCTAAAACTCAGACAAAGGAGATGGATTGAGAAGATCAAAGACTTCGATCTCACCATTTCCGACACTCCAGGCAAGGCTAATGTAATGGCCGACGCTCTCAGTTGCAAGTCCTATTGCAATAATCTCATGATCATGGAAATCCAACCTCCTCTTCACGAAGAATTCCAAAAGCTGAATCTTGGACTTGTTCCTCAAGGCTATCTTGCAAACTTGACAGCCAGTCCAACGCTTGAGGACAAGATTCGTTCTGAACAACTTCGTGATGCTGAGATCAAGAAGATCGCAAAGAACATCAAAGCAGGCAATGTGAAGTATGAGTGCTTCTCAATTGATGACAAGGGAACAGTGTTTTTCCAAGGACGCATCGCAGTTCCCGAAATCCAAAGCCTGAAAGATGTGATTCTCAAGGAGGCTCATGATACTCCTCTTTCCATACACCCTGGAAGTACAAAGATGTACCAGGATCTCAAAACAATGTATTGGTGGTCTGGCATGAAGCGTGAAATTGCTAAATATGTCTCTGAATGCGATGTTTGTCAACGTGTCAAAGCAGTTCATCAGAAATCAGAGGGTCTTCTCAAACCTCTGAAAATTCCTGAATGGAAGTGGGACATGATTGAAATGCACTTCGTTACTGGTTTCCCAAAGTCCAAGAGGGACAACGATGCAATCTTCGTTGTCATTGATCGACTCACTAAAGTAGCTCACTTCTTTCCTGTCAAAGAGACAATCTCGGCTAGTCAGTTAGCAGAGCTCTACACAGCAAAGATTGTTCCTCTTCATGGTGTTCCATTGGAAATAAGCTCAGATCGTGGAAGCATCTTCACTTCTCATTTCTGGAAAAGCTTTCAAGAAGCCTTGGGCACGAAGCTTCTGTTCAGCACAGCTTATCACCCTCAGTCTCAAGGGCAAGTCGAAAGAGTCAATCAGATTCTCGAGGATATGCTCAGAGCATGTGGTCTCTCTTTTGGCATGAAATGGGAGGAATCTCTTCCATATGCTGAATTCTCCTACAATAACAGCTTCCAGGCAAGTCTAGGCATGGCACCTTTCGAGGCTCTCTATGGCCGCAGATGCAGGAGTCCAATCAATTGGTCTGGAGCTGGTGAACGTTCACTCTTAGGCCCTGACATTGTTAAGGAGGCCGAAGAGAAAGTCCGCATCATTCGTGAAAATCTGAAGATTGCTCAGTCTCGTCAGAAAAGCTACTATGACAGCAAACACAGAGATATGGTCTATGCAGCTGGTGATAAGGCCTACCTCCGTGTCACTCCTCTCAGAGGCACTCATCGTTTTGGTGTCAAGGGAAAGCTTGCTCCACGTTATATTGGTCCCTTCAACATTCTCTCAAGGCGTGCAGAAAATGCCTATCGTCTTGAACTTCCAGAAAAGTTATCCAACGTGCACGATGTCTTTCACGTGTCACAGCTCAAGAAGTGCTTCAAAGACCCAGGTCGTGCAGTTGATCATGATTCCATTGAACTGCAAGAAGACCTCTCTTATGAGGAGCACCCTATTCGCATTCTCGATGAGGCCGAGCGCAAAACTCGCAACAAGAGCACCAAGTTCTTAAAAGTGCAGTGGTCTCATCATTCCGATAAAGAGGCAACGTGGGAGACCGAAGAGGATCTTCGCAAGAAGTATCCGGACCTTTTCTCCTCTCAGTAGGAATCTCGGGGCGCGATTCCTTCAAGGGGGGAGTTTTGTAACATCCCAAGTATGAAAAACTCCCAACTTAGAATGTTTGTTTCTTGTTTTTGTTTCAAGGGCATCATGTCATCATAATGCATTCATGTGTTGAGTTTGAATTTCAAATCAAATTTCAAATCATTTTGTTTCACACTTGGTCTGTTACAACCTTTTCAAATAAAACATTCAAATCAAACCATTCAATTGTTTCCAATAAACTTGGATTTACAAATAATTAACTTGCTAAATTTTTCAATATTTTCAATTATTGCAAAATTCACTCAAATTCAATTAAAATTCAAACATCCAAAAATATTTAAATTTTTTGAAAACAAAACATCATGCAGCTGGGCATTTACAATGCTTAATCACTAGAAATTAATTTTTCATGAATTTTGAAACTCAAAAACTTGTTCAATTTCTTTCCTTTGCTTTCTCTACAAAAAAAACACAGGAAGAAAAAAAAAGGGAATGGGGAGGCAGCCTGGCCAGCCACCTGGGCCGGCCCAACCACCTACGCTCCCCAGCCCACCTCCCTTCTCTTCTTCCTCCGTACGATCACGTGGAAAGACACCAGCGCAACCACCACCGATCCCCTCCTCACCTGCTCCACCTCCCCTCTACTTAACCCCCCTCGGCCCAAACCCTAGCCTCCGTTCTTCCTCCTCCTCAAGCCGCCGCCACCCTCTTCCTTTTCCTCTCCCTTTCCCTGTCGATTCCCGGAGTTTTCTGAACTTCTGTAACACATCCATGGCCGGTGGTTGAGCTCTCCACCGACGCCGCTACTCTCGCCGCCGAACCTCCGTGACGGCGGGAATGGAACCGCCACGGGCCCGGCCTCGCCCTCGTCCCCTCGGCCGAGCCCGGGGAGCAGCGGAGCCGCCGCGCCGTCCATGTTTCGCCGTCGACAACGCCGCGGCCATCTTCTTCTCTGTCGCCTGCTCCCGCTCTCCCAAGCCCTCGAGGTGAGCACCCCTCTGCCCTCCTTCCATCCCCTCTGCTCCACGGTGCGCACGCACAACACGAATCCCCCCCGGCGCCCTCGCACGATCGCAGCCGGCCTCATCGCCATCGATCGTTTCCTCGACGTTCAGTTAACTGAACGCTGTGCAGTTTCGTCAGGTTAAAGCCCGAGGCTTTACCTCAAAAACTTGCGCATCCTCTATCCATCACCAGCCGCATCAACAGCCCAGTGGCTAGTCCCGTTCAGCGCACCCCCTGGATCCCAGGTTCGAGTCCCCCTGGAAGCAAAAGCCACCCCTTTTTCGGCCTTTTTCTTTTTTTTTCCCGAAATCCAGAAAAACAGATCTGAGGCTTTATTTTGTAAAATCCATAACAAATTGAAAATTGCTCCAATTTCAATGATTCAAGTTTATGCGGATTCAGAATCTTGTGCTCTATCTATTAGTCACAAAGTTGCAACATGTTTCTGTAATAAATTTTGCACTAAATAATTAAATACAGAAAATGCAATAAAAATTGGAAACTTTGGGAATTCATAACTTGAGTTTTGTTCACCCAAATTGAGCAAACTTGGGCTCTAAAAATTTGTCTTAACAAACGATACACAGTGGTATTTTATTTGGTCACAATTGAATTAAATTTGAACATGTTTCCTTCTGTTTACTAAAAAAGGCAGAATAAAAATGGTTATGGAAAATGCATAATAAATTCAATAATGATCCAAAAATTATGTTTAATAGCTCAAAATGTCCATTGAAACATTTTATACATGTTTTCAACCTTTTCAATACAATTTGTTCACTGTTTTTCCTAATTAAAATTGGAGTAATAATTCAATACTTTAAGTACACCTTTTAAATTGCAAAATTCATAACTTGGGCATAAAAATTCCAAATTCAACAAACCAAATATGTTTTCCATCCCATTTTTCATGAACTTTGCAAACATCAACTTGGTGTTCTGTTTTAAATAAATTAAATTGCTGAAAACAACTGTTTCTTATTTAATGCAATTAAAATTGTCAAATTAATAACTTGCTCATTTTAAATCCTTTTTCAACAAATGAAATATGTATTCCATCTAAAATTTGTGTACTTTCCAAATATGAATTTTGTTATCTATTTTGAACAATTAAAATGGGTGAAAACAATAAATGTTTGTGTAACTCATTTAAGAAGCCAAATTTCATAACTTAATAAATGAAATTCCAAACTTGGTAAACAACATATCAAATTGAAGCTAATGTTGTTTTCTTATTGTTTTCATCATCCATGCATCATTCTAATCAACTTTCACATGATGGTTATTTGTAGATCACTTAATTCAACTTTAATTCTTGGGCTTTTCTATATGCAACCAAATTGCATATGGGCCCATTTAAATATGTTTATTATGTCAACTAGCTTATCTTTGATGCATCAATTAAATTGTCATGCATCATCCCATGTTTGTGCATTATGCCATGTTATTGATTGCCCGTCTCTCTTCGTTGTTTGTTTGCTTCTTCTCGAATAGACGACGATGTTGAGGCAGACGAGGTTTACGATACTACTTCAGAGGAGTTAGCCCAGTACCAGGCTACTGAGTTTGCAGGCAAGTATTCACTCACATGAACCATTGTGTCCTTTCCACACTTGATATCGATACTTTCCGTTGTCTAATCTGCTAGCCTTATGATTCGTTGCTTGTGTTCCGATCCTATCACATGTCATCCTGCAGCCATGAATATAGCCTCACCCTCACACCTACAACCCTGTTGTTTGTTAGCCGGTGTCGTAGTATCATGCTTAGGTTTGTGTGCTCGAGTCTTGTTGTCATTTATCTTATCACCTGCTTAGTTTGATAGATGGGCTTGTTATAATCCATATCATGTTAATGTTTGGGGTAATAATAATTTGATGATAAGGCACCGGCAGGAGGCCCGGGTTAGGGTTTTGAAGCCTGCTAGTGTCGACCCTAATTAGGAAAAGGGTCTTGTCCTCTGATCCATGATGAGCGTGCTCACCGCATCCGGGTGGTCGTATGGAACCCCCCTCGACTTTGACCTAATCCGCAGTTTGTCCGAAGAGCCACACTTAGTTCCGGTGTTCCATTTGCGCATACGCATGAATGGGTCGCGCCCATGGTTGATGATTATGATGATGCTGATGCATATAGGGCGAGGCCTGTGGTGCCGGGGGGTGTGGTTTTCACCCTTGCGCTTAGGTTAGGTCAGACTGGCCGGGACCTTATAGCTCCGTGGCTCCTAGGACGGGTTGCAGAGATGGTTCGAGTCGTGTTGAGTCCACCTGAGTTTTAGTTGGTGGCTCGAGTGTGTACGGGTACTGGAGCACACCCTGCAGGGATGAATCTTCTCGAGAAGCCGTGTTGTCCGCGGTTATGTGACGACTTGGTGAAAGTGCTGGCTAACAAGTACTCAGACAACTTACACCTAATTAATAATAATTTGACTAGTAATAGGCATATTGACACAATAATCTGAACCTTCATTAATCCAACTGTGTGGGTTATCCTCGGATTGCTTCTTTGGATAAGGGGCGATATCCAGGATGGGTTTGTTTGGTGAGTAGTTGTAGTTGGTTCCAATACGCTATCTTATCCCTTTCTTTTAGCCGGATGTTGTAGCGTGTCTCTGTAGTTGGTTAGTGCAGCCCGCTGCCGCACCTTTGTATCACCTATCTTCCGTTGAACCCAAAGCATCCGTACTTGGTGATGTCGGGTACACTTTGGTATCTTGTGCGTCTTGCTTGCCAGTACTCGTCTGTACTGACCCCTTTGGGGCTGCGTGTTCTGCAGACTACGTTTCGAGGATCCCCATGGTGGCTACTATGTGGAGTATGACGAAGCTGTTGACGAGTAGATAGCGGACCCGGGCAGGATCCGAGACTTCGTGGATGGGCTCCATTCTTTTCGTTTCCGGCCTCTTAGGCCTATTTTGGATCTTGTCTGTACTCAGACATTTTGGATGCTTCCGTTGTGATGTAATGATGACTTGTTGGGACATGTGTCCTCTGCATGACTGTATTTGCTATCTCTGATCTAGTGAGAGCTTTTGCCACTTATTTCTATTTCTTTGTGTCTTAGAGATTTGTTGTGATATCACTTGTTCAAACGCCGTTGACGTACCATGTGTGTATGTGATGAAGTACGTCAATGGAAGTATTCGGATTTCTATTGGATGGTTTCACAGACGATGAATAGTAGAGGATGGTTGTCACACGTTTACGTGTTGGCCTACTCATATTGAGATGCGGGTGCAGGTAGGCCCTGTAAGCCATTATCTACTGTTTAGCGGGCTGTGAGTATCCTCTAAAATTCCGGGTGCGACACCGGCTCCCTGGCTTCCCATACAAGGCACACCCGGAATCCTACCCGAAAACCACACACAAACTCTAAGTTTCCTAACAGTAACCCCAAAGGCCGGGTTACTAGGCCTACATTCCCTCTTGGGCCTTCTAGAAACTCCTCTTCCTTGAGCCGGGTCTTGCGCGAATCCCTTTGGGCCGGGTTTCTCCTTGGCGTTAGCCTACCGGGTTATCATCCCTCCATCAGAGATGCACATCCATCTACCTTCCCTTGTGCTAACTTTTTGAGTGATGTAGGGATCCTTGATGATTTCTTGCTTCTTGTTAGGATGGTTGGTTTGACTGAGTATATGAATGATGAAAGTAACTCCAATATGCTATACTCACTATAACTTTTGTTGAGAGCTTTACTTTTAGTAACTTCTCCTACAATCCATCTGTTGCATTTAGAATTTATGATAGGCCTTTTACCATGACCTTGGAAAGATTTTGCAGTATCATAGGTATTGCTCTGTCTGGGACAACAAAGAGGATTCAAGGTCGAATCGCTGATTTGCTGGAACTTTACCGAGGGGTGACAAATGATGATGACCGTGCAGCCCGACGTGGAAAGATAAGGAACATTCAGCTCCCCGCCATTAGATACTTTGCTTATTATCTTGCCACTAGTGTTCTTGGTAGAGATAACACTAGTAATATTTCTAATTATCATCTAGCTTTTCTGGCTGCTACACTTAACAATAATGCTACTTACAACCGCTAGAGGACCCATTTATGGCTGCACGTATTATAGCTGCTCTAGGCCTTTATGTTGCTCCAAAGGATGAGTTGTTATCCCCACAGAGGCTTGATCTTGCTGCTATGAAAGCCCATCATTTTGTTACTGCTAACTCTAGTGCAGCAAATCTAGTTTATAGAGTTTTGTTTACTGATGGAGACGAAAGGGAAGTTCCCTTGACGCAGCCTGGTTTTTTCAGTATTCGCAGGAGGCCGTGGTTGCGCTCAAAGGAGGAGTTTGACGAGCAGCTAGGTTTGTTTGGCTTCCATGTGCAGCACGACCCAGAGTATCAAGCGGGTCATGAGGCGCCCTCTGAGGACTACACCATGCATTACACCGGAGCATCCTCGAGTTCATATCAGGATGATGGCCCTTCCTCGTCATATTATGGGGGCGCCACTTCTTGGCCCTCTTGGAATTGATCTCCACTTAGGCCAAAAGCCTAAGCTTGGGGGAAGGGTACCAACATCACACTCATTTACATATCATAATTCTGTCGGTACTTTGTATATCCATGTTTCTGTTTCCTTCTTTTCCATTGTTTTTCTTGTTTAGTTTCTGCTTTCCAAAATGCAAAAAGTCCAAAAATATTTCTGTTGTTTCTCTTTATTTGTTTTCTTTAGTTTCTATTATTAGTTTTCTTCACTTTCTAGTTTCAGTTTGTTATTCAAAAATCCAAAAAGATTTTGCTTTGTTTGCTTGTTTCCTTCTGTTCTTGTTTTAAATTCGAAAACCAAAAAATATTTGTTGTTCTTCTTTGGTTTTGTAAAGTTTGCTGCAGAGTTCAACAGTGTTCCGTGACTCCATTGGAGCTTGGTTATCATTTTATATCATTCAAGCCACACAAGTGAAAAGCAATACTGGTGATTTATGACAATTCAAGTTGTGGTGAGAGGCTGGTATGAACTCTATTTGTTTTCATTTTTGTCCATATACTCATCCATGTGAACATGCTTAGTTTACTCGTGTAAGGTGTATGTTATTTAATGGATGCTTAGTAGTTTGTGATCTCTTATGATCAGTTCTAACTTACTAATAGTATATAGCATATCGTATAAATGTTTGCTTGCATTGTTCTATTCATAAAAGGGTATGACATTGTGGTATCCTCCTCTGACTATTTCATTTGAATCGACTTGGCACATGCTTGCGCATGCATAAGACTGAAAACAAAAAGTCAATTAAGACTTGATGATTTATTTTGCCTCAGAGTTCTTGTATCACTTTTATGCCCCCGTTAATTTTGTTCTGTCGCAAGCACGAATATAACGGTTACTTCCCTCTTGATTGTAGCTTCTCAGTCTATTGCTAGCCTTCACTTGTATTGAGTATGAGCTCTACCCGTGCATACAACTCCCCAAAACCCAAGTCATTCCAAATGTGTCCACCATACCTACCTATATGTGGTATTTCACCACCACTCCATGTATTTTTCATGTGCTACCTTTAAAACCTTCAAAATACTTCTCATTTTGTGACACTGTTTTAGCTCATGAGGAAGTAGTGGTTGGGTTTATTTTCTTCCTTACTAAATTAAGTACCTCTGACTTGCATGTTTCATCTGCCTGCCACTAATTTTGCAAAGAGCTTGGTAGACCATTATAACCTCAGAAAAGTTAAACAAACAAATAGGCACTCCTCCATGGTATGAGATTGTTGGCAGGAACCCGAGGATTCGGTTAGCCATGGTTTGTGAAAGAAAAGGTTGGGAAGAGTGTCATACTATATAAAAGTGCATGTTATAAATGCCTAATATCAATAATTCGGAACCGCTCTCAACTTGTTTAATATGGAACATAACAAGAACTCTATTACCATTTGTTGACATAAACAACCACCTTCCAAAACAATTTTTATTTTTGTTTTATAAATAAAAAGCTCTAACACATGTTAATCCCTGCTTCCCTCTGCGAAGGGCCAATCTTTTACATTATTGTTGAGTCACCATCTTTTCTTTGAGCACCTTCTCGAGAGCATAACTGTCATTCTTAGTGAAATGTGCTTGTCCTAGAACACGGTTAATTGTGGTATAACTTTGATGCTTTTATCTTTGATATCTCTACTTTTAGTCTTCACTTGAACTTCAGAGGTGCCCTGGCATTTATGTTTTGCTCCACAAATAAGGGCAAGCGAGATACCATTTTATCATATCTTATTATGAACATTGCAATCCTGCAAATAGATAGACTTCATGTTGCTTATTATTAGTGTGTTGGTATCTCTTCATGGTTTGCATAACTATTAGGTGGCTTTATTTGCATACTTCTTATCGCGAATTGCCTAAATACTTGATCATATAGTGAGAATATATACATCATATGAAGCAAATGTGTTTGTAAAAGTTCTTTCATCGCACTCAGTTGTTAACTGAATTGCTTGAGGACAAGAAATAAGCTAAGCTTAGGGGGAGTTGATACGTCCAAAACGTATCTACTTTCCCGAACACTTTTGTTGTAGTTTTCCTCTAAACTTGTGAGTTTTGAATACAACTAACACGGACTAACGTTGTTTTAGCCATGGTGTCTCGTTTTTGTGCAGAAATTCAACTTTCAGGAAAATGCCCTGGAAAAGATTGCAAAGTCCCTATTTTACCCGAAGACTCACAAAGCCAGAAGACGAGACAGAGAGGGGCCACGAGGGGCCCACACCACGTGGCAGCGCCCCCCTCTAGGCCGCGCTGTGGCATGGTTTGGTCACCTCGGCCACCCCCTCGTGCCCCCCTTTCGACTACTTAAGACCTTTAACCTAAAAACACCGGGGGGTCGTGATATTCCAGAGAAACACACCCGAGCACCACCGCCTCCTCGAAACTCAATTCGGGATCAGAAGTTCCTGTCCTAGCACCCTGCCGGTTTGGGGATTCGGAGGAGGTCATCGCCATCATCATCGCCACCACCTCTCCATGAACCTTCCATGGTTCCCCATCCATGTGTGAGTAATCCCCGTTGTAGGATGAGAGGGATGGTAGGGATTGGAAGAGATCGTTCATGTAATAATTGCCAGATTGTTAGGGCATGGTGCCTAGTATCCGTAGTTAGTGCTTTCTATCATTGTTGCAACTTGTTATGCTTAATGCTTGTCACTAGGGCCCGAGTGTCATGATTTCAGATCTGAACATGTTATTGATTCATGGGATAATTATTGTCTTTGATCTTACGTGCAAGTTGTATACACATATCGTTTTTCGGAACCCGAGGCTCCAATGTGGCAGCAATTGGGATAACCGGAGGGGATAGCTATGATATGAGGATCATGTGTGTTCACGGAGTGCTAATGCTTTGCTCCGGTGCTTTATAAAAAGGAGCACCTTAATTACCAGTAGTTTCCCTTGAGGCCCCGCTGCAAACCGTCTGGTAGGACAGAAGATTTTGTGCAAGTTTCTTATTGCGAGCACGTACGACTAAATACGGAACACATGCCTATGGTTACTTAGTACTTGATGCTTTATCATTATTTATATGCAATTGCCCATGTATTGATTATTATATGAATTATCTTATCCATGCAACGCCCGTTCATCCATCCCTATGCCTACAGTATTTTAATTCTGTTGTCTACTACAATTACCGTTGCTGTCTTTATTTCATTCCTACTATTATTTCACTACTGCTACTGCTATAAAAATGTTGCTACTGATAAACTGATGCGAGCAAGTCTATTTCCATGTGCAGCTGAACTGACAATTCATCTGTTAAGGCTTATAAATATTCTTTGCCTCCCCTTGTGTTGAATCAATAAATTTGGGTTTCACTTCCCTCGAAGACTGTTGCGATCCCCTATACTTGTGGGTCATCAGAAGGCAAAGGGATTCTGCACTGGCCAACCTTGCTAAAGCAAAGAGTGAGAATTTTACTTCCATGAATTTCTGTAATCCTTTTCCTTACTTGCGCACTTAATTTAATTCTTTTTGTCATATCCTTAGAACTCTTGGCTTCGACTACTGCTAAGAGGAAATCTGCTAGAACTCGAGTGAAAGAACTCGAAGCGCAGAATGCTGCCTTGATGCTGGAGGTCACTTCTGCTCAAAAGGAGCCTGAAGCTAAGGAGCCGAAGGGAAAAGAGATAAAGGCCAACAAGAAGTTTTCTGACTTATAAGAAGCTCTTGCTGCTCGATTTCACTCCCTGACCAATAACTTGACGGGTAATCGTCCTTTCCTTTGTCCTTTAGTGAATATCTTCTAACACCCTCGTATTTCTGGCTAATAGTTCCTTCATGTTTTCAAGGCCGCTGTCGGGAGTCCTCCTTCCCTATCTCATCGACTGCGAGAGGGGCCGCTGCTAGACGCGGTGACTTCCTCCGAGAACAGGTGGAGAAGGCCACGGGTCTGCTGGCGAAGCTCAGGGTAGTACTCGTGTCCTTTCACGAGTGCTTGTTCCTGAAGGAAGAAGTTCCCGCTACACTGGATGGTTTACTCGATGTATTCCATAACACCAGTGTTCTGACTGATTTTAGTCGGGAGCAGACTCTGTCGGGTGCGGAAACGGTGTTGACGCTCGCCCCCACCCATGGTATTCAAGGAGACTTCAAAGCTGCGTTGAGTGGGCCTCCATTGTACTTGGATGGGCAAGAGGTAGACCTCAACCCTTTCACCTCAGAGACTGTTAGACTAGCTGATGGCCTTCTCAAAATGCTTGAAGCGTGAGTAAAAGCTGCTGAAGCTGATGAGGCTACTTGAGACGCTCAAGTGGCATCTGCTGAGTCTTAATTGTATCTTCCTGTCGAGTAGTAGTAGTGGTGCACTGGTGTAGTATATTCGCCTATTTTGTCGTAATGAACCTTGTGCACTTCTTTGATAAAAAAATATCTGGCTTCTCTGCTATATATCCTTGATTTATATTCAGTACTAAATATTTCCTTTAGACTCGCGCATTCTCCCGATGGGAGTAGTTTCTGAGTGTGAGACGAGATGTTTCCGCTGGTTACTCGGATAAAATAGTAATCGAGTATATCTTCCCTAATTTGTAGGCATCTGAGGCTTCTAGTTCTGCACATCCTTTGGCTTCCCACCCTCAAATTTTCCCTCTTCTAACTTAGTGCAATTACTGAGCGCTAAACTTTTAAACAAAGATGAAGAAGTAAAAGCTTTGAGGACTCAACTCAATGCTGCCCAAGAAAAACAACAAACTGCTGCAGATCGTGAAGATTTCCTCTTAGTTGAGTTGGCGGCAATAACAACTGATTTAGCATGTGAGCATTCGAGTATCCATATTCTGCTTTATCTCGAGTAATATTTAGCTTTTACCGAGCTAGAGATAATTACTCTGTATGCAGGTGTCCAAGAAAATACTGTCAAGGAGACTCGATACATAAAGAAGAACGATTAAAGCTTTCTGCGTATAGTTCATCATCTTTCTGGGCTGATCCTGAAAAATCTTGAGTACTTCTGACATTAAGAACTCGAGCTCAACATGTTGGTGGAGTTATTGGGTCTTTCCACACATCTTTCTGTAATATTTCTGGGGCTCTATTTCCACTTAACAGGCTAACTGAAGGATTATTCAATCTGACGTGCAAATTCAGTAGCTTTGATCATGCTAAACATTGGTCCGTCGCCAGTTAGTAGGTGGAGAAAAAGGTGCCCTGGCTGTTGCGCAGACCCACTACCCACACATGAATCTGCGGAAGATAGGAAGAGGTCCTCATGCACCTCGTGGTCGTCAGCGTGTAAACATGACTGCACGATATGAGGCAGCAACTCCTGCTGCAGTTGCACTGATGCGTCTGGCTGAAGAGGAGACTGATATTCAGTTGCATGGTGGTTTTGTTCTGCAATTGTAGGTGTACTTGCTTGTACCATGGTTGTAAATCACTCTATAACTGTTTATTTCAATAAAAGACCCAATTTTGATGATTGAGTATGTTTATTTTCCTTTTGTTTGCACTTATGACTATTACGCCGAAATTTCTGTTCGGGTCTTCGGGTGTACAACCCTTGAGTGATTTAGATGTGATTGCAACTAGAACTTTGTCAGGTTTTCTGTATGGACTATTGGGTGCGCGATCATCGCTCCCGGTGGTAGTAGCCCCCGAGTCTGGGTTTGGCTGCTTGCAGGCAGACGCAAACTTAAACATCTAATGTTTTGATGCGCAGCCCCCGAGTGTATCGAGTGCGCCTGCGGCTGGGAGTCACCCCAAGATTTTGTGTCTTAAACGTTTTGCTGCGCATCCCCCGAGTGTATCGAGTGCGACTGCGACTAGGAGTCACCCCAAGATTTTCTGTCTTAAATGTTTTGTTGCGCAGCCCCCGAGTGTATCGAGTGCGACTGCGGCTGGGAGTCACCCCCAATATTTTCTATCTTAAACGTTTTGTTGTGCATCCCCCGAGTGTATCGAGTGCGGCTGCGGATGGGAGTCACCCCAAGATTTTCTGTCTTAAATGTTTTGGTGCGCAGCCCCCAAGTGTATCGAGTGTGAGTGCGGCTTGGAGTCACCCCAAGATTTTTTGTCTTAAACATTTTGCTGCGTAGCCCCGAGTGCAGCTGTAGCTTTGGATTCGGGTGAGGCCGCGACTAACTTCACAATTGTAACTGTAAAACAGACAAACGAAAATTCCTCGGTGTAGAGGGGTAATATTTGACTTGTTCGATGGAGATACATAAATGGATAATATAGCCTTATTCTAAATTGTAATGGATAATAAACTCTTATGCGTAAAAAGACGTAGCTGTGAGATGTTCCACGAGTTCCTGTAGGAATTTCCTGCCTTTTGTCCTTAACCTCGTGTGCATCGTCCTTGAGTACTTCTCCTATGACGTATGGTCCTGCTGTGCACCAAATGACTGTGATTTTTTTTAAAATCGATGTCACAGCTGTCTAATTTTTTATAATTTCCTCGCACTGTGATAAATCCCTTAGGTCCTGGAATTTTAATCAGCAGGTACGCATAGTGGGGTACTGCCATGAACCTCACAAACGTTGTTCTTCCAAGTATTGCATTGTACTGTGATGGCCAGTCAACTACTTCGAAGTAGAGATTTTCTTTCCTGTAGTTGTTGCGCTCCCCAAAGATTACCTCAAGTATTACTATACCAAAGGGTTTTACTGCTTTTCCTGGTACGATCACATGGAACGTGTTTTCCGAGTGCTTAAGATTGCTTATTGGTATATTCATCTCCTTCAGAGTCTCTGCATAGATGATGTTAATTCCACTTCCTCCATCCATGAATACTCGACTCAGATCATAGCCTCCAGTTTGTACCTCGAGTACCAATGCTGTGTTTCCTAGGAAGGAGGCTCGAAATGGATGATCAGCTCTGGAGAAGGTGATGCTTTCATCGGACCAGTCCAAGAACTCAGGTGTCATGGGGGGTGAAATTTCTGCTAGATTCGCATGCCTGGTTATGAGCTTTTGGCTTCGTTTGGACAGAGCGCCTTTCTGAATCACGTAAATTTTTTCCTTTAGGTTCGGGGTACTTGTCTTCCTCTGAGTAACCCACTCTATACTGCTGATGTATTGATGCAGCTTGCTATGCTCTTGGTACTCCTTGCGCTGGAGGTTGTGGTTGAGGTTGGACGGCTGCTGGTCCTGGAGGAGGTGGTGTCGCCTCAATAGCTAGCGCTTCCGGGACTACTGGGAATCCTACTTGTTGCGCCTCCCTCTGCTTCCTATAGGATGCCTCCATGAGCAAGTTGAATCTGCGACAGTCTTTCAGCTTGTGGTCAGATCTAGGTATTCCATTGTCATCTGTATAGAGGTGGTTTGGCCATGGTCCCTCGAGTTGCTACTCGATTGACATGGGGGTAGCCCATCCGCCGTGTTTCTGTTCTTGTCTACGGTTGTGTTCTTGCTCAAGCGGCTGGTCGTGCCCTTGCCGGCGGTAATCGTTACCGCGACTACCCGGGAATTCAGCTGCAACCAACTCAGGCTCTATCTCATCGAACACCCAAATCTTCCACTTTCTTCTGTTCCTGTCATTGTTGTATCTTCTGTTTCCTTCGTGAGCGTAGGAGGTTTCCATATGATCTTCCTCGGGTGAGGGCAGGTGGGTGTTGCGAGCTGACTCTTCTCCTTCCGCCCAACTGTGTGCTACTTCCATGAGCTTACTCACTGTTTTGAGTCGAGCTCGGACAATGTACTCTTTTAGGTCCATTCGGCAGAGTCCTTCTTTGAAGCTCTCTATAGCTGTGTCATTTGAGATTTCTTCTGCACTATTTTTCAACGCGGTCCATCTCTGAATGCATTCGCAGATATTCTCGTCTGATCTCTGCCTGCAAGCCTTTAACTGCTCGACTGTTACCAGCCGTTTGCAAGTAGATCTGAAATTATGGACGAAATCGTACTCGAACTCTTCCCAACAGCTATACCTGTTCTTGTGTTGACTCTTTAACTAGTTTCTTGCTTCTCCGACTAGTTGTAGTTGTATGTACTACATTTCCATTGTTCTATTTCTCTTTTGGAATCTTACAACTCTCAAGTAACCGTCCAACCATTCTTCGGGTTCCTGGTCACCGTCGTACTTGGGTGTTTCAGCCGTTAATTTTAATCTCCTCGGCTTCCTGGCCTGATGGATCTCTCGAGTAAAACAGGGAGGGTCGCAGAGTTCCTCATCATCTGAGTCAGTCGAGTCATATTCTGGACTTCTGTCTCGGGTTCAACATGTCCTTTGGGGTGGTGTTTCTGCTGCTCTTTCCTTTCTGCGCTTGTCTACCTTATTCTGTGTGATCTAGTCTCGTAAGTTCCTTGGGGCTTCCTCCTTGTGCGCTGCTGGTGTAGCCCCGGCTTTTTTTTTCAGCAGCTTTGTAGGGACTTCTACTCGTGGGACAGATGTCTCTGCTTGCGGAACAAATTTCTGCTTTAACTCCACGCTTGCTATGCTGAGTCCTCGCAACATGTCATCGTGCACCTCTCCTCGAGGGTCACCTGGTGATGGTTTGAAGGACATTAAGTTTGTTTGAACCTATAGAAGCCTTTCCTGAGGTGTTCTGGGTGCCAGTTTTCCGTAGATTCGGGTTCTTCTAAGTCCTGTTCGAGGTAAAGCGTCTTTCGGGTGCCCTGCATATGGTCACTCGGCATATCTTCGAGTCTTGACAGTTGTTTGGTTGCGGGTGGTTTCTCCACCCTTCCACTCGAGGTTTTTGTCGAGTGTATTTCCGGGATAATCGTGTCCTCTAACTCCCTGTACATCTTGGTCAACTTCTTCCTGTGCTGGGATAATTTCCACTTGTAGGCCATGCGTTCCTCCCGAGTAGCATCTGGTGCAATAGGAAGGCCTTGTTCAACCAATGAGGTGACTAGCTCCATTGTTTCCATCGTCACATATATCCTAGGTATTTCAGCTTTTCCTTTCCTGCTTTTAGTTGTTGACCCCGAGTTGGTTCCGAGTTCGCCGTCATTATCTGTCAGGGTTTGAGTTTCTGGTGGTGGGGACATTTCTGGGTCCACATCGATGTTTTATTCACTCTCTTTGTCGTCTCATTCGTCTTCTTCTGAAGCCTGTATCACATTGTCGGTTTTGGGTGGGTCGGTCTTCTCGCCACCGTCCTCGCTCTCGGAAGATGACTGATCAACACGTCTGGCCATTGCGACGAAGTGCACATGAGGGTTAGCCGGATAGGAGTACTCAAATCTCTCCTCGTTGAGTGACAGTCACGAGAAATCTGGCACGATTGTCTCTTCTGATTGATGTGGGTTGAAGTCCTCCAGGCGTATCACTCCCGTGCACCCCGCGCGGAATTTTAGGCTTCCAATATTCAGATGGATGCTCCTGTTGAGGTATTCGGACGCCTGGCGTGAAGCTGACGAGTACCTGGTGAAGTCGATTGACCCGAAACGGACTGAATCCGCCCAGATCGCCGAGTCATAAATTGATGATGGAATCAAAAGAGCGACGGATCCAGCGCCCGAATTTCCCACAGATGGCGCCGTTGTCAAGGATGTGAACTCAACAATCCCCATGGTTAGGGACCCGGGGTTTTGTAAAGGAAGAGGGCGCTCGTGGACTACTCGATTTGACGGGTTACTACCCGCCGGAATTATTTTGATGGTGTAAAAAGGTGTCGATTACACGGGGTGCTCTCCAGAGATTGGATCTCGGCTAGCTCTGAATCTAGGGTTGTCTGTCCCGTTTGTGTCCCCCTCCCATGCTTTATATAGGTAGAAGGGGTCTCAGGGGTTGTACATGAGATGGACTTCGACTCCAAGTCGGTAACTATTATTTCCTAACATTGTTGATATAGACATTCCTTTATTTTTGTTGGCTTCTGTATACGTCACTTGACAAGTCTTATGATACCCCTTAATGGGCCACAATGGGTACCCTCCTAAGGGAGGGTATCGATCCCACAACAGATTTATTAGGAATTAGATTTGTGTGAACCTAGTTGCGTGGCAATAATAATAATTCAAGCGTCTCCGATGAATTATTATATCATCGTTTGAAACCTCACTAAGTCGAATGATTTTTATCCAATAACTTGCAACCAACAATGTCCTACATTGTGTTGTAACTATCCACAAGAATACTTTAGAGTCCACTCATAATACTCTAATATTGATAATTATACAGCATACGGTATTATCGATTGAAAAATCATAATTTGAGTTAAAATCAGTAAAGATTCAATTTTGTAATTCTACTACAAATACATATGTGAATACTCGCAATATAATTTGTAGCTATACAAAAGTATACCGAGTTGTTTTTCACTTTGTAATATTACCGTTGAATATTTATGCGAGAAACTTCTTACCATAATATTCCTTAGTTTTATTACAAACAACTAACTGCATAAGAAAAACTTTTCTTTAAGTTTTTCTCCTTTATACATGATTGACTAAAAAAAATTAGCCAACAGAAATCCACCGGTTCTTATGTGCTAATCCTTTTAATGACTATCAGATTGGTGATTTTGTTGTGATCACACGCTCTTTGTGATACCCCAAGCTGAAGGTACGATGTAGTCCAGCGAAAATTTCCCCTAATTAAGGAACCAGGGTTTATCAAACCAGTAGGACTTCGTAGTCATAGAGAAGGTTGTTTGTTGTCTGGCGCATCAACAAGCGTGGAACCTATACACAAACACAAATTCTCTCTAGCCCAAACTTTCCGAAAGGTTGTTAATCTTCCGGTCTTGCTAAAAACGAGATAATTAAATTTATAGAATCTTGAAGAGTAATAAAAGTAAGAACGGACCTAGTAAGGAAACAATTATGAAAGTGCTTAAAAGAAGGTTGCAAATATGAGGAAAACAAGACCGGGGGCCATATGTTCAATAGTGGTGTCTCTCCAAAGTTTGAGATATCGAGTGAAAGATTTAATGAATTTCACACTTCTCAGAAGCACGATGGTGCTCCCCGCTATCTCCCTTTCCCCTCTGGTTTGTCCGGTCGTCGCGTACCGCCACCCGCCACCGCCCCAACGGTCGCTACCGGCCACTCCAGTGGCCGTTTGGCCACCCTCCGCCACCCCAAGTCTCACCGTTACCTCCCCAACCCGGTGCAACACACCAATTTGGTAATCGGCCGCGCAATCGCGTGATTGCGCAATGGCAGTACTCCGCCGGCCAGCTGCTGGCGCAATGGCAGTGCACGCAGGGCCTAGCTATCAGAAGCTTATTTTTAAAAATATTTGGAAAAAGAAAAGGACTCTGACGCATGGGCCTCTCCTAGTAAAATTCCAGAAAACTAATTAAAATTGTAAAATTTAATATCTCCTAACTTACTAATAAAAAAATATGAAAACAATATATATAAATGTTCAGAAAAATATAATCTAATTGTTTATGACATTTTGAAACATGTTTGAATAAGTTCAAATTTTACCATTATTTAAATATTGTTTAAATCATTTAAAAATAGAGAAAATAAGTTTTTAATTCAATAAATTCAGAATATTGCAAGTTATATACCAAAATGCTTAGAAAGACAAATGCAACCCATTTATGATGTTTTCAAACCCATTGAAATACTTTAACTTCGAATCACTTTCAGAATTGCCCAAAGTGCCCTCCAAGGTCATTTCGGGGCTAATTTTAGTAAAATTGCATAATTGCCATGCGAAACCTAGCAACCTATCGAATATGTTTAGGGCTTTATTTAAGTGCATTAAGTTGTCATGCATACATATTGCGCATTGCATCGATGTCATGTGTTGATTGTTCTCTCTCCGGCATTTGCTTCTTATCGGTAGAATACAACTCTGAAGAGAAGATCGACATATGCAATGACGAATACTTGATCTTAACCGACAAGTCAATAACTTATCCTCAAAGACATATATTTGGTTTTCTGAACCAAGGCAAGCATAACGTCTTATGTGCTCATATATATTTTCCAAAGTAGTTTTGATTCTCGTATATTGCATTCGAATTCCAATGTATCTTGTGTCAATAGGTAGAGTGCTCCTATATACTGCATCGCCTCAATATCCGGATCCACTCCTCTAGCCGCCATGTATTTTCTTGTGCGCATCGCCAGAGCCTTATATCTGCTATGCTTAGTCGTATAGTTTTGTTTAGCTCTGCTCCATCCGATTGATGAATCAGAGTTACGAATGAATCTAGTATGATAGGTTGATGTGGTAAGATGAGCATTATGTGGTTAACTTGATTAAGGTGTGGACGGGAGGCCACTTGGGAAGTGGTTGTTGTCTTGCCATCCCTAGGAGTAATGTCTTGCAGTTGCCATCCCTAGGAGTAAGGTCTTGTCGAATAAACCAAGACTGAGCGTGCAACCACACGCGGGTCTAAGTAACCGCGCGCGACTAACTAACTTATTTGGACACATCCATGAATCACGTAGTTTGAGAGTTCAATTCGGAAACGCAAATAAAACTTTTAATTTTTTTTGGAAAAAATGCTCCGCTAGGGCATGACCGGGGCCAAGTGATGGACGCACACGGATCTTCACCCCGCCTCACAGAGACAGGTGCCATCAGGAGGGTGGCCAACTCCGTGTTGACGGGGTGGCCCTGTCTTGGGTTGACTCATGGATATGGTCGGGTAAGGTAAAGGTCATGGCAAACCACCCTCTGCTGGCACATCGTCAGAAGTGTGCCAATAGCTTGGCATTAAGAGTCGGATGGTACGCGTGGGTAAAGTGTACATCCCTGCAGAGCAATCATTTTGAAAAGTCGTGTCCACGGTTAAGGACGACTTGGTGAAAGATACGAGATCATAGATAACATGAACGAGAGACTAAAACCTGTTGACAACGAATGAAGGGTGCCTCCTCGGAGATGCCTAGAGGGGTGATCCTTGTAGAATGAGATGTTGGAAATGGTTTGGTGGAATGAAAATATGATGATTTCAGTAGTTGAGTCGTTTCTCATATGTTTTGAAAAATACCCCATGAGACGTGCTATTCTTCCTAGATTTAGAAAACAAATGTTGCTTTACGCAAATTAACCTTCATAAAACCCTTTTCAGAAATAGCAGATATATAATAGGTTAACTAAGTCTTATTGAGTACCTCCCGTACTCGGTTCGCTTAATTTTGGTTCAGGTAAAGTTCTCACTCCAGTGGTGTATGCAACATGGACATCGATGAGTAGTTTGGGGTTCCCACATAATAGCCTGGAATATATGGGCTGGGACGTCGCCTTATGTTGCGGCCTCTTAGGCCTGTTTGGTTGTTGTTGACTAGCAACATAGTTTGCCTTCCGTTGTCTGATGTAATGTTGTGTCATGTGACCTTTGTTTGTAAAGCTACACTCTAGTAATACTTTTTTTATACAACTTCATGTCTAGAGTTACTGCTTTGATCGGTTGTTGGTTTCGAGCTTATTGTTATACAATTTTGGCTATGCCTGCGTAGTTGTCGCAGTCGAGGGGTTGTGGGGCCGATGATCCATTTCCGAGCACGCCTGCCGATGTTTACTTGGTCTGGGCTTGGTAACCCCAGTAACCCTTGATTGTTGTTGCACTTCCTAGACACATAGCATCTCTGTATATATTTGGTCCCGTTCCTTCAGTTTCATACGACTCGTGGACGGTTTGATATGCATAGTTGGTTATGACTAGCATGGACACAAGGAGTAGTACTACCGATGTTATCTGGCCTGCGTGACGATGAATCTGGTCTAACTGCCGTTGTTTGTTGCGGCCGGGGTTGGTAACCTCGAAGCCCTTGTGGGTCCATGACTAGGAGCGCATAACAGTATGTATAACTCTGGGTCCAGGGTCGCGACAATAACATTGTAGGCATTACATCAAGGCATATGAACCGCTATCCAACATGCATCCATAAAAAAAAATTCCACCTCAAGAAAGCTATCCAACAAATCTCTCTGGTATTAAGTTGCAGCAACAAAGTGATTGCTTTGCGTGCAATAGACAAATGCAATAAGAATAATATGTATTGTAAGCAGTGGTTCTCATCCGTAGACAATAGCATTGTTGTTTTATCCCTAGTGGCAACAACACATCCTCCCTCCCCCCCCCCCTCGCGTTTCTGTCACTCAAGCACAGGAAACAAGGAGGCTTGGAACCACTATCTAGCACATAAACCCTCTCTTGGAGTTGAAAACAACTACGTGGCCAAGGTAATCATAAACACCGGAGAGCATTGCAAGACAATATTAAAAATCTCTAAAACTATAAGTTAAACATCTCAGATTGACATGAACAAGATAATCATGATCTCATGGTTCATCGAATCCTAGCAAACACAACATGCACAACTACATAACGGTGGTCTCGATCATGTGAGGCAGCTCATGAGACTCTAAACATGGAGTCATAGGAGAGAGAACAACCATCTAACCACTGCTATGGACCCGTAGTCCCGAGATGAACTACACACGCATCTGCCTGCAGGCGATCATGGCGATGTAGAGGCCTCCTGTGATGATCCGCCTCTCCGGCAGGGTGCCGGAGCAGGACTCCAGAAGCCCTAGATTGGAGTTTCGAGGTGATGGCGCCTCTCTGTATGTTTCGTGGAAAATAACTCCGTCCCTGGTAGTTTTAGGGTTAAAGGAAATTTATAAGCGAAGGGGCGACGTGAGGCGGTGCCGGGAGCTCCCAGGGTCCCACCAGGCCTAGCCTAGGGGGCAGGTGGATGGCGCGTGCGACGAGAACCTATCCACTGAAGGTATGATGTAGTCCAACGAAAATTTCCCCCAATTAAGGAACCAGGGTTTATCAAACCAGTAGGACTTCGTGGTCATAGAGAAGCTTGTTTGTTTTCTGGCGCGTCAACAAGCGTGGAACCTGCACACAAACACAAATTCTCTCTAGCCCCAACTTTCCGGAAGGTTGTTAATCTTCCGGTCTTGCTAAAAACGAGATAATTAAATGTATAGAATCTTGAAGAGTAATAAAAGTAAGAACGGACCAGCAAGGAAACAATTTTGAAAGTGATTAAAAGAAGGTTGCAAATATGAGGAAAGCAGGACTGGGGGCCATAGGTTCAATAGTGGTGTCTCTCCAAAGAAAACAAGCGTGTTGGGTGAACAAACGTGCTTGAAAATTTCAAGAAATTCACCTTTCTGGGAAGTGTGAAATTCATTAAATATTTCACTCGATATCTCAAACTTTCTTCATCATGTATATGATGTACTTGAAATCATAGTATCAATTGAAAGTGGTATCAACCCAGTCACAAAATATCTCAGAACAAATGATATATCACTAATTAAAAAGACTAGCACAAAACCTGTGCGTTGCTACGGCGTCACATTACTCTCGTGTTGCAAGTGAGCAACCCAAATAGATCTTTGTATAGGACGGTTTAAAGGAATGTATTCAAGCAACATGTGTAAATATGTTCATTCTTTCAATGTATATACATCAGAAAGAAGCATAACCAAGAAGAGCAAAGGGAAAGAATTGTTCTGGTTCTGTCTAGATGTTAGACCGCATGATGTACTCGTGTCACACGGCCACAATGGCAATCAATGCCAGCACCTTCATCTTTTGGACAACTGAATGATCCGATTGAACGCGTCTAGGCTGCCGCACGACGACCCGGGGCTGAGGTTGTGCAGACGGCATGCGGGTACACATACCCTACAACACGGACGATGCCAGGATCCATCCGACTGACGTCCTTCATGAGCACGCGCCACAACTTGAACACTTACATTGGAGAGAACATGGGGCTTAGGATATAGAGGTAGCTCACCTATTCGCGCATGTCGCCTTGGTGCGTGCGAGCTGCTCGTGCACGACGGCTCCATCAGTCGCCATATTTATGCCCCGCCTCACAAAGACAAGACAATTTGGCGACAGCAGCCAGAAACTCGGGGTTGTCGTTTAGAAGGGCTAGGCATGACCGCGTGAGGCTACGGCACGGGCAGGTGGATGGCGCGTACGACGGGGAACTATCAGCCGCGGTGGGGCTCCTGCATGGAACAAAGCATGTCGAGGGCCTTATGATGATCACCCGCGGACTCCTGGCGCTCGCCAGCCTAGAGAAAGACGATGTGCGGTGGGTTGGAACGATCCGTGCAATCGAAGTTAAACAAGGAAAGACGTATAATGTATCAAACCAACATACCCTTCCAGGTTTCTCTACCTATCTTGTCACCGATCGATCTCTAGGGTTTTTTTCTGAACTTGGGGTTACGTACAACGTACCGGTTGTTAGGCCGCATTATATTAGAGATTTGTAACTTGATCATCCACGAAGAGAGTGATCCATGATATTCTCATAAGATAACCAGGACTTTGTGTTGGAGATATTCCCGAGAGGCAATCATAGAGATGATGATATATCTATGTATCCATGATTTGTAATAATGTGCCTTGAATAATACATTTGTATTGATTGGCAAGTATGTGACTTGTTTGTGAAACTCTTTACTCACATGGTTATTCTAAATATGTCCCTAGTCGGAGTTCATGTGACGACACACCTGAACATTAGACTAGCACATGTATTGGTTGATGGCTATGTTTCGCAAGTCATAGACATGGTGATGTCAAACTAATAATGTGAACTCATGTTACGAACATGGTGTTGGACTAACCCAGCTTGAGACATTACAGCAATGCTAATATTTCTCTCTCTACACGTTGTGCTTGCTTTGTCCTTAGACCTGAGATTGTCGCATGTTCTTGAGATGTGAAACGATCTACTTTGGGGATATCAAACACTACACCGTGACAGGGTAGTTATAAAGGTAGCTTTCGGCTTTGTCATGAAGCATGCTGCAAAGCATGGTCAGTCAAGATGGGATTTGCCCCTCTCTTCACTAGAGAGAGACATTTCTCTGGGCCCCTCGAGTGATCAGATCCAGAAATGCATGGCCATACTGAGTAAGGTTAATATTTAACCTGGAAAGGGATTCCGATTCACAAGATCGACAAAGAGTGATCAGCTAAGAGCATGATCAAATATCGTGAGGCAAAAGGAATAGCATAAACATGTGTTGGTTCGTCTGATGTGATCTTTATGCACGTTTGGGAGTTGGCACGTTTTGCTAGAAGCCGCTACGAACTATTGGCCGAGTAGGTGTACTCGTGACATGTCTAAACGTGCGTGAACCTATAGGGTCGCACACTTTAGGCAAAAGAAGCAGAATTCGGATTGGATCCAAAATAGGCTGGAAATGGACTCTAGAGTGGGATGTTTTAGTGGCAGCCCATTATGGGGACGTCTATATAAAGGAGAGGAGGCTGTGTGTTTTCGGCTGGCTAATTCCGCACCACATTCCACCGCAGCCACCGTCTCTCCACGCCCCTGCCGCCCGCATGGACCTAGCAGTCCGGCGAGCGGTGCTTCCATGCCGCACATGTGGATACCGATAGAGGTGCTGCATCTGTAGCACTCGGACGAGCCGCCAAGAGGAGCTGTTCGTGGGAGCGACGGGATCCGGAGGATTCGTACGACTACCCTGCCCGACCCGCTTCACCGAGATCTGCACAGCGCGTCTAGTGGTAATCTCGTGATCTATATCTTGCAGCAGATCTTGGTTGACGCAGTAGAAATTTTGATTTGCGCTAGTGTAGCCTACCCCGTTTTCCTGCACTTTGTCCTATGAATCCACAAGAGTATTATGTCGTCAAACATGCGACCTTATTACAATAACTAGAGCCGAAGCTCACAAGTCTTTCAAACTTATAAAAATAATAGTGGGGTTGTCTTCATCCTTGGATGACCCTTTATGCACCAAACTTGGCGCTCATCGACACCTTTTATTCTTCCGTCTCCTTACTTTCTGCAGCTCCTGTATCAAAAGCATAAAATACTCTAGCAATCGATACACCATAGATACTAGTAAGAATGCCAAATATAATTTAGGTATAACTCTTATACCTTTATCACATTTGGTGAATTTCTTATTTTTCTCGGGGAAGCTTTTACAGTTCCTCTTCCATTTCCCTTTCTTTTTACAGAAAGAGCACTCACACTTATTCCGTGCAGAAAACTTGGGCTTATTCTGTGCCTTAGCACCTTTTCCCTTTCTGTTCTTTTTCTTATTGAATCGTGTGGTCTGGGAAACCATCAATACTTGATAGATTTTCCCTCCTCACACCAGCCTTAGTAGTGTTCAATATAGCAAGGAGCTCATTTGGTGTTTTCTCCATCCCATTCATGTTGTAATTCATGATGAAACCACTATAAGACGGGGGGAGTGAAGCCAACACCAAATCTGTACTTAGCTCAGTTGGGATTGGAAACCCAAAGTCTGAAGCCTAGTTCCGTAACCAAACATCTTGATTGCATGCTTGCTTACCGAGCTTCCTTCTGCCACGTGACATGACCACAAAGCCTTTGTTATCTCGTAACGTTCAATGTTGTCTTGTGTCTGATACATGGACGTGATGCAACGATCATATCATTCGCGAACGTATGGTCAAATCGGATCCATACATGTCAACACGAGACATTCAACAGCTATTGCATCATCACTCATCAAGGTGTGAGCATCATTTTCAGCATCAGAAGCGTTGTCATCGAAATCCTCTAGAGGAAGAGCATCGAGTACATACTCTTTCTTGATACACCTGAGAACACTTCTGAGGGAATGGACCTAGTCTGTATAGTTACTTCCATTGCTAGTAAGTGGTTTCTTCTCAAGCAGTGGACCAAGGTTAATAGCAGGTGTGTTATGAGCCTTCGATCTACAAATATTTAATAGTTCACTTACACATGTTCATAATTGTTTACCAAGCACTTGTTAAAATTATTAACTATGTGCTCCCACTAAAACTGATATTCCCTGTGATCATATTTTAGTGTACTACGGAATCCATGCTAAACTTATAACCAAGGATGGATACATCTCAATATTATAAGTACAACGGGTAGGCCAAATTGCGAATTACCACCACCACCGTGACTTTTTCTTCACCTTACGATGTGTTTGCTCCGAGCTCATGACTCTCATGCCTGAACATCAAGTCAACCAACCGATCGTGTTGCATCAAGTAATGTCAGGTTGAACCTTGGATACAAGTCATCAACATGGATCAGCTTGATGCCCGTCTCCCAATCATAAGAACATGTTTACCCTTGGATACAAGCGATGAACTCAAACCACAATTGGTTTGACGGTGCACCAACTAGAAGAGCATGATCTACCTTGATATTTTATGAGGAATCACCCTAATAATTACATCTACTCCGCAATCAAAGGACGAAAAGAAAACATATATAAGATGCACAAGTAAAATAACTAGTGATGTAGTATAGTCTTCCTTCATCTCCAACGGATCCTGCGTTGGTGGTGCCATGTCGAGGTTTACAACAAGTGCAATCCTTTTCCTTCCCATTATCTTCATGATCGGGTTTAGGATGGTTTGTTGACTACAAAATAGTGTTAGGTAAAGCATATCAAAATTCTAAACTTCAAGACTATACCATATCATGTTTCCTACAAAACAGAGTTAGACGCATATAACGTTCGTTTCCAACTTTTAGCGTGGCTATATGATCTACGTATAAACCTTTAAGTAACATACGCTTCCATAAGGCATGATTACTCATGTTGCTAGATTGACATGGCAGGGTGATTGAAACATAGACATTACGGAAACGTCTAGAGCATCAATCTAAACTTATTCATAACTATGAAACCCCATGTGGATCCAATCCACATGCCCTTCCAACAATGCTATTAATGAGAGCGACTATAAAGAGACTCAAAGCTACTGAAGCACTTCTTCGGACTAGACGAGATATGCTAGGGGAAACTCGAACGTCCTAGGATTCCCATAAGTTTATGAAAATCTCGTTATGCCACTGGAAACAAAACAAGAAAGCTTATTGGGCAGCAATCATAAATAATTTGAACATTGGAGAACTTTCCAACGTACTTGCATAAACTTATGCAATGTCTACACTCACTGCTTCTCTAGATCAAAAAATTTACCTACGCATAGACCACTCTGATACCACTAATGGGTTGTGTGTACGGAAATTTAAAATTTTCTCCATTCATGCTACGCAACCGCCAAGATCTCAATATGAACATACAAGTGAATAACAATTCCAAGATCTTGTTCTCGATATCGTGTATCAATCACCATAGAAGCGGAAGAGTTATTGATGACGATGTAGATGAATCTTGTAGAAGATCCTTGCGTAAGCATGTGGGTGAGGATGTTTCTGACTTCCTATATCCAGCACCTTGATCCAGCAGAGTGAGGGTCTCACGTGTTATCCCTGTAAGAGTATGCACACATACGTCGGGACCAATTCTGCGGCGCTTCCCCATCCAGGACTAGACGCCGCAGGTGTATATGAAGGTGGAGTTCTCAACACATGAGAGAGAGAGAGTAGTTAGAAGATAGATCTAATTGGGATAGGACACATCAAAACCCCAATTAGAAGAATCTCTAATTCAATTAGAGGGGCTCTAATTAGAAGCTCTATTTCTACTAGAGAGAGACTTGAGAGAAAATTGCTCACAAAATTATGTTTTGCGTCAAGCCTCAGGGGTCCTTTTATAGTTGGAGGGGAGGGGAGACATACCAAAGGGGAGGAGGGGTCCTACTTGGGCTCAACTCTTTTGAAACCAAGGAGGTGGCCACACCCCCACTCCTTGCTCAACTCGGATTGGACTCCCCAAGTGGAGTCCAACTCCACATCCCTTTTCCTTTTTTTTTTGCCCTTTAAAATTTCTCCTTTTTATCTCCAATTAAATCCGGGAAAAATACTGGGATGACGTGTGCCAATGTATGGTTCCGTGGGGCCAACATGGCAGCCGCTAAAATTATGTGCGGCCATGCGGGGCATTCCTGTCCCCCCGGTACCCCCTTCTCGGTTTTTGCCCGAAATTCTTCCGGAGCCCTGTGACCCCTTTAGATAAAATCATCAATCTTATATAACAATGTCAGAAATATATTTCCAATACTTCGGGATAACTCATGCCCCTTGCACTTGCTCTTTAAAGCATGCAGCCGTAATTTCTCTCTTAGAACAACCCCGAAATAAATTCCGGTAGTGATAGGAACTGTTTCTATTACTCTGAGACATCCTATGCCCTTAATATAAATTCTCTTTGATATATAAAATATATCTATCACGCAGAATCACCATTCCGACTCCTTGTTGACCCAGACCTACCGATATACACATAAACCACCCCTAACTTAAGTGTGTTTCCCCTACATGTTCGATAGTGTGTGGACACAAAACCGAAAACTCTTTCCTTTTCAATAATCAATAGCGAGCCATGGATGCTCATATGGACTCCAACATACTATATGAATAAATTGTTGAACCTGTTGGCTATTATACAATTATCTCATTACTCACGATACTGAACTTATCGAGACTATGGATTCCGGTATTGCCGTGAATCAATCTTTGATTCACTATACCTTTGGCGGTCACGTTAACCGGTAAGTTTCCTTTTACCCATTACTATATTATGATATCCCACATGATGTATCATCATCATGCACTGTCTGCAGAACTTATGGATATCAAGAATACCGAGTGAGCCCAGGTATGTATCTCTCTTTTTACGGAGGAGTAATTCGCGTCTCAGAACATCGAGGCAATATACTCCTTTAGAATTACCTAGTGGATTTCGTTATGTTAACCAAGTTTACGGTGTGACTCTAGATAGTACCAAAGTAAAAAAAAATCACCCTCGATAACCTCATGGTCAAAGGATACACTGTAATCTTACCGTGCTGTGATATGACACTAAAAGGACAAAGATGTCTTAATGGAATCTCTTAGAATATCAACTAGTAGGGTATACCCAGCCATATTGTTCCCTTCCAACAATGTGCTATTCATTGATGCTGACACAAACAATGTCCGTTACCAGGAAAACACAGCCATCAAGCATCCAATGAATTAGTCGTAAACGGAAAGACTAGAGTTTGATTCTTTGTTCATGTTACTACTCGTGAGTATGTGTTTTCCTATGAATCTCATATTCAAGATGCACGTTGGTTATAACAAAGTAATATGAATCATAATTATGAAACAAATATACAAGTATTATTGTCTTTTGGGCATGCATCCAACAAGAACTCCATATTCACTTTGCTAAATACAATACAATTGTCACTCTCTTAGCAAGATCATATGTTTGGGTCGGTTTAGTACTATTGTTACCCTTTCTTATGTTTGCTAGACTTATCAAACTCCATGACCAGGAAAACGTGATCATCTCACAACACAAAACTAATTTTAGAGACAAGATTAGCAAGTCTTGTTTGTTTATATATTCACACCCGCACAGAGAATTTTCTTTGAAAACTCACTTTGCAATTACTATAGCGGTTGTAGAATAATGATATAAATTTAATAATGAGTTTGGAGATAGAATAATAACTGAATATTATTGTCTCTAGGGCATATCTCTAACATGCCATCCTTCCAAATACCCTCTTCTAGAAATTACAATATTAGATTTCGAGACAAATACAATTAGTACCAGACATTTATGTTTTTCTTTATATCCACTCCACACGCCTTAATTGGTTTGAATTAGTCAAGACTACCTTTCCCATTTACACCCATAGCTATAACACACCTACTCAAAGTGCATGCAACGGAAAAGTAGTGAGTTGAATAGCGTTTCCGCAAAAGTGGGACGACTTGGTCAATCGTCTAAAAATAACTACCGGGACACCTGCGGGTTTCAAGGTCTATCATATGTTCGGTTACTTCGTGTTCTTAATTTTCCACGCCTTCTATGTGTGACGCCCTGATGTTTGCGACGGTCAAATTTGGAACCTACTTATGGCGAAAGTTGGATAACCATAAATGTGATGACATACTAGCTAGCAGTATGTGGTACTCCATAACCAGATAAGTTCCGAGTAAATGTGGGTGCAAACTTGTTCTAAACATAATAGCAAAATGGTAAAGATTAGTGCTCAATTATGCCTTTACATATCCTATTTATCGCGAAAGATTTCTTGATTTTTTTATAGTAAGGAACTAGCCCCGAGGAACTCGAAATTAATTATAAGGGTGAAGTCACAATAAAAGTTTGATAGATCATATGTGACGGGCCCATGTTTGTAAAAATAGTAGTTGGTCAATGTACAAAGATGATCTATACTAACAATTAAATCGCAATCGGGTTCACTAGTCTCGACAGCTCGCCTAGAAAGAGTGAGTACCTCCCGAAGAGGCTCAAATTGAGGATGAAAATGCTAGCAAAGCGTTCATGCTTTGTAAAAGAGAAATAATCCTAGCAAATTACGCATAAATGTTGAAGAACCAACAAAATCTCCGTGAATCATTGTAAAGTAACAAATTTCTGAATGCAATCTTTATCGAATTTTTTGTGTGTGAAGGCAGTATATGAATGTTATCCCTATGTAATTGGATTTTTTTTGCTGAAACCTGACAAGGAATCGAATGCGGCTATAGCTATCTCGACATGTGGAATTTGCTCCTCAGAGATGTATTGAATCATGAACTAACAGCCTGATGCCATTGTACCCTTTTGGTGTATGATGTAACAATCCCATGATGTCAGTATAAGGTTACCTCGATTTTTTGTTTTGCTTCAGGAAGCGTGAAGGTCTAGTTAAGATAATTCCTGATATATGTATATATATAGGTTGATATAGGGGAATTGGAAACAAAATAGTAGTTGCTATAAATGTTTCTCTGAATGAGAACCGTGATCTTGAAACAGAATCCATTGTAACAGTTCTTGGATCACTCAAAAAATCAATTATAACTAATAACATAACTGAAGCAAAACCATCACCAATAATGTCACGAAGGAATTATCCTTTAATTAAGCATCCCAAATGTCCATGCATTCTCTGGAGTATATTATCACTCAAATAAACAAAACAATCCCGCTCTCATATTGTTTAAGGGAAACACAAAGAAATGGAGCGAGAATTAAGCCAAGTAACAAAAATGAAAATGGTCGACTCGATGCATTGTTCTGCAGTAAACGGCCTTCATTTCCCATTTTCTTCTTGCACTTACATCAGGGAGCTGCTGTTGATGAGGTTTTGCCATGGGTTAGATGATCCTCCATTGTTGATCCAATAGTAGTCCCTCGATGATCCGCCGCCGTCGTTCTCGCCACCACCGCCGCCGCCGTTGTTGTTGCTGTTGTTTTCCGTTGTCGCATTATTGTTCACGGTGTTCATCTGCTGGGATCCAACACCGCCACCACCATTAGCAGTACCCATATTGGCAGTACCAAATTGTGGCTGCCACTGGAGCCCCATCATCCCCCTCATGCTGTTGTCTCCTTCCCCGCCCTGAAAGGTTGTACCAGTCGCGCCACCGATTCCATTTCCACCAGCCTCAAACCCGCCATGCTGCTGCTGCATCGCACCTGCAATGCCGAACGACGTTGCCGGCGGCGTCATCAGCATCCCAATGCCTGATCCGGCCGCAGGCGCACCATAGTAGTAGCCGTTGTTCTGACCGTGGCCGCCATCGTGAACCCCTCCTGCTCCTCCTCTCAGCACGTCCAGAAATGACGCCATCCCGCCGGAAGCCGCCGCTGGGTTGGAGGACGACGGCGAGACGAAGGTGGCCAAAGAGAGACTGCCTGGAAGCTCAAACCCGGACATGAAAGCCGGGAGGACGTTGGAGAAGTCCATCATCCCCGCGCAGGCCGATGCGGTGCCCATGGGCGGTGGCTCGGACGACGAGGAGGCAACATCGATCTTGTTTTGGACGTCGGAGGAGGCTGCAGGGCGTTTGGACTTGCGGCAGCCGCCGCCTATGGGGACGTTGCGGAGGGAGCCGCCGTGGGTCCAGTAGCGACGACATGCCTTGCAGAAGTAGCGGGGTTGGGACATGCTGTAGTTATTGTAGTAGCAGAACTTGGTGTTGCCGGACTTGCACCGCGGGCACTCCACCTTCTGCTCCGGGCGAGGCCTAGGCTTCCGCTCCCCCGCCGTCGTTGCTGCCGCCGCCGCCTGGCCAGACTTGGACTTGGAGCTGGATGACAGCACTTCCTCCATCTGCGGAACATACGTGAAAAATTAAATTAAACCCTTGAAAATAAAATTGGTACTCCTACTAGAATCAATTATAAATTACTTGCGTGTTGAATGCCATGGTGAGTGCCTATTTAGGTTACAAATTAGAATTTGCATACAAGATATGTAGTTACCAATAAATTAGCTAGAACTCAAAGATCAAGAATTTTGTAGACCTCTTTTATAGAATTTTTATTGAGACCTATTCTCAATTGTCTAACCAAGTAAGGAAATATATTCACGAATATCCTGTTTGTCCTCTGCTAGTTCTGGATCGTTCAATATACGGATGCTCGGGATTTGTGAGTTTGACCCAAAATAAATCGGCTTGGAAAGGCACTCTGTTCCTGCTGATTTCCCAAAAAAACATGGAAAGAAAAGCCAGACAGGAAGTCTTGAATGGTGCAAACATGCATCGATGTATATGAGCTAGTTGGCTAGATACTGAATTAACAAATTAATTTTTGGTATATAAAACATTTGATCGATTTGCAATAGTTCTAGTGACTTGCACATGATCCGTAAAATTTGGGGAAAAAATAACTCCAAAATTACACAAAGAAAACAAGCCAGATCGAGGAGTCAAAACCCATCAATGAATTCTTGCAAATCAAGATCAAGAGTTCAAACCGTGTGCATCAATGGATGCGTAGTTTGCGGGGTATCCGCCTTTTCGAAGAAAAAGGAACTTACCTAGCGGGGCGCTTGAGAGATGCCGCAAGAGATTTGCGCGCACGAGGAAGAAGAAGAAGAAAGGCGAAAAAGGGTAGATGATAGATCAGGGAAAGAAACTCACCGGGTGAATGAAGTGTAATGGAGTATCTACTTGCTTTATATGGTGATGGTATATGATGAGATGTAGATGTAGGTGTGTCCTTCCTTTAATACCGGCGAAGATATGCAAGTGATTAAGTGCTACCACATAATGGACGAGATAGATAAGGAGTCAAATTAAGAGAGGATGTATTCTTGTGAGTGATGAACTGTATATAGCTAGTGGCATTGGTAAGATAGAAACGGATGTATAGCTGGTGGCCGGTTGTTTCTATGAAAGACAAAACGGCTAGAGGTGACGCGCACACTAGAGATAGAAGAGACGGATGGCTTGCAAGGCTTGGGTTTGAAAACAGAAATGAGAGAGAAGGACAAGCCTAATGCCAGGACCCTTGTGTTGCAAGCTTCTCCATCCTTTCTCCTTATGTTGCTCGCCAGAGAGTGGGGCCAACCAGAAAACATGGGGCCGGTAGGCCGTGCATACGTGGAGCTTTGACGTGTGATACACACATGGATGGGCGCATGCAACCCACGGTATATGACAAGCGTGGACCACACAGCCCTCACACCACCAGCCGATTGGCACATCACAGCACATCATGAAAATATAAAAAAGTATAGCAGATAGATATAAACAACACAACACGTTTTTCATCCGGTGCAAAACTTCATCACCACTCTTCCTTCTCTATCTTCTATTGTATGGCTATCCATCTTGTCAAGGACCACAGCTGAAAAACACCGTGTATGTACCGGGACCCCGATATATTTTCCGTGCTAGCATGTATCATTTACCTTTCAGTGAGAAATATCAATCAGATCATCAATCGTCAACCATCAATGATACACATCCTTTCCTTTCAATTATATGTGCGAGTCTACTTAACGAACTGACATGACATGGAGATCGATTGATCAATATGCATATCCAGGTGGTTCTCATGTGTCATCGACCCTACACCATCAAATCAATATTTGTATGACAACTGGGCAACACTTTCAAAAGAAACAACGTTGAAATCCAGCATAACAAGCACATATGGATATTTTTATGGGCTTTTTTTTCAAAGTCTTGAAAAGGTAATATGGACCCAGTAAAAATACATATTGCTACATAGTATGGTTATGTATGCTTTCTCCACTCCACTATTTTGCGGTAATGAATCGAACCTCGCCAAATTCTACAAGGTACTTTAATTCAAATGTTTTAAGGTTTCAGCAAATATTATGCAAAGATGGTGGCTAAAAAATGTTACCTACCACCAAGCATCACATTGAAAGGTAATTGTCTTCACCCTACAACGATCCTAGAAGTATTCTTTCCCAAAGCCGCCACTACTAAAACCAAACAAAAAATGATCAAACAATTAACATCTACCATCATTTCATTAGTGAGACGAGTAGGGACAGTCGTCCAGGGTCTCCTATTATGTATAGCCTTTAGAAACCCAACAACTAGCACCATGGATTTCCAGGTCAACGGGGTTAGCCCCGGAAAAATTAAATCCTAGATCCACCATTGTATATTTCAACTAAATTGAACACGTACCATAGGTGAATAGCTATATATCCTTCCATCAAAAAAGTGTTAAGTATATGCCAAAAATGTATACTAAAGAAAGCAATAGGCCGACAGTCAGCATCCACGACAAAGCTGACACCACCAAACATATTTGGCACAACATGCTCGGCAGAGATGATAAATTTTCTTAGGCTTGTGAAAAAAAAACTAAAAATGTCAACCAAGTGGGGAAGGATCCCTTGTTTGGATATATGGTGTTAGTTAAATGAGATCTATACAGCGATTATTTCACACCCATAGTACCCCTCTGAGTCACGCTTCACCTACGAATCGAACCCGGGTGCCACCAAGCCAAGCTTGGTTCCCCAACGCACTTTTAGGTTTCCAACCACAAATGTTTGGATGACCTATCAGAGCATTTGTTGGTCATGTGATTGTAAATTAATTTATACATCAAAAAGCCAATGTTTGGTCCACTTCTATTTGAGCATGTCCGTCGAATGTTTATCCCTAGAGACAGACAACATAGACTGTTGCATTCTTGTAATTCATCATCCAACCATCTTCTAGAATGAAGCTGTCAATTTCTATACTCGGTCTTCTAAGAAATTGTAAAGTATGTTCATTATTGGAAGGAGGTGTCATAGAAATGTTTATTATGTTTTCCATTTTCCAGTAATCAATCACCACTCTCCCAAGTAAGTATACCCCTAACCTTGAGCATGACAATCCTACGACATGGCTGGAATATATAAGCTTGAGAAATTTTAAATTTATCTAACCCTACAAGAATGATCCCCAGCAACAAAATGTTTCATGACCAAACATGTAAATTTGTAGAAAATTTTATTATCCTGATGTGAACTTTCTTGAAAAAAAAAAGCAAAAGGTGTGATGGTTTCTGCATTGAAATCTTGAGAGGCCACCACATGGATCTATCCGCATAAGTTTCTTTTCTGAAAGGGGTACTAACTAGGCTTATGCATCAAAATGATGCATATAGAATTATAGATACATCTGGAAATAAACCCACAAATTGGCAATCCTTAAGACAAGACAGCTACGTAGATATTGCACGCAAGAAGATTATTAGTTTGGTGAGATAAGAATTGCAAAGAAGGAAGCGCATAACGGAGCTAATCAGGACCGGTGTCTTTTTCCGGTGTTGTATATGTCACAGTGCACAAAATTGTAAACAAAACACACATAATACGCATGCATTCGTTACGGCCGTTTGGAGTAGATCAATCGATGCAGCTACAACATGCACACGTACGTAGCTATCTATCACCAACGAACTATAGTCAGTCCCATTATTGCTCTTACTTGGCCTAGGTAGCTTGATGACATCGACATGCATGGCATCGCAATGTCAATGGTGTCATGGCATGTCATGCAAAATGTAACAACAACCACCAAGGAGTCAATAATATAGGGCGCCTACGACTTGGAATCTGGTGGCGGAATTATATTTGATACATTTCATGTGTAATGTGTTGTAGACTAGGAGTTCGTCATAACAGGTTTTGGATATCTCACATGTAACATACTAGGCCAGATTTTAATTTTGGGTAGAGATGGGACAATTTCCTTGAAATACTATTTTTTGCATGGAGCATATCCGACACTAGTCGGGAAGAGAATCGACATACATGATTAGATACAAACGACAACCCTATTGTTTCCATTTTCGGCTCAAGTATGAGTTCATGTTGTGGTCCCCGGTCGACTCACCGAAGAAGAAGAATGATAACTTCCTACAATAGTTACCTCACAGTTACACCTGCCCATATTACAGAATTATAAGGACTAATCACTATTACACACCAACTCAATTATATTTTTTTTAGAAAAGGAGGACAACTCTTGGGACCTTTTCCACATAGTGAGATTGAAGCAATATGATCCCACTATTATCATCTGTCAACAGCTTGATGTCCAAGATAACATCAGCTACTCCTAGATTCTTCATCTCAAAACAGCGATATAAGAAATGCTTACCTTTCTTGATTAAATCAAGATTGGTCCCAAAGATCAATATGTCGTTGGCATATAAACATAGAATAACTCCCTCGCCCCCACCATGGTGATAGTACACAAACTTCCTAGCTTCGTTTACAACAAAGCCTTCAGCAGTCAAAGTCCTTTCGAACTTCCCATGCCATTTCTTAGGTGCTTGCTTGAGGCCGTATAATGACTTCAATAACTTGCACACATTGCCTTCCTGGTAGGGTACTACAAAACCATCTAGCTTCTCCATATAAATTTCCTCGTCCAACTCTCCATTAAAGAAAATCGTATTAACATCCATTTGATGAACGATAAGACCGTGTGAGGCAACCAATGAAAGTAGCACACGTATAGTGCCATAGGTGAGTAAGTATCGAAAAAGTCCTCACCTTTTTTCTGGTTGTAAACCTTGGCCACAAGTCTTTCCTTGTACTTTTTCAATTGTACCATCATGCCTAAAGTTTTTTTTTGAACACCCACTTACATCCTACATGTTTGCACTCATAAGGACGATCAGTGATCTCCCAAGTTCCGTTAGCCAAGATGGAATCCATCTCGCAACAAACAGTTACCTTCCAGTAGTCAGCATCAAGAGATGCATAGGCTTCTGAATTAGTTCTGGGTGTGTCATCCACGAGGTACACAATCAAACCATTACCAAAGGACTTTGCAGTTCTCTATCTCTTGCTCCTTATCAGAATTTCATTGTCATTCTTCTCAGGATTCTCGACGTGTTCTATCGGAATGGTGGGTTCAGGAATCTCAGCTAATTCCTGAATGGAGGAAGCAGGTATCTCCTGATTCGATGAGCTAGTCACATCCTTCATAGGGAATATGTTCTCAAAGAAAGTCGCATCATTCGACTCCATAATCGAACCAACATGCATGTCGGATACCTCGAATTTTACTACCAAGAATCTATAGTCAATGCTATAAAAAGCATAACCCAGAAGAACACAGTCTACGGTTTTTGGTCCGAGCTTACGCTTCTTGGGAATTGGTATATTGACTTTCGCCAAACAACCACAAGTTCGTAGGTAAGAGAGTTTCAACATTTTCCTTTCCCATTCCTCAAATGAAGTAATGGTTTTATTCTTTGTGGAAACTCGGTTTAGGACATGACATGCAGTCATTAGCGCCTCCCCCCACCATGCCTTGGAGAGACCCGAAGTATATAATATGGCGTTAACCAAATCAGATAGAGCTCTTTCTTCCAGTCACCCCATTTGACTGAGTTGAGTAGGGAGGCGTCATCTCATGAATAATACCGTGTTCAGCAAAAAAAGAATTAAACTCGTTGGAAAAGTACTCTCCACCACGATCATACCTAAGCCGTTTAATTTTACGATCAAGTTAGTTCTCTGCTTCGGTCTTATAGTTCTTGAAGTAAGTTAAAACTTTATCTTTAGATTTCAGAAGATACATATAGAAATATCTAGTGGAGTCATCAATAAGTGTCGTGAAATATTTATTTCTACCTTTTGTCAATACGCCATTCATCTCACAAAGATGAAAATGTATAAGCTCTAGTTGTGTCAAGACTCTTGCCTCCGCGGTCTTATGGGACTTGCGAGGTTTCTTAGCTTGAACACACACTTGACATTTGGAACCTTTGATATTATTGAATTTTGGAATTAAACTCATATTGCTAATCACTTCATGCAGCCAAAATTAATATGTCAAAGTCGTGAATGCCAAACATTAGAATCATTATCGTAGCAAACATGATTAATAACTTTTGTGCAAATATCTGACAAGGATAAGAGGAACAAGCCTCCGCACTCATAACCTTTACCAATAAATTGTCCATCCTTGGAAATTACAACTATATTAGACTAGAAAAGCAACTTAAAACCATCTTGACCCAGACGTGAACCACTAACGAGATTCTTATTGATGGAGGGCACATGATGAACGTTCTTCAGGTGTACGATATTCCCCAAAGTAAACTTCAGATCGATCGTACCAATACCACGAACAGTAGCATATGACCCGTTCCCATCAGCACGGGGGGAAGACCCTCTGACCTGGTAAGAAGAGAACATGGAAGCATCAGCACACACATGTACATTGGCACCTATATCAATTAACCATTCCGGAGTATGAAAAACTGAAAGAATAGTAAGAACTATACCGTACCCAGTATCCTTCATCTTAGTGTCAATGACAATATTAGCGGTCTTGCCGCTTTTCTCCAGCTGTTGCATCTCATGTCGTTTAGGACACCTTGGAACCCAATGAGTTGGGTCACCACAAACATGGCAGTACCCCTTCCTCTTCTTGAAGTTGGTAGAGTGCGACGGCTTAAACTTGCCAACGGGTTTGCCTTTAAACTCGAATTTCTTTTTGTTATATTTAGGCTTGTTGGGCGGTAGAGAAACTACCTCGCCAAGCCGAGCACGTGTATCCTTTGCTCTCGCCTTCTCTTCCACATCAAGAGATCCGATGAGGTACGAAACGGAAAACTCCTTCTCTTGTGTTTCAGAGAAGTAGCAAAGGTGCTCCATGAAGATGGAAGCTTGGCAATAATGCCTCCGGCCACAAATTTGTCCGGTAACATACACTTAAAGTGCTCAACTTGTTTAGCGAGTGATTGTATCTCATGATCCTATTGAACAACAGAACGCTCATCAGTCATCCTGTAGTCATAGAATTGTTCCGTGACGTACAGCTCGCCGCTAGCATCCGAGGCCCCAAATTTGGCCTCGAGTGCAGTCCACATGTCCTTACCTTTATCAAACCATATATAGGGATTCACAATGGAATCGTCAATAATACCGAGAGGACACTTTTAAACATAGTGTCGGTTCTCTCAAAAGCATACAGTTGTGCAGGATTGAGATTGCTCTCGTACTAAAAAAACCATCAGGGCAGCTAATGCACCTTAACCAGACCTGTGCTTCTATGTACTCACTCCGTCCCAAATTAGATACATGTATTTCAGCGACACTTATTTTGAAATGGAGCGAGTGCTACACATTTGCGCGTTTCCTTCTCTTGTCAAGTCTATCATCAACCTTTTACCACCATCAACTTCTTTATTTTTTGAAGAGAGCTTTACCACAGTTTTGAACGGTTCTAGTTAAAATGAGAGGCAAATACCAGTGGCCAAATGCAACCATTCCAAAAAAAAGAAGTCCTTAAAAAGTGCTCCCTCCATTTAAAAATACATGACTTCCATGTTTTCAAATATGGATATATAATACATGAGTTTCATGTGTTCAAATATGGATATATGTAGACACTAAAACATGTCCACGTACATTCATATTTAGACAAACTGAGGGAGTACATGATTTTCATTTAATCCAAATATAGATGTATTTAAATATGTTTAAATGTCTACGATGGGAGTCATGCATTTTTTAAAGGAGGAAGAGAGATGCATGTATTGGTAACTGAAGAGTTCAACTGGAAACCAGCCCTGGGGTACTTTGTTTTCTACCCATATCACGAAAAGACTGGAGCTTGCAGGCTGCAGCAATAGAATAAGCATAGTTGTTTTACAACTGGATCGATACAACATCTCAAAAGATCTTATTCTTTAATCTCCAACAAATAGTACAATACCACTAGTTACTTTATAGGTTTGGTCAGCTGATAAGAGAATAAACGAGAAAAATACAATTCCTCCTCAGAGCATACTGCTTCAGTCCAACAAGAAGCCGGCCAACGACAAGTTTCAAATCATGGTGCTCGTCCCCATCTTTCTTCCTCATAATCTGTTGTTCTTCATCAGCTCCACAAATTCACCAAAAGCTGCAGCACCAAAAGAATAAAAATGTCACATATTGACCACTATGAAAGAAACTAATCACTTGCCTTACAAAATCTGTATTGTGTGCATGTAGTAGCCAAGGAGTTGTACGTACCCAAGTCCGAGTCGTGTGGCCCCGGGGAAGACTCCGGATGATACTGAAGAGACATAAGCTTCATCTTAGGGAACGCAAGACCAGCACAGCTCTGGTCATTTAGATTGATGTGTGTCACTTGCACTCCTTCCGGGAGTGATTCAGGGTCCACAGCATAATTATGATTCTGCATAGCAAATCAAATGTTACACCCAGGTGCTCATGACTACATGGACTCATATGTGGGGATCTACTAGCACAGTTTGACAGTCTGGTCAATAGCTAATAAAATAACACCAAATAATGCACTATACCAGGTATCAGCTCATAAGCAGTAAAACCCACAGCTGGTAATGAATAATCAAACTAACCTAAGAATCTTTAGAAATATCAAGGTTCGATCAGCGACCTATGCTGAAAGTTTAGGCTTTTGTGGTTCGTAGACCAAAACCCAAGCAAATAAGACCACACAGCAACCTTAGACTCAAGTAATGTTCTTCTTAGCTAACTCAGCATTATAAGATGGCAAAATATGCCCATATTAAACCAGCCAAATAAACTAGCTGAAAAGTTAACCAAAATATAAACCCAACTACCTGACTACTGTCAACTTTCCGTTCAAGATGTTCAAGAGTAATGATTTATGATTATTTCGATGATTTGGCTTCAGTCTTATGCCAAATACATCCAAAATCTTGTACCTGCAGCGACCAAATCTTTTGAGCTTTGACCATCTTCGTAAAAACCATGGTTGACCATAACCAAATGGCCATAATTTATCGTTTGCTACAAAGTAATTAATGAAGAACAGATTTAACTGTTCAAGCCTTGAAACAAAGATGCCCAAGTCGTACATACTCCCTCCGTCTCAAATTAATTGTCTCAAAGTTTGACAAAAGTGGATGTATCTGGACATAATTTAGTGTTAGATACATCCACTTTTGTCAAACTTTGTGACATTCGAGACGGAGGGAGTACTATAATCACTATGCCAAAGATGACAAACATTCAGAAAGATAAGAGTCAGAAGTCTTATAAAGCTTTTTCCAGAAACTTAGCCTTTCACAATCTACAGGCCTCCATAGTCCCCTGTTCTAGTTTCAGTGTCTTAATTTAGTAAGGTTCCTAAGATAAAAGTCTAAGCTGAAAGATAAGTAAAGAAAAGAGTTGCTTGGCTTTGACATAAAGCTAACTTTTACAACAAATATTAGCTTAAGCTAAGCTAAGAAGTCCGCAACAGATATTTAATATTAAGTCACATGACCTATCACAGAACACAAATGATCAAGGTTAATTTCTGAGCATCTTAAGAAAAAAGCTTTACAAACCTGTGCACTGATGTCCACACGTCCAGTCCTGTTGTCACGAACAGGATGGTTTCCTCCGTGATGACCAAATTTCATTTTAAATGTCTTCCCACCGAGAGCCTGCCCAATCAATTGATGGCCCATGCAGATGCCAAATACTGGGGCCTTCCCTACTATTTCTTGTACAGTTTTCACAGCATATGGAACTGCAGCTGGATCACCAGGGCCATTGCTAAAAAGGACTCCGTCAGGCTTCAAATTAAGTACCTCTGAAGCAGGCCAGCTTGCTGGAACAACTGTTATTTTGCATCCATATGAAGCCAGGCGTCTCAAAATGTTATGCTTGACTCCGAAATCGTACGCAACAACCTATATAATTGAAAACATAAAAATTGTTAGGTAAAAGATTTTTCTTGGGTTATCTATGAAAGCCTGAGTCATACTGACATGAAAAGTTTCACTTGACTGCTTGTTGTTGAATTCCCATCCTGAACCAGTTTTGTCTGCCCATTCATAAGGAGCATCACAAGAAACATCACTTATCAAATCAACACCTGCAGAACAGCACCACCAAAGTTTCGTGTTACGCCACAAATAGCATCAGTATAGTAAAGATCAATGAATAGCACTTAAACGATCAGTAATCTGTGAAGAAATTCTGATGTAATAAGTAAAAAACAACATACAGTAAAATCCCTCCTATTCCAAGCTAATTTCTTTATATCCCAAGCCAGTACAGAATATTATGAATATGTACAGGTAGTTTCTAACCAATGAAATACCCTCAGCTATAACCAATAAAAGAACTTACTGCAAACCATTTTATAAATAAGACTCCATAAGACAAAGAAGAAAAAAAAAAGTAGATATATTACTTACGGATAACTATAGCAATTGAAATATTACATTACAACGTTATAATAGCTTATAGGAAGCTTAACATACCAACAATTTTGTAACTTTTTGCCATTTCCAATAATTCTTCATCTTTGCGAGACTGGTCAGTACTCAGGACACCAATGAGACTACCATCTTCTCTTAACCTGCGTGTTATTGCACGTGTGTCCACATCGTCTGCAGAGTGCAAACAAGGAAAAATCCATGATGGATAGATAATTCAAACTACAAGAAATAGTATGATGACATATACTTACATATGCCCATAATGTTCCTCTTTCTCAAATATTCATCAAGTGTCTCTATGGACCTCCAGTTGGAAGTACTGGAAGAAGGAAACAGAAAGTGAGTATACACATGGTTTTTTTTTAGTTTCTTCCTGTCCCAAACAGAAATGCTTACCTTATGCTTAGGTTTCGTATGATTAAGCCACCCAGGAAACATTTTATGGATTCCTCGTCATCTACAAGAGGGTCCCAATAATATTAACCATTAATTTGTCAACAGAGTAGTAGCTGCTGTCTCTTGGATTTAGAAATTGCATACCAGGGTTAACACCGGTGTTCCCAATATGAGGACAGGTCATCAAAACGAACTGACCAGCATAGCTAGGGTCGGTCAAAATCTCCTGATACCTGTGTTCAGGTGCCATACATGCAAGTCACATTTCCAACAGAAAAGCAGTTGCTTAAAATTTAAGAACTTCCTGACAACAAAACCTATCAAGGTTGACCCTGGGATAGTAGGATTGGAACATTAAAACAAGTCAAGGTTGATACGTAAGCTGGTATCAGTAGAGCTAGCACTATCACATTACAGCGGTCAGGCATGGGAGAGTAAGTACTAAATAAACATAGATTTGGTAAGCATAGCTTCACTTTCATTCAGGAAAAAGACAGTGAATCTAAATATGCAGACAAAGCGACAGCAGCAGCGGCTAAGCATAGAAGTTATAAAGAAACTGAATGAATTTCATTACCCTGTCAATGAGGTATTGAAAACCACCTCGCCGACCTGCGTCCCGGTAGCACCGAACGACTTGGCATTCCAGACGGAGCCATCCTCGAGAACGAGGCGAGCGTCGCTAAGCTTCCAGGGTCTCTGCATCGTCGCCGCCCCCTGGTTCGCCGTTGGGTTCGCGACGGAGCAGCAGACCAAGGGCGTCTTGGCCGTCGTCGTCCTCCCCACGGCGACCCGGCCATGCTGGCCAAGCCCGAGGGAGGGCGGCGCAAGGGAGATTTGCCGGCGGACGGCGCCAACGGCCGGCCGGGCAGGGAGGGGGCGCGTCTGGGGAAGCATGATGAAGTAGGGCAGAGAGCTCAGGTCGGCACGGGGAGAGGTTGCGGCTGGGTGTGGGATGCTCTCACCGCCGCCGCCGCCGCTTTCGTTAGGGTTTTGATTTGAGAGGTTTACGTCCGCCGCTCGCTCAAAAGAGTAGGGTGAGGGGGGATTATAGTACTAGTACTATCGTCTTCGTATCTTGTTGTGGGGCGACCGACGGATACGGATCGTTTTCACTGTTTTTTCAACCCGACAGGGAGACAAATGTGTCGTAATGCACTGCACGAATATTGTCGAATACACTACACAAGCATTATGTGCACATAAACTACTTTTTCCTGAATCTAATTATGTGCATTATGTACACTTCTTATACCGTGTATACATTGGGAGCCTAAGGTGAATGAAAATTGACTGCGTCGTCTACTTTATGAGACGATTTTTTAGGTACATCCTTTATTTCTCTTTAACTGAATTCTGATCACTGGAAAATACAGACTCTCACACATACTACAAGTTTTGTGCCGTGAAGTTTGTCTATATAATCGAGACTTTTCACACATACTACAAAGTTTGGTGTACAGAAATTGCTCACATCTGGCGTGGAGGATACACGTACAGATGTACCAGTATGCAGCAGCCAACATCAAGCCACAATAGTGGGCAGACCGCTTGCTCCAATCAACCACCCTCTCTCGTGACTCGTGGCCAAATTCCACCACTAGTTTCTCGAAGAAAGCAACACATATATATTGACCAAACTTCATCCGAATCCAGGTTCTGATCCTAATCACTTTGCAAGAACAGATAAGACTGGCATCAACACTGGCTGCTCAGGTACAGTGCTTTGATCATGAAACATCTGTCTGAACTCTAGAGCAGTCATCTTCATCAAAGTAGAACAGCAAGCTCTGTTTTGATTAGGCCATCTACAAAAGCAAAGAAACAATGATTTGTCTTTTCTTTTTCTTTTTTTGGAATAACCTCGTTTCCTCATAAAGGCCTGGATTCTAGTCTGCCAAAGGATCTCAGCAGACATAACAGTAAGCATGGCACTTGCTTACCTCCGGAGGACAAACAATGATGAAGCAAACTAATCACCCATAATAGTGACAACGTTCATAACTCACAAGAGATCTTCTATATCATATCCCTCCGTTAATGCTCTCTCAGATACTTCCCTCTGCACAGTGAGCGATGGAGAGGTCATTGTTACACACCAATGAAGGGTGGCTGAATTGTTAACCTACATAGTCCAAGACATGTCCAGTACAACCCTCATTGTACTCATATCGTAATTCGAAAAAGTTCAGCTCAATATAATTTCGATATGAGGTTGAATATTGTGCGTAAGCTCAGGACAACTGATCACTTGGCATTTGGCAATGGCTCCAAAGATAATAAAGTTTTGTTAGACTACTAACCTGTATCTGCGAGGTGATGCATCCAGCGCCCTATTTCAAATTTCACGACATTAGCAATAAATATCCGAATATCACAGAAAGTATAACTGCGGAAATCTGAGAAATAAATAATGCATACCTGAAATTGCTTCACCACCCAAGATACATCGCTCCAGGTTTTTGTTTCAATGTCCTCCCATAGTAAAGGTGCTTCAACTTTCTCCACATGCTGGATAAGCCTTAAGCTGCCTGTTATATGATATATTGTTGTCAGAGAAGCACGGGTCATGCTGAGAACAGGATCATGATGTTCCAGCAGGCACACACTCCTGGTTCGAAGAATCCAAGAAGACTTCTTACTTGTAACAAAGGCTTCTTCCCAGAGTTCACGCTTGGACCATGACGGTGACACCTCAAGAACGGGGATCCCAAGATCATGGCATACCCTATTCGAAAGAAATAAAACTTGTGTTACAAGAGGTCAGCATTTGGCATCGTGTCCAGCAAACATGTTCAAGCATCAGACGTCCTAATGATGGTTTCTTTTAGCGAGAAGTTATAGGGCATATCCCAGGTACCTATAATAGTATGGTTGCTAGTGTAAATTTGTGAGATGAAAGCTAGCGCACCAAAAGGAAACATGAGTTTGTTTTCCAGCAATTTTATATCAAAAATTTCCTCCACTATCCGGTCTATTCAAAGAATATACTCCCTCCGTATCAAAATATAAGATGTTTTAGCATTTTGTAGATATAATGTATCTAGACATGTTTTAGTGTGTAGATTCATATGCATCTTACACTAAAACATCTCTAGGTACATATTGTTTAAGAAATGCTAAAACATCTTACATTTCGATACGGAGGGAGTAGAATTTAGAGCAAGCAGATAAGACTTACCCTATCACTATCTGGCGCATAATTCCAGGGAGAATGCCGTCACTTAGTGGAGCGGTTTGTACTTCAAACCTATTCGTCGCCGTTTGAACGAACAAGGGTTCATTTGACAGATATTCCTCCTGCAGAGATGTTAAAAGTATAAAATAAAAACAAACATTGTCTAAATAACAGAACTGGAATATTTATCTTGATAAGGCAGAGTATATAATGTGCAAATCATACAGTGTACGTACTACAAGACAGTTGAAAGTAAGAAGTTTCCCCTAATAGCATGAGAGTAAAATCAGTACTGACATATCAATGGAACTTGAGAAGTATAAATTTCCTTTCACCATCTTAAAATCAATGCAAAAGAAGATGCCACGACCACCCTTTTAACCTAATCAACTCAAACATCACAACCCAGAGTATGATGACATGAAAACCTCTGCAGAATGGTGTAGAACACAGACATGAACCTTGTACCAATTAGAATTGCTGCTAAGAAAATTTGAGAGGGTGCCACACTTGTGCATTGCAACTATACAGATGGAATTTTTTCCAATTTCAGGCGAGTAGTTTATTTCTCTGTTTTCGGTGTACATAATAATCATGAGACCAATTTTAACTTGTATGCATTGCAAGAAATCTGAATCTTTCCCACTGCCGTTGAGGTGAAAACTTCTTTTACCTTCTGGCAAATTACGAAGAAGTTTGTAACGCTGCCTTCAAGAATATGATCCCCGTCGTTAGTCAGCAAGAGCTCAGTGGCTCCAGGAGGCCTCATCTTCTCCATACTCTTCCTCATCCTGGCCCAGGGCGCGTACTTGGCGGCGGCAGCCTGCCTTCCGCTCCCGGCAACGGCAAGCCTCGCCCCGGCGTCTCCGAACACCGGCGGCACGTACACACCCAGGTGGACGCAGACCTCCAGCCCCTCCATCGCCCCACCAGCTCGAACCAACGCCGTGAGCGCCATGTCCTCCCCCGAGCAGCACTCCCCAGGCGCCAGCATCCGCCTCCGCATCTCGCGGACGCCGACCCGCACGGACTGGTTGACGAGAGGCTCGATGGAGGCTATGGAGAGGGTACGTGGCGGAGGGACCGGGAGACCGAGGAGGTGGGGGTGGGAGTGGGCGAGGATGCGCGCGGAGTCGGCGAGCCGGAGGAGGTGTCGGGGCCACCAGAGGAGATGGCCGGCCGAGGATGCGCGCGCGGTGGTGTAGGCGCCCGGGGTGGACTCGAGGAAGGCGGCCACGGAAAGAGGAGCGTGCGGGAAGATGGCGCCGTCCGCGACCAGAACAGCGGGCGGCGACATGGCCGGAGTTGCTGGTGAGACTGGCAAGGAGGATGTTGATTATGGGCTGCCAAAAATCGTAGTGATGGGCCTAGTTCGTGCTCTTCTTAATGTCCATTTACAATTCTTTGTGTAGCCACTAGCCAGTAGCCACCGTGTGGACGATAGCCCTAGCCATACTCCCGGCCAGGGGAGCTCCTATGTATCGCCGGCGAGTCGGATCGGTGACTCGCCCGCGCCTTCCTCGTGCTGCCCAGTGCCCACTCGCTCAGCCTGTACGCGTTACATGGCCTTGGCGCTGGCCCAGCAAATGTGTCTGCGCTAAACACAGCAATCGAGCGTCCAGGCCATGCTCACGTTCGTTTTCTTTCTCAGCGCTTTTTTCTCACTTTTGTTCTCTGTTTGCTGTTTGTTCCTGAAAAATGGATTCGTTTTTTTAATGTCTAAAAAAGAAGAACATTTAGATTTGCACAAGTTTAGAGTTTAAAAATAATGACTCTTTTTTTGAAATGAACAAAAAGGTAGATCAGAAAAACCTGTAGAAATGAATATTTTTTTTGTAGTGGACGTTTTCTTAAATGGGAAATTTTTTAAATGGTAATTTTTTATTGAATAGTTTTTTTATTGTGAACAATTTTTTAAAATTAACAAACAAAAATACCGTGAAAAAAAATAATAACGAACCAAAAATATGAGTGAAAAAAAAGGGCAAGAGGCAACAAAGAACGAAACCCACCCAAGCAAATCCCCGCGATCATCTAGATCTTCTCCCCCTTTGGCATCAGGATACAAAAAAGAGAAAAGAGAGAGCTACGTCCCATGGAGCAAACTCTAGGCCTGGGTGTCCTCTTCTTCCTCTTCCTCTTCATTCTCGGTAACATCCTCCATGTCCTCGTCATCATCCACGCCGATATCCCAGTCAACGTCGCGGTTGTTCCAATTCTTGTATGGAATCCTGGCAGGAGGAAGAGGTGGCACATTGGGAACCTGGAGAGCTGTCATGATGTGGTGCTGGTTCTCTAGGATGTTGCGGCGCTCCACATAGGCACTGTAGTTCTCCTTGTGGAGGCACACATTCATGCACAACACCTTCTCAATTGCACGAACAAGCCATGAGCGCTTCTTCTTGCCAGGGGGAGGAGGACGCATGCGAGGATCACGGTGGCCCTGACCTGTGGCACCCACATCATGTGCAGCCTGCTGGGTGTGAGCGGCCTTCTTGTACAGCGTGACATCCTTGTGGTCTTCACAGTCTAGCTCCAGGTCCTGACGAAGTGCCTCGGGATAGCGAGCCTTGATTAGCTTCATGATGTACGGGGCATACGGGGGCACTTTGCGGTGGAAGAGAGCAAAGTGGATCTCATTGAATATGAAATCCATCACATCAACCTTGTGGGCCTCCATGTCGGTCATGTCACCCTCAGTGAAGGTCAGGTAGGCGTGGTACATGAGGTTGACCAAGCCACCACGAATAGCATCATTATTGCCACCACTTGGGGCAATAGACTCCCTGAACATACGCAACAGGATGTCATATATGGGAAATAGCCCTTTGGCCGAGCCAATCTGTCGGGGGGTTACCCCCGAGTAGGGTAAAAGGCAAGTGATAAGGGCAAGATCAGAAGAGGATGTTTGGCCGAGTAGCCGGCTACCCGGTACTTGCTACCCGGTCGACTGCTACTCGGTCCTACACATAGATGGCCAGAAGGACGAATCAAGAAAGTTATGTTCCTCTGAGTAGAAGAGTTGGCCCGAGTAGAAATGGCGGGATCCTACTCGGGCTAGAAGTCAAAGGAGCCGTTCTGACATAGGATCCCGCGTATCCCAGGTCCGTACTTTGGCACTGTTCACGGCATTGTTCATCTGAGGACGGCGTGCCTGACAGCGACAGTGTGTCAGCAAGGCGTCGCAGGATAGGGGGGACCTACTCTGTGTTCATGGCAGTGATAACAGATCGGTTACTTGGTTTTGCCCAACGACTTTCCGCACCGGACAAACTTAGAAGCCAAAGCTGTCAGCGGGAGCTCGGAAGAAGGACGGTGTGCACACTATGTCGACATCTGTTTGTATTTGGCTGTGTCCGGCTGGGAACCAAGTATATAAGGTGCCCTGCCCCCTCCTGCGCGAGGGATCCCAGAACCGGTTCACATTCTTGACCTAGTTGCTTGCGTAGAGAGAAGGGTGGCTACTCGGTAGCAAGAACATTTGTACTGTGGCTACTCGGAGAAACACTAATATACAGAGAGAAAGGCAGGAGTAGGGGTTTTACCTCCTCACGAGGGCCCTGAACCTGGGTAGATCGTGTTGTTTGCGGTGCTTGTTCCATACTTCACGCGGCTACTCGTCGCGTGATCCCTCCCTGAGCGCCTCCAGCGTCCTTCGTCCCCACAACTTTAGCCATCCTATGGCATCTGCCGTGACACCACCACGACAGTTGGCGCCCACCGTGGGGCAACCAGCGGCGCTGGCTGGAGTTTCCGTTCGGACGGGATCGATTTCGGCTACCGGAGAGCGCGTGGTTTGCGGCCTCGTCCACAGATTCGGCTCCTTCGACTTCGTCACCGACAACGCCGGCGATCTCGGCGGCAGGGCCATGCCGGAGGGCGGCTCGGTGCTTTCTTTCGGCGCGCACCTCGTCTACGTCGCCACCGTCATCGACCGCGAGTACCCCGAGCTGGTGCATGTCGCGGAAGATCCACCTGCCGTCATCGCCGCACGCGGGAGGCCGTTGAGCCGCTCTGCGAACGTCGCGGAGGTGATGATGACCGGCCCTGCTGCTACGCCGGGAAGGGCGCGGCTGCTTCCGCTGCGGGCGTCATCGAGGATCTCGCTGGCCCGAGTGCTGGCGGGAAGACGCACAAGCCTTACGAGAAGGAGTGCAACCTTCCCCTTTCCACTACTCCAACAATCCCTGCGTCCGCTGCGCGGACGGGTATGCCGCCTCCCACTGATCTCGAGCTCCTGACCATGAAGGCGCAGCTCGACCGGCAGCGCCAGGAGCTGCTCGCTGAGCAGGCGGAGTTGGAGAAGATTAGGCTAGAGCTTAGCCTAGATCAGATTGAGTACAACAAGGCTCACGGTTTTACACCGGTTGTTAGGAGAGCTAGCAAAGTAGGTGCTACGCGTCGCAACCTAGGCGCCGAGATGGCAACGGTTGTAGAGGCTCCCAGTCAGTCCGCCACCGCAAACACCTCCACTAGACCCAGATACAGCACACCCGCCAAAACACTAAGAGCTGCTGAGGCCGTAGCTGCCGAGTTGCCGCATCTAGCTGGCGACGCGCGCGTTAGGCAGCAGGAGAGGCTAAACGAGCTGGTGCTAGAGGCTGCTAGGCAGAACGAGGAGTTCCGGAAAGCCAACCCGGGTGCTAGAGCTTCTCAGGTCATCAGGCTTCGTCACCGCATCCTAGCCGTGAGAGAAGCCGGAGTGGGCATTCCGGCAAGGGTAGGCAGATGCAGGTGTACGACCCGGCTGTCGCCGCGAAACAGCTCGCTGTGCCGCGACAGTCCGGTCAGAAACACAACACTGCAGGAGCAGGCTTTCAAGCCCATAAAGCTCAAAGCCAGGCCCGAGATGGAGAGCGCCCAGGCCCTTCTCAGCATCCAGTTGCTCAGCCTACTCGGCAGAGGCAGCAGCCGCGTGCGGTGGCGCCAGCCGCCAACCCGGTGGAGCAGCCTGCAGCTGTGCAGGTGGACAGATATGATGATGGCTACTCGGCCATGGGATTGGCTGGCTATGACATCCTGGATCGTATGGGCGAGCGCGTGCTGGCGCCTGGAGATGCAAGGCATCAGCTGGACCGGATCAGCTTGTCGGCACGACTCGAGAACACGGGACCTCTTTGCCCTGAGTGCTTTGGCCCGCGCATCATGAACGAGCCTTCCGTGAAGAACTTCCAGCTCGCAAGGGGCACCAAGAGCTACAATGGTAGCACCAAGCCAGAGGATTGGCTCAATGACTATGTCACCGCGGTTCATATCGCGAACGGCAACCGGAGATGGGCAGTACGGTACGTTCCGCAGATGCTAGAGGGTCCAGCTCGCACTTGGCTCAACAATTTGCCCAAGAACAGCATCAATTGCTGGCTGGATTTATCGGAAGCCTTCATCAGCAACTTCACCAGCACTTACAAGAGGCCGAATAGGCCGCAGCAGTTGTCAGCCTGCAAACAGCGAGAAGATGAGACAGACCGCGAGTACCTTACTCGGTGGAGCATATTGCGGAACACCTGCGAAGGTGTGAACAAGGCCCAAGCCATAACTTGGTTTGCGCAGGGTTGCAGGCATGGCAGTATGCTGTGGCAAAGGTTGCAGAGGGAGATGCCAAACACTCTGGCGGAGACCATCAAGATTGCGGATCAGTACGTACTCGGTGACCCTACTCAGCCCCTGATGGATTCCTCCGAGCCGAGAAGAAACTTCAACAACAACAAGCGCAACGAGTTCCGCAATAAGCGCAGGGGTGACCGAATAGATACTCGGTACGACCCTGAGGAAGTGAATGCAGTGGTTGTTGGAGCTGGGGGCAGCCAAAGGCAAAAACCTGCTGGAGCCTACGGGCAGAACCAGAACCAGGGCCAAGGCAGCAAGAAACCATACCGCGCTCCTCAGTCGGGTAGCGGCAACTCGGAACCGACAAGGAAGTTCGTCTTCGACGACATGAGGGATGGGCCATGCAGTTTCCATACTCATCACCCCTCGAGGCCTGCTAACCACACAACCCGACAATGCGAGTGGTGGGATCTGATCAGGAATGAAGGCTTGCCTCCTCCTCCTCCTCTGCCAGCTGCAAATGCCAATGTGCAGCCTGCTCGCGCACCCGCAGCTCGGCCTCCAGTGTTTCCGAGAAGAGAAAACGTGAATCAAGTGGCCTTAGGAGCCAACCGTCACTTCAACAATGAGGGCTACCGCAACAACAACAACAACCACAACCGCAACAACAACAGAGGCAACAACAACTACCAGGGCAACAACAACGGCAACAATGAGGGTGGAGGCCGCAACCAGTACCAAGAACACCACGAGAGCTACATGATCTTCACTTCTGAGCCCGTCGACAAGCAATCACAGCACAGGCGTGCCATGGAGGTCAATGCTGTGATCCCTGCTGTCCCTCACTACATGCATTGGTGCAACCAAGAGATCACGTGGTCCCGAGTAGATCATCCTAAGGTGATGCCCAACCCGGGAAGCTACGCCTTGGTGCTGGATCCAACCTTCCTGGGTCCTGAGAAGAATGTGAGGTTCAGCAAGGTACTGATCGACAACGGCATCAGCATCAACATTGTGTACAGAGACACACTCGAGAAGCTTGGGCTGGCCGAGAACATGCTGCTACCTAGCAAGACCACCTTCCATGGCATCGTGCCGGGAGTCTCGTGCAACCCGATTGGCCGAGTATGGATAGATGTGCTATTCGGCACCAGGGAGAACTGCCGCACAGAGAGCCTGCAGTTCGAGGTGGTTGATCACCAGAGCCCCTATCACGCTCTACTCGGTAGGCCTGCTCCGAGCAAGTTCATGGCTTCTACCCACACTGCGTATCTGAAGATGAAGATCCCAGGTCCCAATGGCGTGATTACCATCGCTGGTGATTACAAGAAGTCCATGGAGTGTGCCTCTGCTGGTTCTCAGTTGGCGGAGTCCATGGTGATTGCTGCCGAGAAGAAAAAGATGTACGAGGTGGTGGCTATGGCGCAATCCGCGCAAGCTGGCGCGCAGGTCGTGCCGAGTACCCAGCACGGGACCGCGTTCCAGGCATCTCAGGAGACAAAGAAGGTCCAGGTCGACCCTGAGTTCCCCGACCGCGTAGCCATCATTGGCTCTGGGTTGGCGGAGAAATAGGAAAGCGAGCTCATCCACTTCCTCCGTGAGAATCGGGACGTGTTCGCCTGGTCCAATGAAGATTTACCAGGAGTCCCGAGGGAGTTGGTTGAGCACTCGTTACATGTGCGTCCTGACGCCAAACCAGTGAAGCAGGCTATGCGCCGTTTCGAAGATGAGAGAAGGAAGGCCATTGGTGACCAGATCACCAAGCTGCTGATAAGCAATTTCATCATGGAGGTGCTGCATCCAGATTGGCTAGCCAACCCGGTCATGGTCGAGAAGAAGAAGGAGGACCCCAAAGCTGCTACTGCATGGCGCATGTGTGTCGACTACACCGACTTGAACAAAGCATGCCCCAAGGATCCTTTTCCGCTACCTCGTATCGATCAGGTGATCGATTCCACCGCTGGTTGCGAACTGCTGTCTTTCATAGATGCCTACTCTGGTTTTCACCAGGTAGCTCTCAATCCTGCTGATCAAATAAAGACTGCCTTCATTACCCCGTACGGGGCTTATTGCTATCGTGTCATGTGTTTCGGGTTGCGGAATGCGGGTGCTACTTATCAGCGGTGCATGCAGAAATGCTTGCACGATCAGCTCGGCAAGAATGTGCAGGTGTACGTAGATGACATTGTCATCAAAACGAATAAAACACATACTCTGCTTGCCGACCTTGAGGAAACCTTCGCTAACTTGCGCAAGTATAAAATGAAGCTGAACCCGAGTAAATGCACCTTTGGCGTCCCGGCTGGCAAGCTACTCGGCTTCCTGGTGTCTAGTCGGGGCATTGAAGCCAATCCTTCAAAGATAAAAGCTATCGAGAGCACGTCTCTGCCGAAATCCCCGAAGGATGTGCAAAAATTCACTGGTTGCTTGGCATCTCTGAGCCGTTTCCTGGGCCGAATGGGCGAGAAGGCCCTGCCTCTGTACCAGCTGATGAAGAAAAGTGACAAGTTCGTCTGGACTCCGCAAGCGGATGTGGCATTCAATGAGCTGAAGGCAATGCTGGGTAGCGCTCCCATCTTGGCTAGTCCGCTACCCAAGGAGCCAATGCTGTTGTACATTGCTGCATGGTCAGTGTGGTGATTGTGGTGGAACGAGAAGAAGAAGGCAAAAGTGTGCAGCGCCCAGTATACTACCTCAGTGAAGTGATGTGCAGCTCCAAGCAGAACTACCCGCATTACCAAAAAGATGACCTACGGCGTGTACCTGGGCGCCAAGAAGCTGAAGCATTATTTCCAAGAGCATCCTATCACTATTGTGAGCTCTGCTCCCATCTCGGATATCATGGGCAACAAGGAGGCGAGTGGCAGAGTAGCCAAGTGGGCGATCGAGCTGGCCGCGTATGCTCCCGCGTATGCGAGAAGAGAGGCCATCAAATCTCAAATCCTGGCAGAATTTCTGGTGGACTGGGCTGATGTCGCACCCGGACTTCTAGAGGATACTCACCGTACGAACTGATCAGTATTTTGGTTGGATTACGGGGCTTAACGGCTCCCGCGTCCCCTTACGGGTAGGCCAGCACTTATGTGCGACAACCAACCGTTACTGTTCACCGTCGATGTAAACTATCCTGTAGAAATCAGGACGCTACCATTGACGTACTTCATACCATACACACATGGTACGTCAACGGTTTTGAACAAAAGGATAACACAACATGCCTCTACGACACAAAAGATAGAAATAAAGTAGCAAATGGCCTTCACTAAGGCAGAAATAGCAAATACAGTCATCCAGAGGACACATGTCCCAACATAGCATTCATTACATCAGCGGAAGCATTCAAAGGGGTCTGGGTACAGACAAAATCCAAATAGGCTTAAGAAGCCGGAAACTGAAATAAAGACGGAGCCCATCCACGATGTCTCGGATCCTGCCCGGGTCCGCTAACTACTCGTCAGCAGCCTCGTCAAACTCCACGTAGTAGCCGTCACCTGGATCCTCGTAATCGTAGTCTGCGGAAACCACAGCCCTAAAGGGGTCAGTACATAGACGTACTGGCAAGCAAGACTCACAGTTCACCAAAGTATAGCCCGTCAACACAAGCACAGATGACTTGGGTTCAACGGAAAGAAAGGGGTATAAGATGCTGCAACTGGCTGCACTAACCAACTACAGAGATTCTATCACTTCCAACTATCAGAAAGGGGATAAGATCGAGTGTTGTAACCAACTGAAGGATAAATTCAAACAAACCCATCCTGGACCTCGCCCCTTATCCAAAGAAGCAATCCGAGGATAACTCACACAGTTGGATTAAGATGAAACAAGTTATTGTGACAATAATCCTATTACTAGTCAAATTGTAATCATGGGGTGTGAGATTGTGTATCATTAGGTTTAAGTTGTCCTGAGTACTTGTTAGCCAGTACTTTCACCAAGTAGTCCATAACCGCGGAAAACACGGCTTCTCGAGAAGATTATCCCTGCAGGGTTGCACCAATTTGGCCGTACACGTATGAATAACCCGCCAGATGGGATGCCTCCCACCAAGCGGGGCACTCAACACAACTCAACTCTTCTCCGCATCAAGCCCAAAGCACCTTGGGCGCACGGCTAATCAAGCCCCGAAGAAAAGGGACCCTCATAGCACTCTAAGACCGTGTCCCCCTATATGCCGACTACGAAAGTTCCACCCTGCGCTGGGCTCGCAAAAACATGCATGCGGCAAATAGAAAGCACGAACTAAATGAGATGATTTGGACGAGATGCGAATCGAATCAAATTGAGGGGGGCGCCCATACTCGCTTCCCACATGCGGGTAGTGCGCTCATCATGGATCAGTAGACAAGACCCTTTTCCTATTAGGGTCGACACTAGCAGGCCTCAAAACCACACAGGGCCTCCTGTCGGTGCCTTATCATCAAATTATTATTAACAGTATTATTAGCATGATTGATTGATTGATTAAACATCGAGCCCCCAGAACATAATGAGATATAGTAACTGAAAGTAACGGGTAACAGACTCGAGCAAAACAACCTAAGCATGCTAGTAAGACACTGGCTCAAGCAATAGGGTTGTAGGAGTGGTGGTTAGGCAATATCAGGGTTAAAGGATTCATGTGATAGGTTCGTAACAGAAACAACTACCACTAAGGCTAGCAAGAATAGACAACGGAAAGTATCGGTAACCAGGGTTGAAAGGAACATAATGGTTCATGTGAGTGATAACTTGCCTGCAAACTCAACAGCCGGGTACTGAGCTAGATCCTCAGAAGGGGTGCTGTAAAGGTCGTCTGCCTCAACGTCGTCGTCTATTCGAGAAGAAGCAAACAAACAAAACAGGAATGTAAACAATCATTTTCATGGCATTGTGCACAATCAAGATGATGCATGACAATTTAATAGTTGCATCAGAATAAACTAGCTAACATGATAACACAATTTAAATGGACCCCTATGCTAAAAGAGTTGCATATGGAAAAGGTCCATAGATTAAGTGGAACAAGTGATTTACAATTAATTATTATCTGATAGTTGTTATTATGATGCATGCATGATGGTAATAACAAAATAACAACAAATAACAATAATAGATGCAAAGGAAAAGGAATAAAACAAGTTTGGAAATTATTTATTAAGTTTGGAAAATTTGGTTACTTAAACATGTCACACAAACCATTATTGTTTTCATCAATTTAAAGTGTGCAAAACAATTAACAAAATTTATATTTGAAAAGAATATCAAATTTTAGTTGGATTACATGTTTCAAATATTGAAATTGGAATTTGGATTATTTAATTATGAATTAAACAATATTAAACAAGTTTTAAATGAATTTAAAACAAGTTTGAATTTAATTGAATTTTTATTTGTTCAAAACATGAATTCAAACTCACAATTGAAAAGTTCACACTTTGATGGTTTGAAAACATATTTTGCATGTTCAAAAATATTTTATATTAAGCAAGTTATGATTTTATCAAATTTAATTGAATTAAACAAGTATTAAATTATTTAGGCAATTTAAATTATTCAAACAATGAAACAAATTTTATATTTGAATAGGATATTCAAAATGGTATGAAAACCATATTTTATTTGCCTTATTTGGAATTAGTATGAATTATTTATGCATTATTACAAATTACATTTGGATTATTCAAATTTGAATTTTTAAATGCATTTTGAAAACTCAAAACAGAACACAAATGGAACAATTAAAAAGATCATGTAATTTTGAACAGAAAACATATATAACTTTTATTTATTAGACTTATAGATTAAAAGTTATTGATTTTTAAAGTTTAGTGCTTTATTCTGCCATTTAAAAGAAATAGAAATAAAACAGATTTGTTTTTAATCCTTTGCTACCGCCACTGGGTCTACCCCAGCCACTGCCAGGTGGGGCCGTGTGCGCGATAGAAATCTCGAAAAAGTTTTGCGGCCGCGGGGGATCGATCCCGCGAGCTCGCGGTTGCGTGCGCGTTCTCTGAACCACTACGGTGTTGCGTTCGCTCTGTCAGTACTAGCGATGCAGGGAGGATAACGTTGCAGATCTAGGCTTAACTGAAACTGCACGCGCTGGTTCTGAACTTGCGACAGCTAACTGAGATCGCCGGCGGGGAACAGCACGGTGGTGCTCTATCTGGAAGCGCGGGGTGTGTGTGCAACGAGTGCACGGAAGCGTGCGCAACCAAGGAGTGAGAGGGGGAGACCACGAGGCTCACCACCGTTCTGTAGAGGAAGCAGCGGGTCGTCGACGGCGAGCTGGGGCCGCGGCGGTGACGATGACGACGTCGTTGATCCCGTGCCCCTCCGAGCGAGCTACCGTGTCCAGAACGAAGAGGGAAAGGTGGCGATTTGATTCCCGTAGGCCGGAGGCTAGGTGGGGCAGCGAGGTGGCGGCGCCATGGTGATGTTCAGAGAGGTGGCCGCCGGTGAGAGATTCAGAGGTGGGGGGAAGTGGCGACAGAGAGAGAGGGTGGCGGCGCGGCGCGAGGAGCGAGGTCCTAGGGGCTAGGGTTAGGTGCGGGGTGCCCTAGGGGCTTCTTATAGGCGAGGAGAGCGAGGGGTGGCCGCCGGAGTCGCGGCGCGGTCGCGGTGGCGCTCTGCGATGCCTTCCGTACGGGGGAGAGATGATCTGCACGATTTGCGAAGCGGTAAGTTTAGGCTTAGGCGGGCTGGGCCGCGCGCGCGTAGGTTAGGTGGGTTGGGTAGCTGTTAGCTGCCGCGCGCGCTGCAGGTTTTCTTCTTTTTATTTTTCTGTTTTATTTTTTTTTGCTGAAACAGAATTTGGAAGAATTTGTTAAGGTTTTGGTTAATAAAAATTTCAGAAAAATTAGGTTAGGCTAACTAGGTAAATAGAAACCATATTCCAAGATTGGATTTCAAAAATTTGAGATTTAAAATGATGTTTGTATTTGAATCCAAATTTGGGAGATTTTAATATTAATGAACCCTTATTAAAAACAAGCATTTGAATAGGGTTACCCCTAGGGTTTAAAATGATTTTAAAGATTAAAAATAGTGTGGTGAACTTCATGGATTCAAGAGGTACTGAATTTGAAGGATTGGTTTGAATTGGAAAATGATTTAGAAATTATTGATTTGAATTAATTGATTGGATTAATGGTTTGATTAAAACCAACAATTTAATGAGTGCTTAACATGGAATAAAATGGTTGTTTTTATTTGTTATTTTTATTCCAAAAGTTGTAACAGATCAAGTATGAAAATAACCATTTGAAATTGTTTGAGTTTGATTATGAAAACAAGATAAAACAGATGCAAAACAATAGTAACAAATGCAAACAAATGATTAAACATGATGACATGATGCAATACTTGAAATAAAACAATAAATCAAACATTCTAAGGGGTATTTCATACTTGGGATGTTACAGCTGAGGTGCAGTATGAACCTCCTGCTCCAGTTTCCAATTACTGGAAGATGCACTTTGATGGCTCGAAGGTGAAGGAAGGCCTCGGTGCTGGCGTAGTGCTTACGTCACCCAAGCGAGATCAACTCAAGTATGTGCTGCAGATTCATTTCAAGGCGTCCAACAATGTTGCAGAGTACGAGGCCGCAGTGCACGGCTTGCGAGTAGCCAAGGAGGTTGGCGTGCAGCGCATTATATGCTATGGTGATTCGGATCTGGTGGTGCAGCAAGTCTCTGGCACTTGGGATGCTCTGGATGCTAACATGGCATCATACCGCTTCCTGGTACAGTCTATGACTGGATTCTTCGAAGGCTGCGAGTTCCAGCATATTCACCGAGCAGAGAATGAAGCAGCAGACGAGCTGTCTAAGTTGGGGTCTTCTCGGCAATCTATCCCGGCGGGAATTGCCTTGGAGCATTTAAGGAAGCCGTCCATCAAACCATCTCCCAACTCGGAATCCATATTTGTTCCTTCTCTGCCAAGTGAAGAATCCGTTCCCATGGAGATTGACTGGGAGAATGCAACAGAGAACCCGGGGACTACCACTCCTTACTCGGGGACTGCCACTCCTTACTCGGGGACTGCCACTCCCTACTCGGGGACTGCCACTCCTTACTCGGGGACTGCCACTCCATACTCGGGGACTGCTGTCCTTAGCCCGGGGACTGTCGCATTCATTGAGGATGTTCTTGCCAATCGTTCAGGGCTTCAGAGAAGTGCTCCCAACCCTAAAGAGCAGCCAGAGGTGCCTATCCCGATGGAAGTGGACGAACCAGTGTTTTCTACACGGGAGACACCGAGTTGGGCCATGCCCATATTATCCTTTCTAAAGGACGGCACTCTGCCAGAAGATGAGGTGATCGCAAGGCAGATTCAGAGAAGATCCAAGGGCTACACCATATTCAGAGATGTGCTGCACAAGAGAAGTGCCACCGGCGTGCTGCAACGCTGTGTGGACCTAGAAGAAGGAGGAGAAATTCTGTTGGAGATACATCAAGGAGAATGCGGGCACCACGCCTCTTCTCGGGCATTGGTCAAGAAGGCTTTTCGGCATGGCTTCTACTGGCTCACAGCTCTGCAGCAAGCTGAAGACATCGTGAGGAAGTGCAACGGCTGTCAGATGTTCGCGAGTAAGATCCACATGCCGGCTTCCGAGCTGAAAACCATTCCAATCACTTGGCCGTTTGCTGTTTGGTGTTTGGACATGGTTGGTCCCTTCAAGCCGGCTAGAGGCAACATGACTCACATCTTAGTCATGGTGGATAAGTTCACCAAGTGGATAGAAGTGAAGCCTATTCGGAAGTGCGATGGAGCTACGGCTGTGAAATTCTTAAAGGATGTGATCCTGAGATACGGCTATCCGCACAGCATCATCACGGACAACGGCACAAATTTTGCTGAGGGAGCAATGGTGCGGTTCTGCAGAGATAAGCATATCCTACTAGATGTCGCATCCATTGCGCATCCCGCCTCCAATGGGCAAGTGGAAAGAGCAAACGGCATGGTGCTAGCAGGCATAAAGCCAAGGCTGATTGAGCCACTGCTGAAAACACCTGGGTGTTGGTTAGACGATTTGCCAGCGGTGTTGTGGAGTCTAAGGACTACCCCTAACCGGTCAACCGGCTACACGCCATTCTTCTTGGTATACGGGGCTGAGGCCGTGTTGCCAATAGACTTAGAGCATGACTCCCCCCGAGTAACCCTCTACACTGAGGTGGAGGCGAGAGAAGCTCGAGAAGATGACGTTGACCTGCTCGAAGAAGCAAGAGAGCTTACTCTGTCACGTTCAGCTGTCTACCAGCAAAACCTGCGGCGTTATCATAGCCGAAAGGTGAACCCAAGGGTTTTCCGAGAAGGAGACATGGTCCTTAGGCTTGTGCAACGCACAACCGGGATGCACAAATTGTCTCCTCCATGGGAAGGGCCTTTCATTGTGAGCAAAGCGCTGCACAATGATGCCTATTATCTCGTGGACGTGCGTCCATCGCAGGAGAACAGGGCAGATAAAGCTGGAGAGGAATCTAAGCGCCCCTGGAATGTAGCCCTACTTCGTCGCTTTAATTCGTGAGCAAAGATGTGTATGTACTCTCTTATCCGAGTTAAAATTCTACTCTGCAATCTGAAATTGAGCTCGGGGAATGCTCCTCGTCCAAAATTACTCTGTGTGTTTTTAGCCGGCTTCACTTTTGTCCACTCGGTTGCTCTGCTTAAAATTTCACGAGTACATTTAGTATTGTGTTTAAACCTACATGCCAACTCTTCGACTCTGCTGCTGTCCGAAACCCGGCTTCATGACAAGCAAGAGAACAAGCAAAAGGTCAATGAGCACAAGAAAAATTACTAAGGAAAGAAAGAGCGCAGGAACCGAGTAGGGAGTCTTTTACTACTGCTCTTTGTTAACTTCTTTTCGGCTGAGTGGTGGGCTGCGTTACTATGAGTGTTTCTAAGTGGCTAAGTATTTGCAACTCCAACTTTGAACTCTCGTGACTCGAATACCAAAAAAGCAACAAGTTGCGGGTAAGAGCTGAGATAAAAAGGAAGAGCGAATAAGAAATGCAACTCGGGGACTTGCATGATAACGCAACCCGGCATCGAGCCAAGGCTGCTCAAATTGACTAAGTTAAAAATATCGAACGTGAATAAAACTGAGTAGCAAGCGACAAACATAATTGTTTCAATACATCTGCACCCGGCATCCCGGGGATCTGATAAAAGTTTTAAGGACAAAGTTGCAGGAGGTGATCAGGTGGAGGTAGCAGCATCCTCGATGTTGGCCTTGGCGACATCAGCTTCGGTGTTGGTCCTGGCGGCATCAGTCTAGGAGGTGGCCTTGGCAGTGTCAGCTCCCGAGTTGGTGGCGTCAGTCTTCGCCGCATCAGCTTCTGGGTTGGTGGCAGCCTGATTAGAGGTGGCCGTGGCCACCGAGATAAGGTCCGTCGCCGAGGTGGAGGCAGCAGTTTGGGTGCGGAGTAGCGCCGTGTCGTCGAGGGCAGCACCCGATGAGGTGCCGAATTCGAGCGCCGCGGTGTCGATAGTCATCTTCTCGCTCTCGGCCTCATCTTCGCTATCCGCGACGACCGCGGCCTTCCCCTTCCCGCTCTTGTTGTTAGCACTGTCGAAGCAGCTCAGGCCTTCGGACTCGGTGGCCTCCTCGTCGTCATCTTCATCCTCGTCATCACCTTCGCCCTCCACATCCGTGTCGGGCTCGGTGACGCCTTCGATGTAGCCCGCGGTATCCGCGTAGGATGCGATCTCGTACGCAACCAACTGGCGGCGAGCCACGCAGTCGGTATCCTTCTCCCACCTCGAATCCTGGCGCATCTCGAGGATGAGGTTGAGATCAAGATTGTCGTACCAGCTGCAGACGAAGAGGAGCAGCATATTAGCGCCTGCCCGAGCTCTGGAATCTCGCCACTTCTTCAGCTCGGCCTTAACGCCATTCAGCTTCTCGGCAAGTCCACGGATGGTTGCTGGCGCAGAGTCTCGAGGCCAGAACAAGTCATGGAGTTTGAAGGCAGTGCGCACCAGATCGGTGCCCACGCCCCTTAGACGCTGGAGCTGCCCCTGCATGTTTGTGAAGCAGTCTTCAATCGAAGCTTTAGTATCCATGGGCTGGCCCTTCTCGGTGCGAGCTGCTTGGGCCTTTGAAAGAGCAGGTTTGCAGGCCGAGCAAAGGTCGGGGAAGATTTCTGAAAAAGCTACCAAAAAGATTAGAAACAGAGACAGAGAAGAGAAGCGAATCAGGCAGCAGAGAAGCAAAAGGAACAGCGAAGCGCAGGGAAGCGGGTACTTACTGTTCAGCTCGCAGAGTAGCGACTGCAGCGTCTTCTCCCATGACTCCTCGTTAGCAACGTGCCTTTCTTCCACCCTCCGGAACTGGGCCAGCTGGAGCATGAGATCCGAGTTGCTCTTCCTCAGCGTATCACACTGCAGCTCGAGAGCCCTTTTCTCGGCCTTGGCAGTTGCTTCAAACTTCTTCTTCTCGGCTGCTAACTTGTTCTTCTCGGTAGTTATATCGAGGGCATTTTGAAGAGCGGTTCGCAGCTGGAGTTGGAGAGGTTCCATCTCGGTGGTGTGCTCCTTCTTCAACTCCACAGCCTGACTCGCCAATTGCTGCTGCACCTCGGCGGGTTTGAGGCAGTCGAGATGCTCCTCGACAAATTTCTTATGGTCTTCTGTGAAGAGCAAAACACGGTCAGCAAAGTAGCAAAGATGGGAGGAAGGAAAACAAGCCGAGGAAAACACCAACTCACCTTCCAGCCTTTTAATCGTAGTTTGACCGCTCTCAATAAAAGCGCGGCAGTTCGCATGCTCCTCTGCCAAGGTCTTAAACTTGTCTGCAGAAAGGAATCGATTAGAGCAGAAAGCAAAAGCGGGCGTAAACACAAAACGCAGGAACCGCGTAGCTAAAAGCTTACTTTCGATCTCGGAAATCTGGAGGGTGCGATCCATGACCTCCTTTTCCGTCGCTTCATCAGTCTTGCGTTCCATTTCGAGGGCCTCAAGGCGCCTTCTAGCGATGCTGTGGTTCCAGAGCAATCACCGTAACAAGTTTGTTCTCTTCAAGAGGCTATTCTGAGAAGCAGAAAGAAAACGAATCAGACACAAATCATGAAGATTCAACCCGAGAAGACGGCAACTCGGTTGAGTATCCGTCTACTCGGCCAGAATCTCGGGGACTGGGTGATGGATAAGAAGAAGGAGAAGAGTAGAAGAGAAGAAAAATGCAACTCGAATTGGGTGAGCGAAACTTACTGAATAAGCTTGTTCGATATCCTCTGCGGCCTTGCGGTGGACGAACAACTTGGCGGCAAGCGTGCTGGTCTTGGACGAGATGGTCATGGGATTGTAGCCCATGTCCGCCTTGTTCCAGTCAATGCGCATATGATCCAGATCGCCCAAAGCCAAGCCGTGCCAGGTTTTGTTGCCAAGGATGTCGCTGTTCCATTCGGCGTCGATGAAGCCTACCCGGTCAATCATCTCCTCGAGCCCCCTGGACGTCACCTCGGCCTCCTGGACCTCGCACGAGTAAATTGAGAGGGATCTGTCCTTGTTCCTGGCTGGCGGCTTGGAGTCCACAGCCGTGGCCTGCTTGCCCTTCCTAATAGCAAGTTTCTTCTCGGCCGCGGTTATCGGGATGTTGTGTTGTTTGCTCATTTTCACCAAGTAAGGCGGATAGGAAGGCGGGTCTGGCAAACTTGATCCAGCGGCGGCGTCAGCGGCCGCGCCGGAATCGCCAATGATGAGTTGCCCGGCCTTGGCAACAGGTTTTACAGTTGGTTGGGGCGGCGGCATCGTGGCAGAGTCTTGCGCAGTGCCACGAGGAGGATTCCTGCGGACGTTGGCGTCAGGCTGGCCAGTTTGCTTCTCAGAGGCCTGCTTCTCGGAAGCCTTCTTCTCAACAGTTTTCTTGTCGTCGGCCTTCTTCTCGGCAGCCTCCTTCTTGGCGGGAGGGCTCGCTGTAATCTTGGCCTTCTTCTCGGCAGCCTCCTTCTTGGCTGGAGGGCTGGCTGTGATCTTGGTCTTCTTCACCAGCGGGGAGCTCGGTGCGGTGGATGAAGTGCCCTGCTGGGTAGGCGGCACCAAGGGCTCGCTACCCGGCGCAGCATCCGGCTGCGCGTGGCTCTGCAGGTCCTGCTCCATCTCGTTAACTATCTCAACCCGCTGCTCGGCAGCGGGACCTTGCTGTGTTTCTTCTGGTCTCTCTACCCGCGACTGGGCCGCGGGGTCAGTTTGGTCAGCAGCCCCTGTTGCTGGCTGCTCTTGGTTCTCCTCCCGCCGCTCAAGGGCGGCCTGGTCGTGCTGCTCGGGGTCTTGTTCTGAGTTCTCCCCGGCTGTGGTAGCTGGGGGAGAAAGTGGTCTCTCGTTGCGACCAGCATCCTGCGCTTCTTGTTCTGCGCGGGCCTGCTGCTCCTGCTCGGCGTCATGGGCATCAGTGTACATGTACTGGAACTCGTCCTCATCTTCTCCTTTCACAGGAGAGGGCGCACGCGCCCTGTCCCGTGCAGCGATCTCATCCTCGTCAGAAAGCTCGATGAGCGCATCTACATCGATGGCGGATCTCTTCTTGGACTTGGATTTGGTGGGTGCGGCAGCAGCGTTAGCATCCAAGGGGGCGCTGAAAAGAAGAGAGAATTCATAAAAGAAAGAAGGACAGAAGAAACCGAGAAGCAATAGCAAGGAATTCAGAAAAAGCGGCAACAGCGATGCGCAACTCGGGAGAAAGTTACTTACCCTGCACGGGAAGGCGGAAGCCGTCTCCCCTGTCTAACCTTCTTCACGGCCTGCTTGGGTTTCTTGCTGGGGGGCTCCTGAGCACCGCTACCTGCCCTCTTGCGAGTGGCGGGAGCAGCGACTGCAAGCGGATCGACGGTAAGGGCGTCCTCGTCCTCACCCTCGTCCTCGCCCTCCTCTTCAACACCAGCATCAACATCGTCTGTAATGTTGAGAAGAAGAAAGCAGTTAGGAAACCGGAGGAAATTGGGTTGCGCTACTCGCGACCGAAAGAGGTGAACTTAATCACCTTCGTCGTCGTCTTCGGACCAGTCCCGAATGGACGTGTCGACGTGGTGCTTACCCGGCTGGACGGCATGAGGGATGCAGAGGCTATCCGCGGTGTCGAAGGAGACCTCGTCGTCCTCCTTTCGGTCCTCTTCCCAGTTAGCCTCGAAGCGCTCCTCGCTCTCGGCGATCTGACGAGCGAGAACCTGGAAACATGGGCAAGTGTCACAGATTAGTCGAGTAGCATCAAGGTGTGCTACTCGGCAGGGCGTGCAAACACAAAGCACACAAAGCCTAAGGAATATTGCTAAGTGTGCTACTCGGCAGGGCGTGCAAACACAAAGCACACAAAGCCTAAGGAATATTGCTAAATGTCCTACTCGGCACAGAGTGCGGGTGCTAAGCACCCCGAGCTAAGGGAGATATCTACTCGGAATCTGTATGCAGGAAGCAGGGAAAAGAGTACTAACCCGTTTGATTGGCTTCGTGCGGCTGTACGGCACGAAGCCGTACTGCCAGTGGTCGTGGAGGCCGGTGCTCATGATGGAGCGCGCCCAGACGGCCACGTCCGCGTTGCTGAGCTCGAACGTGGTCGTCGGAGTGCAATCTCGGTGGCCGCCCATGTAGCACATGAGATATGCGCGACGCTGCAGCGGGAGCACCCGCCTGGAGATCCAGCAGGCGATGGGGTCGTCACTCTTGAGCCCCTCCTCGATCAGCTCGGCAAGGCGCTCGTCCATCTGCTTGATGTCGGAATCCACTGGCGGCTTGGTCCTCCAGTTCTGCCCGGTGGGAGCGGTGTTGGTCCACCGGGGCAGATTGATCTGATCCACCACGTTGGCTCCCTTCTCGACAGGGATGTTCTTCACGTAAAGGAAGGTTCTCTGCCACTTGCGGACAGAGTCCAAACCTTTGATCCGCGGGTGGTTGGTCCCGCCGCGCTGCACCATCATGGCGCTGCCAGTCTCCGTCATCCCGCGGCTGCTCTCCGCGCCATCTTTCCTGGCCTTGCTTTGCTTCCTAAAGAAGAAGTACCGGGACCAGGTCGTCGAGGTGGGCCGTACGCCTAGGAATGCCTCGCATACCACGGCGTGGTATGAGAGCATGACGATGGCGTTTGGCGGGAGGTGGTGCGGCTGGAGGCCGTAGTGGTTGAGAAAGGCACGGAAGAAATCTGAGGCCGGGAGCCCGAATCCTCGCGCGAAGTGCGCGAGGAAGACGATGTGCTCGCCCTCCTGCGGAGTGGGGACGAGCTCGCTGCCAGGATGCCGGCAGCGAACACCGGGAGGAACTCGCCGGGTGTTCACCAGCCATTGGCACTCCTCGGCGGTGACCTCAGATCCGGCCCAGCCGGCGCGGGCATCGTTGTCACGAGCCATCACGGTGGAGGAGGAATTAGCTGAGAAATTGGTGGTTTTGGGTGGAGAAACTCGCAGCAGCGCGGTGAGATGCGCGGCGGCGAGGTGCTCTGCGGCGGCGGAGAAACGAGGAGGCAAGGGGAAAGTGAAAGCAGAAGAGGAAGAAGGAGTTACCGAGGGGGTATTTATACCGCCCCTCGGGTTGCCGTTACGAGTTGAGGTAGTGGGATCGATCGTGGCCAAGATCGTGCGGCGTGGGGAGTGTGGGCCGGTTAGAAACGCACACAGCGCGGAACGCGCGCGTAACGGCCGCATTTGATCCCACGACGCGATCGTGGGCAATTACTGCGCTTGATGAGACATAACGGGCCAGTGGGCCCAGGCCGTAAAAACTCGCGTGGCCTGTCAGACCCCGGGCACCGAGGCGTCGGAGTCGTGGCTGTGTGACACGTGCCCAGTTGCAGTGCGGAAAGCCGGATTGTGCTCTGCCACGCAGAGATTTCGATTCGAGATTTCACCAAGTCCTTTTACTCGGCTACAGAGAAGAGAAGTGGCTCTATTCGGAAGAGACTCAATACAATATCAAGGGCTACTCGGAGGTTCTACTCGGTATCCTAAGGTTCCATGGCAATATTGACAAGATTGGTTTTAAGCTGGCAGGGCCCAGTGAACAAGTTCGCAGGACTCTACCAGCTTCGGGCACTGCTGTCGGGGGGTTACCCCCGAGTAGGGTAAAGGCAAGTGATAAGGGCAAGATCAGAAGAGGATGTTTGGCCGAGTAGCCGGCTACCCGGTACTTGCTACCCGGTCGACTGCTACTCGGTCCTACACATAGATGGCCAGAAGGACGAATCAAGAAAGTTATGTTCCTCCGAGTAGAAGAGTTGGCCCGAGTAGAAATGGCGGGATCCTACTCGGGCCAGAAGTCAAAGGAGCCGTTCTGACACAGGATCCCGCGTATCCCGGGTCCGTACTTTGGCACTGTTCACGGAACTGTTCATCTGAGGACGGCGTGCCTGACAGCGACAGTGTGTCAGCAGGGCGTCGCAGGATAGGGGGGACCTACTCTGTGTTCATGGCAGTGATAACAGATCGGTTACTTGGTTTTGCCCAACGACTTTCCACACCGGACAAACTTAGAAGCCAAAGCTGTCAGCGGGAGCTCGGAAGAAGGACGGTGTGCACACTATGTCGACATCTGTTTGTATTTGGCTGTGTCCGGCTGGGCACCAAGTATATAAGGTGCCCTGCCCCCTCCTGCGCGAGGGATCCCAGAACCGGTTCACATTCTTGACCTAGTTCCTCGCGTAGAGAGAAGGGTGGCTACTCGGTAGCAAGAACATTTGTACCGTGGCTACTCGGAGAAACACTAATATACAGAGAGAAAGGCAGGAGTAGGGGTTTTACCTCCTCACGAGGGCCCTGAACCTGGGTAGATCGTGTTGTTTGCGGTGCTTGTTCCATACTTCACGCGGCTACTCGTCGCGTGATCCCTCCCCGAGCGCCTCCAGCGTCCTTCGTCCCCACAACTTTAGCCATCCTATGGCATCTGCCGTGACACCACCATGACACAATCACACTTGTGGAACCATACAACTCAGCCAGTCTATTCTTCTCGTACTCAACCCCGTGAACATGCATGCGGTGACCCTGAGGAGTGTTAAGGCCAGCAAAGGGATACCCGAGCGCAGTAGCAAAGTCATGGAAGTTGGCGGTGAGCAAGTGAGGGCCAGACATCCAAGACATCCCAATATCCTCAGAATCATCAATGACAAGTGTGGCGAAGAACTGCTGGATGAACGTGGTATTGTAGGAGCACCTAGTCTCCATAAGAGGGCGCAGACCAAGTAGTTCAGCCAACTGGACGGATTTGTTGAAATAGGCAGGATTGGCAGCCAAATGAGCGAAGTTGATAACCTTCATTGGGCACACCGGCTTGCTCATGACAGTATACACTTGCTTGAAAAGGGTCTCCTGCTCAACGTGCCAGAAGCAGGAATCAATAGTGGGGTCTTGAGGACCCTCAGTGTACCAGGCCTTGCCCCTCCATGCCTTGAACTCGGGGATGGACATGGTAGCCAAGTTCAGAGCTGACTTCCCCTGCTTCTTCCCAGCTTTGCGAGCAGCCCTGTCAGCATCACGTTGACGCTCATATTCCCTCTCAGCATCCCTCGCACGCCGGCGAGTCTCATTCTCGTCAACAAAGGTCCCCTCATCATTTTCCCTCAGGTGACGGAGTCGTTTGCGTGAGCTAAGCAACTTTCCGGGCCTAGAGCTTGAGCCATCTGCGAGGAAAGCAGAAAAGATGCAAAGAAAACCAAACAAGAATAAAAAACGGGGGGCTCACGACTCGTGAAAATGGAGGAAATAGATCTCTGTTCGAGATTCAGTACAGGCCGGAAATTCCTGTCTTGGGTGCGGAAATTCCGGAGGGCGGAAATTCCGGCCTCAGGGAAATTTCCGGGGGGCGGAAATTCCGGTCCTGGGGCGGAAATTTCCGGCCTTCGGAATTTTCGAATCCAGATCTAAATCTGGGCCTGTAACGAATCTAGAACGATGAAATTGAGTAGAGAGATGAATCCTAGAGTATAGATGATACTTGTATGAGGATGTATGACCGTACAATACCATGAAGAACAATAAAGACGAGATCAAATCATCTAACAACCCTAAATTGCGTGAGAAAATGGAACACATACCGGGATCCATGAGATCGGAACAGATGTGCGGTCTCTTGATCCGCAAAAGGCGATTAGAGAACGAGGAGGGGAGGCAAAGGGGCCTCCCGGAGGTCTCGGAGGCGGCGGCGGCGTCTGGAGGCGGAGTGGAGGCGAAGGGAGGGAGAGCAATCTGGAACTGCTCCCTCCCGTCGCCCTTATATAGCCCCAGACAAACCCACCGGAAATTTCCGGTATTAAGGCCGGAATATTCCGGGGTCCGGAAATTTGGACCGGAATATTCCGCCCAAATATCCGGTGTGCCTTCTGCGAGCAGGCACGCTGGATATTTGGGGGATTATTCGAGTCAATCTCGAACCCCCGAAAATTTCCGCTGAAATTTCCGGTGTGCCATCTGCGAGCGGGCACATTGGAAAGGAGCGAAATTTCTGGGACAAATGTGTGAGGGCCGGAATATTCCGGGCCCTAGGCCGGAATTTCCGGTGTTCCCATACCATCCGAGTTTTTGTGGAAAATGGAACGCGACGTGAGCCTCCAAAATAAGAACCAAAAAACAACAAACACACAAACACGAATGAAACAGCAAACAACATAAATGCAAAAGGGAAAATGGTTGGTGGCTGAAGCCACCGTGTTTGAGTGATACCAAGGAGTCGCGAAGATGTATCTTGGACTCAAAAGTATAACTCACGTTTTAAGCACAATAAGTCACAAAATGACTAGATATTCATGACGCTTTGGTTGTTTTGCGCATGATAGGTGGAGTGTTGGTTCATGAGTTGAACTACGCTCCCCCTATGTCCATGCCTACATCTAAATTAGATAGAACATATAGTGAAGGTACATATGAAAGGGTTCAAGAGAAGTAGGACGCATCGATAACATTTAGTTCATTCCTCAAACCCCGAAATCTTGGTTCATCAAGGGCCTTCGTGAAGATATCCGCGAGTTGATCCTTGGTTGCCACATAGGAGAGGTAAATATCACCCTTCTCAACATGATCCCGAATAAAGTGATGTCGTATCTCAATGTGCTTTGTCTTGGAGTGAAGAACGGGATTGTAGGAGATCTTGATGGCACTCTCATTGTCGCACAAGAGAGGAACTTTGTCGAAGATGATGCCATAATCTCTCAATGTTTGCCGCATCCAAAGTAATTGAGCACAACAACTCGCCGCGGAGATGTATTTGGCCTCGGTGGTGGAGAGAGCAATGCAGTTTTGCTTCTTGGAAGACCAACATACCAATGAGCGGCCAAGAAATTGACAACCTCCGGATGTAGATTTCCTATCCGCCTTCTCTCGCGCATAGTCCGCATCCGAATACCCAATGAGCTGAAACCTTGAACCCTTGGGATACCAAAGACCGAAGTTTGGGGTATGAACTAAATATCGAAAGATGCGCTTAACCGCTTCAAAGTGACTTTGTCTCGGGGAGGCTTGAAACCTTGCACATTTACCAACGCTATACATAATATCGGGTCTAGATGCACAAAGGTAGAGCAAAGAGCCAATCATGGAGCGGTATACCTTTTGATCTACCTCTTTACCATTCGGGTTGGGTTTCAAGTCAATAGTTGTGGACATGGGAGTCTTCATAGGTTTGGCATCGTGCATGTTGAAGCGCTTGAGCATGTCTTGAGTATACTTGGCTTGCTTGATGAATGTGCCTTTGGGATGTTGCTTGATCTCAAAGCCAAGAAAATACTCTAATTCTCCCATCATTGACATCTCGAATTTATCCGTCATAAGCTTGCAAAACTCATCATTGAATGCGATGTTAGTAGAACCAAAGATGATATCATCCACATAGAGTTGGCATATGAACAAGTCACCTCCAACCCTTTTGGTGAAAAGGGTGGGATCGATTAAACCAACATTGAACCCACGATCTACTAAAAACTCGTTAAGGTGCTCGTACCACGCACGTGGAGCTTGTTTAAGTCCATAGAGCGCCTTATCGAGTTTGTAGACATGATCGGGGTGGTTGGGATCCTCGAAACCCGGAGGTTGCTTGACATAGACCAACTCGTGGATGGGACCATTAAAAAATGCACTTTTAACATCCATTTGTTGCAATTTAAAGTTGTGATGAGAGGCATATGCAAGTAAGATGGGAATAGATTCAAGACGAACTACGGGAGCGAATGTTTCACCGAAATCGACACCTTCGACTTGAGAGAAGCCTTGAGCAACCAATCTAGCCTTGTTGCGGATGACGATGCCGTCCTTGTCTTGTTTATTCTTGAAGATCCACTTAGTGCCGATGACGTTCTTGCAATCTTTGGGCCTTGGTACCAACTTCCACACCTTGTTGCGCTCGAAGTTGTTGAGTTCATCGTGCATTGCTTCAAGCCAATCTTGATCTTCAAGAGCTTCATAGACCTTCTTTGGATCAATGTGAGAGACGAAAGCATGAGCTTTGCTAAAATCCGCTAGTTTCCTCCTTGTGACGACCCTTCCACGAACTTGTCCAAGCATCATGTCCTCCGTGTGACCGGCACGAGCGAGATTATCTAGCCTTCTCTTTGCCCTACGAGCTAGCATCTCCTCCAAAGTTTCCTTGGATAAGACTTGATCATCTCCTTCATCATCGGAGACATGTCCACCTTGATCTTGATCATCAACGGGAGGTGGATCCCTTATGTTCCGAGTTGTATCATCACCATGTGTATCTTGTTCTTCATTGTGAGCTTGGCCTTCATCATGATCTTGGCCTTGATTGTTAGCTTGGCCTTGTGGTGAAGCATGAGGGCTTGGTGCATCTTGTTGGGTAGCTTGGTTATCAATGGATGTAGTCAATGGCTCCACTTGAGTGGGGCATAGTCCTTCTCCCTCCGTCATCCGGTAACCCTCAATGGGGATTATTTCACCAATCCCCATTCTTCTTATGACGATGGGAGGAATTGCATCTCCTACAATACCATGATCTATACGGCCCCCTTGGGACCCATTATCCTCATCAAATACCACGTCTATAGCTTCTTCAACTTGTCCGGTGGACTTGTTATAGACTCTATAAGCGTGAGCGTTTAAGGCATAGCCAACAAAGATACCCTCATAAGATTTAGTCTCGAACTTAGACAAGCGTTTCCCTCTCTTGCGAATGAAGCATTTGCATCCAAAGACCTTGAAGTATGAAACGTCCGGCTTCTTGCCCGTGAGAATCTCATAAGGGGTCTTGTTCAAGATCTTGCGGAGATATAATCGGTTGCTAGCGTGACAAGCGGTGGAGACGGCCTCGGCCCAAAAATTATAAGGAGAAGAGAACTCCGCAATCATGGTTCGAGCCGCATCCATAAGAGTCCGATTCTTTCTCTCCGCCACACCATTTTGTTGAGGGGTGTAGGGAGTGGAATAGTGATGAGCAATGCCTTCCTCACTAAGAAATCCCTCCACGGTGTAGTTCTTGAACTCGGAGCCATTATCACTTCGGATAGCCATGATGCTTGTATTATGTTGTCGTTCCACCAAAGTGATGAACTCGATGACCCGCTTTTGAGTCTCACTCTTTCTCTTGAAGAAGTACACCCAACAATATCGTGAATAGTCATCCACAATCACCAAGCAATACTTCTTGCCTCCAAGACTATCATATGATAAAGGACCAAAGAGGTCCAAGTGAATGAGCTCGAGGATTCTTGAGGTGGTGATGTTGGTCTTGGTTGGGTGAGCTTCTCCATGTTGTTTTCCAAGAATGCAAGAGCTACACACACGATCTTTGGCAAACTTAGCATTTGTTAGTCCTATAACATGATTGCCACTTTGAAGGTCATGCAACGTCCTCATATTGGTGTGGGCTAACCGGCGATGCCATAGCCAACCCACATCAACTTTATCCATTAGACATGTCGCGACACACGTGTCTCCTTTAGAGAAGTCCACTACATACATGCCGTTCTCGACATGCCCAACAAAGGCTACTTTAAGAGTCGTTTCCCAAGTGACAATCACATTCTCCTTATTAAAGAAAGAGGTAAAACCAGTTTTAGCAAGTTGAAGAACCGAGATGAGATTATAGCCAAGGGACTCAACAAGAAGAACATTCTCAATTGACAAGTCATTTGAGATTGCTACCTTGCCTCGTCCCAATACCTTTAGTTCGGAGTTGTCACCAATAGTAACGCAATTGAGATGAGGTAATGGAGGATGAATATCACTCATTGCGTCATTGCTTCCGGTCATATGTTGGGATGCACCACTATCCACCGTCCATTTGCTCGAACCGGAAGCACTTCCCTACAATAGATTAGTTTCTTGATTTAGGTACCCATCTTTGAATGGGTCCTCTCACGTTAGCGACAAGGGTCTTAGGAACCCAAATATTCCAATGATAATCATCACCATAAGAAGTACCAACATATTTAGCATATACATGACCATCTCTAGATTTCATAAGAACATAAGATGGGTTGTATTTCCCGGCAAAGTTATTATGAGTGGTGCTCCCCCTAGAGGTATCACCACCCACAACGGTGTTGGTCTCCTTCTCTTTGGTCACCTCTCCCTCTTTCACAAATCTTACTTTTTGTGAGGGGGAGGTGACTTTCTTATTGTTCTTCTTCTTGTACTTCTTATTTGACTTGGCTACGTAGCCAAGTCCCTCCTTTCCATTGTTGGCTCGTTGAGAAGCAATCTCATGAGGATTCTTCTTACTTCCTACAAGATTAGTCGCACTACAAGCATTGCTAGGCAAGACATTTGATCTAGGAGATGAAGTGGACAAAACTTGCTTATTTGATAGTTGAGATAGAAGATTGTCACGAGATTTGGTTAGCTTGTCATGAATTTCCTTAAGAGACATGAACTCCTTTTCGAGTTTTTCATGACGAGTGCCAAGTTCCTCGTGAGAAATTCCTAGCTTCAACTCTTCATGTTCAAGAGTTTTAATTATAGCAAGAGATTGCGCATTTTCCTTCCTAAGCTTAGAGACACTAATGGCAAAGTTTTCTTCAAGGCAAGATAATTTCTCCTCAAGTGAGGCACGAAGGGAACGTTCATTATCAAGTGCTTTTTCAAGCTCTTGTTCATTGCAAGTGTGACCTTCATGGCCTTCCAAGGTCACAATGATTTCCTCCTTTTCATCTATAAGAGAGTTAGCTTCATCAAGTTGCCTCAAAAGGGCATTAACCTTTTCCTTAGTATCACCTTTAAGGCTAGATAGCCAAATGCCTAACTCATTAGATTCATCATCCTCCTTGCAATCATTCTCAACACAATCCAATAATGAAGGAGGGTTAGTGAGAATGGTCTTGGAGTTAGGAGAGCATACCGAAGTGGCTTTTGCCATAAGACATGTAGGTCGGGTAGCCACAATTTCATTGGGGGATTCAAATAAAGAGATTGAAGGTGATGATGCGGTAGCCATGGCGATATGAGCAACTCCTACTATTTCATCTTCTCCTTCATCTCCGGAGACGTAAGTCTCTAGAACCGCCCCTTCTTGAACATAGAGGGACCTTGGAACTCGCTTAGCAAAGTTCTTGTTTTGAGGAGGCTTGGCCTTGTTTTTGCGAACTAGCTTGCCTTCGTTTTCTTCTCTTGGCTCAAAAGGGCACTCCTTCACGAAATGGTTTGCGCTACCACAATTGTAGCATGTCCTTGGGCGCTCCCCCTTCTTCTTGTAGTTCTTGTTTCGTGGAGGTCTTGGAGAGCCGGCTTTGTGAGCTTACCATCTCTTCCAATATCCATGCATAGCGAGAGCAATGCACTTGTGAGCTCCCGTATAGGTGTCTTCATAGTCTTCTTCATCATCATCTTCTTCTTCACTTTCATCAACTCGAGCCATTGCCTTTGACTTTAATGCAAGATTGGGAGACTTTCCCATCCCTCTAGAGCGAGCTAGAGCATCATCCGCACTCTTGTGTGAGAGAGAGATTGCGATGAACACACTAAGAACACCAATGGAGTTAAGAGTGTTGTAGTCCGCTCTTGTCCGGATACTAGTGGAGAGATTATTCTCGAAGGTGTGATAGCCTTGACAAATTTCCTCTTTATCCACTCATCGGAGATCTCTTCCTTGCCAAAGTCGCTCAATTGATTTGCAAGAGTGACAACTCTTCTATAGAGCTCTTCGGGAGTCTCATCCTCTTGCATAACAAAATTCTCGGAGTTGTCAATGGACACATCATACTTGGATGATTGAATGCTAGCATTTCCTTGAAAAAAGGTGTCAAGTTTGTCCCAAGCTTCCTTGGCGGTCTTGCAACCACGGATGTGAGTGAGATGCTCCCTTGGGAGAGCCTTCTGGATAATAACAAGAGCAGTTTTGTTGAGTTGAGATTCAATATCCACCCTTGGAGTCAAGTTGCTTGGGTCATGAGGATGAAATCCATGGATCACGCTCCTCCACAATGCGGTACACGATCCTGAAATGTGAGATTCCATTTCAAACTTCCAAGAGGAAAATTCGTTAGTGTTAAGGATGGGTGGAACTCCAACATTAAGGATGTGTGGCATGGAAACGATTGGGCGGATAGAATCATAGTTTTGCGGTGGTGGAACTTTTGAATTGGACCCCGAACCATTAGCCGTTTGAGACTTGGAGCCACCGTCACCCTCCTTAGCTTTGGCTTTAGCCTTTTGTGCGGCTTTAGCCTTACCTTTGGCAATGTTCTCTTCGAGTTCGGAATTGTCCGGAGTCGTTTCCTCATCCGAACTATCCTCATCGGAGACATGGGGAGAGTGCGAAGGCCCCTTGGTTTTACCCATCATGTTCTCCAACATCTTCTTGATGGAGGAAACCTCCGAGCCCACACTAGAGCTAACCTTGGACAATTGGGTTTGAATGGTACAAACCGTTGTCTCTAGGTTGGCTATAGTGTCGGACATTTTGGAGAGCTCCTCCTTAGAAGATTCGGGATCATCTCCGTTGACCATGATTACTCTTAGGCGGTTAAGCCCGATAAAAGAGCCGAGGCTCTGATACCAATTGAAAGTGCAATATGGTCAACTAGAGGGGGGGGGGGTGAATAGGTGACCTACAAATTTTAATTCTTTTTCACTTTTAATGGGGGCTTTGGGAAAGTAAAATCTTGGTTATCTAGATGTGCATCTAAGTGAACACCCTAGGTGACAAGAAACAAGTAGCAGCGGAAATAAAGGAACGGTACAAGATAACAACAAGTGAAAAACACGGAGACAAGGATATGTTTCCCGTAGTTCCTTCTTAAAAGAAGTACGTCTACGTTGGAGAGGTGGGGAGCCACCTAGGCGCTCCTCAATAGCACGGATGTGCACACCTTGTTCTCCTTGAGCTTCTCCGGTGAGGGAGATTCTCGTTTCCACTATAAGGTCGACTTGAAGGCGTTGACCAAACCTTTACAAGGGGTTGAGGCTACTCCACAAGTGAGATGGAGGCTCTCAACAATCGAAACTTCTTGCTACAAGGTGGAAGCTACAATCACTAGGGTTTCCCTTGGATGACAAAGCAACCAAGAGATTACAAGATCCCAAGAGTTGTGGTGTGGGTACACACGTTTTGGCTTGGTGGAAAGGTAGATCTAGTCCTCCTCCATGAGATCCTTGAAGGGCATCGAGTTTGGTTGGAGGAGGAGGGAGATTGGGGCGTTTTGAGATCTACAACAATGGAGGAGAGAGAGGAATGGACGAGCTACCTATCTAGAGGAAGAAGATAGCTATTTATAGGCTCCTCCAATTTCTGACCGTTGCAGTCTGTCAGGGCCGGAATATTCCGGTGTTAGCACCGGAAATTTCCGGTCTGCCGTGGCCGGAAATCTGAATAGTCCGGGGGGCGGATTTTTGAAATATCCGGAGGCGGAAATTTCTGCCCCAACATTCCGCCCCCATCTCTGTGCGTGGGCACCAGCCCAAGATGAAAAACTGCTAAGGACCAGAGGCCGGAATATTGAAAAATCCGAGGGGCGGATAATTGAAATATCCGGGCCCGGAAATTTCCGGACAGAATTTCCGCCCCCATCTCTGTGCGCGGGCAGCTAAGAAGGCTTCATTTTCTGCTAAGACCCAGAGGGCCGGATTTTTGCGCCGGAAATTTCCGGGGCAAATTTCCGCCCTGGCTTCTGTGCGCGGGCAGGGAAAACACTTAGCCGTTTTGAAGAGGCCCGAAAGGGGCCGGAATATTCCGGTGCTGGGGCCGGATATTCTGCCCCATAAGCACCGGAATTTCCGGACTGAATACTGAAAAATCCGGTGGCAATAATTCCAGAGTGTAGACCTTCTCTTTGATCTTTTGACAGAAGTATACCAGTAATTATCTGAGAGAAAAGCTGCACAGTCTAAAACAACATTGTTAGATAGGTGATACCCATGTTGTTATCATCACCAAAATCATTAGAGCGATCATGAACTTTCAGGAACCCGGATCTGAAGACATATATTTCGAAGATGAAGATGAAGACGCTTTCGAGAGAAAGGTCAAATCTATGCAGGGGAACTTCCATGAAGTACTTATGGCAAAACCCATTGAACACTCGGCCGCCGAAGACGATGACGACCCCAAAACACCTCCACCAGACGAGGAAAGAGAGGATGGCGAAACCAGTCCAATCTACCCCGATGTCAAAGAATTGACAGATGATGAACCTAGCAAAAAACCTCCTTCTCCCAAGAAGAAAAAGAAGACTTCCAAGAAACTCCAGTATAAACTACAAAAGAAAAAGTTGGCAGATATTGCCAAACCAAAACCTGGAAGTAGGAGGAGGAAGCGGAGTCACACCCGCGGAGAAGAAAAATAAAGAAATCCCCGTTCCACAAATGTCGGAATAGGACGAAATTGATCTAATTCAAACCCTAGTGGGACGAGATGAACCCCCGGAAGTGCTGGAAGCCAGGAGACAAGCTCTACAACGTCAACATCAACATCTATTCCGTACTCGGGAAAACCTCATGAAATCCCAGGCTTACATTAAGTTGCAGCAGAAAGAGATATAGGAAAACGAAAGAAGGAATAGATATGGCATAAAACCTACGCGGGCACCTAGAATTGCAAAACCGGGAAAGAGGTTCGAAGACCCTTCTTGGCAAAAGCAGGTTAACGACACCAATGCCAAGGGACAACGCATATACACAACCGCAGCTGAAAACGCGGAGGCCGCGTTCGCCATCCTTAATGACGATCTGTACTCCAATGACGAAAAACTCTAGGGAGTGTATGTTTTCCTAGGAAAAGCATTGCAACAGCAACAACGAGGACATGCAAGATCAGGGAAGTTGCATGATGACTCGACCCTATGCAAAACTGTGACATGTGCCGTTAGAGCACCTAGACCTAGCGAACCCGGAGATTCGGGCGATTCTAAGGAAAAGAAGGGAGATCCCAAGAAGGACAAGAAAATTCCGGATAATAAGGATGCAGCATCCAGGACCGGATCTCATCCGCCGAAGGGTGAAAATAATCCCCGTGATTACAAAGAACGGGAGGAACAAAACCGGAAAGACGGAAAAATGATGCCGCCTCTGAGACGCCCAGCTGACAAAGCTGGAAGATATGACAACCCTCACAGGCGTGAGAGATCCCATACTCCTCCCAGGAACAAAGAAAGGCCAAGGAGTAGAACTCCACCTTATTCCAAGGGACACGACAACCGACGAAACAGGGATAATCTCGGAAAAGTGCACGCGCAACAATGGGCCAGAAAGGAGCAGATCCCCTTGCATCCATTCGGCCGGTAGATATTCCGCTCACGTCGATAAGTCGGAAAGAGATGATTTATACTTTGTACCTAAGTGCTTCACTGATAGGATCTGAAGAATAACTCTACATTCTGGCTTTGCCAAAGTTGGTCTAACTTATCAAATGTATAACGGAAATAAAAACCCGGATACATGGCTTTCAGACTATTATACCGTTGTTCAGATCAACAAAGGGACAGACATGGAGGCAGTAAAATTCCTCCCCCTAATGTTGCTGGATGGAGCCAAAGATTGGATCGAGGGGCTCCCGTCAAGAACCGTTGATAGCTGGGATGACATGGCTAGAGTGTTTGCTCAACATTTTCGGGGTATGTACAAACGCCCTAAGAGCATTAAATAGCTGAATTGCTGCGTCCAATTTGAAGACGAGTCGTATGTCGACTTTATATCAAGATGGACAACAATGAAGAATAGCTGCTCTGGAGTAAGTGATGTACAAGCAATGCATGCTTTCATCATTGGCTTGAAACCCAGTCTTGTACCGTTCATGGTTGGTTCAAAAGAGCACAAAGATCTCGGATCTATGCTTACCACCGCCAACGAGCACGCAGCGGCCGAAGATGATATTAGAGCGAGAGGTGGAAATATTGATGCTTTGGTTCAGGCCAAAAAGACGCCTCGTTCTAAAAAGAAATCTACTCCAGAAGTGCAGCCAAAACCCAAAGAAGTAAACTTAACCTTTGGAAAGGATAATTGCATCAAATGGAAGGGAAGGAACAGAGAACATATCTCCTACTCAAAGGAAGAGTGGGAAAAGATTAAGTCAGAAAACTGTGTCCACCATTCGCAATTTGTGAAGCCTACCCACACCAATGCGCAATGCCGGCTTAATAAGCACATGAAAGGCACTTTAGGATCCGGGAACAAAGGAAAGAATTCCAAACGGAAGTTCTCCAAGCAAAAGCCAGAAGCTGAAAAATAAGAAAGTGAATCGGACACTGATGACAAAATCCGGGAACAACAGCGGAAAGGCGAGCCAAAATTCCCGAGAGATGAAGGAGAATGTAACTTAACTTTCCTAGCAACTCCCTCAGCAAAACATGCGAAAAGAACACTTCGAGAAATCAACGTGGTTGTACCTCCAACCCCAAAGTTCTTGAAATATTCAAATACGCCAATCACCTGGGATCAGTCTGACCATCCCGGAAACATCCCAGAACTCGGCACACATGCTTTAGTCGTAAGCCCTATTGTTCAAAACACTAGGCTCAAAAGAGTGATGATGGATCGAGGATCTAGTATCAACATCATGTACTTAAGTACATTGAAGCATCTACGGATTTCCGAGACCCAACTCAATCACAGTAACATACGTTTCCACGGCATTGTTCCAGGCAGACATGCACAATCCCTAGGAGAAATTTCCCTAGATGTAACCTTTGGAAAAAGAGAACACTTCCGCCAGCAAAAGATCTCATTCGAGGTGGTGTCGTTCGAAAGCGTTTACCACGCAATACTCGGACGTCCAGCTTTCGCCAAATTCATGGCAAGATCATGTTATATCTATAACAAGCTGAAGATGCCCGGGCCAAAAGGAGGAGTAATCACCATTTCTGGAGACTTCAAATTGGCGAACGAGCTGGAAAAAGGAAACACCCTTTGTGCTGAACAAGTGATTCGAAAGGAAGAATTGATAGAGCTGGCTAAAGAAGTATCGCCGACAGAAATGCCGGCAGGAAAAGAAAGCCGAAAGCCGGCAGATAGCTTCAAATCATCGGAAAATACAAGACAAGTTATCCTAGATCCCAAAGATCCGACAAAATTCGTCGTTGTGGGAACCGGGATGACGGACGCATAGGAAAGCGCGCTCATCAAGTTCCTTCGTGAGAACTGGGATATTTTTTCCTGGTGTACTGCAGACATGTCGAGTGTACCCAGGGAACTTCTTGAGCATCAATTGAAAGTGATTCCAGGATCAAAACCCGTCAAGCAAGGTCTCCGTCGTTTTGACGGAAGAAGACGGAAGGCTATTGGCAAGGAAATTATCCGACTTCTAGCAACTGATTTTATCCGGTAAGTAATACATACTGATTGGTCTGCGAACCCACTAGTAGTCTCGAAGAAGGATAGTACTATTCTTAGGATTTGTATAGATTACATGGGATTAAACAAATTGTGTCCGAAAGATAGGTTCGCGTTACCGCGAATTGATCAAATAATAGATGACACTGCTGGCTCTGAGCTTTTATGCTTTTTGGACGCTTATTCCGGGTACCATCAAATACGCATGAAAGAAGAAGATCAAATTAAAACTTCTTTCATAACACCCTACGGAACATACTATTACATAACCATGCCTTTTGGCCTGAAGAACAAGGGTGCAACATACCAGCGTTGCATGCAACGTTGTTTGCATAGTCAAATTGGCAAAAACGTGCATGTTTACGTGGACGATATTGCCGTGGTTTCCAAGGAAAAAAAATACACTCCTTGAAGATCTACGAGAAACTTTTGAAAATTTATGCACTTATAAAGTGAAGTTGAATCCATTAAAGTGCGTATTCGGGGTCTGACATGGGGATGGATCCTGGACCTATCGGGTGAGGCTACCCGGTCCAAGGCCCAACACATAAGCCCAGAGGAAGGTGCCACCTTACGGTTCTAGAAGGCCCAACTGAAGCCCACCCGCAAAGACTTGCGGGTCAAGAAGGAAATGTGTACCGACCTAAAACTAGGGTTTGTAATCCCCCGAACTCGGTTTGTGACCTGGCCACCTATATAAAGCCAGGATAAGCACCGAGGTGGGATCCAATCTATTCTACACCATCAAAGCCTTGAGCTCGAGATCATACTCTCGACTTGAGCACCCCCTATTGTAACCGATCTACTGATAATACAGATCGAAAGAGCAGGAGTATGGGTTTTACCTCTACGAGGGCCCCGAACCTGGGTAAATCGTGCCCCCTGTTAGCCGACGTTCGTCACCAGCTTCCTTACGTTCTCTTAATCGAAACCCTACCGGATCATCCGAGGGACTTGTTGAGATGAATAATCGATAATTGGCATCGTCTGTGGGGACGGCGGGCACTGGATCTACGACGTCTTTGGCTTCATCATTGCCAACCTTCAGCTGGAGCCCCGGAACTTCGACTCCAGCGGAACCGATCCGTTTCGGGTCGATCATCTACGCGCCCCACTCGCCGGAATCGCGCCTGGCGTTAAGCGGATTGGAAAAGAGCGTCAGCTTGACGTTCGGGAGCTTCCACTTCCACGCCAACAAGGCGGGAATCTTGCACTTCCCCGAGCAGATCGATCTCGGCGAATCAGACTCCGAGTCTGTCTCGAGCCCGGTAACCTTCGGCTCGCCGCCTGACGATGCTGGTCGCGACCTAGCGCCCAGTGGTGGATCCATCCACCGCAACATCTGCAACTTCCACACTATCGCGATTGAGGAACCCTCTCGGGTTGGTAAAAGTTGTCAACCCACGCCTAGGACTCGCGAGCCATATCTGGCTCAGGTCTGCATGGCAGGATCAACAGATCCACTCGAGGAAACTAAGGAAAGCCTGAAGGAGCGATGGTGCATCAAAGTATCACGAGATTCCTGGGTCAGAGCGAAGGAGGCTGTACACCTAGGCCAACCAGTCGCGGAGGGAGCTCCCCATGAAGATCTAACTTCATACCACTATCATCTAGTGCGAGCAGGACAACTGATCAACAAAGCCCGCAGGAATCTGGAGGCACGAAAGAAAGCGGCGGATGAATCGAGCGCGCGCCATGCGACACTCTCCCGGACTCATTCGGTGCGAAACAACCCCTCAAAAAAGTGATACATCTCGAAGAGCGCTGCAATGGATCGCGAATCCCTCAGCAGAATCAGCAAGACACTCGAGACATCCCTCATGCATGTCGACGACGACGACAAAGTACACCCGATGACTCCCGCCGCCACGCTCTTGGCAGCAGCCACATATCTACAGGTGAACCAACCGCTTGAGAATAATCCCCGTGCGAAACAATACCGACAAGTCCAGAAGGGGCTAGGCATGGAAGCCGCAAGAATCGCCGCTCAAGGCCGCAGGCACGCGATAGCGCCAAAAACTGAAAAGACCCCTCGGAAAGACAAGGAAATACCCCGCAGACGCGGGAGCACGTCGCCTAGAAGGAAGGAATCACCTCATCGCGCCCAAGGGAAAGAAGCCCGGCGTCGCGGCGATAGCCAGAGTAACAGCGATGATAGCCCGAGAGATCGCGATCGCAGTCCACGACACCACAGCAGCCGCTCGCGACACGACAAAACAAGGTCAACAGGGCCCGAGCCTGAATATGATGCGCGAGACAAAATCACGCAAAACAAGGTCAAGAGGGCCCGAGCAATTAGGAACCGCGCATGGTCATTATCCGCCTCTTCCGACGAGGAAGCCTGCGGCGCATTGTGCTTCACTTGCGACATCCGCGAGGCACCGATGCCCAAGAGGTTCAAGCTTACGATGGAGGTCCCGAAGTATGACGGATCGCAAGATCCCAAGTCTTGGCTATCAGATTACCTCACAGCAGTAAAGTGTCAACGTGGGAACAAGACAACGGTCATGCAGTACCCGAACCTACACCTTGTAGGCGTTGCACGCAGCTCGCTCGAAGGAAGACCGCGGGCATGCTACGGGTCATGGGACGATCTAACCTATGACTTCCGCAAAAACTTCCAAGCAACATACAAAAGACCCGCGTCTATCGAGGAGATGCGGGCGTGCAGGCAGAAGAGTGGTGAGTCTACTCGCGAATATATCCAGCGGTGGACCACGCTCAAAAATATGGCGGGAAACATGTCAGAGGAGGTTTCGGTCGAAGCTTTCACCAAAGGAGCTCGGTGCGCTGCTTTCCGAGAAGAACTGGGACGAGCTGCGCCCAAAACCATCGGGGAGTTGATGGCAATAGCCGACAGATGGGCTAATGGTGAAGATTCTGTGCGCAACGAGAAAGATTCCTTACCCGCGCCTAAGGAGGACCGCCACGGTAGAAAGAAGAAGAGGAGACACTACGATCACGACGATCGAGAAGAAATGGTGGCAGCAGAGTTCACCAGAAATCGTGACAACAGGCCTCGGGGAAATCGCGATTGGAAGCCAAAACCGGATGACAAAACTCCCGAGGAAGACCTTGACGGTTATTGCACGCTACATCTATTCACAAATAAGCGCACAGGCAAGACCAAGGTGACTCATCTCCTCAAGGACTGCCAAAAGTTTCAGGACATCCACGAGGCATACACGAAGAAGAACAGAGCCGCGGTCAACCAGGGATACCCGCAACTCCCAGGAGGATACCAGCCGCCACAACCCCTACCTCCACCAGGACATCAGAACACGGTACCGGCCGCGCTACCAGCGCCACCCGCCGCAAACCAGGGAGCTAATGGGTACCCGAACTCACAGGGACTCCTAGGAATGATAAAGAAGGTATGCCCCTCCCGATAAGTCCAGAAGACCAACACTCGCCAAGTAATCATGGCAGTGCAAACTCCACCTTCCACACCCGAATACCTGAAGCTGGAAGATCAGTCGATAACTTTCTCCAAAGAAGACCATCCCCCTCGGGTATATCGACCGGGACACGCCGTGCTTGTCATTCAGGCGCAGATAGGCAATTACGATCTCGCTCGAGTGTTCATGGATGGTGGCAGCGGAATCAACATCATTTACGCGGACACACTCTGTAAGATGAACAAGAACCTCGACGGACTCGCAGAGTCAGAAACATCCTTCCACGGGATAGTACTGGAAAAAGCAGTCCGACCACTCGGAACAATCAACTTGGAGGTGGTGCTCGGAAACCCAAGAAACTACAAGAGAGAATTCCTCGACTTTGAGGTAGTCGACTGGCCCTCATAGTACCATGCCATTCTCGGCCGAACAACATTCGCGAGATTCATGGCAGTACCCCACTACGCCTACCTAAAGCTCAAACTCCCAGGGGAATACGACACCATCACCATAGATGGCAACTTCCAGAAATCAGACAAATGCGATATTGAGTTCAACGAGATCGCGAAATCTTTCGGGATGCAGGAGGAGCTGGAAGAGTTGGCAAAGACCACGGATCACTCCGTGATGCCACTCACCAAAAAGAACACCCTAGAATTCGAGTTCAGTGCAAACAATGACATTCTAAAGCATCAAGTGCACCCGATAGACTCCGCGAAGACGGCGATGGTGTCCACCACCCTATCGTCTGAAGGGGAACGTAGCATAGAAAAAAAAAATTCCTACACGCGATAAACCCAAATGGCCAAGATCTAATCTATGAGATGAAAGGCAACGGGGAGAAAGAGAGTCTTGAGATAACATACCCTCGAAGACTCAAAGTGGTACAAGAAAAGATCTCGTGGTTGGCGTAGTCGTTCTCACGCCGATCCCGAGCGAGAAGAAGAGCACCGCAATCCGGCGGTGCCTCCGTGATCGGTCACACGTTCAGCTCGATGAAGACTTCCGTTCCCTCGTTCCAGCGGGTTGCGGAAGTAGAAGATCCCTCCGAAATTCCAGCAGCACGACGGCGTGGTGGTGGTGAAGAATCCCACGGTCAGGGCTTCGCCAAGCCGGAGACCATGGAATGGAGCAGCGGATGGAAGGGAAAATGTGTGAGCAAGTGTGTGGAGAAGAGAGAGCCCTCACCCTCCTTTTATAGGGGAGGGGGAGGCAGCCCAAGGGGGGGGTGCGGCCAGCCATGGGTGCCCCCACCCCTTCCTCTCTTCATGTGAGTGGAAGCTCCACTCAAACCCACTCAAAAATCCCTTAATTTCCCACTTGGAAAATCCAAAGGTTTTTCTTTAATAAATAAATAAAACATTTTTATTTCTTTATTTATATTTGTTAATTCCATTAACAAACATTTGCATGTAGCACCTCGAACCATTTGTTAATTCTATTAACAACCGTTCGACGAAAAACCCCTTGAACTATTTCAATTTTCCCCGAAACAATTCCGGAGCTGCCCAAAATATTCTTCGGTATTCCGTATCCTCTCTAAACGCTTCATCGAACCTTAAGTGTGTCTCCCTACGGTTCGTGAATATTATAGACATGATCGAGACTCCTCTCCGATCAATAATCAACAGCGGGGTCTGGAAAACCGTGATGACTCCTATATATTCAACGATGACTCTCGTGATCGTGTGAACCTTTCAACGTCGTAACGATTTCCCTTTGTCTCGCGATATATTACTTGTCCGAGATCCGATCATCGGTATCCACTATACCTTGTTCGATCTCGTTATCCGACAAGTACTCTTTTCTCGTTCCCGTGATAAAACATCCTAGTGATCAAATCACTTGCTTGCAAGCGGTGTCGATGTGATATCACCGAGAGGTCCCTGAGTATATCTATCCGTCATATTGGATGGACAAATCCCATTCTCGATCCATGAGCTTCAACCAATACTTTCCGAATATCCAATGCCACCTTTATAGTCACCCTTTTACGGTGTGACGTTTGATGTCATCAAAGTATTCTTTCGGTATTAGTGATTAACATGATCTCATGGTCTAAGGAATAATGTTACTCCGAATGTAAGACATAACAACAAAACTAAATGACTTGATCGTATTGTTATACTTAGTTTAGGGTTTAAGTTCATCATGTCATTCTCCTAATGACATGACCCCGTTATCAACAACATCCAATGTTCATGATCAGGAAACCTTGATCATCTGTTTAATCAACGGGCTAGTTAAAAGAGAGGCTTCACTAGGAACGTTGGTTTGTTTATTAATCACACATGTATCAACGTTTCCGGTTAATACAATTCTAGCATGAGAAATAAACATCTATCATAAACAAGGAATAACATAATAAACACTTTATTATTGCCTCTCGGGCATATTCCCTTCAGTCTCCCACTTGCACTAGGGGCAATAATCTATATTACATAGTGATGAATCTAACACCCATGGAGTTCTGGTGTTGATCATGTTTTGTCCTTGAGAGAGTTTTAGTCAATGGATCTGCCACATTCAGATCCGTATGTACTTTGCAAATCTTCACATCCCCATCTGCGACATGCTCACGGATGGAGTGAAAACGGCGCTTGATATGCTTGGAATTCTTGTGAGACCTTGGTTCCTTAGCATTGGCTATGGCACCATTGTTGTCACAATAGATAACCATTGGATCCAACTCACTCGGAACCACGCCTAGTTCGGATATGAACTCCTTCATCCAAACTGCTTCCTGTGTTGCCTCCGAGGCAGCAACATATTCCGCTTCTGTTGATGATCCCGCCACCACGGATTGCTTGGAACTCCTCCAGCTTACAGCTCCTCCATTCATAATAAATACGTACCCGGACTGAGACTTAGAGTCATCCGGATCAGTGTCGAAGCTAGCATCGACGTAACATCTTGCGACGAGCTCTTCTTCACCGCCATATACGAGAAACATGTCCTTAGTTCTTCTTAAGTACTTTAGGATATTCTTGACCGCAGTCCAGTGTTCCAAACCTGGATTGGATTGGTACCTACTAGTCAAACTAATAGCATGTGCCACATCCGGTCTTGTACACAGCATAGCATACATGATAGAACCTATGGCTGAAGCATAGGGAGTCTTATCCATCTTTTCTCTATCTTCTGCTGTAGCTAGACATTGAGTCTTACTCAACGTCTTGCCTTGCAACATAGGTAGGAACCCTTTCCTACTATCTTCCATTTTGAACTTCTTCAAAATCTTGTCAAGGTATGTACTTTGCGAAAGTCCAATTAAGCGTCTTGATCTATCCCTGTAGATTTTGATGCCCAATATATAAGCTGCTTCACCGAGGTCTTTCATCGAAAAACTATTGTTCAAATAACCTTTTACGCTTTCTAAAAGTTCTATATCATTTCCAATCAACAATATGTCATCCACATATAGTACCAGAAATGCTACAGAGCTCCCACTCACTTTCTTGTAAATACAAGCTTCTCCGTATGTTTGGACAAATCCAAAACCTTTGATCACCTTATCAAAACGGAGGTTCCAACTTCGGGATGCTTGCTTCAGTCCATAAATGGAACGTTGAAGCTTACACACCTTGTCAGCATCCTTAGGATCAACAAAACCTTTGGGTTGCATCATATACAACTCTTCCTCAATGTCACCATTAAGGAACGCCGTTTTGACATCCATCTGCCATATTTCATAATCGAAAAATGCAGCAACTGCTAACATAATCCTAACTGACTTAAGCATCGCTACTGGTGAGAAAGTCTCATCATAGTCAACTCCTTGAATTTGTCGGAAACCTTTTGCGACAAGTCGAGCTTTATAGACGGTCACATTACCATCAGCGTCAGTTTTCTTTTTAAAGATCCATTTGTTCTCAACGGCCTTGCGGTCATTGGGTAAATCCACCAAAGTCCAAACTTGGTTTTCGTACATGGATCCTATTTCGGATTTCATGGCTTCAAGCCATTTGTTGGAATCTGGGCTCATCATCGCTTCCTCATATGTCGCAGGGTCATCACCTCCATCTACCATGAAGTTTAATACGGGATCTCCGTATAGTTCAGGAGCTGCACGCTCCCTAGTTGACCTGCGAGGTGCGGTAGTTTCCTCTATTGGAGTTTCATGATCTTGATCATTAACTCTCTCTTCATCTGACGGGGTCAGCTCCGGAACAACTTCCGGCGCTGCGCTACTCGCCATTCCAAGAAGAGAAGGTTCAATAACCTCGTCGAGTTCTACCTTCCTACTATTCACACCTTTCGAGAGAAACTCCTTCTCCAAAAAGGATCCATTCTTGGCAACAAAAATCTTGCCTTCGGATCTGTGATAGAAGGTGTACCCTATTGTTTCTTTAGGGTATCCTATGAAGACGCATTTTTCCGCTTTGGGTTCGAGTTTATCAGGTTGAAGCTTCTTCACATAAACATCGCATCCCCAAACTTTTAGAAATGACAGCTTAGGGCATCTCCAGCCGTCCCCCCCAGAGCCCCCCCAGGGGGCTTTTTTTCGCGGCGGAAGCGACGAATAGCGCCGCTTCTTCACCACTCGCCCCCCCAGCGGCCCAAATAGCGCCATTTCGGCGCTAAATAGCGCCGCGGCACCCAGGCCAAACCCAGCCCGCTGGGTTCGGCCTGGGGGGGCGAAACTGCGCGGCTGCGCGCGTGGGCCAGCTCGGTCAGCGACGCGACGAGAAAGCGCGGGAACAGAAGCCACCGCCCGTGATCGTCTTCTCGGCTTCCGCGCGGTCAAAGGCTGCCGGCGTTTATGGCGTGGCGGCCGCCCAGTGCATGCGCCCCGCCCAAAGGCTGCCGGCGTAATGGCGTGGCGGGCGGCACCGAGGGGACGCGCGCGCAGTAAATGCCCGGCCGCTCGCCGCGCTATAAAACCCCCCCCCCCCCCGTCGCGCGCCTCGCCCCGCCATTCTCCACACCGGCGAGCTCTCCCTTCTTCTCCTCGACTCTCTCCTCCTCCCTTCTTCTCCACGAAAATGTCTGACGGAGCGGCGGCGAACGGGTTCCCACGCCATAACCTACGCCGGGGCCAGGCGATGGCGCTGTACCGCGCGGGCTATCCTTGCCCGCCGGACATGCGCCTCCCTAGATCCGCCACGGGGGCGAGCCGCTGGGCACTCAGCGCCGGCGGTGTCCCCGTCCCTCCCCTTCCCACCTCCGACCCAGAGTTCCGCCGCGCCATCCACGAGATGCGCGTTGGAATGCAAAACCCCGAGAACTACCCGCTGACCGGCGTCGACCAGTTCTGGTGGCAGCGGCGGATGGCGCGCCGCACCCGGGAGCTGGAGTCCCTCAACGACAACGGCCCTGTCGAGGGCCGTTTCAACTCGCACGGGCGGCGCCGCTGGTGGAGTGCCCCTGGGAGGACCCTCGACGAGGTCCTCCAGCACATCCACGCCGGCAACCAGCCGCGCCTCGCGATGCCGCCGCCGGAGGCCACCCAGCCGTGGGTGGCGCGGCGGACCGGCGCGTCCTCGTCGTCTGCGACGTCGAGCTCCTCCGCCGGCCACTCCGTCTCCACCTCCCCCCCATTTCTAAACGCCGGACCGGCCGCACGCAGGCGCAGCGGCGGCGCGCTCCGCATCGGCGAGCCACGCTTCGAACGCGTGGTTCGGCCGAAGACGGAGGACACCGGCGACGAAGACGAGGCCGAGTGGCCCGACCAAAAGGTCGCGGAGCAGATGTCTCTGGACACGCTGCAGCCGCTCGACCTCGACGCCGCCGCTCAGTGGAGTCTGCGCGACACCACCGAGTCTGAGCTCGCCCTCCAGCGCCGCCTGCTGGCTGAAGCTGAGCAGCGCAAGGCGGCGCGCGAGCGCGAGGAAGCCGCGGCGGCGGCCCTCCTCCGCGTCCCTCCCCCACCGCCGCAGAAGGAGAACGTCTACATCGTTCTCGACGAGGACTCCGACGACGACGACGTGATCCAGCAGGCGCTCGAGGTGAGCAGGTGGGATTGCGGCGGCGGCGACGAGGGACAGGGGGGAAGCAGGCGCCCCGGCGACGCCCCCAGCGACGACGACGACGACGACGGCGGCGACTACAGCCAGGCGATCGCCGCCAGCCTCGGGCTTAACTAGTTTAGATGTAGTTTAAATTTATCGTACTAGCTTAAATTCGCGCCGAATATGTACGCAGTTTCCGAATTTCAATAAAATCTCGCCTGTTTTCATTTTGCGTTTGTTTGGGCCGGTTCTTGGGCTCGGGACGCGACTGGGAAACGCGCCCCCCAGGTTCCAGAATAGCGCCGTTTAGCGCCGCGGCGGCACCAAAACGGCGGCCTTTTGGGCCCTGGGGGGGGCGCAACGGCTGGAGATGCCCTTAGGTTTGTTTCCAAACCATAATTCATACAGTGTCGTTTCAACGGATTTAGATGGTGCCCTATTTAAAGTGAACGCAGCGGTCTCTAGTGCATAACCCCAAAACGATAGTGGAAAATCTGTAAGAGACATCATAGATCGAACCATATCTAATAAAGTACGATTACGACGTTCGGAAACACCATTTCGCTGTGGTGTTCCGGCAGATGTGAGTTGTGAAACTATTCCACATTGTTTCATATGCATGCCAAACTCGTAACTTAGATATTCACCTCCACGATCAGACCGTAGAAATTTAATCTTTCTGTTACGATGATTTTCAACTTCACACTGAAATTCTTTGAACTTTTCAAACGTTTCAGATTTGTGTTTCATTAAGTAAATATACCCATATCTACTCAAATCATCTGTGAAAGTGACAAAATAACGATATCCACCGCGCGCCGATACACTCATTGGTCCACATACATCAGTATGTATGATTTCCAGTAAGTCTGTCGCCCGTTCCATAGATCCTGAAAACGGGGTTCTAGTCATCTTGCCCATAAGGCATGGTTCACATGTTTCAAATGATTCATAATCAAGTGATTCTAAGAGTCCATCAGAATGGAGCTTCTTCATGCGTTTAACACCAATATGACCTAAGCGGCAATGCCACAAATAAGTAGCAATATCATCATTTAACTTAATTCTTTTGGCATTCACATTATGAATATGTGTATCAACATTATCAAGATTCAAAAGAAATAAACCATTCTTCTCAGGTGCATGACCATAAAAGATATTATTCATATAAATCGAACAACCATTGTTCTCGGACTTAAAGGAATAACCGTCCCGCATTAAGCAAGATCCAGAAACGATGTTCATGCTTAATGCGGGCACCAAATAACATTTATTGAGGTTTATAACTAATCCCGATGGTAGACGTAGAGGTAGCGTCCCGACGGCGATCACGTCAACTCTTGATCCATTGCCGACGCGCATCGTCACCTCATCCTTTGCTAGTGGTCGCTTATTCTGCAGCTCCTATTTCGAGTTACATATGTGAGCAACCGAACCAGTATCAAATACCCAGGTGCTACTGCGAGTACTAGTAAGGTACACATCAATAACAAGTATATCATATATACCTTTGTTCACTTTGCCGGCCTTCTTATCTGCCAGATACTTGGGGCAATTGCGCTTCCAGTGGCCAGTACCCTTGCAATAGAAACACTCAGTCTCAGGCTTAGGGCCATGCCTGGTTTTCTTCTCAGCAGTAGCAACAGATTTGCCACCCTTCTTGAAGTTTACCCTTGGCTTGCCTTTCTTGAAACTAGTGGTCTTATTGATCATCAACACTTGATGTTCTTTCTTGATCTCCACTTCAGCAGTTTTAAGCATCGAGAGAAGCTCAGGAAGAGACTTCTTCATGCTCTGCATATTATAGTTCATCACGAAGTTCTTGTAACTAGGTGGCCGAGATTGGAGAACACGATGTATCCCTAGCTCAATGGGAATCGATATTCCCAAGGCTATGAGCTTATCAGCGTACGCAGACATTTTGAGTACGTGCTCACTAACGGAGCTGTTCTCTTCCATCATGCAGCTAAAGAACTTTTCAGAAGCGTCATAACTCTCAACTGCGGCATGGGTATCGAAAATCATTTTCAATTCTCCCATTGTGGCATAAGCAGTGCTGTTCTCGAAACGTTTTCGCAGCTCTGGCTCTAATCCATAGAGGATGCCGCAGTGAACTATACTGTGGTCTTCTTGTTGAGTCAGATAAACATTTTTATCCTCATCAGAAGCATCATCAGCGGGTTGGTCACCTAGAGGTGCATCAAGCACATAGAGCTTCTTGCAAGCGGTGAGGAGAATCCTCAGGTTAAGTGCCCAGTTGGTAAAGTTGCTTCCATTGTTCGCTAATTTCTCTTTCTCCATGAACATATTGAAATTGAAGGTAGGTGGTGCCATGATCTATAACATATTTGCAAAGACTATTTAGACTATGTTTATGATAAATTAAGTTCAAGTTAATTCTAAAATTATCCCATGAACTCCCACTCAAAAACAACATCCCTCTTAGTTGTCTTTAGTGATTACACGAACCAAATTCACTACACCGAAACCGATCATCACGTGAGACGGTGTAGTTGCAAAGGCGAACATCAATATGTTCATCATATCATTCATATGACTCATGCTTTACCTTTCGGTTACGTGTTCCGAGGCCATGTCTGTACATGCTAGGCTCGCCAAGTAGAACCATTGTATTGCATGTGTTTCAAGGCCATGTCTGTACATGCTAGGCTTGAAAACACCCGTTGTATGCGAACGTTGAGTCTATCACACCCGATCATCACGTGGTGTCTCGAAACGACGAACTTTCTTAACGGTGCATACTTAAGGAAGAACACATTATTATCTTGATATTAAGTGAGAGGGATCATCTTATAATGCTACCGTCGCGATCTAAGCAAAATAAGATGCATAAAAGGATAAACATCACATGCATGGATAATGTGATATGATATGGTCCTTCTTGCACTTGATCTCCATCTTGTGCATCATGGTATGATCTCCATCATTCCACCGGCGTGGCACCAAGGTCCGTGGCACCTCCATCTTGATTGTCCATTACAACATATCACATGGATATGACATACAGCACGCAGGCCATAAAATAAGACAACCATATGGCTCCAGCCGGTATGTCAATAATTTACAAAAGATATCATCTCATACATAACGTTTGTAACATTGACCATATCACATCACATGCCCTGCAAAAACAAGTTAGACGCCTCTAATTTATTTTTGCATATTTTACGTGGCTTTGGGCTTACGAGGATAGAACCGTTCATATCTACGTACAAGAACCACAACGTTGATAAAACATATTTTTGAACAACCCTTTGTAGATTAGATCTTAACTATAGTAGGAGAAACCGACACCCGCAAGCCACTTATGCAATTCAAGTTGCATGTCAGTTGTGGAACAAGTCTCATGTACGTGGACATGTAAAGTTAGTCCGGGCCGCTTCATCCTACTATGCCACTAAGATCATAAAATACTCAAAGAGACAAAAAACATGATCATCAACGCCCACATACTCCTATGTGTTCTACCCGTACAATCCATCTACGCATAGATCCGGCTCTGATACCACTGAAGGGGAACGTAGCATAGAAAACAAAAAAAATTCCTACACGCGATAAACCCAAATGGCCAAGATCTAATCTATGAGATGAAAGGCAACGGGGAGAAAGAGAGTCTTGAGATAACATACCCTCGAAGACTCAAAGTGGTACGAGAAAAGATCTCGTGGTTGGCGTAGTCGTTCTCACGCCGATCCCGAGCGAGAAGAAGAGCACCGCAATCCGGCGGTGCCTCCGTAATCGGTCACACGTTCAGCTCGATGAAGACTTCCGTTCCCTCGTTCCAGCGGGTTGCGGAAGTAGAAGATCCCTCCGGAATTCCAGCAGCACGACGGCGTGGTGGTGGTGAAGAATCCCACGGTCAGGGCTTCGCCAAGCCGGAGACCATGGAATGGAGCAGCGGATGGAAGGGAAAATGTGTGAGCAAGTGTGTGGAGAAGAGAGAGCCCTCACCCTCCTTTTATAGGGGAGGGGGAGGCAGCCCAAGGGGGGGGGTGCGGCCAGCCATGGGTGCCCCCACCCCTTCCTCTCTTCATGTGAGTGGAAGCTCCACTCAAACCCACTCAAAAATCCCTTAATTTCCCACTTGGAAAATCCAAAGGTTTTTCTTTAATAAATAAATAAAACATTTTTATTTCTTTATTTATATTTGTTAATTCCATTAACAAACATTTGCATGCAGCACCTCGAACCATTTGTTAATTCTATTAACAACCGTTCGACGAAAAACCCCTTGAACTATTTCAATTTTCCCCGAAACAATTCCGGAGCTGCCCAAAATATTCTTCGGTATTCCGTATCCTCTCTAAACGCTTCATCGAACCTTAAGTGTGTCTCCCTACGGTTCGTGAATATTATAGACATGATCGAGACTCCTCTCCGATCAATAATCAACAGCGGGGTCTGGAAAACCGTGATGACTCCTATATATTCAACGATGACTCTCGTGATCGTGTGAACCTTTCAACGTCGTAACGATTTCCCTTTGTCTCGCGATATATTACTTGTCCGAGATCCGATCATCGGTATCCACTATACCTTGTTCGATCTCGTTATCCGACAAGTACTCTTTTCTCGTTCCCGTGATATAACATCCTAGTGATCAAATCACTTGCTTGCAAGCGGTGTCGATGTGATATCACCGAGAGGGCCCTGAGTATATCTATCCGTCATATTGGATGGACAAATCCCATTCTCGATCCATGAGCTTCAACCAATACTTTCCGAATATCCAATGCCACCTTTATAGTCACCCTTTTATGGTGTGACGTTTGATGTCATCAAAGTATTCTTTCGGTATTAGTGATTAACATGATCTCATGGTCTAAGGAATAATGTTACTCCGAATGTAAGACATAACAACAAAACTAAATGACTTGATCGTATTGTTATACTTAGTTTAGGGTTTAAGTTCATCATGTCATTCTCCTAATGACATGACCCTGTTATCAACAACATCCAATGTTCATGATCAGGAAACCTTGATCATCTGTTTAATCAACGGGCTAGTTAAAAGAGAGGCTTCACTAGGAACGTTGGTTTGTTTATTAATCACACATGTATCAACGTTTCCGGTTAATACAATTCTAGCATGAGAAATAAACATCTATCGTAAACAAGGAATAACATAATAAACACTTTATTATTGCCTCTCGGGCATATTCCCTTCATCGTCCGCATAAGAAGGCGCGCTCGTCGAACTCCTCCGTGAGTACTGGAAAATTTTCGCCAGGAAGACTTTAGATATGCCAGGGATACCCAGGGAGTTCGACGAGCACTCACTCGAAGTATTCAAAGACGCCAAACCTATCAAGCAAACGACCCGACGATTTTCCGAGCCAAATCAGAAGGAACTCGGAGAAGAAGTGAATAGACTACTCGTCGCAAAATTCATCAGAGAAATAAAAATATCCACCTGGCTAGCAAACCCGACAAAATGCGTCTTTGGCGTTCCTGCAGGACAACTTTTCGGGTATCTGGTGTCCGCCCGAGGAATCAAAGCAAATCCGGAAAAAATTCAAGCAATCTTGACAATGAAGGAGCCAATCAATCTTCACGGCGTACATCAGCTCACGGGTAGACTGGCCGCTCTGAGCAGATGCATCGCGAGATTAGGCGAGCAAGCGCTGCCCTTCTATAATCTGCTGAAGAAAACAGATAAGTTCGAGTGGACGCCCGAAGAAAAAAGGCATTCGTCAACCTAAAAAGAGTGCCACAGAGTAAGCGCGTCCTGGCAACACCATAGGAAAAGGATCCCCTATACCTTTACCTAGCCGCGACAAACCAAGTCGTCAGCACGGTTATTGTCGTCGAGCGTCCAGAGGACAGAAAGGCATACGACATTCAACGACCAATATACTACATCAGCGAGGTGCTTTCGACGTGCAAACAGCGATACCCTCACTATAAGAAGCTCGCGTATGGCATAGTCCTTACAGCCCGCAAGCTCAAGAACTACTTCCAGTAACATACCGTCACGGTGCTAAATGACGCATCACTCGGTAATATCATGAACATACCCATGCCATCTGGAAGAATCGCGAAGTGGAGCATCGAGTTAGGCGCCTGGGACATAATATCCGCAAGGCGCAACTCTGTAAAATCACAGGTCGTCGTGGAGTTCCTAAGCGAGTGGACGGAGCTGCAAACACCAGAACCCCCAGAATAGACGAGCAACTGGATCATGTATTTTGACGGGTAAAAAAGAAACGAAGGAGCCGACGCCGGAGTTATTCTCATATCTCCCAGGGGTGACAAGCTGCAATACGTCTTGCGACTGGACTTCCCTCCTGATGACCCAGCGTCCAACAACGACGCGGAATACGAGGCCCTCCTACACGGCATGAAGATGGCGATCGCCTGTGGAGCCACTCGATTGATGATATATGGGGATTCAAATCTCATCGTGCAGCAGACGATGAAGGAGTACGCTCTATCGCGGATAACATGGTCACCTATCGTGACATGTACAACCTACTCAAAGGAAGTTTCAAAGGGTGAGAGCTGAAGCACATCGCGCGGTCGAGCAATGAGGAAGCATACAAGCTGGCAAACATGGGGTCAACAAAAGCCCCCATCCTGCCAGGAATCTACTTCGAAAGAATGATCAAGCGATCAGTCAAAGTCAAGAAACCAGCAGGAACACCCGCAACAGTAGAAACAGACACCAGCCCGCAAATTGCTATCGTCGAGCTCATCCACAATATCTCAAGGCAGGTTTTTCTGGTCGAGTCAGTCTGGAAGCAGAAATACCTTGACTACTTGTCCAACAAACAGCTCCCAGCCGACATTTGCGAGGTCCGACAAATAGTACGATGCAACAAATCCTTTCGGGTGATCAACGGAGAGCTATACAAGCAAAGCATATCAGGTGTATTGCAGAGATGCATAGCACCTGAGGATGGCAAGGAGCTGCTCCGAGACATACACCAAGGAGACTACGGGAACCACGCCAGTTGGAGAGCAATCATGGGCAAAGCTTTCAGGGCAGGATTCTACTGGCTCACGGCAGCCAGAGACGCCAAAGATCTAGTCGACAGATGCAATGTCTGCCAAAGGTTCGCGCCCAAGCCACACGCCCCTGCCATAGAACTCCACATGATCCCTATCGCCTGACCCTTTGCTCAATGGGGGCTAGATATGGTGGGACCGCTGCGCAAGTCAACACCTAGAGGATACACCCACCTGCTCGTGGCAGTCGACAAGTTAACGAAGTGGATAGAGGCTATGCCAATCACCTCCGCACACGCCGAGTGCACCGTGAGAATCCTCGACTCCATCGTGTGAAGATTTGGCATACCACACAACATCATCACGGATAACGGAAGCAACTTCACAGCCAAAGAAACACTGTACTTCTGCGAGGAAAAAGGGATAACCCTCAGCTTCACCTCGGTAGCTCACCCGCAAACTAATGGCCAGGTCGAACGATCTAATGGATTAGTTTCGGCTGGCCTAAAGAAGCGGCTACTCGATCGGCTACACCCAGCAGCAGGACACTGGGCCGAAGAACTACCATCGGTGCTATGGAGCCTACGAACAACACCAAATCGGTCGAAAAACTACACGCCATTTTTCATGGTATACGGAGCTGAAGCCGTGCTACCCGAAGACGTCAAGTTCAGTGCCCTACGAGTTGTCGCATACGACGAAGAAACCTCAAACAAGGCACTCGCAGAAGACATGGACGCACTGGACGAGATCAGGGACATTGCACTTGCAAGATCCGCAGTATACCAGCAATCGCTACGCAATTACCACAGTCGCCGCATACGCCATAGGTCCTTCGTGGTAGGAGACCTGGTACTGCGGCTAAAGCAAAAGGAAGGACACAAGCTCGAGCCACCATGGGAAGGACCTTTCATCATACATGAAGCCATCCCAGGAGGCGCCTATCGCTTGAAGAACCCGAAGACCGGCGGTATCTACTCCAACCCGTGGAATGTGGCGCACCTCCGCAAGTTCTATCCCTAGAATTATTACCCTACTCGTAAGAAATAAGGCTGTACCAGCCACTTTGTAGCTCGAGCAAACACATGGCTTCTCAGCCATAGCAATAAAACACATGGTTTCTCAACCATAGCTATCGCGTTTTTTCCTCTTTACATGCTAAAACGACAGGTACAACACCCCCAACACACAGGGGCTATGCCTAACTAGCATCGTCACATTCCTTCGAGCGCTCAAACTCGATAAAATAATACAAGGTATAACAAGGTGCACGCTTTATAAACACCTTAAACATATCGAGTGAAACATACAAGGTCACAAGGTTTACACCTTCCAACGCCTTACAACAAAAAATACAAGATATTTACATCCTAAAATTACAACTGTCGGCGAGCAGCCGCATCTTCAAGCAACTGATCAATCTCCTCGGAGTTCAATCGAACAATCTGCTCCACTGCAGTACGCACGGCCGCATAATGAGGAGAAAGATCCACCGGTGGACCTCTCGGGTAAGGAAGCCGCGCCATGGAGCTAAAGTTGACCTCCGGATGTCACAGGCGAATTAAGGCAAGGGACACTTGAGCTCCACTGACAAGTTGTTGACGCACGCACTCTCTAACTTCCCCTGCCCGACAAAACATCCTCAGCAAACCACTGAAGTCATCCGGGACAACACCCAAAGGGTAAAATTTCTGATGGACAGAAGACAGAGCCTCGCGACAAGACTCGACGAGTATTTGCGCCCGACTCGCCCGGTACTTCAGGGTAGCCATGATAAAACCTCGGCTGTGGTCAGACCAGAAGTTAATCGCGTGAAGTTTTGAGCTACCTGACTCATGAGCAATGTGATTGTCCGCCCAATAGGTTTCACAGACTCCGTCAGGTTCAACAACTACAAAGACAACGAGCACGTCAAAATAAAGACGGAAACAAGCAGCAAGTACTCGGGGGCTCGCAAACTTACAGAGCATGCCCTTCGCAATAGCCACCAGTTCTTTCATCACAAATTGCTCGCGGTCCGCCACAAGTTTCTGCTTCGACTTGGAAACGTCAGCCACACCTCGCAGAGCCTTCAGCTTACGATCGCCATCCGCGACACAGTCACGGAGTGATGCAAATGTGTTGGCAGCAGCAACCAAGGTATTAACCTACGAAGCAGTTCCACTCGAAGACTCTACGCTGGGATCCACTACCTGGAAAAGAACAAAGAAGATTCAGAGACATCACAAGACCCCAATCGAGAATATACCACCCAAACCTCGGGTGCTCGGGGGCTACTCCCATCGGGAGAATACAAAGTAAAGCGCAAAAATCAAATGCTGACGCTTTCGGAAAATACTTCGATTACGCAAAATAAAGTACGAGAATACATCTCTAGGTTCATTACATCAAAGAGCACAAGAAAGCAAAAAGTATCCTACGGAGCTGCAGAGGTAGTCCCACTCGCGGAAGGTTGTCCCTTGCGACCAGCACGAGAAAGCACCCAATAGAGCATCTTCACGAGCTCTTCATCATGGTCGCCAAAAGGACGGAGTGCTGCCTTTTTGCCAGTGGGGTCGCGAGGAACGTCCGAGTACGCCTTCTACTGTTCACCCGAGATTCCATGCGCCAAGACAAATTGGATAGTCGTCCTGGCCCCACACTACGCGACTGAGTACTCCTGGAGAAGATCTTCGCCGCCCAGGGAAACTTGCAGGAGGCCACCCAGCGTAGGCGGGACCGCCACGTCCACCAGCAGGCGCTCATGGAATCGCGTCAAAACTCGGGTGGAATCACCAACGAAGGAGCATATTCTATTCGCGTGCTCCTGAAGCTGGCTGCACGTGTCCTTGAGGGCGTCCAGTCGCTGACTTCCAGGTAGCTCCAGCCCAACCCCAAGAGCATCTGAGACAAAGACATAATAAATCATCAGATAAAGGGGCGAGTATAGGCCACAATCGAAGAATGGCGATACACAACCTACCAGCAAGCTTCTGAGCCAAAGGTCGGATGGTGCCGACAAGGTCATTGACGTGCTTCGCACCCGCCTCTTCCAGCTGCTTTAGAGCTCCCTGAGCTTCCGCAAGGTTCCCCTCAAGATCGGCTAAGCGCTTGCGGGTGGACTCCAACTCCTTTCGGGAGGATTCTAGCCCCGCCTCAAGGGTTTTCACCCGAGTGACAGCCTCTGCCTTCTCAGCCTTCATGCGGGTGATTTCATCTGCAATGCAAAAAGACGCGGTTGGAGCGACAATTACAATAAAAAAGAAACGACAAAGACAAGAAAGGCGCACTAGCCTACCTTGAAGGGAGCGGCCATCCTAGACGAGCCGGTCACGATCCACCCTAAGGGAAACGCAGTGCGCTTCAGCCGAAAGCACTCGACGCCCGAAAGCGGCGAAGGAGTCGAGGAGAGCCTGCAAAAAACCCAAGTCAAACAACTGCGGATGTATCACTTGAGCCTACACACGACTGTACACGGTCGAGTATAGCCCCGGGGGCTACTCTCCCATCGGGAGCACTGCCGTGCACCTAATAAAAAACCAAGGCCAAACGAAGAAACGAGAGAAGAAAATTTTGACTTGAGTCCATGGCCAACTGCAAGCAATTGACCACAGACTCGGGGGCTACTCCCATCGGGAGCACTGCCGTGCACCCATAAAATTCTAAACAAGCGAAGCAAGATGCGAAAAAATAGACGGTCTTACCTAGCCCTGGGCAGTAGACAGAGGGTCTGCTGAACTACCCGAACCTCCTTGCTCGCCGATGCTCCACCCGCGAAGCTAGGCAGCCCATACTCTGGGGTTTCGGTCGCTCCTGCGGGGCTTGGAGATCTTCGGGCAACCTCAACAGCTGGAGCAGGATCCGTAGCAGCCTCTTTCATGTTCACGGAAGGAATCAAAGAAGCAAACCGGCCTGGGCTGATGGTCGCAAGACTGCTGTTAAAAACGGAATCAGATAAAGACCTAGAACGGGAAGAAAGAGAAGAAGATTCGCGGTTAAGAACGGAGTGCACAATACTTACTCATCCTCGTCATCATCATCGAGAACGTCTAGGTTCCAGGCGGTGGAAACCTTCATCTGACGTCCGGTGGGAGGAAGCGTGAGGAGGGGAGCCACCTGAAGGGGCTCAATCACCTTGACGGACTCATCACCCAAGGAGTTATCCTTTGAAGTGACTTCGTCGTCCTCGTGCTTGCGGCGCTTGCGGTGGTGAAGTTGGTCGCTACACGACTCTTCCTCTTCATCCACCTCGTCGCGTTAGGTGCTCGAGTCAGCATCCGTGACGCTAGTCTCGTGGGGGGCTTCCATGTTACTCGCCAGAAGATCTGAGACATCGTCTGCAGAAATTGGCGGGTAGCATGTTGCCACATCCTTATTCTACAGAAAGAAGAGCAGATGAACATATCAACCAAAAGAAGTACAGGCGTGGAAGATTAAAACCAAGAAATCGAGAAAACTCACCTCGATCGGAGGGTTCCCCGCTTCGAATGGCTCGAAAGGATACTCCGAACAGGCCTCTCCTTTCTTTAGCTTGGTGATGGCCGCGATTTTCTTCTCGAACTCGGCGTTCGAAAGAATATCTTTGCAGACACGGCTTGGGTCCTTGACGCCCACGTACTCCCACATGGTGGTTGGCCTCTCTTGAAGGGGCTGGATCCTTCGACGAAGAAACACACACGAGAGGTGTATCAACTCCTTGTTCCGGAAGCTTGCCACCTTCGCGAGTAGAGGAGCAACAATTTTACCTTAGCAGTGAGCGAGTGCAGCCAGGAGTTCCGTCTCTTCAAAGAGGCGAATGGCTGGAATTCGGGGGCTCCACTCGCGCTATTATCAGTGACGTAGAACCATTTCTTCCGCCACCCATGCGTTGAGTCGATGAAGTACATCTCCATGTAGGGGACGTCCTTACTCGCCTGGATCCTGAAGCCTCCGGTACACAGCGGCTCCCCCACCTTCTCGCCTGGCTGCGCCATCTCCCGAAAGATCTGCAGCTTGAAGATGGCCTTCCAAAGTGCCCAGTGCGGGCGGATCCCCAAGAAGCACTCGCAAAGCACGATAAAGCACGATATGTGCTGAATCGCGTTTGGAGATAGGTCATGCAACTGTATGCCATACACATACAACAGCCCAAGCAGAAACGGGTGGAGAGGGAGAGATAGGCCACGTGAGACGTGCTCGGAGAAGAACACGCACTCGTTGGCGAGGGGGTTGGGGACTTCCTCCTTCTTCGACAGGCGCACGCGCTTGTCAGCTTCTGGCGGAAGCAATCCCTGTCGCTGCATCTCGGTGATGCTCTTTCTGGTGGTGTTCGCGGCGCGCCAGTCGCCCGTCTTCATGGGAGGTGGCGCGGAAACGCTCGCCACATCCTTCGAGGACGACACGGCGGCGCTGCGCTTCTTCCCTCCTGCCATTGGAGTTTCTTGGTGCTTACAGAGAAGGAGGTGTGCACGAGGAGGAAGAAAGTGACTAAGGGACGGGAATTTTACCCCTCCCCTAAAGGCCATTATTTATACCCGGGCTAGATTGATCCAAGCCATAGATTTGAATGAGGTGACATCCATCGCGGATGCCACGCGTGAAGTGGAAACGAAGCGGCGGGGGACAGTTACCCCAGCACGATCTTTACGAAAGATCGTGCGTATTTACAGCGCGTGGCTAGCGGGAAAACCGGGACACGACCTATCATTTTCGGTCAAAAAGCTGACAAGATGGGCCCGCACGCTCTACTCAACGTCGTCACGTCCCATCGGGAGGAGTCAGAGCGAAACAACTGCGCAGTGACATTACTACATACCTCATCAAGACACGAAAATTCTTTCGTATGGGCACATCAAGACGCGAAATTTCTTTCGCATAAGCACCCAGACACGAAAATTCTTTCGTATGGGCACATCAAGACGCGAAATTTCTTTCGCATAAACACCCTGACACAAAATTTCTTTTGTATGGGCACATCAAGACGCGAAATTTCTTTCGCATAGGCACCCTGACACGAAATCTCTTTCATATGGGCACGTCAGGACGAAAATTTCTTTCGTATAAACTTCATAACACGAAATCTCTATTGCACAAGATCAGGAAGAAGGAAGATCTCTTCACCCGAAGATTCGCAAGGACATGATTAAGGTAAAATCGCGAGTGTGCGTCTCCCACAACTCTGCCACACAATGTATTTACACATCCCTATCCTGGATCGTTCGGCCGACTAGGCACATCCGGATGTCGTATTCTTTCGAGTACGAAGGTAAGACCCAAAGATCTCTCTTATGGGACTGGAATCGCACTCAAGCTGTGTCCTCCGGTAAATTTTCGTGTCAACAACACGAAGAAAAATCCTAGCGGATGCGCCGGGTACCCCTTTAGGTTAAGTTCGACTCGGTAAGACCTCCACGGCCTAGTCGCAATGATCACCTCGCCAGGTTCGAGTCGGAGGTCTCGAATTTGAGTAGGCCAGAACCGTTTTTGCCCTAGATGCAATTAACTGGCTTTGATCTTTCGGGAGAGCCAAGCGACTGAGCCACATCCTTCTGCGAAAATAGCCAATACAAAGGCACACTTACCACTCGATGCTCGAGCACAGAAGCGCATTGCGCACATGGCAGACGCCCTCCAAATCAGGCGATTGAAACAATCAGTCGAAGGAAATCAAAACGAACTATGAGTGTCCCCTCGACATATTCTCAGTCGAGTAAACACTCGGGGGCTACTGACGTGGGGATGAATCCTGGACCTATCGGGTGAGGCTACCCGGTCCAAGGCCCAATACATAAGCCTAGAGGAAGGTGCCACCTTACGGTTCTAGACGGCCCAACTAAAGCCCACCCGCAAAGACTTGTGGGTCAAGAAGGAAACATGTACTGACCTAAAAATAGGGTTTGTAACCCCCTGGACTCGGTTGGAGATCTGGTCACCTATATAAAGCCAGGAGAACCACCAAGGGGGGATCCAATCTATTCTGCACCATCAAAGCCTTGAGCTCGAGATCATACTCTCGACTTGAGCACCCCCTATTGTAACCAATCTACTGATAATACAAATCGAAAGAGCATGAGTAAGGGTTGTACCTCTACGAGGTCCCCGAACCTGGGTAAATCTTGCCCCTGTTAGCCGGCGATCGTCACCAGCGTCCTTACATTCTCTTAATCGAAACCCTATCGGATCATCCGAGGGACTTGTTGAGATGACTAATCGATAGGGTCCCCTCAGGAAATCTACTGGGTTTTATCGTTTCTCATAGAGGAATAGAGGTAAACCCAGAAAAGATCAAGGCAATATTAAACATCAAAAGGCCTACGTGCCTAAAAGATGTCCAAATATTGACGGGTTCAGCAGCCGCCGTAAGCAAGTTTATAAGCCGACTTGGGGATAAAGCTCTGCCATTATACAAATTGTTGAAGAAATCTGACAAATTTGAATGGATAGAAGAGGCGGACAAAGCATTAACCCAGTTAAAAAAAACTTTGATGAAAGCTCCGTTTTTGGCATCGCCAAAAGACGAAGAACTCATCTTATTGTATCTCACAACAACTAATAGGGTTATCAGCACGGTGATAATCGTGGAAAGGCGCAAAGATGAATAGAGCATACCAGATCGGTATCCAGTATACTATGTCAGCTAATATTCTCTGAATCTAAGCAAAGGTATCCTCATTATGAAAAACTGACATATGGCGTGTTTTTCGCATCTCAGAAACTTCGCCATTATTTCCAAAGACATTCCATAGCAGTGGTAAGCAAAGCACCACTAGGGGATATCATCAACAATGCGGTCGCAACAAGCCGAGTTGCCAAATGGGGCATTGAACTGGCTGCGTTCGACATTAAGTACCAACCCACGACGGCAATTAAATCCCAGGTTTTGGCAGATTTTGTCGCGGATTGGACGGAAGCAATGGAAAATACACCAATGCCGGAGTCGGAATATTTGATCATGCATTTTGACGGATCCAAAATGAAAGAAGGTGCCGGAGCTGGTGTAGTGCTAAAATCCCCAAAAGGTGACATTATAGAGTATGTATTACAAATACACTTCAACGCGAGCAACAATGTGGCAGAATACGAAGCATTGCTTCATGGCTTTCATATTTCAAAAGAAATAGGAGTGAAGCGTATACTTTTCTATGATGACTCGGATTTGGTACAACATCAGCGAAACTAAACATGAGATGCCAAAAGTCCCATCATGGCCGAATATTAGAGAACGGTGGATGAAGTCTTACAAATGCAGATACAACACCGATGCAAAGGATACACGGTAATCAATGGTTGCATGTATAAACGCAATACTATCGGAATTTTTCAGCGATGTATTTCGCTAGAAGAAGGCCGAGAAATCTTGCAAGAAATCCATGCAGGAGATTGCGGACATCATGCTCAGTCAAAAAGGATAGTTAAAAAAGCATTCCGTGCAAGGGTTTTCTGGCTCACAGCCAAGACAGACGCGGAACACATAGTAAACACATGTTCTGGACGTCAGTATTATGCCAAGCAGACGAATTTGCCAGCCCAAGGACTCAAAACTATCCCCATTACATGGCCATTTGCGGTCTGGGGGCTAGATATGATGGGACCATTCATAACTGCAAGAGGTGGACTTACACATCTACTCGTTGCAGTGGATAAGTATACCAAGTGGGTGGAGGCGAAACCCATAAAAAAACTTGACGATGTGACTGCCAGAAATTTCGTCATTGACATTGTCATGAGATACGGAGTTCCACACAGCATAATCACGGATAACGGGACAAATTTCTCCATTGGAGAGTTGGCAAAGTATTGCCGACAAACGGGAATTCGCCTAGATCTAGCATGTGTGGCACATCCGCAATCCAATGGGCAGGTTGAAAGAATGAATAGTTCAATCCTGCAAGGAATACGCCCAAGACTCGAATCTCCTCTTCAGAGAGCAGCTGGTGCACGGGTAGAAGAATTACCTTTTGTACTTTGGAGTATTCGAAAGACTCCGAATAGATCAATATGGCAAACACCCTTTTTCCTGGTTTATGGTGGAGAAGAAGTGATTCCTACGGACATGATCCATGATAGCCTAAGAGTGCATGCTTACGATGACTCGGATGCCGAAAATACATGACAGGATACCGTCGATCTCTTAGAAGAAGAACGAGAACTTGTGCTACAAAGATCCTCCATTTATCAACAAGGACTGCGACGTTATCATAGTCAGAAAATAAAACATCGTTCTTTTAAAGAAGGTGATTTGGTGCTAAGATTGGTATGCACAAATTAGCCCCAGTTTGGGAGGGACCGTTTGTCATTAGCAAGGCTATGAAAAATGGGTCATACTACATTGTAGATATCCGAGATATGGAAGATGATCCTAAAAACTCGAATCGCAAGACAAAGAGAAAGATAGATGTCGAACTAGGAGAGACAAAGAGACCCTGGAGCATCCAGCAGTTACGTACTTTCTACACGTAGTTCAATTTCTATGTAAACATCTTTGAGATCATGAAATAAAGTTGTCGGAATTCATGCATTTCTGTTTTATCTGTTTTCATTCAAAGCATAAGTCTTTCTTATATATTTCCCAATGATATTTCAAAATGCTTCAATGTTAACCCAAATTGTGCCTGCGTACTCGGTGTTAAATAACTGAGTGCTTTTGATGGTCAGATCTTGCACTCGTTGGTATACCCCAAGAGGAGGGTGTGATGATCACAGCGGTAGGAAGTTTTCCCCTTAGTTAAGAACCAGGGTTATCAATACAGTAGGAAGGAGGATCTTCAGAAGGTTGATGCCACTGACGGTGGTGCTGGCGCTTCACCGGTGTCAGCAATAACGTGGAACCTGCACACAACACAACCAAAATACTTTGCCCCAACGGTACAGTGAGGTTGTCAATCTCACCGGTCTTGATGAAAACAAAGATTAGACGTATAGTGTGGAAAACAGTTGAATGCTTGCAGAAAGTAGAGAGAGCAGGAAATTGTTGTGGTTTGTTTAATAGTGTGGAAAATGGACCGGGGTTCATAGGTTCACTAGTGGTGTCTCTCCATAAAAATAACATGCTAGGTGAACAAATTACAGCTGGGCAATTGCCAAATAAATGTTGCACCGTAGTGCACATTATAACGTGATGATTACTTTGATATTTAGTGCGGGCATTACAACAAGATACATAGACCGACATCCATCTGCATCTATGACTAATAATCCACCCTCAGGTTATCATCTGAACCCCCTTAGGTATTAAGTTGCAAGCAACAGATAATTGCATTAAACAAAGTGTGTAATGTAAGCAACGATTATACACGCGGGTACTCTCACCGATGTTTTATCCCTAATGGCAACAACACATCCTCCCCCTTCACGTTTCTGTCACTCGAGCAAGGCAACAAGGAGGCATGAACCCACTATCAAGCATAAGTACTCCCTCTTGGAGTCACTAGCAACTACTTGGCCAGAGCAACCACTAGCAACGGAAAGCATGCAAGATCACAAATAACATATGCAATAAAGACTATAATCAACTTGGCATAATTTCAATATTCATCGGATCCCAGCTAACACAACATATAGAATTACATAAGATCAATCTCGATTATGATAGGCAGCTCATGAGATCTATACATGGATGCATATGAGGAGGAGACAACCATCTAGCTATTGCCATAGACCCGTAGTCCAGGGATGAACTACTCACGCATCACTCCGGAGGCAGGCATGGTGATGTAGAAGCCTCCGGTGATGATCTCCTCTCCGGCAGGGTGCCGGAAAACGGCTCCAGAACCCTCCTGATCTAGGGTTGACGGCGACGACGGCTGCGGAACTTTTTCGGGGATTTTGATCACGTACTTAGGGTTTTCCACTCGGGGGGGGGGGGGCTTAAATAGGCGAAAGATCAAAGGCAGTGGAGCTCCAGGGGCCCCACACCCCTAGCTGGCGCGACCAGGGGGGACCCTCGCCGGCCCATGGTGTGGGCCCCCTTCTGCCCCTCTTCGACTCCTCTTCGGTATTCTGGATGCTTCCGGGGAAAATAGGACTTTCGGGCTTCGAATTTTCCAATTCCAAGAATATTTCCAGAACAACTTTTCTGAAACTAAAAACAGCAGAAAACAGGGAACTGGCTCTGTGCATCTTGTTAATAGGTTAGTCCCGGAAAACATATGAAAATGCTATAAATAAGGGAGAAAACATGTAGCAATTGACATAATATGATCATGGAGCATCAGAAATTAAGGATACGTTTATGACGTATCAAGCATCCCCAAGCTTAGTTCCTACTCGTCCTCGAGTAGGTAAACGATAAAACAATAATTTCTGAGGTGACATGCTACTAACATAAACTTGATCAATCTTATGTAAAAGCATATGCACGCTGAGATCATAAAACTTTAAACACATGCATGAAAAATAAAACTTTAATAATAAAGCATAGCAATTACTTTGCATCACGAAGAGTAACTCAAATAAAGGATCATGGATAATGCAAAGAAAGGTAAACGTTTGTTTCAGGTATAGAGGAAGCATGGCAAAGTGGTATTTTGCTAGTCCTTAAGAGTGGGACAAAACATAAATGCCATGACACTTTGAAAGTTCAAGAGGAAGACTAGAAAAAATAATTTAAGAACAAATGATAGCACATCATGAAGTAATTATTGATGTTCATGGGACAAATATACATAAAACTCAGATTGGAAAAAATGCTCTCTCAACTGTGCATAAGTTCAAAGATTGAGACTCAACATAAAAGTAAAATAAAGGCCCTTCACAGAGGGAAGCAGGGATCACTCATGTGCTAGAGCTTTTTATTTTATTAGATAGAGGTATTAAAAGTTTGACATTTGTGGGGGAATGTCTATATTTTAGGAGAGGTGTATGCTAGTGTCAACGAATGGTAAACAGACAATACATTATGTCACAAGCCAACTGGATTCACAAGAGCGGCTCCCATGGTGAAGGACACAACTGGTGTATAAGTTCATCCCTCTTTTTCTTTTGTTTACACAATTATGCTTTGACTCATATGATCAGGGGCAAAAATAGTGAAGAGAATTTGTTTGTATGAATTTGGGGCTGGGCACCCCGCTGCCAGCTCTTCTATCATTTGGATAAGCGGATGAAGCGACTAGTCCATGGTGTGAAATCCAATCAACAAGTGAGATAAAGATTCTCTATTAATGTCCTCATGAGCAAAAACAAGAACATAAAGCAGGAACAATTTTGAAGGTTTTAAAGGTAACATATGAGCAATTTACTTTGGAATGGCAGTTAAATACCACATGTAGGTAGGTATGGTGGACATAATGGTAAAAAATTTGGTTTAAGGGAGTTTGGATGCACGAGTAGAGCTCATACTCAGTACAGGTGGAGGCTAGCAAAAGACTGGGAGCGACAAATCAAGAGAGCATAAGAGCCATAATCATGCATAGCGACATAAGAATCATTAATTAAAACATAAGCAGTATCACAAGTTCAAAAACTAAGTGGTCATGGAGGCTATTCGTGACTGGTTTGTAGTCATAAACATGGTGTGAGAATGCGCCAAGTCAACCAAATAAAACATTCAAAAGAGAATACCATATATTGATGATTTACTATGACAAGAACAAGTCATGAATCTTTCAATACATATTAAACACTCTCAGCTATTTTAGGCTAATCACGCTACTCAATAACCACAAGGCTTTAAAACTAAAATAACATTCAACATGGCATGAAAAAGTTCTAGCCACAGTCTATACAAGCTTCTACTAGTACTGTTATAGATTCTACTTCAAGCAACAGTTTTCTTTCTCCCAACAAGCACCATAGAAAACATGCTTTAACAAAAATACTCTTTATGATACAGAAAGCAAACATGAGAGTACTCAAATAATACTACTAAAACTAATAGCTCTGATAAGAGATGCATGCAAAACAGGAGCTAAGTAAATGCAGCAGCTAGACAGAGACTAAGAATACAACGTATTCTCATGAAAAAGCGGAGCGTGTCACTCTCCAATAAAAGAATGTTGGGGTCCAACCAAGCTTATTATGAAAGTAAAAAAAAACTGAAAGAAAAATAAGAATCAAACTGAAAACAAAAATAAAAGATGCTCCAAGTAAAGCACATAAGATGCGAACGAATAAAAATATAGTTTCACTAGAAGTGACCTGATAATTTGTTGATGAAGAAGGGGATGCCTTGGGCATCCCCAAGCTTAGACGTTTGAGTCTTCTTGGAATTTTCTGGGATGACCGCCGGGGCATCCCCAAGCTTAGGCTTTTCACTCTGCTTGATCACATCATATCATCCTCTTCTCTTGACCCTTGAAAACTTCCTTCGCATCAAAAATCTCACAATCTTCATTAGGAACGTTAGAGCAATTGAAATAATAAACTCACATGGCTCAGTTTCAACACAATACCATCAATAAAAAACACATTAGATACTTTCAGAACTTCTTTTAAAACTCTTTTTCTCAAAATAACACCAAAAGAAAGATATTAAGATGCAAATGCGATAAATGGCAGAAATCTGTCAAAACAGAACAACAGGCAGAGATCGATTTTTTCGAAAACCTTGTGTTGTTCAAATCAACAAGTTTCCAACTAAGAAAAGTTTCGTATATAACTCATTATTAAGCACAAAAAAGATAAGGTCATTTTGAATTTTATGTGATTTTTAACGTAATTAACAGTGGACAGCAGAAATCTGTTTTCTGCGTAGAAATCCGAAATATAGTGTCAACTTTCCACTAGAGCCTTTACTTGGCTCAACAAAAACACAAAAGAAAAGATACAGAAGGGTTTCTAAGGAAATAGACAACACCCAGGTGCAAAGCACACCAAATAAAACAAAGAAAAACAGAATGAAAACAGAGAAATAAAACGGGTTTCCTCCCGGTAGCGCTTTTCTTTAACGCCTTTCAGCTAGGCATAAAAGGGCAACTCAAGTATTTTCAAGTAAAGAAGCATCAACGTCATATTTTTCTCTAATAATAGATTCAAAGGTTAGCTTCATCTTCTTTCTAGGAAAATGTTCCAAACCTTTCTTGAGGGGAAGTTGATATTTAATACTCCCCTCTTTCATGTCAATAACAACACCAACAGTTCTAAGAAAAGGTCTTGCCAAAACAATAGGACAAGAAGCATTGAATTAAATATTCATAACAACAAAATCAACAGGGGAAAGGTTATTATTAACCATAATTATAACATCGTCAATTCTACCAAGAGGTTTCTTCTTAGCATTATCAGCAAGATGAACATCCAAATAACAATGTTCTAGTGGTGGCAAATCAAGAATATCATAGAGATTTTGAGGAATAACAGAGATGCTAGCACCAAGATCACACAAAGAATTGAAATAAAAATTATTTACTTTTATCTTAATGGTAGGCTCCCAACCATCATCTAATTTTCTAGGGATAGATGTCTCAAGTTTCAACTTTTCTTCCCTAACTTTCATGAGAGCATTAGTAATATGTTTAGTAAAGGCCATATTAATGGCACTAGCATTGGGACTTCTAGCAAGATTTTGTAGAAACATAATAACTTCAGAGATATTACAATCATCGGGAAGTGGACCCAGCTCACTTGGTTAGGGAAGTGGATGTACAACCCAACCACCCAGGTTCAAGTCCTCACGGATGCAGACTCGGGTTCCTATTATTTCAAAAATAAAAACCCGCCGTGGGGGCCTCCCCTGCTGCCTTCCTTTCAAAAAAATATTACAATCATCAAAATCAAAGTCATTATCATCAAAGGTAATAGGACCATTATCTCCTACATCTCTAAAAATTTCAGCACTTTTATTAGAAGCAGTTTCAACAATTTGAGGCAATTTAGCACGTTTCACCAAAGGAGTGGAGACTTTATCAACACCAACTACTTTACCATTGATAGTAGGAGGTTTACTAACACTTGGAGCTTCATTTTTAGTAGTGGTTGTGATAGTACAAACTCTAGCAATATTATTCTTTTTAGCCAATTCATCTTCTCTTTCCCACCTAGCACGTAATTCAGCCATCAACCTAACATTATTATCTATTTGAACTTGGATGGGATTCAAAGTTTTATTTTGTTTAACATCTTGCGGCAAAACTTCCAGTTTTGGAAAATCAACATCAATAGCAAGGCTATCTAATTTAGAGGCAAGAACATCTATTTTACCAAGCATATCCTCAACGGATTTATTAAAAGCAGTTTGTGTGCTACTAAATTCTTTAAGCATGTTTTCAAGATCAGAGGTAGAGATTTTATTATTACTAGCAGAATACCCGTGCGTTGCTACGGGTAGATCAAGTATACTGCTCATGTAGTAAAATAATATGAATTTGTTTTATTTGCAAATGATCCACGAAAACATGTCTTTCTTATGCTTCCAAATTAAAAGATGCTCATGCAAACTGTTTCTTCCAGCTCTCTATTAATTACGTAGATGCTTGATTTATATTTTCTATATTTTTTGCAATTTTCTGTCTTTAATCTGCCATCATCATAATTGAACTCGCTACTGCCGATATCTCGATGTGCGATAATGTTTTTTGTTCTTTGCAAAGAGGCGTGACTAAACTCTAAAGGCACCACCTGAATTTATCCGATTAATTAAGGGCATTTCCATGTGGGTCTTTAGTTTTCCTGAGAGCCGCCATGCCTTTCTTAAATTAAGTGAACATGAATATTTGTTTCAAAAAAAAAAACTGAACATGAATATTATCATAGACCCTTGTATAAGTGAAATAAACTGAAAAGTTTTTTTTAAGGCATGAACGGTCCTGTCTTTTGGTGTGTTATAACCTTGTGGATTAATCTTTTTGCTAGGTCGACCGGCTAGGTTAATCGTTTGTTAGTTGTCGCAACGCCATATGTATAATATGGCCGAGGCTAGTATGCATTACTAATTCCAGCTGTATTCGTTCGTGCGATGCAAGGGAGGCACCCATCATTTTCCGCGAGATATCTATGCATATCTATAATTTTCAAACTCCTAGCGTGTGCTTCCATGGCTAGCACAAGCATGGATCGACCACGAGGACAAAGTTGACATCAAAGGGAGAACTCCGTAGGAAACGGTGTGGAGATGGACACGAAGCCGGATTGAAAGTCTGAAACCAGGTGCGTAGCGGCAAGCTGGCAAAGCACACGAATGCATGCTTTCCTCCGACGTGGTGGGCGCCCAGCTGAAAGCTCGCCGCCGGAAACAACTTGCGCACCTTTTTTGTGTGCGAGAAGCTTGTGCAGGTTATCTCTTCCGATGAGGAAGTCGATGACAAGGAGTACAGCTCCTGCGGCGTTGAATGGTACGGCGACCATGGAGGGAACATAGGCGGTGGGCTGGGCGGCATGGAGATGATGGACGCGGCGCGGCGGTCGCAAGGACACCATGAAGGAAGACGGTGCCTGGAACATCCCGCCGGCCGTGACGCCGGGAAACTCGTCCACGACGGGGATCATCTGTCGAACATGACCAGAAGCATGTGGACGACTGGACGGTCTGGTCCGGGAGCCAGACCATGTCTGGAGCAGCCGGAGTCGCGCTCTCGGGGTCAGACTGGGACGAGCCAGTCCACCGCCACGTCCTGCTCTCGTGGCTCAGCGCTGCCCGCCTTGCCATCTCCCGCTGTTGGTAGACGAGGTTGTGAGCTGCCAGATCACATCGTCTCGTCCCTCCCGTCCTATCGTTTGAACGGAGCGCACCATAGAAGCCCAATAGGAACCGGAGTCCAACTGTAGCAACCGGTCCGATCTAACGTCCGTTCCTGTGCTTCCCTCATAGGCCGTTTTTTTCCTCGTATATGCTCACGTGCTAGTTTGGTTGGGACGTACCAACCAACCATCATCACCTGAAGGGAAACTATATAGTAGAGATTGTAGGAGTTTCCATAAGAATTACCATAACCATTATTAGGAGGATAAGGCTTGTAGTTGTTTCCACCAAATTATTTATATAAGCATTGTTGTTAAAATTATTATTTCTAATAAAGTTTACATCAACATGTTCTTCTTGAGCAACCAAAGAGGCTAAAGGAACATTATTTGGATCAACTTGAGCTTTACCATTAACAAGCATAGACATAATAGCATGAAGCCTTTCACTCGAAGAGGAGGTTTCCTCAACAGAATTTACCTTCTTACCATGTGGAGCTCTCTTAGTGTGCCACTATGAATAATTTATCATCATATCATAAAGAAGCTTTGTTGCATTGCCCAAAGTTATGGACATAAAGATACCTCCAGCAGCTGAATCCAATAGGTTCCTTGAGGAAAAATTCAGCCCTGCATAAAAAGTTTGTATAATCATCCAAGTAGTCAGTCCATGAGTGGGGCAATTCTTCACCATAGTTTTCATTCTTTCCCAAGCTTTAGAAACATGTTCATTATCAAATTGTTTAAAACTCATTATGTCACTTCTTAGGGATATAATCTTAGCAGGAGGATAATATTTTCGAATCAAAGCATATTTACACTTAGTCCATGAATCAATACTATTTCTAGGCAAATATAGCAACCATTCTTTAGCTCTTCCTCTCAAAGAGAAAGGAAATAATTCTAGTTTAATAATATCTACATCTACATCTTTATTTTTTTGCATCTCACATAGTTCAACAAAATTATTAAGGTGGGCAGCAACATCATCAGTACTAATACCAGAAAATTGTTCTTTCATCACAAGATTTAGTAAAGCAGGGTTAATCTCATATAAAGCAGCAGTAGGAGCAGGTGGAGCAATAGGTGTGCAAATAAAATCATTGTTGTTTGTGCTAGTGAAGTCACACAACTTGGTATTCTCAGAGGTACTCATTTTAGCAGAAAAATAACAACTATAAAGTAAACTATTTTTTTTCAATGTAGAGAATAAGAACAAGACAAAAATAAAAACAAGACAATAAACAAAATAAAGAGGTTGAGAGTGAGAGACTCTCGCTGCCAGAAGAATTCCTTCTCCCCAGCAACGGTGCCAGAAAAAGTCCTTGATGGTGCAGATCTTGCACTCGTTGGGATACCCCAAGAGGAGGGTGTGATGAGCACAACGGTAGGAAGTTTTCCCCTTAGTTAAGAACCAGGGTTATCAATCCAGTAGGAGAAGGAGAATCTTCGGAAGGTTGATGCCACTGACGGTGGTGCTGACGCTTCACCGGTGTTAGCAACAACGTGGAACCTGCACACAACACAACCAAAATACTTTGCCCCAACGGTACAGTGAGGTTGTCAATCTCACCGGTCTTGATGAAAACAAAGATTAGACGTATAGTGTGGAAAACAGTTGAATGCTTGCAGAAAGTAGAGAGAGCAAGAAATTGTTGTGGTTTGTTTAACAGTGTGGAAAATGGACCGGGGTTCATAGGTTCACTAGTGGTGTCTCTCCATAAAAATAACATGCTGGGTGAAGAAATTACAGTTGGGAAATTGACAAATAAAGGTTGCAACGTAGTGCACATTATAACATGATGATTACTATGATATTTAGTGCGGGCATTACAACAAGATACATAGACCGACATCCATCTGCATCTATGACTAATAATCCACCCTCAAGTTATCATCCGAACCCCCTTACGTATTAAGTTGCAAGCAACATATAATTGCATTAAACAAAGTGTGTAATGTAAGCAATGGTCATACACGCGGGGTACCCTCACCGCTGTTTTCTCCCTAATGGCAACACCACATCCTCCCCCTTCATGTTTCTGTCACTCGAGCAAGGCAACAAGGAGGCATGAACCCACTATCAAGCATAAGTACTCCCTCTTGGAGTCACTAGTAACTACTTGGATAGAGAAACCACTAGCAACGGAAAGCATGCGAGATCACAAATAACATATGCAATAAAGACTATAATCAACTTGGCATAAGTTCAATATTCATCGGATCCCAGCAAACACAGCATATGGAATTAAATAAGATCAATCTCGATCATGATAGGCAGCTCACGAGATCTAAACATGGAGGCATGTGGGGAGGAGACAACCATCTAGCTACTGTTATGGACCCGTGGTCTAGGGATGAACTACTCACGCATCACTCCGGAGGCAGGCATGGTGATGTAGAAGCCTCCGGTGATGATCTCCTCTCCGGAAGGGTGCCGAAAAAAAAACTCCAGAACCGTCTTGATCTAGGGTTGACGGTGACGGCGGCTGCGGAACTTTTTCGGGGATTTTGATCACGTGCTTAGGGTTTTCCATTCGGTGGGGCTTAAATAGGCGAAAGGGCAAATACGGTGGAGCTCTAGGGGCCCCACAACCCATGGCGTGGGGCCCCTGCTGCCCCTCTTCGACTCCTTTTCGTTCTTCTGGATGCTTCCGCAGAAAATAGGACTACCGGGCTTCGAATTTTCCAATTCCGAGAATATTTTTAAAACAACTTTTCTGAAACTAAAAACAACAGAAAACAGGGAACTGGCTCTGGGTATCTTGTTAATAGGTTAGTCCCGGAAAACGTATGAAAATGCTATAAATAAGGGAGAAAACATGTAGCAATTGGCATAATATGATCATGGAGCATCAGAAATTACGGATACGTTTATGAGGTATTAGCTTTCACAGCCTAAAAGGACTAAGGAAACCCAGATTGTGCATACGTTCCTGAGTTTCATAATTTTCCAAAATTCCTTACTTTTTCCTAAGTATTAGCTGATAGTTTGTATGTTGGGTCACTGGAATTAGTAAGTAAAAATTCCTAAGTACAATCCATGTTTCCGAGTTTCGACTGTTAGGCCTGAACCCAGTCACTTGGCATGAAGATTAAGTATTGTTGAGCCATTTCAATACTAAGGACAGTCAAAACATGTATGCCAAAGAACTTAGAAGGAAAAGGAATTAAAACCCAGAAAACTTGCAAAGACTTAAATCTTACTTCAAAAGGGGGAATACTTATTTCATACAAAAGATAGATAACATTACAACAAATGTTACATTGGAAGAATAGTAATGCTTCTATTTTGTTCTGGAACAGCTACTCAGGAACTAGGCGGCATCAGAAAAATCCGAGTCTTCCTCCTCGCTGTCGCCGGGGTTCTCGGGAGTCGCCGGAATCTCTTCCTCCGGGTAGAAGGTTGAGATAGACACCATTTGAGCTATCTTGGTGGCATGCCCCTTGAAAAACTCAAAAATGTTGGCTCTCTGTGATTCGGTGTACCCTTGCGGGATACCGGTCGCAACACGCCAGGATTTCGCGGTGGTATAATGCGTGCACCACAGCGAGAAGCAGAGCGAAGCCAAGACTCCTTTTGGTTAGCCACCTCTTCAATTGCTTCCAGAAGCTTTCTCGGATATATACCAATTAGGGGTATATCAGATAGTGGTCTAAAGTGCCGGATTACCAGGGTGGCCTAAATGGTAATGGATCATGGTCTATTGGGCGGCCCAGTAAGCTGACGCACGGAAGCCGGATTCTAAAAGAACCCGGATCACGGCCCGCGTGATACGGCTTGGAGTAGAAGGCGGATTCCTTTCTTTCCAAGTTAGCACATACCGTAGTGTTCTAGGTTTACTTTTCTGTAAGCCCTAACCCGGCTATTATATAAAGCCGGATGGGAGATAAGAAAGATAGACAAGAAGCTAGAGGCTAACTCGCCGAGAGGTGGATCCTTGTCGAGTAGCTAAACTTAACCTCACATTGTACTCTGTTTACTCTAGGCTTTAGTCCTGAATAGTGAGATTGCAGGAGTAGGAACGCCGCATTACTGCGACGTACCGAACCTAGGTAAAACCCTGTGTCATTGTTCATCATATGATCACGTCCCCTCACTTCTCTATCGGTAGTCTCATGGCACCCCCGTCTATGAATTCTACTACGATGTCTCGACAATTGGCGCCCACCGTGGGGCCAGCGAGGTCAGGCGTTATGTTTCGATCTGGGATACTCGGCGGACTCGGCAGTACCATAACTATCGGAAGCTTGGAATTCGACAATGACGTCGGGCGCTTCCTCGACAACGGATCGTACATGCCGGCGCGGAATCATCTGGTAAGTGCCCGCGTTCTACCGATTGGATCTGCAAACATCTTTATCGGATTAACTGCAGAAGCAATGGGATTCTGTGGCGGAAGCAAATTTATCCCACCCTCCCTATTCCCAGTCGAAGACGACTATGACGCCGGATTTTGCTCAGATCGCCGATATACTGCCGAATCGCAGTTTATTGGCATGGTGCAATCCAAGATCGCCGAAAACACGGATGAAAATAATCCCGTGGAAGAGGTAGAAAACAACAATCCCACAACAAAGGTGGAAGATCCGATATCCGTCAATATAACGAAGAACTCGGAAGCTGACTCTGTGCCAGCCGCCATCGAGGCGAGATTAGAGTCGGAACCCGGATCGGATCACTTCGATACCGAAGACGAAGATGAAGACTCTTTCGAGAGAAAGGTAAAATCTTTCCAAGAGGGATTCCACGAAGTACTGATGGCAAAACCGGCTGAAAACACGGATGCCGGCAGTCAGGAAATCCCTAGAACGCCTCCACCAAAGGAAGAGAGAGAAGAAGAAGGAGAAACCTCTCCAAAATACCCCGATGTCAAAGAATTGACAGAGGACGGACCTGGTAAAAAAACCTCCCTCTTCCAAGAAAAAGCACAAAGCTTCCAAAAAAATTCCAGTACAAGCTCCGGAAGAAAAAATTGGCCGATCCAGTTAATGAAAACCTAGAAGAAGGAGGAGGAAGCGGAGCTAAACCCGCGGTGAAGAAAACGAAGGAAATCTCTGTTCCGCCTATGTCAGAACAAGATGAACAAGATTTACTTCAAACACCAGTGGGACCACACGAGCCCCCTGAAGTGCTGGAAGCGCGGAGACAAGCTCTCCAGAGGCAACAACAACATCTATTCCGAACTCGAGAACACCTCCAAAAAACCCAGGCTGATATTAAGCTAAAGCAGGAAGAAATTGAGGAATACGATAGAAGGAATAGATCTGGCATTAAACCTACACGGTTACCCGGAATCGCAAGACCAGAAGTATTGCCACCAAAGGAAAGGTTTCACAACCCATCTTGGCAAAATCAAGTAAACGGCAAAGATGCCAGAGGCGAGCCAATATACAAAACCGCAGCAGAAAACGCGGAAGCAGCGTTCGCCATCCTCAGCAACGATTTGTACTCCAATGGTGAAAAACTTCAAGGGGTGTATGCTTTCCTAGGAAAAGCATTGCAACAACAACAGCGAAGGCAAGAGCGATCAGGGAAGTTGCACGACGACTCCGCCCTATGCAAAACAGCTACATACGCCGCTGGGGCACCTGGACCGGAAGAACCTGGAGATTCAAACAACTCGAAAGAAAAGAAATCAGATCCGAGAAAGGACAAGAAAAACCCTGACAACAAGGATGCAGCGTCCAGAACCCGATCCCATCCACCGAAAGATGGAATCAATCCCCGAGACCGGGAAGAGAAAAACCAGAAGGACGGAAAAGCGATGCGGCCTCCGAGACGCCCCGCTGAAAAAGCTAGAAGACAGGATATACCTCATAGGCGTGAGAGATCCCGCACGCCCCCAGGAATAACGAAAGACACAGGAGTAGAACTCCACCTTATCCCAAAGGGCTCGATCACGGAGGTAATAGAGATAATCTCGGAAAAACGCGTCCGCACCACAATGGAAAAGAAAGGAGCAGATCCCCTTCTGTCCATTCAGCCGGAAGATACTCCGCACACATTGACAGAGTGGAAAGAGATGATTTATACTTTGGACCTAAGTGTTTTACCGACAGGATCCGAAGGATAACTCTCCATTCTGGCTGTGCCAAAGTTGGTCCAACGTATCAAAGATATACCGGTAGCACAAACCCGGATACCGGGCTCTCAGACTATTACACAGCCGTCCAGATCAACAACGGGACAGACATGGAGGCAGTAAAATTCCTCCCCCTAATGTTACTGGATGGAGCCAGGGATTGGATCAATGGGTTACCATCAAGAACTGTCGACAACTGGGATGATATGGCTAGAGTTTTACTCAGCATTTCCGAGGAACTTACAAGCGCCCGAATAGCATCAACAAGCTAAACCGTTGCACCTAGTTTGAAGATGAACCATACGTGGATTTTATCTCAAGATGGACTGCAATGAAGAATAATTGCGCTGGAGTAACTGACGTACAAGCAATGCATGCTTTCGTCACTGGCTTAAAACCCGGACTCGTACCGTTCATGATCGGTTCCAAAAAGCACAAAGATCTCGGATCTATGCTTACGACCGCCAATGAGCACGCAGCGGCCGAAGACGACATCAGAGCGAGAGGCGGCAATATCGACACTTTGATCCAAGCCAAAAAGACCCCTCGCCCTGAGAAAAGAGCAACTTCCGAAGCAACGCAAAACCCCAAGAAGTTAACATAGCCTTTGGAAGAGAAAATGGGAGCAAGTGGAATGGACGAAGCATAGAGCCGATAAATTACACCAAAGAAGAGTGGGAAAGAATAAACTCGGAAAACTGTGTCCACCACTTGCAATTTGGGAAACCCACTCATACTAACGCACGATGCCGACTAAACAAACATATGAAAGGCAGTGTAGGATCCGGAAGCAAAGGGAAGAACTCCAAGAGGAAATTCTCCAAGCAAAAGCCAGAAGCTGAAAAAGAAGACAGTGAATCGGACACTGACGAAAAAATACTGGAAGAACAGCGAAAAGGTGAGCCTAAGTTTCCGAGAGTTGATGGAGAATGCAACCTAACTTTCCTGGCAACTCCCTCAGCAAAGGTGGCAAAGAGAACACTTCGAGAAATAAACGCGGTTGTCCCTGCAACCTCGAAATTGTTGAAGTACTCAAATACACCAATTACCTGGGATCAGTCTGATCATTCCGGAAATATCCAGAACCCGGCACACAAGCTCTAGTTGTAAGTCCTATTGTTCAAAACACTAGGCTAAAAAGAGTGATGATGGATGGAGGATCCAGCATTAACATAATGTACCTGGATACACTGAAGCACCTGCGAATCTCCGAGACCCAGCTCAATCACAACAACATACGTTTTCACAGCATCGTCCCTGGCAGACAAACACGATCCCTAGGAGAAATTTCCCTAGATGTAACCTTCGGAGAGAAAGATCACTTCCATCAGGAAAAAGTATCCTTCGAGGTTGTGTCGTTCGAGAGCGTGTATCACGCAATACTCGGACACCCAGCTTTCGCCAAATTCATGGCAAGATCATGTTATATTTATAACAAGCTGAAGATGCCGGGGCCAAAAGGAGGAGTAATCACGATAGGTGGAGACTTCAAATTGGCAAACGAGCTGGAAAACGAAAATGCCCTTTGCGCAGAAAAAGTAATAACAAAGGAAGAACTGAAGGAGCTGGCCAAAGAAGTATCGCCGACAGAAATGCCGGCAGGAAAAGAAAGCCGGAAGCCGGCAGATAGCTTCAAAGCTTCCGAGAATACAAGACAGGTAATCCTAGATCCTAAAGATCCGGCAAAGATTGTCGTAATAGGAACTGGGATGTCCGACAAATAGGAAAGCGAGCTCATCAAGTTACTCCTGAGAACTGGGACATTTTCGCATGGTGTCCAGCTGACGTGCCAGGCGTACCCAGGGAACTTGCTAAGCACCAACTTAAGGTGATCCCAGGATCTAAACCCGTCAAACAAGGTCTCTGTCGATTCGACGGAAGAAGACGGAAGGCTATCGGCAAGGAAATTATCCGGCTTTTAGCAGCAGATTTTATCCGGGAAGTCATACATACTGAATGGTTTGCAAACCCAGTATTAGTCCCGAAGAAAGACAATACTGCCCTTAGGATGTGTATAGATTATACTGGCCTGAACAAATTGTGTCCAAAAGATAGATTTGCGTTACCACGAATCGATCAAATAATAGATGCCACTGTCGGCTCTGAGCTTTTATGCTTTTTGGATGCATATTCCGGGTATCATCAAATACGCATGAAGGAAGAAGATCAAATCAAAACTTCCTTAACCCCATATGGAACGTACTACTACATAACCATGCCGTTTGGCCTGAAGAACGCAGGTGCAACTTATCAGCGTTGCATGCAACGATGTTTGCATAGTCAGATTGGCAAAAATGTCCACGTTTACGTGGACGACATTACCGTCGTTTCCAAAGAAAAAGACCCACTCCTTGAAGATTTGCGAGAAACCTTCGAAAATTTACGCACTTATAAGATGAAATTGAATCCTTTAAAGTGCGTATTCGGGGTTCCCTCAGGAAAACTTCTGGGTTTCATCGTTTCTCATAGAGGAATAGAAGTAAACCCGGAAAAGATCAAAGCAATCTTAAACATCTCAAAGCCAATGTGCGTAAAAGATGTACAAAGATTGACGGGTTCTGCAGCAGCCGTTAGCAGGTTTATTAGCCGGCTAGGGGACAAAGCTCTGCCATTGTACAAATTGTTGAAGAAATCCGACAAGTTTGTATGGACAGAAGAAGCAGACGCAGCATTAACCCAGTTGAAACAAACTCTGATGAAAGCTCCGATTTTGGCATCCCCAAAATACGAAGAACCCATGTTATTGTACCTCACAGCTACAAACCGGGTTATCAGCGCAGTAATAGTTGTGGAAAGGCGGAAAGACGATCAAAGCATACCAGATCAACATCCGGTGTATTATGTAAGTGAAGTTTTTTCTGAGTCTAAACAAAGGTACCCACACTATCAAAAACTGGCATATGGCGTATTTTTCGCATCTCGGAAACTTTGTCATTACTTCCAAGGACATTCCATAACAGTGGTATGTAAAGCACCACTGGGGGATATAATAAACAATGCGGACGCAACAGGCCGAGTAGCCAAATGGGGCATCGAGCTAGCTGCGTTCGACATTAAGTATCAACCCCGGACCGCGATAAAATCCCAGGTGTTGGCAGATTTTGTCGCCGATTGGACAGAAGCAATGGAAAACACACCAATGCCGGAGTCAGAATACTAGGTCATGCACTTTGACGGATCCAAGATGAAGGAAGGCGCGGGAGCTGGTGTAGTCCTAAAATCCCCCAAAGGAGACACAATGTAGTATATAATACAAATACACTTCAATGCCACTAACAACGTGGCAGAATACGAACCTCTGCTTCACGGCTTGCATATTGCAAAAGAAATAGGTGTTAAACGCATCTTGTGCTATGGCGACTCAGATTTGGTACAACACGAGCTCAACCAAACCTGGGACGCCAAAAGTCCCATCATGGCTGTGAGATCCTGGCGCAGGGCTCAATAGGATTAATAGGATACTCATATCAACAAGTTGCAACTTGTTTTCCGGAAGCTCATCTTAAAAGAACTCCAGTGTTAAGCGTGCTTGGCATGGAGCAATTTGAGGATGGGTGACCGACCGGGAAGTCCTTCCCGGGTGCGCATGAGTGAGGACAAAGTGCACAGGAAAGACTAGTGTTGGTCTGTGGGGCCAGCCTAGAGATCCTAGAGAGCTACCAGGGGTGACAGCCGCCGGCTACGAGGTGGCCGGGGTGTTACATTTGGTATCAGAGCCGACCCACGCGGTTACACGGGCGTGTGCGGGTCAGTGGGTGGACATGTGGGACATGTGCCGACACTAGGCGCACAGACGAGTTCCAAGAGGGGAAGTTCCTGGACTGTAGGTTGACCAACGAGGGCGTCGGTCTTCTAAGGGGGGAAGGATGTGAGATCCTGGCGCAGGGCTCAATAGGATTAATAGGATACTCATATCAACAAGTTGCAACTTCTTTTCCGGAAGCTCATCTTGAAAGAACTCCAGTGTTAAGCATGCTTGGCATGGAGCAATTTGAGGATGGGTGACCGACCGGGAAGTCCTTCCCGGGTGCGCATGAGTGAGGACAAAGTGCGCAGGAAAGACTAGTGTTGGTTTGTGGGGCCAGCCTAGAGATCCTAGAGAGCTACCAGGGGTGACAGCCGCCGGCTACGGGGTGGCCGGGGTGTTACAATGGCCGAATATCAGAGAACGGTGGACGAGTTCGCAATTTGTTTCCTAGGATTTGAAGTGCTTCACGTCAAAAGGGAAGAAAATTGGAACGCGGATGCATTAGCCCGCATGGGATCAGAAAGGGTGAAAATCCTACCACCAGGTGTGTTTGTCCAGCATCTGTACGAACCATCCATAAAAGGTGGTGATGTCGACTATCCTCTGGTTTCCGAGTCAATCGAAGTCATGCTCGTTAACCCGGAATGTACAATTCCATATCTAAACTTCTTAGTTGATCAGAAGTACCCGGAGGGAGCAGACGAAGTCTTGTAAAGACAAATACAGCGTCGATGCAAAGGATACACGGTAGTCAACGGCTGCCTGTATAAACGCAGTACTACCGGAATTTTTCTGCGATGTATTTCGCCGGAAGAAGGACAAGAAATTCTGCATGAAATTCATGCTGGAGATTGCAGACACCTTGCTCAATCAAAAAGCATAGTCAAAAAAGCATTCCATGTAGAGTTTTTCTGGCTAACCGCCAAGACAGATGCTGAACGCATAGTAAATACCTCCGCCGGATGTCAGTATTACGCCAAGCAGACAAATATGCTAGCCCAAGCACTCAAAACTATCCCTATTACATGGCCGTTTGCGGTCTGGGGGGCTAGATATGATGGGACCATTCAAAACTGCAAGAGGCGGACTTACGCATCTACTCGTTGCAGTGGATAAATATACCAAGTGGGTGGAGGCTAGACCCATCAAAAAACTTGACGGTGTAATTGCCAGAAATTTCATCATTGACTTAGTCATGAGATATGGCGTTCCACATAGCATAATAACCGACAACGGGACAAATTTCTCCATTGGAGAGTTGGCAAAATATTGCCGACAAACGGGAATTCGCCTAGATCTTGCATCTGTGGCACACCCTCAATCCAATGGACAGGTTGAAAGAAGGAACATCTCAATCCTGCAAGGAATACGCCCAAGACTCGAATCTCCTCTTCATAGAGCAGCTGGAGCATGGGTGGAAGAATTACCCTATGTGCTTTGGAGCATTCGAACGACACCAAATAGGTCAACAGGGCAAACCCCGTTTTTCCTAGTTTATGGTGCGGAAGCAATTCTTCCAACGGACATGATCCATGATAGCCCAAGAGTGCGGGATTTCGATGAATCGGATGCCGAAAGTGCACGACAGGATGCCGTCGATCTCTTAGAAGAAGAGCGAGAGCTTGTGCTTCAAAGATCTGCCATATATCAGCATGGTTTGCGATGTTATCATAGTCGGAAAATCAGGCATCGTTCTTTTAAAGAAGGTGACCTAGTGCTAAGATTGGTACAACAAAGAAAGCACAAATTGGCCCCAGTATGGGAAGGACCATTCGTCATTAGCAAAGCTATGAAAAATGAATCATACTATCTTGTAGACATTCGAGACATGGAAGATCATCCCGAGAAGACGAATCGCAAAAGAAAGAGAAAGATAGATGATGAACTGGGAGAGACAAAGAGGCCATGGAGTATCCAGAAGTTACGTCCCTTCTATACTTAGTTCAATATCTATGTAAACATCTTTGAGATCACGAAATAAAGTTGTCGGAATTCATACTTCTATGTTTTTACATGTTTATTATAATAAAGCATATTTCCACCTTATATATTTCCCAATGATCTTTCAAAATACTCAATGTTAACCCGAATTGTGCATGCGTGCTCGGCGTTAAAAAACTGAATATTTTCAGCCTAAAAACGGCTTAAGGAAGCCTAGATTGTGCCTGCGTGCCTGAGTTTCATACAAAGATTCCTTACTGTTCTCTAAATATTATCTGATTGTTTTTATGCTGGGTCACTGGAGCTAGTAAGCAAAAATGCCTTTAGCATGATCCATGTTTCCGAGTTCAGACTGATCGGTTATACCCAGTCGCTCGACATGAAGATTAAAACGCTATCGAGCCATTTCAAGCACTAAGGACAGTTAAAGCATACAAACCAGAGAATTTAGAAGATAAAGGAATAATAATAACCCGAAAAAACTTGCAAAATAGTTAAATAACATTGCTGCAAAAGGCGGAGTACTTGTTCATTCAAAAGAATAGAAGCATTACAATAATGTTTACAACATAAGTTCGGTAATGCTCCTATTTCCTATCTACCCAGGACCCGGAATTTTCCGTCAAGCATCCGAGTCGTCTTCGCTGGAGGACTCTTCGGGAGTGTCCGGGATTACCTCCTCCGGATAGGAGATGGAGATGTTGACCATGGAAGCAATCTTGGTGGCGTGACCTTTGATCTAATCAAAGATGCTGGCCCGCTGGGCTTCCGTGTATCCTTGCGGGATGCCGGACGCCACGCGCCAAGATTTGGCAGAGGAGTAGTGCATGCGCATGAGCCCTAGAGCCATGCGCGCACCACCACGTGCCGCGGAGCGCAAGGTGGATTCCTTGGACTCCGCCACCTCCACGATAGCTCCCGGAAGTTTCTCAACTTCCGAGAATTCCCCAGTCCTAGCGGGAAGGAACTTGTTGATAAGCAACATCCCCGCAGACTTGAGTGCGGTGAAGACCTTCCCAAAGGCTCGGATCTTTTCAATCCAAGTAAGAGCTGGGCCATCTTCTGTTTTTTCAAACAAATAACCAAAGTGTTATGGAAAAAGCAGAGAAAGATTGTGAAACGTCAAAAGTCCGGTAAAAGTAGAAGACTTACCGAGAATTTTATCCATCTCAGAGCCCTCCTCCAGGCGAAGGGTTAAGGCATTCTCCAGGTCTCGGATAGTTGCCTTATCCTTCTCAGCTCGATTGGAGGCATTGGTTTGAGCAATGCCAACAGCCAGCTGGCTGGCCTCCAGTTCCTTCTGAACCCTCATTATTTCCTTATGAAGGTCCATGTTTTCCCGGCGGAGGTTCTCGGCATTGCCGGTATCTTCAGCAATTTGCTTGGCTCTCGCCAAAGCAGCTGAAAAGCAAGTAAAATCCGGAGTTAGAACAACTCGGAAAAATACTTAGGAAAAGGCATAAAATTAAAACACAGCGAAATCACATACCTGTCGTTTCCTCCAGCTGACGCTGATATGATGCCAACTCCGCCTCCTTAACGTCAAGAATAGAGAGAAGGTTTCTAACCTCCTTATTCTTAACGGTAAGCTTGCCGAAAACTTCCAGGTTTATGCTTTCAGCGGTTTGCTGAAACACGGAGAAGAAACAAAAACTTAGGTTAGCAGCAGGCATAATAAGGATGAAAGCATTAAGTTAAAAGCATGCATTTGACTTATTTCTTGGGGGCTAGAGATATTACCTGGCTCATCCGCTGCAAACCTGACAAGTTATCGTTGAATTCTTTTACGTATTCAGAAAAAAGAATTCCAACATGGTGCAGGCCGTCTTGGATGACCTGACGAGGTGAAAACACGAAGTTATTTCGGAAAATTAGTCCGTCTTGTGGCCAAGGACGGATCAGGGGGGCGGGAGCGAAGAACTTCTTAGCTGCCGGACGAATGTATCCGAGATCGTCAAACGGTTCCTCCTTTACCTTGAAGTCCTTGTCGAAAGTAGGAACGGGCTCCTCCTCAGGTGTGTGAGAAGGACCGCCCATTTCCGGCTTTGCCCTTTCCCTCGCATCCACATTGGATGCAATAGGCTGGCTGGTCGGCAAGGGTTGTTCCTCCGGTTTCGCGGCCTTATCCTCCCTACCAAGAGTAACTGGAGTAGGAGGAGTTGCAGCTAGAGATGGTGCTCCCTTGCCAACAGTAGCCTTGTGCTTTTTCAGTTTCTTTGATTTCAAAGAAGCTGGAACAAGGCTAAAAGGGGGGAAGGGATAAAGGGAAAATCCGAGAAGTGAATACCTCGAGGAAACAAAACAACTGGTAAAATAAATCAGGCAAAAATATGAAATCCCCAGAAGAATACCTGGATGCGGCGATAGGAACTCCGTCAAGATTTATCACTTCCTCCGTGATTATTTGCCTCTTGCGCTTCCGACCGCCATAAAAATTGGCATGTAATTCATCGAGTTCGGCGCCGGACGCAAGATCTTTTTCCGTAAGAGCATCGAACTACGTAAATGGCAAAAGATCCGACTAAATTAGGGAAATCCGGGAAAGACAAAAAATCTGAGAGAATGCCCACCAGAGAAAAATAAAATACCTCGAGAACCGGGTTTTCCTCATGGTACATTCCCAAGCTTTCCTCGTACTGATTGCGAGTAGCGATCAACTGGTTGACCCGCTTCTTGAAATCCCTCTTTGTAAAGGCCTTATCCGTCCATCTCATTTTGTCTTCCGGACCTTCGTATTTAAAAAGAAGTCGGGGTCGAAGGGCAAGAGGTTGGATACGACGTCTGAACCAACACAAAATTGTGTCTGTTCCAGTCAAGGGAGGTTGTGAGGAAGTAAGTTTGGCGATGCGCCGTTTGATCTTTAGCAAATCATCCGGCAAGTTTTGCACCGCTTCGACGGCCCAGCTGTCTTGAGGGATAGCAGCGGAATTGACGAATGGAGGAACCCCGTTTTCTTTTCCGGGAAATGGGATGTCTTGGTGATAAAAGAAAGAACCCGTCCAAAATTTGACGGATTCTGATGTTTTTATTTTTGGGTACCAATCTTCCCTGAATCTTCGCAGGGTGAAAGAAATAGTCCCACAGGTTGGAAGAACACCCTCTGTAGGGTTTCGCTTCACTCCGAAGCAGTATTGCCAGAAGTCTAATCTAGGTGCTATTCCTAAGTATCCCTCGAAAAGGGCTTGGAAGCCGGCTAGATATAGAATGGAGTTTGGTGGAAGATTGTGGGGCTGAATACCGTAATGATCGAGGATTTCGAGAAAAAAGGCCGAAGGCGGGAGTCCCATACCTCTAGCAATATGAGAAGTTAGGAGAACGCGTTCCCCGGCTTTCGGCAAAGGCTCAAACTCTTCTTCCGGGCTCCGCCATTTTCCCTTCAAGATTAACCCCTCTTTCTCCATTGTCGTGAGAAGAGAGGGAGGAATACTGCTCTGGGTCCAATTGCCGGTATTTTCCCCTTCGTCCTCGGCCCTGGCGGCGGCGGACGCAGCGGCGGACGCGGCAGCGAGCTCTTCTCCGATGAGAAGTATCTTTTCCTCCGCCGTCTCGGGAGCTTGAGGCGGAGACGGTGCGAAGGAGGACACAGTCAGATTCGTGGCAGCGAGAGGCGGATCCTCGCTAGCCTGGCTGCTGGCGTTCTTTTCCGGCTTGTCGCCGGTGGCGCGGAGGGGCGACTCCACCATGGGGTCCATGGTGTTGCTGATCTCGTCAATCTCCGTCGCGACGGAGCGGTCCGGGGAAGTGTTCGGAGATGCCATTCACGAGCGGCGCAGGGAGAAATCCGTGCGCTCCGGCGAGGTTTGCAAACGGCGTGGTTGCGAGCGTGTGCTTGGAACTTGCTCTGCTCACAGTGGCTCGGGCGCTAAGTGCTTGAGGCGTAGAGAACAGGGGAGTGGAAGGTTTGCCGGAGAGGATGGAGATGGCTATTTATAGCTGGAAATCCGTCGCGATACGTGCTACAGATCTTTTGACCGTTGGATGATCAACGCGTGTCACTCGCCGGAAATTCCGGGAAATGAGACGACGGGTGATTATTGCTATCTCCTAGTTTCCCGCGAGAATCTGTCAGAGATACATTTCAGGGTTTCGCGCTCGAAACCCAAACGTCCCAGCCGTCAGCATGATTAAAGCGCTAACGTATGAAGTTCCTTCTCCGCGAAGGCTCGTGGAAGAAAAGCCGAATTTTCCGAAATCCGAGTTTCGCGTTATTGCATGTATTAAAGGAAAAGAAGAATCAAGACAGAACGCCAGCATTTCTCGGAAAGAATGCAAATATGACGAAAGACGGCAAATCGAAGTCTTAATCCTTCTTGGGGGCTACTGTCGGATATATACCAATTAGGGGTATATCAGATAGTGGTCTAAAGTGTCGGATTACCAGGGTGGCCTAAATGGTAATGGATCATGGTCTAATGGGCGGCCCAGTAAGCTGACGCACGGAAGCCGGATTCTAGAAGAACCCGGATCATGGACCGCGTGATACGGCTTGGAGTAGAAGGCGGATTCCTTGCTTTCCAAGTTAGCACATACCGTAGTCTTCTAGGTTTCCTTTTCTGTAAGCCCTAACCCGGCTATTATATAAAGCCGGATGGGAGATAAGAAAGATAGACAAGAAGCTAGAGGCTAACTCGCCGAGAGGTGGATCCTTGTCGAGTAGCTAAACTTAACCTCACATTGTCCTCTGTTTACTCCAGGCTTTAGTCCTGAATAGTGAGATTGCAGGAGTAGGAACGCCGCATTACTGCGACGTACCGAACCTGGGTAAAACCCCGTGTCACTGTTCATCATACGATCACGTCCCTCCACTTCTCTATCGGTAGTCTCATGGCACCCCCGTCCATGAATTCTACTATGATGTCTCGACAAGCTTGCTTACTTCCAAGAATTCTCCATCTTTGTCGGGAATGTACTTGTTCACAAGCAACATCCCCGCAGTCTTCAAGCTAAGAAGATTCTCCCGAAAGCCCGAATTCTGTCAATCCGGGTAAGCAAGGGGTTCCCTTCTGTTTAAATCAACAAGGAAAAGTTAGAAAGAACAGAAAAGGAGAAAGGAAACATACTGTAAAAAGTATAAGGAAAAAAACTCGGAAAAAAAAGCTAAAACTTACCGAGAATCTTGTCCATCTCAACGCCTTCTTCAAGGCGTTGATTCAGAGCATTCTCCAGGTCCTGGATGGTGGTCTTGTCCTTCTCAGCCTGGGCGTAAGCCTTATACTTGACAATACCAATAGCCAGTTGGCTATCCTCCAGATCCTTCGGAAGCTTTACCGTCAATTGGTAAAGTTCAGAATTCTCCTTTCGGAAATTCTCGGCATTGCCAGCATCTTCAACAATTTGATTGGCTTTCGCCAAAGAAGTTGAAAAGATTAAAAGATGGATAAATCAATACTCGGAAAAAGCCTTAGAAAAAATAAGAAGTACAAGTGATAAAAACACTTACCTGCTGAGTCCTTCAGCTGCTGCTGAACCGAGGCCAACTGTGAGTCCTTGTCCTCAAGAATACTAAGGAGAATTTTTACCTCCTTGTTCTTGATGGTAAGTTTATTAAAAACTTCCATGTTGATTGTCTCGACAGTTTGCTGAAACATAGACAAGGAAAAGAGAGCTTAAGTCAAAAAAAATAAGAAGGAATAAGAAGAAAGCATTCAGTCAAAACGAATACATTTGTCTAAATTCTTGGGGGCTAGAGGTATTTACCTGGCTCATTTTTTGCAGGCTTGCTAGATTCTCGGTAAATTGCTTTGCATACTCTGCAAAGGTAATTCCTACATGGCAAATGCCGTCTTGTATGACCTGGCGAGGCGAGAACACGTAATTATTCCTAACTATAAGTATGCCTTGCGGCCAGGGACCGATTAAAGGAGCACGAGCGAAGTATTTTGTCGCCCACGGATGAAAATATCCGTGTTCGTCAAAATGCTCTTCTTTTACCTTGAATTCCCTGTCATAGTTGGGGATGGGATCCTCCTTTGGGATGTTTGAAGGGACACCCTCATCCGGCGCTGCTCTTTCCCTCACATCCGTGTCAGATGCAATGGGCTGGATGGACGGCAAATGATGCTCTTCTTCTCGGGCATCCGAGTTTTCTTCCCCCGCTACTGTCGGAGTATTCGGCGCTGCAGCGGGAGATGGCTTTGCTCCTCTGTGAGCAGCAGCCTTGTGCTTCTTGCGGGCTTTCCCCTTCAAAGTTGTAGGGGCAAGGCTATAAAAAATAAAGAAAGGAAAAGTCCGGACAATGAGATTCCGAGAAATGAGAGAGCATGCAATAAAAAGCATAGAAATGAAAAAGCCTGGGATGTTTACCTAGAAGTTGCGACAGCCACACCGTCAAGGTCAATAACTTTCTTAGTGTTGGATGGCTTCTTGCGCTTCCGTCTTCCAGACTGGAAGTTGGTACGAAGCGCGTCCAACTATGCGTCAGTAGCAAGCTCAGCCTCTGGAAGATCGAGAAGCTGTGGAAAAAACAAAGTTCGGGTAAGAGAAAATTCCGAGAAGAAGAAAAACCAAGAAAATGCCCAAGGAGACAAAACTATACCTTTGGAGCTGGGTTTCCAGCATGGTACATTTGCCGTCTCTCCTCGTAGTGATCACGAGTAGAGACCAGCTGGTTTACACGCTTCTTGAAGTCTTTCTTCGTCAAAGATTCGTTTGTCGCCCTCATCGCGTCATCCGGGCCCGTGTATTCACACATAAGCCGAGTTCCGCGGTGAGCCAAAGGCTGGATCCGCCTTCCGAGCCAGCATAGGACGGTATCCGTGCCGGTCAGTGGGGGAGTGGCGGAAACAAGTTTGGCAATTCGCCTCTTGATCATCATCAGATCTGCAGGCAGAGTCTAGACCGTGTACACCGCCCAATTGTCTTGGGGAGTGGCCGCGCAATTGAAAAACAGTGGAATGCTAGTTTCCTTTTCGGGAAACAGGACATCCGCATGATAGAAGAATGAGCCCGTCCATAATTTGACGGACTCCGATGTTTTGATTTACGGAAACCGGTCTTCCCTAAACCTACGTAGGGTAAAGGAGATGGTTCCGCAAGTTGGGAGGGCGCCCTCAGAAGGGTTGCGTTTTACCCTGAAGCAGTATTTCCAGAAATCTAATCGGGGTTTTATTCCTAGATAACCTTCGAATAGAGCCTGGAACCCGGCTAGAAGGTAATAGACAAACACCACAATTTCATAGGATCATCAAACAAAAGATATAAATATCATGCTAAACCACACGGTGCACACACTGTCACCTTTACACCGTGATCAAAGTGTTTACGGAGATCTCATAACAGAGCCACTTGAGTAGCATAACAGATGAAGAGTACATCTACTTATTCAACTAGATTACAAATCTCACGATCACATAAAGATCACACCATGGGAGAGAGAGATGAAACACATAGCTACCGGTAGAGCCCTCAGCCCCGAGGGAGAACTACTCCCTCCTCATCATAAGAGACAGCAACGGCGATGGATATGGCGGTGGAGTCGATGGAGATGCCTCCAGGGGCACTTCCCCGTCCCGACAGGATGCCGGAACAGAGATTTCTGTCCCTCGAAACTTGTTGTCGGCGGCAGCGGAGCTACGTATGTTTTTGGTGGAAAAGGGCGATTCCTCTAGGGTTTATGCATCGGGGGGTATATATGGGCGAAAGGGCGATGCCGGGGGGTGGCCAGGGGGCCCACACCACACCCCTGTACGACCAGGGGGGAACCACGCCCCCTATTGTGTGGTGTCTCCTGGGCACCCCTCCGGGTCTCTTTGGGACTCCGTGGACCCTCTAGGGCTTCTAAGACGTCTCGCTTTTGAATTTTCCAATTCAAAGAATATTTCCAGAACAACTTTTCTGAAACTAAAAACATGAACCAGCTCTGTGGCATCTTGTCAATAGGTTAGTACCGGGAAATAGATAAAAAATACATAAAGTGTAAGGAAAACATGTAGGAAATAACATGAAAACAACATGGAACATCAGAAATTAAGGATACGTTTATGACGTATCAACCATCTACCACAAGTAGCATTTTTTATCTCCATCAAGCTCCATTCAATATATATTTAAAAAAAACTCTCTAAATAATATAGCAATGAAACAAGAGAGTACTAACATAACTCTACTAGAACCAACAGATCTGAAAAAGAGATGCATGAAAACAAGGGCGAAACGCAGTATAAGCAAAAAGTGAGCACTCACAGAACAATAAAAATGAAAACTAGAGTGTTCTAAGCAATGAAAATGGAGTGTGTCTCTCTCCAAAAAAAGTATGATCGGATCCAACCATAAACTACAACAAGAAAACTAAACAAACTGAAAGCAAAAATATCTGACGCTCCAAGTAAAATTTATATGATGTGACCGAATAAAAATATAGTTTCACTAGAAGTGACCTGATAGATTGTTGATGAAGAAGGGGATGCCTTAGGCATTCCCTAGATTAGATGCTTGAGTCGTATTATAATTTTCTGGGATGAACCACGGGGGGCATCCCCAAGCTTTGAACTTGCACTCTTCTTGATCACATTATATCACCCTCTTCTCTTGACCCTTGGAAACTTCCTTCAGACCACACTCAAAAAGTAATTCGCATTAGAGGGTTAGTGCAATAATAAAAAAAATCATGGGTTCTGCATGGGCACAAGTTCTATTGACACTTTTAAACACTAGATACATCCACTGATGTTTCGTGAAGCAAAGAAATCCACTTGGCATCGTGAAAGAGCAAATGCAAGAAAAAATGGCATAATCTGCCAAAACCAGAATAGTCAGTAATGACAAATTTTTTCGGGGCACTTAAGTTGCTAAAATAAAAAAAAACTTTTCGGAATTAGCATAGGAATAAGCACAAAAAGTTTCAGGTCATTTTGATCTTTTTGTGAATTACCCGATTTTTTACGGTGGAGAGGAAAAATCTGTTTTCTGCGCAGAAATCCAAAACCAACTCCAACTTTCGCTAGAAACTTTACTTGGCACAAATAATACATGAAAATAAATATACAAAGGAGTTTCTACAGAAGTATACAACCCCTTGACTCAAATAAAACAGAGAAAAACAAAGAAATAATAAAACCATGGGTTATCTCCCACGAAGTGCTTTTCTTTAACACCTTTTAGCTAGGCATGATAATTTGAGAAGATGCTCACATAAGAAATATGAATTGAAGCAAAAGATATCATCAACAAGAAAATGTGAAACAAATTTAAGGCTAACCCACTTCCTATAAAAAAGAATCTTGTAGAAAAACAAGTCAATAAAGCACAAAGTAGCTAGCATAGGAAGACAAAAGAAGTGTAACTTTAGAATTTCAACATAAATTGGGGAAACTTAATACTGTTGAGATGCATAAGACTATGTTTCCCTCTCTCATAATAACTTTCAGTAGCACCATGAATAAAATTAACAATATAATTATCACACAAAACATTCTTATCATGAGTCGCAAGCATAAAAGAATTACTACTCTCCATATAAGCATAGTCATTCTTATTAATAGTAGTGGGAGAAAATTCAACAAAATAGCTATCATTACTATACTCATCACCATAGTCATCAAATATAGGAGGCATATTGTAATCATAATTAATTTTCTCCTCAATTGTAGGTGGACTAAAAATAACATATTCATCATTGTAATCATCATATATTGGAGGCAAAGTATCATCAAAGAAAATTTCTTCCTCAAAACTTGGGGGACTAAAAATATCATATTCATCAAAACTAGCCTCCCCAAGCTTAGACTTTTCCATAGCATTAGCAATAATGGTGTTCAAAGAATTCATACTAATAACATTGCTACTATCATGCAAATAAAGCTCCATATGTTTTTAAATTTTCTCATCAAACACTTCATGTCCTAACTCAAGATAAATATTATAAAGCACTCTCATATTTTTGTTGTTTTCCATTAGTACTAACTATTAAAAAAATAAAAACAAGGAACAATTAAAGATAAACCTAACTAGTGAAAACAAGAAACAAAAAGATATAATTGCAGAATCTAAAGAAAATAACTTCGAGAACTCACACCCGAGGATGTGGGTACCTTTTACCTTACCTTCTCGGCAACAGCGTCAGAAAAGAGCTTGATGTCTATGCACGCTTCTATTCTTGTAGACAGTGTTGGGCCTCCAAGTGCAGAGGTTTGTAGAACATCAACAAGTTTCCCTTAAGTGGATTACCCAAGGTTTATCGAACTCAGGGAGTAAGAGGTCAAAGGTATCCCTCTCAAGAAACCCTACAATTATGATACAAGAATTCTCTTGTGTCCCCAACACACCTAATACAATTGGCAGTTGTATGGGTGCACTAGTTCGGCGAAGAGAGAGTAAAATACAAGTGATATGGATGATTATAAGTGATAATAGAAATCTGAAATAAAAATGGCAACAAGAAAACATGTAGCAGAACTGATTGTAAACGGTACTTCAATGCTTAGAAACAAGGCCTAGGGATCATAATTTCACTAGTGAACACTTTCAACAATAATAATCATAATTGAATGCATAATTTCACTAGTGAACAATTTCAACACTCCGAACCACTCTCCGATCGAATAACAAACACCAATTCAGTGCGTACTGTAACAACACTCCTCAAAGTCGCATTCCCATGTCTAGTTAACCCCACCTTGTCACTATGAGCGCCCTAGAAGGTACTAGACAAACACCACAATTTCATAGGGTCATCCAACACAACATATAAATATCATGCTAAACCACATGGTGCACACACTGTCACCTTTACACCGTGATCAAAGTGTTTACGGAGATCTCATAACAAAACCACATGAGTAGCATAACAGATGAAGAGTAACATCTACTTATTCAACTGGATTACAAAGTTCATGATCACATAAAGATCACACCATGAGAGAGAGATGAAACACATAGCTACTGGTACAACCCTCGGCCCCGGGGAGAACTACTTCCTCCTCATCATAGGAGACAACAACGGTGATGAAGATGGCGGTGGAGTCGATGGAGATGACTCCGGGGGCATTTCCCCGTCCCGGCAGGGTGCCGGAACAGAGATTTCTGTCCCCCAAAACTTGTCGGCAGCGGCGGAGCTACGAAACTTTTCGTGGGAAAAGGTTGATATCCCTATGGTTTATGCATCGGGGGGCATATATAGGAGAAAGGGCGATGGCGGTGGGCGCCCGAGGGGCCCACACCAACCCCAGGCGCGGACAGGGGCCCACCCGCGCCCAGGCATGGTGTGGTGGCTCCGGGGCCCCCTCTGAGTCTCCTTTGGACTTCCTTGACCCTCCGGGACTTCTAAGACTTCTGGCTTTTGAATCGTACAATTCTGAGAATATTTCTAGACCAACTTTTCTGAAACTAAAAACAGCAGAAAACAGGAACTGGCTATGTGGAATCTTGTCCATAGGTTAGTCCCAGGAAATCGATAAAAATGACATAAAGTGTAAGGAAAACATGTAGCATATGGCATGAAAACAACATGAAACATCAGAAATTAAGTATACGTTTATGAAGTATCAGCGACATGGCCGGAGTTCAGGTGAGACTGACAAAGAGGGTGTTGTTCGTGGGCTGCCAAAAGTCGTAATGATGGACCCCCAAAGCACCCAATGCCCTACTTTGTCCGCGCACGAAAAGCACACCAAAGGTCCGGCCTATTTAATTTCACTCCAGCCGTCGGGACATTGTTCCGGCATGCCACCCGACAAGCGGGGCCAACTCTTCATAGACAGCGGGTGCGCCCAATTCTCCATCCTCCTCTACATTGCCTCATAGTCAGGTTGGGCGTTCGCGTTACCCGAAAATGTCGAGAAATCAGGGAAATACGTAATTTGGGTGTTTTGAAATGAAACCCGAGATTTGCCTGCTTTTTTTTTACACCGACAATTCGGGTTCGCGAAAATTCGGGTTCGGGTAATCACGAATTTCCCGAAATACATCATAGGAGAGGTCATTTTAGCCAATAAGATGGACGAGGGAGGTGGCCGCATCGGGGATGTCGGCCTCTCATGGTTTGTGGGTGCGGCCAGTCGACCAGACGGCGATGTAACTGGTGAGGGCGGCGGTGCGCATGGTGGCGCTCGTGCTGCATGTGTCAGGTGACCATGTCAGGTAGTGCCGCAGCGCGGGCTGATGGTGGCGTGGTAGCGGCCAGTCTGGGGCGTTGGGTGGCTACCAGTTAGGGCAGGGTCGGGCACAACATTTAGCGACTAGGAGTCCTAGGTCATGCATGGCGGAATTGATGTGTTCGTGCGAGTGTGCTCTATGGCGTGTGGGAGGTTGTGAGCATTGGATGGCGATTGGGGATGACGATGGTACGGGTTTTACGTGACTTGGGCTTTGGTAGGCACTAGAATAGAGATTTTCTATTGGCCTTCCACAAGATGATGGGTTTTTTGTGGGCTTCCTATTCATTTTGGGTTATTCGGGCAGTTCGGGTGCTGAAAATAAGATCATGAATTCCTGAATAAATTCGGTATTTTCAAACTATAACCCGTTACACTGCTTGGGTTTTCAGGTTCGGGATTCAAGAATCGGCTTTTATGCCCGGCGTGACCTCGCAGAGCACCCAAACGACAGCTTTTTGCTCCATTTTCCAACTTTGTCGCTGCCTCTGCCTCCTCGACTTCCTCCGTCATGATGCCAAAGGCAAACAAACTTGCCCCCCCCCCGCTTCCTATCATGGCGGCGGCGTTAACTACAAAGTTGGGTGAAAGGACCGATGAAGCGGAAGTGGCCAGATCTTTCGCTGCAGGTGATCTAGGCGCAACTGCCTTCATATGAGTCTTCCTGTTGAACAGATCGGCGATTGCAGGCGAAGGAGAGGGCATCGATTGAGACAGTAGTGACAGCCGATGTGCTGCTGGCGTTGAGCCAAACTGGCACTTCTGCCGCCCCTTGCGGGAGCTCATAGCCGTCTTCCCGGCGCTGCTGCGCCGACCCAATCACGGTGTTGACCACGCAGCAGCCTCGTTTCTCCATCACGCCCGAAAATCTAGCAAAGTCCAGAGGCATTGACGTGAACAAGGAGGCCCTTTTGGATTCATCGGCGCTGCTTCGGCCTAGATTCACAAGTGGCGACCAGGCTTCTTCCTGAGGCGTACTCTCCGGTGAACACGGCGCCAACACGATTGGCTAAACGAGGGATCCGGACGAGGTACGTGTATTGTGCATATTTGCATTCATTGTGGTCGGTTATGCATGTGGGAATTAAATGTGGCCGACAATTATGTTCATGTTTGCATTCAATGTGGCCGGTTGTCCAGGTGAATTTTGTTTGTCAATTGAGAGGTCGGTTTATCACTTGATGTGTTGATTGCGTATAGTTGATTGGCGGAGACCTCGGGTGCTATGCGAGACATGATTCGCACTGGCGGTGATTACCATGAAGCCATCATGGTCGAGGATAGATTCAGGAAAGAAGACACCCCCGCCGGTGATGAGGAGCCCGACCAGGGTGATGAGATGGACGTGCACGATGTTGACACTAACGAGAACACTAAAAAGTTGGGTTGTCGTTGGAGGATGAATTATTGTCCGAATCATGGATGGTTGTGTCCTCAACGTCGGTAGAGGCGCGCAACAAACGCCTGAAGCATATTGGAAACACATATTTCAAGACTTCAACAAAAACAAGGCACACCAAGAACACGAGTACCTCCCTGATCGCAATACGAAAGGAATTGAAAATCGATGGGCAATTCTTCAAGGATTTTGCAACAAGTTTCATGTGTGCCATGAGCAGGTCTATTTGAGTGACGGGAGTGGCAAAAACGACGTGATGAAGGTAGCCTTTGAAGTTTTTTTTCATGCATTTTTGTGTACATGTCATGCTTATTTGACGCTTACCATTATGCGTGGATAAAATATGCTCACACGATGTTCGTTGAGCTAAGCATGGATGGAAAGAAGCCTTTCAAAGTCTTGCATGTTTGGAGCAGCAATGCCTAAAGTGGAAGAGTTGGCGACTCAGTGCGAACGGAAAGGGGGAGGGCGTCGAGGTGGATGACACCAAGATCTCGCGGAGGAGCTTGGGGAAAAAGGTAAAGGCGGGAAAGTGTCAGATGTATGCCCAAAAGGCAATAATATGTGTACATTCTTTTCATAGTTATGATTTATATTACTATGATATAACTAACGTGGCCGAGGAAAACTCACACTCACGTGTAGTAACATGGACAAATATTTCATACCCTAGTCTTGCCTTTTTAGACTAATTTGTTGTGTAACTGATAATCATGTTTTCCTGGTTATGGACATAGTTTAAGTCAGCGTCAACGAATATCATATTGGTAGAAGGGAACAATATGGCTGGGTACACCCAAATAGTTGATATGCTAAGAGATTTCAATACAATGTATTTTGTCCTTAGTGACATATCACAACAAGGTTATAGTACGACATATCCTTATACCATGATTTTTGCAAATATTTTTGTACCCTGTTGACATGTGATCTCTTATAAGTTTATCCTTGCGGTCTATGTGCTTGGCATTGCTGCGAGACCTAGGATATTTTTCCAGGCCCACTGCACTAATGTTGTCACAATAGAGCTCAAGTGGGTCCTTGCGGAAGGAACCACTCCAAGTTTGGTAATGAAATTATTTATCCAATAGCAATCCTTTGCAGCTTCATATGTTGCCACATACTCCACCTCCATTGTCGAGTTCGCCATAATGCCTTGCTTGGGGCTCCTCCAGCTAACCGCACCACCATTCAGAACGAACCCATAACCTGATTGTGCTTCGGAATCGCCTAGATAAGACTGAAACCCTAAGTCAGCGTAACCTCTTACTCTGAGCTCTTCTTCACCGCCATAGACAAAGAACATATCCTTAGTCCTCCTGAGCTATTTTAGAATATTTATAACTGTCGTCCAATGGACTTTAGCAGATGTAGCTTGATATCTACTGGTAACACTTAAAGCGGAAGACACATCTGGTCTTGCACAAGTCATATCATACATGATGTACCTATTGCCTAGGCATAAGGTTTATCCTCCATCTCCTTTCACTCAGCAGCTGTTTGAGGACAACGCTTCTTGCTCAATATTGTTCAGGGTGCCATAGGAATGTAACCCTTTTCAGAATTGTCCATGTTGAATCTCCTCAACACTTTTATATGTATGTTCCTTGATTTAGCCCTATTAGACGTCTTGATCTATCACAATAGATCTTAATGCCTAATATGTAGTTTGTCTATCCTAAGTCTTTCATTTCAAAACTCTTTTCCAATGAAAATTTGACTTTCCCAAAAAATACTTTATCATTTTCTATTAACAGAATATCATCGACGTAAATTACAAGTAATGCTACAGAGCTTCCACTTACTTTCTTGTATACACAAATTTCTTCGAAATTCTGACTGAATCCAAACCCTATAACTACCTCATCAAATCGTAAATTTCAACTTCTGGATGCTTGCTTAAGACCATAGATTGATCTTTCGAGTTTACATACCTTACTAGCTTTCTTTGGATTAACAAAACCCTCGGGTTGTACCATGTACACATCCTCGGTTAATTTCCATTAAGGAAAGCCGTTTTGAAATCTAGCTACCATATTTCATAATCATAATAGGCAGCTATTGCTAGTAATATCCTGAAAGATTTAAGCATTTCTATGGGAGAGAAAGTCTCCTCGTAGACTACACCTTGAATTTTCGAAAACCCTTTGTGACAAGGCGTGCTTCATGGAGACTAATATTACCATACGCATCCGTCTTTCTCTTTAAGATCCATTTGCATTCAATTGGTCTTATACCCTCAGAAGGGTCGACCAATTTCTAGACTTGATTGCCATGCATGGATTTCATTTATGAGTTCATCACTTTGATCCATTCGTTGGAATTTGCATCATTCATCGCTTCTTCATAGTTTGCTGGGTCTCCATCCTATAGAAGAATAACTTACTTATCTATAAGATAGGACCCACTTTCGTACCACTCAGGTGGTTCTCGAGTTCTTGTTCCTCTTCTAGGGGTTGGTACCACTTTCGGTTGTCGTAATGACAATAGCTGGATATTTTCCTTTATATTTCCCCTTAAAACCTCTCTGAAAGATTCAAGAATATCCTCAAGAATAATCATTCTCCCATTGATTTATTTTTAAATATATTCTTTCTCTAGAAATACTCCACCTTTGGCAATTAAAACCTTGCCATCCACTTTGTTATAAAACATATACCCAACAGTATTTTGAGCATACCTTATGAAGGTGCATTTGTTCGACCTAGGTTCAAGTTTGGTTACTTGTAAGCGCTTAACATAAGCTTCACAACCCCAAACCTTGAGATGTTTTAAACTAGGCTTGTTTCCCATCCATATCTCATATGGTGTAGATTTAACGGACTTTGATGATCATCTATTTAAAGCGTAAGCTGCAGTTTCTAGTGGAAAACCCCAAAAGGATTGTGGTAGATCACACAATGCCATCATTGACCTAACTGAATCCATTAAGATTTGGTTACGTCTTTCTGAAACTCCATTTCTCTGTGGAGTTCCTGGCGGCGTGAGTTGCGGAACAATTCCATGCTCTTTCATGTATTGACTAAATTCATGACTTAGATATTCTCCTCCATGATCTGATCGCAAGAATTTTATCCTTTTGTCGTGTTTGTTCTCTACCTCATTTTGAAACTCTTTGAATTTCTCAAAGGTTTCCGACTTTTGCTTCATTAAATAGATATATCCATATCTACTCAAATCGTCATTAAAAGTCAAAAAAAGATATAGACACCGCATGCATCAATGCTCAAAGGACCACATACATCAGTGTGTATGACCTCGAGCACTTAGGTTGCCCTTTCAACTATACCGCTGAATGGTGTATTGGCCAATTTTCCCACCAAGCATGCTTCAGACTGATCAAATGATTCATCATCAAATGATTCCAACAACCCGCCCTATGTAGTTGTTTCATACAAGACTTCCCGATGTGCCCAAGATGGCAGTGCTATGTGAAAGTATCAGCTTTCACTACTTTTAGTCTTTTAGCACTAATGTGAATGACATCTACTCCCTTATAAAGATTCATTTTAAATAGAACATCCTCAACAGAGGCTGATCCAGAAAATGCATTCTTATAATAAATCAAACATAAATTATTCCCAATATTAAAAGAATACCCTTAACGTAAAAGCAGTGACCATGAAACTATGTTCTTTGTTACTACTGGGACGTAATAACAATTACTTACTTTCAGAATGAATCATGATGGTAGGTGAAGTTCCATGGTTCCGACAGCACGAACAGGAAGTTGTGCTCCGTTACCAACCTTCATTGGTATTTCACCAAACTTTAACTCTCTCACACTCTTTAACCCCACTCTGGAGTTGCAAATACGAGCCACTAATCCGGTGTAAAAAATACATGAATCACCATGATGACCAGTTAAGTAGATGTCCAAAACATAAATGACTTCAGGATGTCCAATCCCTCTCCCACTAAATTTAGGTTTTATATCTCAAGTCCTTATGATAACATGATGTCCCAATCAACTTATTTAGAGCACTTGGCTTCTGTTGTGTTTATTTTCTTGATAAGCTCTTTTATGCAAGTCGTTCCTCCAATGAAATTTAAATTTTGAATATTTCCACTTGGGAACGACTTTAGCAACATCATTTGATTTATCTGGCCATTCGTTGGAGAACCAAGATCCTCGAATGTTTTATTAAACTTAATAATGCTAGCCAAATAATCAATGAGCAATCATTTCCACGCAACTTACAATTAATGACAGAACTTGTTATCTCATGACAAGCATCTTTAATTCTCTCTCCAAATAGGTCCTGCAGCTCTATGAGCACATCACATGCACTTGCCTTTTCAAAGCGAGTGTGCAGTGACCTATCCATGTAAGTTAGCATGAATTTCTTTATAGAACACTCATCTTTATCACAGATATGATTATATGATTTTCTTGAGATAGTAGCATATAGAACATAAAGTTTCTCAGCCTTTTTGAGAACATTTTTTAGATTGCAAATCAAACGTACAATGTTCTCCCCACTAGTAGTTAAAACATTCACCCCACTAATCAAGTTATTGTTCACAACCATTATCTACAAGGATAGAAAATTTCACTTAGACATGTTCATGATTAAATTGCACTAAGTTAAAAAAATGTTTAACCTATCAAGTGCTCTCCCACTTAAATTGATATTCCTCGTAATCAATATTCAATTATTCGAGATCCATATCAGGTTTATGATTAGACGGATGTGTCTGTCTATGCAACTAATCATAACCTCGAAGGGTAGGTCAACAGGATAATCACAACTCATGTGACTCTCGTTAATATTTCGATGTATGTGCTCCGAGCTCATGAGTTTCATGCCTGAATGCCAACACAACCAACTACTATATATGCTTGCATGGTATTTGATCCTTGTATCCAAGTGATCAATCCATACTCACCTCTAAAGTCTTAAGAACACTGATCCCTTTATTCAGGTGATGAACATGAACCCAGACCAGTTTAACGGTGCACAGTTTGGAAGAGCACGATCAGCTTGATATTTTCAAGTGAGGAATCACCCTAATAATCACAACTACTTCGAAATCAAAAGGGTGCATAAAAGGATTAACCATCATAGGCAGTTTATATAAGTGATGTAGTATAGTCCTCTTCTTCTTCTGGGCTCAGAACTCCTTCTTTTCTCCATGGATCATTTATTGATCGCCACCTCCATGTCCTTCTCCTGTCTCCAAGATACTAGGTGAAGCATGGGGCTCGCAGGACAAACGGTTGCAATCATATGGTTTCCAACCACATCCTCTGCAAAAATAAGTTAGACGGATCTATCGCTTGTGTTTGCATATTTTACGTTGTTGTAGGTTCTACGCAGCAAACCGTTTACAACCTACAAACAAATCAAGCATGATTGTTCACGATGCTAGATTGACACTGCGGGGTGATAGAAACACATACATTACGAAAACATCCAGCGCCTCAATCTAAACATATTAACAAACATGATCCCCGCGTCGATCCAATCCACATGCCCCTTCCACACTGTTGTTTACGAGACCGACTATAAACAGAGCCAACACTACTGAATCACTTCTTTGGACTAGAAGAGATATTCCAGGGATAACTCAAACGTTTTAGGATTGCCAGAAGTTTGTGAAAATCTCGATATGCCATCGGAAACAACACAATAATGCTTATTGGGAAGCAATCAAAACAATCTGAATATTAGAGAGCTTTCTAATATATTTGCACAAACTTATGCAATACCCACGCACACCGGTTCTCTAGATCGTACGTGTACCTACGCATAGACCGCTCTGATACCACTATTGAGTTACATAGTAGAAATTAAAAATTTCTGTCCTACGTAGCACACCGGATCTACTATCAAGATACGTGCGAGGTTAGATCTGATCGTTATCGACACGGAGTGCAGAAGTGGTGTCGATGGCGATGTCGATGAAGCATGACGAGGAGTCCCACGGCTAGGCCTAGCGGTGGGACTATTGCCGACTCCCCGTATCGTGCCTTCTGGATCCGACAGAGTGAGGGTATCACGTGTTACCCCTATGAGATTTCGCACATGTACATCCGTCAAAGTTAGGTAGCGCTTCGCTCTCCAGGGATAATCGTTACCAGCTCAAAATTGAGGCGGAGAGTCCCAACACATGGGAAAGAGAGAGAGATTAGAGCTAGGTCTAATCAAGAGATGATCAACATCTCCTAATTAGAAGAGGCTTTAAGCCAATTAGAGGGTGTATAATCAGAAGTTCTAATCCAATTAGAATCATTTCTAATTAGAGGCTCTAATTATTAGAGAGGTCCTGATTAGAGGATCTATAATTAGATCTCTAATCCTCAGAGAGAGAGAGAATAACACGAAGGCTCTAAAAATTGTATCTCAACAATGAGGAGGTGGTTGGATTATATAGTGGGACAAAGGAGGCGACTCGCCAAAGAGGGAGGGTCGGTTTCCCTCTCTCCCCTTGGCCACACCACTCTTCCTCGGGGAGTTGGGATTGGACTCCCTTGTGGAGTCCAATCCCACCTCCTCTGTTTTTGTTTCCTTTTTTCCTTCTTATTTATTTATCAAATAAATTCAAGAAAAATACTTATGAAACCCTCGTGCACTCTGTGAGACCATGGGCCCCACCTAGCATTCCCTAAAATTAGGTTTTGCCCACAGGAGGAAATCTTCCCCTCTCCAGCACTGCTTCCATATAAGGAGAGTCCCCTAGAACTCTTCCGGAACCCCGTTACCCCTATAGGTAAAATAATAAATATTATCTAATGATGTCAAAAACATATTTCCAACATCTTGGGACATATTATGTCCTTCGCTATCTCTCTGAATAATAATTCTATCACGTCGGGATCATCCGGATGATACCCGCTCTTTCTCCAGACCATCTATTGTGAACAAATGACTATGAAGACTTAAGTGTGTGACCCATACATGTTCAATAACAAGTACACATGATCAGGAATCCCCTTTCCTAGTCAATAATCAACACCAGGGATGTGGACGTCCATATTGACTCCAACAAGTTATTCGAAGAAAACTGCCGAACATGTTAGTTTTTTAAGTATGCTCCCATTACTTCGCGATACCAATAAATACCTTGAGATGATATAAATGTTAAGACCATGATTAAACTCTTTAATCACCTTATCACATTATTCCTGATATCCGATATGATTCCTTTTACTCACCGTGTTATAGTATCCCCGTGACTAGTGTCATGTCCTTGTATGCACATACTTATTTACTGATACTATTTCATATAGTAGATCCTCGATGTATCTCTCTATTAATTAGAGGAGTAATTCCCAATATTTAACTATCACAATGAATCAATACTTTCATGACCACACAGTGTTAGCCTTTTTGATCACCTAGTTTACGGTGAGATACTTGACTATACCAAAATGATCCTTACGGGAAACATAATTGAATATTCTCATGGTCTAAGGAAGAAAACAAAAAAACCATCTAATAACAATACTACTTACTAAAACAAATCTCGTAGTATCTCAAATACTTGGGTCTACCCAGCCACTTATGTTGAAACAAATAAGTTCCCTTATTAATATTGACAAAACATTTGTCCATGACCAGAAAAACATGGCCATCTAATATTAACAAGTTTGTCTGTGAGACATGACAAAGGGTATACATTGTGTTTATGTTTCTACACGTGCGTATGAGTTTTCCTCTGAATCTCATATTCAGTAATCATAGCAGTTATAGCATAAAAACATAATAATTTAATCATGAAACAAATGTATATTATTATCTCTTGGGCATATATCTAACATGGTTTCGGTGTAGTGAATTTGGTTCATGTAATCACTAAAATGACTAAAGGGATGTTGTTTTTGAGTGGGGGTTCATGGGATGATTTTAGAATTAACTTGAACTTAATTTATCATAAACTTAGTACAAATAGTCTTTGCAAATGTGTTGTACATCATGGCACCACTTTCTTTCAATATCAATATGTTCATGGAGAAAGAAAAACTAGCATGGAAGCAACTTTACCAGCTGGGCACTTAACTTGAGGATTCTCCTCACTGCTTGGAAGAATCTCTATGTGTTTGATGCACCACTAGGTGACCCGCCCGCTGCTGATGCTTTTGATGAAGAGAAAAATATTTCTCTGACTCAACAAGAGGACCACAATATAGTTCACTATGGAAGAATTCTACGTGGTTTAAAGCCAAATCTTTGAGAACAACAATGCCTTTGATACTATGGGAGAATTGAAATTGATTTTTGATACCCATGTTGTTGTAGAAAGTTACGACGCTTTAGAAAATTTCTTTAACAGCATCACGGAAAAGAAAAGCTTAGCGAGCACGTACTCAGAATGTCTGGGTATGCTGATAAGCTCATAGCTCTGGGAATAACGATTCCTAGTGAGCTAGGAATAGATATGTTCTCTAGTCTGTACCACCAAGTCATAAGGACTTTGTGATGAGCTATAATATGAAAGGCATGAAGAAGACTCTCCGTGAGCTTCTTTCAATGCTCAAAATTGCTGAAGTGGAGAACAAGAAGGAACATCAAGTGTTGATGATCAATAAGACCACTAGTTTCAAGAAAGGCAAGAAATGCAAGCCAAAGGTTCACTTCAAGAACGGAAGCAATACTGTTGCCACACATGAGAAGAAAACCAGGAATAGCCCGAAGTCAAAAACTGAGTGTTTCTATTGTAAGGGCACTGGGCACTGGAAGCGTAACTGCACGAAATATCTGGCGGATAAGAAGGCCGACAAAGTGAACAAAGGTATATGTGCTATACATGTTATTGATGTGTACCTTACTTGTACTCGTAGTATCATCTGGGTATATAATACCGGTTTGGTTGCTCACATATGTAACTCGTAACAGGAACTACAGAATAAGCGACAACTAGCAAGGGATGAGGTGACGATGCGCGACTGCAATGGATCAAGAGTTGATGTGATTGTCGTCGGGGCGCTGACTCTCCATTTACCATCTGGATTAGTCATAAATCTTAATAATTGTTATTTGATGTATGTGTTGAGCATGAATATCATTTCTGGATCTTGCTTAACACAGAGTAGTTATTCGTTTAAGTCTGAGTACAATGGTTGTTCAATTTATATGAATAATATATTTTATGGCCACACACCTGTGAAGAATGGTTTATTTCTTTTGAATCTTAGTAGTATTGATACACATATTCATAATGTGAATGCCAAAAGAATTGAGATGAATGACAATATTGCTACTTACATGTGGCATTGCCACTTAGGTCATAGTCCACACCTCTGTGGATTTATGCAGCCCGGGAATATGGACAACAATTTCCGGTGACAGTGAGTTAACGATAAAGCCAAGCACCATTTGATCCCTTCCAACCCACGAGATGTAGTTGGGATTGGGGATCATGATCTTCTTGTCGTTTGAATCATTATCCTACGAGGTCTTCATCGGGGCGGGCTCAATGCCGTGGAGTAGGTCGAACGCGTGAGCGCCGTGGATTGGCGGGAGGATGAGGGTCTTCCACCAAAGAAAGTTAGCCCTCGTCAGCTTCGTGGAAGGAGGGGATCCAAGTCCGGTAGGGGTGGCGCCAGATGAAGGTACGACCATGGCGATCTCGAAGGAAGAAGGATCGTAGGTTTTAGGGTTTTGTGTTTTCTGTAGATTGGATCAAGCCGACGGCTAGAGGTGGAAGAGCAAATGCTCTCATACCATATCAGCTAGACGGAAACTGTCACACCCCAGTTTTTGGATTCTTGTACTGTTGTTCAAGAAGACAAAAATGAGGTCCAACATTTTTTCTTCTAACAAACATGCTTGTTGAAAATCAACATGCGTTTATGATCTTAATCCTAGTTGCAATGCAAGTTTTGTTTCTTTATAAAACCAATAGCAAATTTTCCTGAAAACAATTCTATAAATTTTCCCTGTTGTTTTCTCTGATGTTACTTGAGTGAGAGAGAAAAAATTTCAAAATGATTTATGGAAGTTTTCTTTTAAGTTTTCTATAGAAACTATTCCCTAAAAATATAGCCAAGTACCTGTTTTCCACCTTTGTTTTCACTAGACTATAATATGTTATTTTATGTTTTATTGACTTTTATTTGTTCCTTGTTATATGGACTACAAACCCATAATCTTGGTTTGATTTTTGTATTAATAAAAATGATCTTTTGCTTGATGTCTTTGTGGAATAAAATAAGGCAGAAAAAGGCATTTTTGAAAAAACAGAGAAACACAGAAAGTACACATTTTCCCACATTGTTTTCATGGCCTTAAACTATTTCAAATTTGTTTTCAAAAGATGTTTCTGAAAGTTTATAACTTTTTTAATAAACTCCAACTTGGAAAACATAAATTGGAATCCAATTGGTCTCTGAAAACAATCCAAACTTTTTGCTCTTTTCACTGTTTCCAACACTTAGAAAAATTCTTAAGTGTTAACTGAATTTTCTGAATTTTTGAACACTGCTAGATACAGGTCAGATGTTTTCTTTGAGTTTTTTTTCATATTTGGAAACACCACTTTGCCATTTCGAATCCTTGCTGTTTGTACTCCATCTTGGATGCCTGGCTTACCTTCTAGAAGCCTTGTGTGAGAAGAAAACTTGTGAGGAAAGAGAGGGGAGACATGGTGAGGTGGATGGGTATGGGTCTCCATACTTTGACCTCCTTGGCCTTGACCTTGGATCACCTTGCCCCCAAAGGCCAGTGTTGACTTGCCCCTTGGTGGTCTTGACCCTTGGCACCATTTCCTTACTTGTGCTATGACCAAAACAGCCCTAGAGCACCCCCAATGCCATGAACCCGAGGCCACCCCTTCCCCTTTGTTCTTGCCCATGGCTATAAGCCATCTCTGGCGATACCCTTGCGCCACTACCCTCCCCCACCTTCCCACACTCTCCCCTAGCAAAGACAGGCCCTGCCTTGGGCCCTGTGAACGAGCATGGCCCTAGACCCCGACGATCACCGCCTAGCAGCCCGAGGTGGTGCTCCCCTCCCCCGTGCTTTCCCATCCCCCTCCACCGCCCTGGTTGCACTCCCTGCATCCCCATGACACCGCCTGGCCCCTCCCTTTTGTTTGGTTTGCCACAGGTACACCGCTGCCGTCCACGGTCGCCGCCGCGGGCGCCCGTCGTGCCCCACCGCCTGGAGCACGGCGCCCCTCGACCCCCTGCACCTCCCCCGAGCACGCGCCACCGTCCCCGAGCCTCCCACGGTGAGCCACCGTGCGATCCCGTCGCCGGCCGTGTCGAGTGAGAGAGAGAAGTTGAATGACCGTCTTCCCGCGCAGGCGCACGCGCGCGCCAGCCGCGCTGGGCCGCGTCTGTTGTTTAGCTGGGCCGCGCCGTAGAAGCAAGCCCGCCTGTGTGTCTTTCTTTTCCTTTTGTTTTCCTTGCAGAAGTGCATGATTGCTTTTGATCTGTGAAAATTTCTTAGAGGGAAAAATAAAATCAACCAAAATTCTTGGGACTAAATGTATGTTTTCTTAACCATTTAAAATGGGTAGATCTAAGTTTTGGCTTATATTTAAATCACAAGATCTGTTTTGCCAGAAAGTGTCTTTAAACATGTTTTTAGCATAACTTCTTGGATCTATATCCATTTTGGTCAAATAAAATTGTTTTGGATTGCTAGTGAATAGATCTATCCATAGGAATTTTCCTCACATCAAGGTGACTTACCAAATGGAAATGCCATCCACTTTGGTAAAAGACCAGTAGGCTTTTCTAGGATTTTTAGAATGAGTTTAAAAATGATTTTTGAGGTGAATCCAATTGGATGAGCTTTCTTATTACTGGATCTATCTTATCCTAGCTTGGATTAATTTTTGGATCCCTGTATTAATTTTGGTGAGAAAAACTAGAAACAACACCTTTTCTGTTTTCCAATTTATGTGTGTTTTTTATAGAATTAATTTTTTTGATTAAGTGGATCTTTGTTCCTAGCATGTATAGATGTGTTGAAACTTGTTATTAGGTTGTTTTATTGCAGTACATCTACCTTAGGAAGTGTGTGCATGTTTGGAAGGCCAAATAGAAATAGAAGTACCATTTGTTATTTTCCTAGTTTTATTAGTTGATGTATTGTGTGAACCAATCTTTGTAGGTTTGTTTTACCTAAGTTTGTGCTATGATTGAGCTGAGTCTAGTACCATTTTGGTACTGTTATTTTGATGCTATTATCTCTGTTAACTTGCTTGTTATATTATAGCAAAGCATGTGCAAGTTTTGTTGTTTGTTTTCACTAGTATTATTTTCACTAGTATGAGTAGCCTTGTATGGATTGCTTGTTATATTAAATTATGTCATGTGTGACCAGAGGCTTTGTTACCTCGTTTGTCTTGGTATTAGTGGGCCCATAACCCACTGGTCTCATTTCTTTTTGGTTAGGGATGCAAATCCCCAACCATGCACTTGTGTGAAAATAGCATGCATTACTATATGTTTGTCTAGTACTTTCCGCCAAGGAAATTAGATTGTTTGTTTCACTTATGTAAGTGAAGAGTTTAGTGTTTCTTTGTGAACCCTAATATGTTTGGGTGTGATTCATTTGTTAGCATATTATTCCTTAGGAGTATCATGTTGAGAAGTGCTTCACTATTGTTTGCTTAACTAGAATATTGTTTGCTAATGGAATGTTTTCCTAGTGATTGATAATCTATTTAAGAAACATTTCTATTGAGTGTTTGGATTTTTGAAAATTCTTATTAGATCTGGTAATTAGTACATAGCTACTAGTTATATATCATGCACCTTGGTTGCTTGCTATTTAATTAATTAGAAAAGCATGTATTAGTAGAATGGATTGATTCCTGCTTAGTAGATGTTTTCATAGAATTATCTTTTGTGTATTTTCTTACTAGCAGGTGTAAGTTGTGTGCGCTGTTAGTAGGTATTTATGGTCATGAGTTACTTTTTTAGTATCATGCAGCATTGTAGTGATGGTTGTTTCTCTAGTGGTGCACTAGTGTCACCACTAGATATTATGAGTTGCTCTAGTTTTGTTGTCTCTTTATTTTATGAGTGTATGAATATTCCAGCATGTTTAGGATATTATTACTTCTGTTATTATAGCATTACTTGTGGAGTTGCTTGTTGCTATAGTTGTAGGATATAATTATTTCTTACAGCATGCTTGTGTAGAATTCCATACTAGTATACTATTAGGGCGTTGTTGTTTTTTTTAATGTTATTTGTAAGGAGCGTTGTATTTTGGGATGATTGTGTTGTATATTATATCTTATGACTTGTTTCCATTGGTAGAGCTACTGGTTTGTTTTGTTTATTTTCATGATTGATGGATTCCATAACTTTAAGTAGACATAAGCATAGTCTATAACTAGCCTATTCATCTGCGGTGTGTTGTTTGCTGTTTGGAAATTGTCTGAGTAATTCCCTTAGCATGAATATTGTACTTAGGCTATTGTTGTGCTAGTGTTGTTGTTGTTGTGTTATTAGTATCTTGTTACCTATGTTTTAGTTAAGCATGAACTTGTTTGGTGATGATTGCTTGTGTGTTGATTATACCCACTGCCTTGGGTATTGCTTTGGTTGATTGTTATTATTTTAGTAGCCTCACCTTTGTGCCCACAAGCTATATTTTTAGCTTCTTGAATATCTTATTATGAGAGTGGTACACCCACTCCATAGATGATATTTAGTATGTGGGATATGGTTTTCTCAACCATATGTTTGTTTGACGACAACTTTGTACCATGAGAATTTGTGGATTGTTTTCTCGATCACGTTTGAATAAATGCGCTAGTATAGGTTTGCTTGTTGTATGTGTTGTTTAGTTTAGTTGTTTATCCTTTTAGTTCTGAGTGTGTGTCTTTCATTCTTTTACGACGCTAGAAAACGAAGGAGAAGAAGCAACAGTGGTGGAGCTGTGCGTCAAGTTCAAGCTACTTCAAGGCCAGGAACACTAAGAGTTTTAAGGAAAGCCATCCTGACGCTTGCTGTACTACACTTATCATTATCTATCATGCATGTTTTACTTCTGAAAAGTTTTCCAAAAACTTTGATTACAAAAAAAACTATTTTTGAGTTACTATTACTATATACTATTACTATGCCAATAGTTGATACTTGGTGTTACCAAGCCCATAGCCACCATATGGTATTTATTACCACCCAAAAGTATAAGTCCCTAAGTGGACACCCTAAAAATATGTTTTTGCAAAACAAAGGCTTTATGGAAAACCCGGTGGAAAGGCGAAGCCTTATTCACCGGAGGATTGTGGAAGTGGTCATTTTTGGGAAAAACGTGTTTTCAAAAATGACACATAACCTAGTCTTCGCCGGACAACCTTTACCGTACTGCCACTTTACCCCAACATGGGCACGGAGTTTAACTGGAAGTTTGTTCTTGTTAGTGTGTGTTCTATCTCAATTTGCTATAAGGGGACGAACTCCCTCAAACCGAATTGTCGCCAAGTTATGAAACGTGTGACATACACAGTGAGGGATTAAGTTCTCCTCCGGGTGCATCAGTTGGGGCTCCTGTCTTGGCGAGCTGGGACCTGATGCCGGGGAGCACACACTCAACTGAAGAGATAGACATGTACTAGCTTGGACATAGTGGATGGTTAGGATCAGTTATCTGTTGTTTACATACTGTTGTTACAGTCCGTGGTTGTTCACGGCGGATGTACTGGATCTGGTGGATTATGTACACCTCTGCAGAGTCAAATTATTCGGAATAGCCGCGTCCTCGGATATGGACAGTTGAATGGCCATGTAGCTAGCATTGTGTCAATGTTTTCAAAAAGGAGTTTTCAAAAAGGTGTTGGACTTATGAAGTACTGAAAGGAGGAAATCTTGTACCGTGGAGGTACCGTTGATGAAAGCCAGAAGTTGTTTTACAAGAAGTTTTGCAAAGAAAATCTTTCTTTTCTAACCAAAAACTAGAAGTTGATTCGAAGAAGTTTTGCAAAGAGAAAACCTTCTTTTAATAAAGTTTTACAAAACCTCTTGTACATGTGATATCTACAAGAGAAACAAAACTATATTATTTTCTTTTGAAGTATCTTTTTCAACGAAGATACATAGATTTTCAAAATCAGCTATGATATGTCTTCCATATATCATTGATAGTGAACCCTATGTATAGCCTACCTACTCCACCATATAAGCATACTTGCATTCTGGTAAGCTACATGATGGGTGTCTTCCTGAGTACATTCAACTGTACTCATATTGGTTTCGTCCCTGGTATTTCCTTGCTAGACATCGAGAAGGAGTCTCCGAAGAAGATCTACGAAGAGGAGTATGGAGCTGAGGGCTTTGCAAACTAGGATCGTCTCCCGGTCAGCGGCATGTAGGTTAAGGCGTGACTTGGGCTCTACTACGTTTGTGTGTGTTTAGTCTTCCGCTATGTGTGTTGTGTGTTTGCCCTGCGTGGCAGTTGTGAGGACTTGGTCAGGTGACCATGTCTCTTTTGTAAGTGTTTTATGCAATCGTGTAATAGATATTGTATCTGTGTACCAACTTGATATGTTGTTCACGACTGGTGTGATCTGAGATCGTGAATGTATGCATATCGGAGGTGTCCTTGAACAGTGGTTCTTAGCGACCTTACAGAAACGATAGCCCGCTAGAGCTTCGTGTTACGTGTTATATAGGAGGTGAGGAAATCCCTCACCATGGCATACAATACGTGTACGGGCGGTGTACTACACCGTACCGTATAGGTTACACGTTTAACAGTTCGAAACGTCCACCATACCTAGACTTGCAATTTTGCACAATTTAGACAATGCCTGCACACCACATCAACGGTAGATGCCTATCACGCTCGTTGGCTTTTGGACGGTAATACCGTTATACTATAATTTTTAAAAAGGAGAGAAATGGCGGGCTTTTTCACATCCACATATATGTTGTGGTGGGTCACTATCTGACACGCATTATCCGCGACTTTGGCACGCAGATCGCCGTAACCTGAATAGTATATCGATGACCCTAAACCCGGACTTGACTCACTGAATATATAATACTATTATCAGATCAAATTAATCCAAGAAGAAGGACGCAAGAATAGTATATCGACGACCCTAAACCCGGACTTGACTCACTGAATATATAATACTATTATCAGATCAAATTAATCCAGGAAGAAGGACACAACGCAAGCAAGCGCAACAGTTGGCAGTGTTAACCGAAACATAAGAAGAAGAAATTGAGACTTGCAATTCTGTATGAAAGAATAAAATAAAATATATGGTATTATTCGATGGGACATAATACAAGTGGTTTGAAAGCAAGAAATATGATTAAAAATAAAATAAAAATTGAAACAAAAATGCAACTCGTATTGAGAACTAGTTGGGGTTATACATTTCTGAAGAAAATTGCAACTATTCTGCAAATATCAGTTGCTAATTGCATGTTTCTTTGCAAAGGATACAACTCATACATAACGAGGCAACAAAAAAATAAAATAAAAATACATATAGAACACTGGAGTCTATTTTTCTCGACGAACTAGTTACACACTTCCAAAAATGCAACTATTAAATAAAAAAAACGAGAGGAGGAAGGAAGAATACAAAAGAAAAAAACAGAAAGACAGAATGAAATCAAAATCCTTCCAATTTTCATCTTTTAACAAATAGATCTTACTTAGTTGCACAAAAAAAAATAGTGTGCAACCAATATAAAATTTATAATCACAAAATTAAATGGCAGAACCAATTTTGTTTGTTTGGTTGCCTAAAAAGTTATTTGCAAAATTATTGGAAAATTATTGCATTTATTTAGGTAAAGTACTAGTACTATTCAGAAAACCACTAGTGTCAAGGTGGTTGTACTAGACTCCCAACCAGCTTTCCGGTCATGGGTTTGATTCTTGCATATGTCGCGTGGGTAGTTATTTTTTTCTCTCTCCGCTGGAAACCCGTGCACGAGTCCAGAAGAGGATCAGACGGTTTATATGGTTGATTGAGACCTAAGAAATTCTTAGGGCATATACAATAGTGTTGACTCAGCTGTCTATAACAGGTTCCACGTAGTTATTTTCATGACGTGGAAGAGAGAGAAGGTTCAAAACGGAACAGTCCGTCGGTAAAAGGACAAAGTGTCTATTAGCTTGTAAAACGCTGCTTACCGACAGCCAAATTCCCATTGTATGAAAAAGATGTCGCTAATAGAACGGTTTGATCAGCCACGTGTTTGGGCTGTGAGCATCTTGTGCTAGAAAAGAAACCGCTTGGTGCTACCTAGTATAGATGGCCTCTACTGTATGGGATATATGCGTTGTTGTCTGCAAGTGACATGGCAGAGGCTTACACACATTGGCCGTCTGAAGCTCTGTACATGCCCTTAGGCGCCTGAAGGCATGTACGGTTGTCTAGACGGCAACTGTCTATACTACTCATCCACGTCACATTCAGCCTGCGCTAAAGACAGACTCTACAAGGGCAGTCTGTTTAGATTTCCATAGAATAGGTAGAGGTGGTTACAGCATTAACAAATTTGATCAATAAACTTCAATAAAATAAATGGTACACGGTCGTCTAGTAAGGAGAAAAAATATGTTGGTTACAGACACCCTCCGTACAGTGGGAGAAAGGCGTCGATAGGAGCCGAAATTTCAGCTCTACCGACCGTATGTTAAATTAGCGACGGACTCCTTCTCTCTTATTTTTCTCTCGCCTTCACCTCATCAAATATCAAATATCTTAGTTGATACATGCCCTGAGAATTAGCCAAACCGTTTTTTAAAGGTAGCGAAATGGCAGGTTTTTTCACATCCACGTATATATTGTGATGGGTCACATCGAGTACAACAGCGTGGGACACCACATATGGATGCGACGACCTACACCGTGTGGATCGAGTACAATGGCAGTTTTTTTCACATCCACGTATATATTCTGTTCAACCTGGTGGTTGATATGTTGGCTATCATAATTGAGCGAGCAAAGGAGGATGGGCAAGTTGGCGGGTTGATACCACACCTTGTCGAAGGAGGGGTTTCAATCCTTCAGTATGCAGATGATACGATCCTCTTCCTTGAACACGATATACAAAAAGCATTAAATATGAAGCTCATACTTGTGTTGTTTGAGCGATTATCGGGTCTTAAGATTAACTTTCATAAGAGTGAGATTATTTGCTTTGGAGAAGCAAAGAACTCACAAGACGAGTATCGTCAAATTTTCGGTTGTGAAGTAGGAAGTCTCCCGTTCAAGTATCTTGGCATCCCGATCCACTTTAGAAAATTGTTTAATAAAGAGTGGAAACCGGTGGAGGATAGGTTCGAGAGGAAACTGAGCTCTTGGGCCGGAAAACTATTATCCTATGGGGACCGCCTCATTCTAATTAATTCCGTCCTGACAAGCTTGCCCATGTTTCTTCTCTCTTTCTTTGAAATTCCGATTGGGGTTAGGAAGCGACTCGATTTTTATCGCTCTAGATTTTTTTGGCAAAGTGATACCAAGAAACGAAAATACCGTCTTACGAAATGGAATATTGTATGTCGACCAAAAGACCAGGGCGGTCTAGGTATTGAGGTTTTAGAGATAAAAAACATGTGTTTGTTGAGTAAATGGCTGTTTAAGATGATGCATGAGGAGGGAGTATGGCAGGAGTTATTATCTAATAAATATCTAGGGGATAAAACGTTATCTCAAGTAGAAGCAAAACCGTTAGATTCTCCGTTTTGGAAGGGGATCATGAAGGTAAAACACGAGTTCTTTTCACGTGGTAAGTTTGCACTCGGGAATGGTCAAAGTATTCGGTTTTGGGAGGATACATGGTTAGGTGATGAATCGTTATCACAATCGTATCCGTCGCTTTTCAATATAGTGGTTCGCAAAAATATAACGGTGGCTGAAGTCTTATCACGTAATCCTCTAGACATTCGGTTTAGGAGGACTATTTCTGGTGATAGAAGAGGTCTTTGGCTGCATTTGGTCGAGAGGTTGATGGGTGTATCCCTAAATAATGAAACGGATTTGTTCCGTTGGAAATTAACTATCGATGGATTTTTCTCTGTAAAATCCTATTATGCAGACTTATTACATGGTTCTACAAGATTTTTGCGAAAATATTTGTGGAAATTGAAGGTCCCTCTAAAAATCAAAATATTCTTATGGTTCCTTAATAGAAAAGTGGTTTTAACCAAAGATAATTTGTTGAAAAGAAATTGGATTGAGTGTAAAAAGTGTGTGTTTTGTGATACGGATGAGACTGTGGAGCATTTGTTTATCTCCTGCCATTTTGCTCGTGATATTTGGCGGTTACTTCACTTCACTTTTAATATTTATCCACCTACTAACATTGCGCATATGTTTGGTAGCTGGCTAAATGGTATTGATAGAAAAACTAAGGCACGTATTCGTGTCGGTGTGGCTGCTTTCCTATGGGAGATTTGGAACAGTCGGAATGACGTGATTTTTAACAAACGAAACAATGTTCACTTTTTGCAGGTTGTAAACAAGGCGGTATATTCCTTACAGACATGGTCCTTCCTTCTCCCTGTCGACCAGCGAGGACTTATGGATTCAGGCTGTACCCGGCTGCTGGGGGTCGTGCGGGCTATCTACAGCCGGGGTGGGTGGCTTAACGCAAGACGGATAGATGCATAATTTACTTTTGCTTATTTTCGAGTGGCTGATCTTTGTGGCCACCTTGAGTGATCAGTGATTTGTAACCGAATTTGGATACAAATATTTTTATCTTTAATAAAGCCAGGCTGTGTGCATCAATTTGATGCAGAGGCCGGGGCAGACGCTCCCATTTCTAAAAAAAAAACATATGGGTATACATGGCTCTCCAGGGCCAGGATAAACCAGGGAGTCCCGTCCTTGACACACGGCTCAACATGAGCAGCCATCTCCCAAAGAGAGCCTACATTGGTTTCTCGGGATCGACGGGACAGGACTTCGAGCTGCACGATATTCTGGGCTGGAACCTGACGCTTGACAAGCTACCCGGCGACGACCGTCACGGAGAGCAATGGAAGGTGATACTCCCTGCAGTCCTTGGGACAGTAGCTGCCACTGCCGCCATGATCGCCGCCGCGGCCTTCTATTTCAGAGCGAGGTATAAGGCGCTCAAGGTGGAGCTGAAGCTGTCCGAGGCTCTCCGGCGGCTGCCTGGGACGCCCAGGGAGTTCAAGTACGCCACCATCAAGAAGGCCACCGACAACTTTGACGCGGCAAGGAAGCTGGGCAAAGGAGGCTTTGGCGCTGTGTACAAGGGAACACTGCGCTCAGGGTCGGGGACGACCAAGTCACTCGTCGACGTGGCCGTGAAGAAGTTCACGCGTAATGAAGACCGCTGCTACGACGACTTCCTCGCAGAGGTCGAGGTCATCAACCGCCTGCGTCACAGAAACATCGTGCCGCTCATCGGTATGTTAGTTTGGCATCAAAGTATTTTTGAAGTATTCAACCAATACCACGATTTTTAAAAATAGTTTAGTATTAAATACTTTGACCTGTTTGGACGAAGTGAACTAAGGTTTTAAAACCGAAGTATTGTCTTAAAACTTTTTTAAAAAAAAATTGTTGTATTGGAAACTTCAGTCTTTGACTTGCTTCTTCCTAAATTGAAGTATTATGTAAAACTAAAATATTCTTTTGCCTGACAACTAAGCATACTTTGACACCTTAGTATTTTTAAAACCAGAGTATTGCAAAATCATAGTATTTCATTGCCAGGCTAAGCAATACTTCAGTTTAGAAAAAAGAGGTGAGGGTCTAGTTTGACAACAAAGTTTTTCTAAAACCGAAATATTCATATAATAAAGTATTTAACTGCCCGGCAAACAAATACTTCAGTTTTGAAAAAAGAGGTCCAGATCTCTTTTTTACATACTTCAAAATTGGTATAGTTTCTTTTAATACTTAAGTATATAAAAACGCATTATTTATTGGTGTCAAACAGCTTGAAGTATTTAATACTTTGGTATTTTTGAAAACTGAAGTATTAACAAAATACTTAAAAAAACTGAACTCCCAAACGGACCCGAGACCCCTTTCTCTAATACTTTAAAAAAATGCATTTTTAAAGCATACTTCAGCATTTAAACCACATTATTTATTGCATCTAAACATCTTAAAGTATTCCATGTATGCTTTAAAAATAGTTTGATGCCAAATGGAGCCTAAATAATTCGGTTTATCAATACTTTAGTTTTATAAAAACTGTGATTTTAAAATAGGCATGTCTCGTCCTCCTAGTCTCCTAACAAGTTTACTATATAAATGTCGGCCATCATATTATTTAAAGCAACTTTACCATCATATTATTACTAGTCTGAACCTCCATACAGTCGGCCGGTAATATCCTAGAAAATACTTTTTTAATAGATAATCCCAGCCTCTCCATCAGATTGATGCACACGGATTCTTATATTAACACAAAGTTTAAGTAAGTTGGTACAGCAACAGGCACCACAACCATTACAATTCAAGGATCAGAAAGCGTGGCCACAAAGATTAGCCACCGAAACAAACAAAGAAGACCTCGATTACACATAATTTAATCTTCTATTTTGCAACCAGCCACCCGTGTTGAAGATAGACCGAACGACCGTCATCAACCGAGTGCACACAGAGTCCAAACGTTGGCGTTGGTCTTCTGGAAGGAGATAAGACCACGTGTGGATCTAGCACGTAGCCCGATGAACCACCTGCAAAAAATTTTTCAGCTCTCTCATTGTTAAAAACCACATCATTGCGACTATTCCAAATCGTCCAAACAAAAGCACATACATCTAAGTGTATCGATGTCTTTGACACTTTGTGCACCCCATGCAGCCAACTACCAAACATATTTGTAATAGAGACCGGAGGTGCAATGTTAAAAGTAAAGTGGAGAAGACGTCAAATCTTTTTTTGCAAAGTTAAAGATGTTCAACCATGTATGTGCCCCGCAAAAAACACACCTAGTGCAACCAGCCCATTTTCTTCTAGCTAAATTGTCTTTGGTTAACAAATCTTTCCTTGAAAGAAACCACATAATTTTTTTAATTTTAAGAGGCACTTTTAATTTTCAAAGAGAACTGTGAAGAGAACCAGCTGTTCCATTCATGCAATCAGAATAAAGAGACTTAACCAAAAAGGCACCGGAAGATATCAAAATCCAACGGACCCTATCAGACTCATTTGTTAGAGTTACCCCATAAATTTCTCTACCAAATGATCCTAGAAAATACATATACAGTTAGACTTGTATAACCTTGACTACACCTATATTTAAATATATCCATGAATACTATATGGTACGTACATAAGGTCACTCTCTATCGGTATTTGTATTCTATCTCCACGTATATTTCCAGTTGGTGTATCAAAAACCCGTGTGGGAGGCACGAATACATGGAACAATAATTCTTACACTCCCCATCGATCACAACTTACCTAAGTTGTTCATAAATTCTTCAAACTATCAAGTAACAAGCATGAACCCAACATCAACTTTATCTCATATATATGTGCATCAATCTCATGCAGAGGACGGAGAAACCCCATTTAAAAAAAACATATATATATGTGCATCGATCGAAGCATTTGTTTGCTAATCACCAATGGAAGAAATGATAATCAACTTACACTTTTTTTGTTCTTGGATGAAAGATTAACTTTCCCGACTTTTCTCCCGACACCACAGAAATTGTTGACTTAAGATTTTTTTTTCTTGAAATGGAGGTTTTTTTTTAGTTCTGCAACTCCATACCATATTTTTTATAGAAGAAGCAGAGTTTTGTTACAAGAGAGACCTACAACCCGAGTGGTCACACTTACTCCTCTAAACACCCTAGAAGACTACGCAAGGAAAAGGTCCCCAGCTCTGGCTCATGCTGCATATCCTTAACAATCCTCGCCACCAAAGCATGTTCGTTACAACCCTGGATAGTGTTACCAAAAACTCTTGCATCAGACCAAAGTCACAACGGAGTCCACTACTTTCTAATGCTTGCCCCGGGATATCTCCCTCACATCCGGCCACCGGTTTTAAGTGTCATGCACTGTCGGGCTTAGGATTGGAGCTCTCAATCTGAGAGGTTGAAGCCGCTGGCCTCTGCATCAAAATAATACACACATCCTCTTTTTATTAAGAATAAAAAATTCACAAATCCTTACAAAGAAATACATTAATCAACCGGAAGCCACCTTCACAATGACAACAGTAGCTACTTGTACAAGTTTTATGAAGGGATGGACTAGATTTGAGCCATATTTTCTGACCTCTTACACCGACCCACACCATCTAAAACCGGAGGCCTCAACCCAACCGCCCAACGACGAGACGAGAAAAAGAACGGACCATCAGACCCTCAATGCACATCATATATATGCACACATTCTGAAGCAGTTCCCATCGTTTTCCGGCAACACTTCTTTAGGAGAGATCAACGCAAAGATCTTGGCAGGCATGTCGTCTACATCGTCACGACACCGGACAATGCCACCATCCTGCGCGTGCTCAGCACCACACGGCCGCTACTGGAACACCGCAATGCCAGGCCGCCGAGACCCGTCGCCACTAATGTTGTAGATACCACACCCCTCCACCTTCCGACCCCTCCATCACCTACTCCAAGACGATGCCCCCAGGAGAAAGAACGGCGCTAGGCGTCACCATCGCCTAACATGGAAGATCCATATATAGGGTTAGAACCAAGAAAAAACAACAAATCCTTTGGTTGATCTATGGACAACCGCCTCAATCTGCATCGACTTTACAAACTTAAAACCAAGTTTTAAAGATCCAATGACATACGGACATAAATTTTTTGTGGGCAATCAAATGTATAGATGTTGGCACATGAAGAATATGACAGATTTTACTAACCGGAAACACAATTTCTACTTTAATCAGAATAAGGTATTGTTGAGCACCTACAATGCTCATGTACCTCGTAAGTAGTTAACAACATGTACTTGTATGTTTTACACCCCTTTATACCAACCTTCACTTGATATGTAGCATATTTGCATTGTGACAAAAACACGCCCTCGAAAGTATTTTGGAACTATATGCCTCGAAAATAGTATATATCACCAAAATTCCTGAGATCAAAATAAGATGTTCGGTGTTGAAAAAGAGCTTGTGTAGCCTTTTCTGAAAAACGAGCAATAATTATATTATCTCCATATATGAGCAAGAAAATCTAGTCCAGTCTTCCTGTAGTACAACAAGGAGATGCCAGCCTTGATAGAAGAAAACCAAGATCCGAAATTTTGTACTTAGCTAGAATACTAGGATCGTGGTCCCTGCTTCAACCCATACAGAACATTTTCAATCTTGCACACAAACTCGGAATTATCTCTCTCTTCATATCATGGTGGTTGCTTCATATATAACTCTTTCTCCAGAACACCATAGGGAACGCGTTCTCCACATATAATAGTCTCAAACTCCAATTATTGGACACTACCGAGCGTCCAGGCCTAGCACATATGTTGTTATATCTTCCTTCACCACAATACTATAGGTATACCCTTAGTAAATATATACCTTTCTTTAAACATTTTAGATAAAAAGCGAGTTGTGTGACCGTAAAGGGTGCCATAAGCTTTTCTCTTAATCTTATATACGTATTTACAATCAATCACATTGCTTGTCTAATTTGTTGGTACAAAGTACCAAGTTTTATACCATACAAGAGCCTCACTTTCTTCTTTCATGGCTTATCTCCAAATTTTTATTTTCTAAAGCCTCTTACAAATCTAGTGTTCCCCTGTCTCACTCAGGAATCCAAATTGCCTTGGAATTTTATTTTTGCTTTGGAGTCCTCTGTATGTGGTATTGTCTCTGCGGGTAGGAACCGGGGTTCTCTAACCATCATGGATATTGTACAGTACATGGGTTTAAAGAGGGAGCGGTGGCGAGATCCTATGTGCTTCTATAACCCACTATAAGACGGATATGTTGCCGGGTTACAATGAGTGTATGCGGAAAAACTTAGCCCTAAGGCTCACGTGGGCCGGCTTATAAAGGCGACGTGCCCCGTCTTATAAGGCAAGTCCTGCCGACATAACTATAGAGTCCTAGACTCCTAGTCGAATACTAAATAAGTCATAACCTTCTTATCCAATGTGGTAACTTGCTCTGGCCCGTCTTGGACTCCTCAATACCGGATTGGGCCTTGTACTTGCGCTTCGTCCTGCTGGGCCGCCCGACAAAGCCTTGTCACCCTTTTGGGCCACCCAGGCAGGCCGGCTTTAACCATTGCTGGTGATACCCTATCCAGCATATCCCCAACAGTATGGGCAGTGCAACACAAAAAAATATCTCCTTGGCTTGGACAAAATATCTTGAGCCTAGTGAGAGTGGTGAAATATTTTCCGGCGCGGAAGATCCTCAAACGGATCCGACAAGTGACCCGACATCCCACAAGCTGGAAAGATTTATCTAGGCCGCATGAGTCCCTTGTTAGTACGGATAATACCGATGTTGATCCAGACGAATCTGAGGAGCAAACATCTAAATCTTCCTCGGAGCTCATGCACACAGCAATGGCAAGTGGTCAAGCACAATATCATGGTGTAAACCACTAAACTCTTCACCATTTTGAGTAAAATTTATCCCCTATTTGGTGAAACAATACAACTCAAGTAGGAAGATTATTAGCAGGGTTATATGCATGAGTGCCAACCAAAAATTGGCCACTATCATGGATGACCCCCTTAGAAAAATTTATGGAAGAAGCGAGACAAAAGTTAGAGTATAAAATAGCACCGTTGTTAGGCCATAGTTGTGATAAAGGGAGAACTTCCTCATCTATAGAAATATCCCGAGAGAGATATAAACATGATAAGTAGAAACACTGAGGCACTTGAACCCTCTATTAATATTATTATAGACAAGTAAAACATAGGGTTTGATGGAGAATTATACTTTTCGTTGATGGAATGGACACAATTTGTGCCAACAAGCACGCACAAAATCTCTCAAACATGGAATTATCTAGTTCCTCATGGAACAATCGTAGAGTAGGACTAAAAATATTGATAAATTTACTAGGAGTGTTCTATTAACTAAGATATACATTACTAAATAAAGCTTCATCACATAATTGAGGGGGGAACAAAATCACAAGCATGAGGAGAGAGGCTAACCACAACAATTTGTATATATTTTCTCTCTATTAGCATAACGAACAAAATACATGGTAAAAAATTCCAATTCATTGGAAGGAGCTCACCTTTTGATGCTACCCTTTCCAATGTAATTGCAGTGTCATAGATTACTTGTCAAAGAGTCATTGAACAAGATGGTAAAAATCATGAAAGTTTTGGAAGACATCAAACTTATTTCTCAAAAAATAAATCTAGATGATTTTTTTATAGTTATCCATAAATCTAATATTTCTTTCGACCAATCTTATCAAGAGAATGACTCTAAAAATCTGAGAACTCTTAGATCTAAAGGACCAATGAAAATTTTAGACGGCATGGAACATGATAGCTGAGAACTCTTTGCCTGTTGACAACCATCACAAGCTGACTCTTTTACATTATCACCGGAGCACACATGATTATTACCTCGGATGAATTCTTGAACAAAGACTGAAGATGGACATCCTAAGTGATCATGCCACCTTGACAAACGAAACAATGGGAAGACCAACTTGATCTTTTGAGAAGTTGTTGCAGGCAGATGATATAGACCATCTCTGCACGTTCCTCGAAGAAGATCATTCCTCGTGTCATGATACTTAATTACAAAAATATGGAGACGACACTAAAATAAGTGGCAATCATCACAAGATTAGCAAAAAATTGAACCAAATGGCTTAGAAGTGTGACATAAGTGGGACCACACTTAACACCATGAACAAAATATGAGTAGGAAACAACCTTTTGGTGGCTTTAAGAACATGGAAAGTTTTCTTAAGATGGTGTTTCTGATATAGGTATTAATAGTAGATCTAAGATGACTAATATTTATGCATGCATTATTTTTCGCATGCACCCGATCTTGTCCTATGTACTTCAACATACAACTAATTTCTCCAGTTATCGCTACAAATAAAAACAGCCTGTAGCGACGGTTTTTATGTCTCGTAGCCACGGTTTTACCCATCTCTGCGAGGTCTAGAGACAGTTCTACTACCCATCCCATGGGCGTTGCCATTGCCTCCGTGTCAAACACATAAAGACGGTTTTGATAACCATGTCTACAGCTAGAGACGACCAGTAGACACGGTCCAATCCATCTTTACGTGGTGGATTCAAATTCGAATTAAATCTGCTTGACATGCCAAAAAGCCGTCTCTACTTCAAATTGTGCCCGTCTCTAGTGTGAAATGCAAAACATGAGATAAAATCCTTAGAGATGGGTATCATTTTTGTAGACATGATTTTCTACACGCTAAGACCTGTCTCTACTTCATACTGTCATTTCTGTTTTTTTATCGGTATTGCATAATATCTAGACACAGAAAGTATCTCTATCTATCCCTGAATTATACGTACATTATTCACAATATGTAGAAATTTGTAGCACAAGTATCCATGTACTAGTTGGATTTAAATACCCTAAGTTGAGCAGGTCTCCATTGGCACCGAACACTAAAATATGACGTTATTTCTAGTTTTTTCCTTGATTTAAAGGTGAACGGTCGAGATGCTTAACCCAGAGAGGGTTAATAGGTTTCGGCAATTGTTTTACATTTATTCACATGTTTTAGGCGTCATGGATAACAAAGTTGAGCCTAATGCAACTATGTGAAAACAACTAATACGGTGATAAAATTACACGCAATGGAAATTGAACATGAATAAACTAGTCACACTGAGATAAAGGTTTATCCGGATGTTTACTTTCTTGGGGGTAACCTAATCACCAGTGTGGAGGTATGGGTTACGACGAAGGACACCCAAATTCCACCGAGGCTTTCCTTCTTCTCCTTTAGCCTCCTCCTTGAATTAGGAGGCCAATCACATGCAGTAGGCCATAAGGCAACCTCCAAAGCCTTACAAACTTCCCGGATCTCAAATACACGCCTTGGATGCTCAATTACGAGCACCCATGAATTCAAGAGTAACAAACAAATGGTTTAACTCAAGGGGATCACTTTTGGCTTGTTAGGATTGTACATTTAGATCTCCCTTTATTTTCTAAGAGATCTGTAAGCTTGGTGGAGCTAAAAGAGTGGAGGGGAGAGAGAGAGCGCGCGTAAATGAATCTCGTGCTTGCCAAACTTATCCATCCACAGAAGAAGAGGTGAATTATAGATGTCCATTTAAAATATAACTGTTATGCACAATGTGTGTGTGTCCGATTTCCCATCCAGAAATTTGGGTTGGCAATCCTAGTTGAGCAGGATTCATGGAGTTAGATTCCATGTTGAATATAGGCCACTCTGGAGTACACCTGGATTATTCTGGGTCATCCACATCTCCATCTAGATCAATCTAGGGAAAAAAATTAGGGTGCACAAAAAGTACACAAACCAAATGAGTCTGGCTCTATGTTTATGGAAAATATTGTGGATGGGATTTGTGTATATAACTTGGCTTTGGTAGCTACCATTCCTTCTTTCCCAACTAGCGTGCCCCTCTTAATAGCGTGACATTCCAATGGCTTAAGCAAAGGAAACATACATCAAACCTAATCCTAGTGTCTATTTAGTAAAAATAACATATTTTTTCTAAGTTTGACTAGGTATATGTAAAAATCTGAAAATCTACGCTAATAAGTTGATATCATTAGATCCGCCATCATATATATTTTCATAATGTTTCATTCAATATGGTAAATATTGGTATTCACTTCAATATATTTGGTCTAATTTACAAGGTACTCCCTCCGTCCTCGAATAAGTGTACCTCTAGAATTGGTCTTGGTCAAACTTTTTAAACTTTGACCAACTTTATACAAAATAACATCAATATATATGATATAAAATATATATATTACGATAGTATATTTCAAAACGGATCTAACAATACCAATTTAGTATCATAAATGTTGTTACGTTTCTCAATAAAGTTGGTCAAACTTTAAAATAATTGACTTCCATAATAGGAAAATGTACACTTATTTGAGGACGGAGGGAGTAAGATCTTACCATTTAGTAAATTTATACGCCATGTATTTCGCGGCGGAGGGAGTACAACACAACTCCTATCAATATGTCTTTGTACTTCATGGTTATAAACATGTGTGATACACAAATACACAGAATAATAATTCTAACATGGTGTTTTATTTTATCTTAATTATTCAGGTTGGTGTTATGAGAAAGGTGAGCTTCTTCTCATCTACGAGTACATGCCGAATGGGAGCCTAGACCAGCATCTGTTCTGCGCGTGTGAAAACACACAGCTGCCTAGTAGCCTCCTAGAATGGAACACCCGCTACAACATTATCATGGATGTCGCTGCAGGGCTCCACTACGTCCACCACGAGCATGAGCACATGGTGCTCCACCGTGACGTCAAAGGGAGCAACATTATGCTCGACTCCTCCTTTCGCGGTCGCCTCGGCGACTTCGGCCTCGCCCGTATCGTCACATGCCAGGACAAAAACTCCTACACCGACATCGGCGTCGCAGGCACTTGGGGATTCATTGCGCCAGAGTACTCGATGAACCACAAGGCCACGCGCAAGACCGACATCTACGCGCTCGGGGTGTTGATCCTAGAGGTCGTCACCGGAGAGCGGGCACTAGGCGGAAGCTACCATGAGTCCTTCCAACTACTCACCGACAGGGTCTGGACGGCTCATCGGGGAGGAAGACTGCTTGAGACAGTGGACGATGAGGTAGGTGGAGAATTTGACGCGGAGGATGCTAGTCGCTTGCTGCTTCTTGGGTTGGCATGCACAAACCCCAACCCGTCCGACCGCCCAAGCATGGCGGAGGTTGTACAGATCGTTGCCAAGTCTGTGCCGCCGCCGGACGTGCCGCTAGTGAAGCCCACCTTCATGTGGTCTCCGGAAGGCGGTTGTATTCCGTTGGAATCTGATGACACGATGGCCATCATGACCACCCAATGGGAGGAGGACGTGTCGCTGAGTAGCGATGATGCCCTGTACCACCTGGAGACAGCCTAGCTAGCGCCCCATGCCCGTGGGTACGTGTCTAGTTGCGTGAAATTGTATATATATTATTTTCTTTAAAGAAATCATATCCATGCATGTATCACTGTACTAATGTTATCCATCTATTGTTCATCCTTACTTGCTTTATATATACCTAGTGGTAAAGAACGACAAAAAATCTAAGGTCGAACAAACTCTAAAACATAAATAAAATTTGATGCAAAAAATCTAAATAGTCTTGACACGTTAATATATTATCCTATATTTTATATGATCCTAAATGTAATTACCATCGCGGGAAAGCGCAGCACCCATCTCCGTCGAGGATGACTCCTCGCCGAAGGAATCCCCTGGATAGCCGCCAAGATCTCATTCGTGAATTGACTCAAACCCTTACACTATCATCATCGCCACCGCGAGAGAGTTTCTAAGTTGTCGTCTAACACCACCGAGATATACAGAGAGTTTCTAAGTTGTCTTCTAACAGCACAGAGATATACGATTGATCACACCATTCAAATATACAATCATCATTTACCAATCCACTACATTCACCCAATTCCTGAAATTTGGAAACCTCTCCCATTTGCACACCCTTTTGCAGTTTGACCATCTCGTACCCCAGTTGGACCACCTCGTACCCCATAGCAGCGCATCTCCCTGGTCGCCGCTGAGCTGCCAGAGAAGAACCCTAGCTCACCACCATTCCTGGATGTCACGTCGGTGGCCCGTGCTGAGGCCGTGTCTTGGTGATGAGTGGGGACGACTTCCTCCGGCTGCCCGTACGACCTGCTACGGTCAGGGCACGTCATCTGAAATATGTCTCTCCCTATTTGCTAAAACCTAATTCTATCGATACATGTGCCAAAAAAAAGGGTATGTCTAAGTCCCGGACGTGTGATTTTTTTTAGTCATCCCTGAAAGGTACAACTTGTTCCGGTTGCACTTGTCCTGTCATACAGTGCACTTTTTCACCTTAGTTACATGTTTACAGAAAAGTGTGACTCGCTTTAAAAAAAAGTGCAACCGGATGGGAGTTGCACTTTTGATTGAATTGTGGTTGCACTTTTATTAGATGACTAAGACTTAAAGAAAATCTTAGAGGTCCGAGATTTAGAAACACTGAAATAAGAAAAAGCTTTTGATCCCCATCATTCGAGACCATACAAAATAAATGGATGCACTGAACGATAAATTGTAACACCCGGGGGTTTTCCCAATTAAATTTGTTTTTTTTTTCTTGTTGCATCATCATTGCATCATGCATCCATCATATATTATTTTGACACACAAAATTAATTTCTAAACTCAATATGGTTTTTACAACATGCTTTCCAATTCTTTTTTTTTATCCTATCTTTTATCTTGTGCTGATTTTTGTTTTGTGAAAAGGCTTTACAAAATAAATGAAATAAATAAAATAAAAACATTTTTTTGTGTGTTGGCAGCCCAGCAAGCCTAGCCCAACCACCCAACCCACCTAACTGGCCCAACATCCAGCCCACGGATGGCTTTCTTCTCCGTACGACAGGGAGCACGAGGAGAACGACCTCCCCCTGTCGTTTTCTTCACAGAACCACCTCCATGGTCCCCACCTCCCACCTGCTCCCTCTCCCCCCTCCTTATCTACCCCCTCCTCCAAGCCCAAACCCTAACCCTAGGCCCTCTCCTCCTCCATCCGCCGCCACCCCTTCTCCCTTATTCCTTTGCCCCTGTACTTTCTGAACTTGGACGGGATCCTCCATGGACGATTCTTGGTGGCCATGGCGCCATGGCTGCGTTCTCCGTCAGGCGCCCGTCTTCTCGGGAATGGAATCGTGGCGGTGTGGGCTGCGGATTTGATGAAGGCGCCGCGGCCGGAGGACGCCCGAGGCGAAGGCGCCATCACCGTCTTCTGCCGCCGTCGACGTCTCTCGCCACCATCTCCTCCCTGTCGCCGCTCCCGCTCGGGCCCACGGTGAGCTCGCCCCTCTCCCTCCTCTCCTTTCCCCTCCTCGAGCGCACGAGGCACAGCGCCCCGCACGGCAGCGCAGCATCGCTGCAGCTCCTCGCCGTTCATCGCCGTCGTTCTTCCCCGATCGGCGTTCAGTTAGCTGTACGTGATTTCAGTTTCGTCAGAGTTAAGGCGGGAGCCTTACCTCAAAATCCATCGCGTACAGTACACAACAAAACCGAGCAAGCAGCCCACTGGTAGCGTCCCGTGCGCGCGCGCTGGAGATCGCGGGATCGAATCCCCCACGGCGCAAAGCCACCTCCTTTTTCTCGGCCTTTTTCTTTTATTTCCCGAAATCCAGAAAAACAGATCTGAGGCTTTATTTGTAAAATCCATAACAAATTGAATATTGCTCCAATTTCAATGATTCAAATTGCTATGGATTCAGAATCTTGTGCTCTATCTATTAGTCACAAAGTTGCAACATGTTTCTGTAATAAATTTTGCACTAAATAATTAAATACAGAAAATGCAATAAAATTGGAAACTTTGGAATTTCATAACATGAGTTCTGTTCACCCAAATTGAGCAAACTTGGGCTCTAAAAATTTGTCTTAACAAACTCTACACATTGGTATTTTATTTGGTCACAATTGAATTAAATTTGAACATGTTTCCCTCTGTTTACTAAAAAGGGCAGAATAAAATACTTATGAAGAATTGCATAATAAATTCAATAATAACCCAAAAATTATGTTTAATAGCTCAAAATGTTCAGTGAAACATTTGCTACATGTTTTCAACCTTTTCAATACATTTTGTTTAATGTTTTTCCTAATTAAAGTTGGTGCAATAATTTAATGCTTTAATTAAACCTTTTAAATTGCAAAATTCATAACTTGGGAAATTCAAATCCAATTCCAACATGTAAAATATGTTTTCCATCCCATTTTTCATGAACTTTGCATATATCAACTTTGTTTTCTGTTTTGAATAAATTAAATTGCTGAAAACAACTATTTCTTAATTAATGCATTTAAAATTGTCAATTTAATAACTTGCTCATTTTAAATCCAAATTCAACAAATGAAATATGTATTCCATCTAAAATTTTGTGTTCTTTCCAAATATAAATTTTTCTATCTTTTTTGAACATTTAAAATTGGTGAAAACAACAAATGTTTGTTTAAATCATTTAAAATGCCAAAGTTCATAACTTAACAAATAAAATTCCAAACTTGGTAAACAACATATCAAACTGAAGCTATTGTTGTTTTCCTATTGTTTTCATCATCCGTGCATCATTCTAATCAACTTTCACATGATGGTTATTTGTAGATCATTTAATTCAACATTAAGTCATGTGCTTTTCCATATGCAATCCAAATTGCATATGGGCCCATTTAAATATGTTTACCATGTCAACTAGTTTATCTTTGATGCATCAATTAATTGTCATGCATATAAAATAGGATCATGCTGGATCTTTCGCCGTAGTAGTAATTGTTGCATCCGGTGTTTGTTCTAGTTCGTTGCTTCTTCGCGGATAGGACGTTGAGATGATGTGAGCAACGGCAAGTTCTTCGGATGTACCTCTACTTGCTGGATTCCAGGCAAGTATACTCACTTGCTACCTATGGCTGCCTTTCATCACTTGTTACCGATTCTTCCCGTTGCCTTTATTCTAGCCTTATGATTCGATGCTTGTGTCTCGATCCTATCATATGTTTACCTTGCAGCCATGATATAGCCTTCCTTCCAATTCCTATTAACTGTTGTTTGTTTACCTTGTTGACCCTCGTGTCGTAGTTGCATGCTTAGGGTTGTTTGCGCTTTAGTCCCGTTGTCCTTTGTTCTATCATCTGTTTAGTTTGATAGTTGGGTTTCGATTCAATCAACAACATGTTAATGTTTTGGGTAATAATAATTTGATGATAAGGCATCGGCAGGAGGCCCGGCGTGGTTTTGAGGTCTGCTAGTGTCGAACTTAATTAGGAAAAGGGTCTTGTCCTCCGATCCATGATGAGTGCACTAACCGCATGTGGGAAGCGAGTATGTGCGCCCCCCGCAATTCTGATTCGATTCGCATCTCGTCCAAATCGCCACACTTAGTTCGGGCTTTCCATTTGATGCATGCATATGCAGGTGCGAGCCCTTGGCGCCAGGGTGAAAGTTTTGTAGTCGGCATTTAGGGCGGCGTGGTCTTCCAGTGCTATGAGGGTCCCCCTTTTCTTCGTGGGGGCTCGATTAGCCGCGCACGCACAGCACGTGGTTCTTTGGGCTTGATGCGAAGAAGAGTTGGGTTGTGTTGAGTGGCCTGCTTGGTGGGTTTGCTCCCCGCCTGGCGGGTCATTCTTACGTGTACGGCCAAATTGGTGCATCCCTGCAGGGTTAAATCTTCTCGAGAAGCCGTGTTGTCCGCGGTTATGGATGACTTGGTGAAAGTGCTGGCTAACAAGTACTCAGACAACTTACACTTAACGATGATAAGTTGACTAGTAATATAGATTACTTCCACCATGAAAATGAATGTCACCTTAATCAACCGTGTGAGTTTCCTTGGGTTGCTTCCTTAGTAGGGGGTAACACTGGATGGGTATTGTTTGGTGAGTAGTTATAGTTGGTTTTGTCGCGCTATCTTATCCCTTTCTTTTAGCCGGATGTTGTAGCGAGTCTCTGTAGTTAGTTAGTGCAGCCCTGACGGGGGGACGATAACCCGGTAGGTCAAACTCCAAGGAGTAACCCGGCCCAAAGGACGGTGCGCAGGATCCGGCTAAGGATAAGGAAACTCGTGGAGGCCCAAGTTTGTAGGCCCAGCAACTCGGGTTGAGGGCTATTGTAAAGGAAAGCTACAATTTGTGCGCTGTATCCGGGTAGGATCCAGGGTGCGCCTTGGGGAATAAGCCAGGGGGTACGGGTGCTTTATAAACCGCCCCCCAGGTCTAGTCTAGACAGAGATCTAAGAACCCTAGCAACATCGTGTGATATCGAGCATCCAGTGTAAACCCTAATCGAATTATCATATCGAGAATAGAGATCCGGCGACTTCGATTGCCGGCTATCAGATCAAATTGCACCATGTTTTCCCTTGAGCTAAACCCTCTCCCAAACGCCTGTGTCGACTTGCCCCAAGATCAGTTACCCCTGGTAACATCTGCCGTGATTATCCCACGACAGTTGGCGCCCACCGTGGGGCCTGCGTCCAAAGGTGTTTACATCACGGGAGAAGCTCGGAAGAGCATGAAGAACCTCATCATCGGTGAGATCTACGTCGACGACCAAGGAGAGAAGATGATGGACGATTCCGGCTGGGGGCCAGAGTCGGATCACCTCGAAGCCGGATCCGTCGTGACAATCGGCTGCATCAACGTCTTCATCGGTATGGTATGTACTTCCGACTTGAATCCTGACAATCTTGGATCTGATTCTGTGTCAGGAGAAGCTACCTACACTCAATCGGAAAGAGAAGAATCGATCGGAACAACAGGCCAGATAAAAGAACTCGCCGAGAAGTGGGAACAATCGGAAGAGTTGGTATGGACCCCGCGCGATCGGGTAGAGAGAGAAGGCGATACCGAGTCTATCCGGGATCTATTGGAGGATCGATATGAGGAGGAATACAGCAAAGAAGAACGGCATGAGTTCGTGCCAAGCATCACGCGCCGGGTTGTGGTCTACACGGCTCCCGCGGCCAACGTAAATCAAGAGAGCGTGACCGCGGCCGCAGTCGGGACGGCTAAGGCATTGAATCAACAGCAGGGCACAACCGACCCGGTCCTGATCCGGGTTGAGGGAGAGTCGGCATCGGTTACCAGTCGCGCACCGGAGGAGGTAACTTGGAGCAGGAGGGATCACCCGGACAGAGTTGAACACCCGGGAGTTTTAGCATTGGTGGTGGCACCACAGGTCAATGGGTACGAACTGAAAAAAGTCTTGATGGATGGAGGAAGTAGTATCAATATCCTATACTGGGAAACTTTTCTGCGCATGGGCCTAAAGGAATCTCAGTTGCAAAAGAGTACAACAGTTTTTCACGGAATAGTGCCGGGTCATTCGGCGTGCCCCGAAGGAAAAGTGGCATTGGAAGTAGCTTTTGGGGAATCAAAGGACAATTATCGAGTCGAGTGGCTTACTTTTGAGGTGGTCAAGTTGCGCAGTCCCTATCATGCATTGTTTGGAAGGCCGGTTTATGCTAAGTTCATGGCAAGACCGTGTTATGTGTATCTGCAGCTGAAAATCCCGGGTCCTAAGAAGACCATTACCATACACGGGAATCGAGACATAGCAGCCGAATGTGATGAAGGAGATGCGGCAATGGCCGAGCAGGCCTGCAGAAAAGAAGAACTCAAGCACTATCGGTCTCAAGCAGACCCGGAGGACAGAATTACATCAAAAAGGCCGAGTACTGAAGGCGAAAAAGCAAAATCCAAGGTAACGCAAGATCCTAAAATGATGGCCTTAATCGAAGTTGACTCCCCCAAGCAATCCGCTGTGAAGGAAGAATCGGCTACAGTCAACAACACCGCGCACACCACTTCATCTATGCAAGAAAGAGATAGACCATGGAACGTGGCTCAGCTACGTCCATATTATACTTAGTAAAGACTATATTGGCAAATGGAATTGCACGATGTAATAGGCAACAGGTTTTCAGACGCACTCTTTTCCTATCCAGGGTACCTTTGGGGACTGGACGGGTTTTTAATGAGGCGGCTTGCTGACCTAGATTTTTCATATCAAGAAAAGAGATGGTTATCAAGTAAAAAGATGGTTATCAAGAAAAGAGATGGTTATCAAGAAAAGAGATGGTTATCAAGTAAAGAGATGGTTATCAAGAAAAGAGATGGTTATCAAGAAAAGAGATGGTTATCAAGAAAAGAGATGGTTATCAAGTAAAGAGATGGTTATCAAGAAAAGAGATGGTTGTTATCAGGTTATGTATTCTCAGTACGATGCGTATATCTAGGTCTTGGGGGCTGGTCGCTTAAATAGCACAGTTACAAACTCAAAGACCCGGCCATGATGCCTATGAGTTATAAGGGCCGATTACTTGCAAACGAGTACGGCTACAATCTTATAACCGGACAAAGAAGTCCAAATTTCTTGGCTATTCTTACTTAAGCTCGATGTGACTCGTATTAAAGTGGCATGATTTGTTCGCTTACGATGGCAGTTAGTCATGAAACCCGACGGGGATTGGCTGGCTACGTCTTCGTATTGATGTAACAACATGGTATCCACGCGAAAGCCGGCTTACAGTACAAGACAGTCAAAAGGGTCATCTAAACCACAAGTTATGCAGAGTACAAGGCTGAATAGCTGGAAACTCAACGACTATTAAGCATAACTTCAAAACCTGTGTGAAATAACTCGTGGATCTTTGTGAAAGTAGCAATAAGCATTTTGTGTCCTAGACTCGGCAATCCGGGCCCGGTAGCTTGAAATCTTGAAAAGAGAAAAACTGGCTTACTTGTATAGTTGCAAAAATCCAAATATCCGAGTCTTGGGGACTTGGGGACTTCGAAGCAATACCCATGAGACCCGGAAATTGAGTTTTCACAAAAGGAACAATAAGTAAAACCAGATATCGAGAACAGATGAGCTTAAACTTAAAAAGGCCGGAACAGGCATCGAGTATATCAAGGCCTTAGCGTGCATTACAAAATCCTGGTGAAAAAATATCAAAGGTGCACAGGCGCACCGCCCAAAATATGACTATTTCAAAAAGTATGTCGACCGACTGGCGCTTAAGAAGAGGCATTAGAAACCATATATCACTCGGCGTCCATCTTGGCCTTACCCTTGCCATCATTGGTGGTAGCAGCAGCACCCGGATCAGCGGTACCAGCCCCTGCAGGGGGCGGAACGACTGGTGTTGAGGCAGCAGGAGCAGAGCCGGCTTCAGCTTGCTTCTTGGCAGCCTCCGCCCTTATCGCAGCAGCTTCCTCCTTCCACCGAGCCAGCATGTCATACGGCTCAGGAAGATCCGACTTAATTACTTTATCGGCAGAATCATATGCTGGAACAAGTATGTTAACATCCAGTTCATCAGCAATTACGCTGGCCGGGTAACGGACCTCCTTCTGGACGGCCTGAAAATCCTTTACTGAAAACTTGGATCCGTGAAGCTTGAACTCTGGGAAGCCGCCCATAAGCCTCGCTAGCTCGAGCTTGGGGAGATAAGCTTTCGCAAGTGCAAGCCCCCGGGTCACTCCAACCCGGCAAGATGAGCGCTTCCAGTGCCGAATCCACTCGGGAACAGTGGATAGGGCGTCCAACAGCCTTTTCAGATCAACATGTCCTCTGCCCGGCCACCGCAACTCATCAAGGATCCATCTGGTTCCGGCACATAGTTGCCGGATAGCGCTATTCATGGTTTTCAGCTTGGCCATGTCATCTTCTTCCGGCATGGTTTCGTTCGGGCCTGAGGAAATGGAGACATAAGTCGGGAAACTACTGCTATCTATCAAAAAGATAAACCGGAGGAGGAAACGTACCAAGTAAAGCACGATATGTGTCTGATATTTGGACGGAAAGGCTTGTTAGGTCATCTTCTGCCCGGTGAGCCCTTTTCTTATATTTTCTCATTATCAACTTATTCCTCCTAGACTCGGCCTCGGCTGCCTCACGTAAAGCTACCTCCTTTTCGATGAGCTTGGTGGCGCCCGCCAGTTTTTCCTCGGATTGAGTTACGAAAGCCTGCATGCATGCAAACAAAGGATCAGTTGGGTAGAGGAATAAGTTATCAGTCGCTTGTATAACAAAGTCCCAAGTAAATTATGAATCAATTCACTCGGAACTTGGGGACTGGATAAAGGCATAAGCAGTATTAGTCGGATTTACCTCGTGTTTGGCAATCAAAGCTCCCAAGATGTTCTCTTCATTGGACCTTAAAGTGCGAAGGGTTTCTAGCATCTGGGTAAAGGTCAGTTCCTCGGATCGAGCACCGGAAGAGCCGACAGCTTGGTCGTTTGGTGGGGGGGCTCTCCCCGCCCTTGGAGTCGAGACCCGGACAGTTTGGGTGGCCGGGTTGGGAGAACTCATCCTTGTATCTAGAACTTCGATCTCCTCGTCTACTGGTTCTGATGAGGAAGGAGATCCGGCAGCTCGGGGAAGTGGATTGTTCAGAGGGCCTTGTTCCTGGTTATTCGCTGTATCATCTCCAGTCGCGGCGTCTGCATTGCCAGTCGGTTTCTCTGCCTGATGGTTATCTGCTTCTATATTTTCCGGGTCACTGACGACGGCTTGAGCGCTAAAAGAAGGATGGGAAAAAGCGGTTATCAGTGATGATGGTGGCTTGAGTGGAAATTTGTAGACGTAAAAGGAAATCATGTAGCGTAAACTTACCCGACATTCACGGTGTAATCAGGCGGGAGCTCGCCGCTGGAAGCGGATGAGGTCGCCACGGGAACTACCAACGGGACCCGGAATTGCCCGGCGCGTGGATGGTTAGGAGAAGGGTGACGTTGGGGAGAGTCGGAAGGACGAGGCGGAGGAGCGCCGCCACGAGGAACCGAGGAAATAGAGATGCCCGGGTTAAGGGGATCTTCACCCGGGGAACTCCGAGTTACTCTGCGTTTGGCTGGGGAGGAGTCCTTCAAGTACGACGAATTTGATAATTGATGGTTAAGTTGTCGCATGGCGTCAAAGGAATAAGGTTCAGAGGATAACGAGGAAAAAGGAACCTTGGATACGGCTCCTCTGGCTTTCCTTTTGGCTCCGACTGTTGTTTCTTGGTCTGATTCAGTTGCCTCCGGGTCATCCTCGTTGGCCTCGCCTTCGTCCTCCAGTCCTGCGAATCGGATGTGTGTTAGTTGGAGAAAAGATAAACGAAAGGGAAGTAATACAAGTAAAGGTATACAGATCCTGTGCAAATACCTTTGCTACCATCAGCCGACTCGTCCTCGTCTTCCAGGTCTCTGGAAGGGGGAAAGGGTTCAACTCTCCAGAAAGGGTCATCAGCCTAAGACAAAGGAATGGGAGTAAGGGTTAGAAGCTGTATCGAGTCAAGATGCGGAAGTAAGTTATGGATATCAGGTATTACCGCTGGAGCCGGGTTGTCCCGAGTAAACGGGGGTAACCCGGTGATGCCCTTTATCACCTCCAGCTTCTCCGTTAAGAAGCCTTTGATGGTCTTGTTGGTATCGCCGGCTGCAAAGTTTTTGGTGGAGTATCGGAGCGTATCTGTGGTGTGCCCTGAGTACTCGCACATCAGTTTGGTGCGAACGGAGTTGGGTTGTATCCGGAAGTCAACCCATGTTTTTATTAAATTGAGCCCGAGGAGGCCTTGGGCTGAGAGAATGGCCATCTTGGTTAGCAAGGGAAGGATTGTCTCTCTGTCCGAATTTGATGCAAAGGCACTGAAAGACTCGGAGGGCTCGAGGGGGGTCTCTGAGTAACCCGGCAGCTTCTTTTCGCTGTCAGGGGAGGTATCGCGGCAATAAAAGAAGGACAGTTGCCAGTGTTTGACGTGAGAGTGTAGGTTTAGGGTTGGCATCAGGGAATTCCTGCGGCGCTGGATGGATACCCCGCCACAGGTTAGGAGAGCTCCGTCGCCGCTTTCGCGGCACGGCTTGCATTGGAATAACTCAATGAAGAGAGTTAAATTCGGCGGCATGCACAAGTACGATTCGGAGAGAACAATGAAGTGGGTGATGTTCAACATAGAGTTAGGCCCTGTGTCGAACATTCGGAGTCCATAGTGATCTAAGACCTCCCTAAAGAAAGGGTGACCCGGAGGACGGAATCCCCGGGTCACGTGCTCTACGAAGCAGATTACCTCGTTTTCTGTGGGTGTGGGCCGAGTCTCATTACCCGGCGCTCTCCAGTGAATGTCCTTCTGAGAAGGGAGAGTTCCTAACTCGGCTAGCTCCTCCAACTTGGCTTTCGTAGTTGTGGAACGCCCCCAGTTGGCGGATATGGTTTGGGTAGTTCTCGCCTGAGTCGGTTGTTTTCCTTGTCATTTGGGAGCCATGGGATCAACCTGCAAAGCACAAGAAAAAGAGGCGTGTGAAATAAGGCCCGGGAGTGTTGAATTATCCGAGTATAAGGTATCAAGAAAGTATGAAGCTGGCAATTATCCGGGTATCATGTTATGAAGCGGAAATCGTAAGGTATCCGGGTATTAAGTATAGCTGTGGAAATTATTGGTCACTTACGTATTGAAATGAGTTTGGGGAACACGGATGGTTGCCCATGTCTCTACTGCAAGCAAAGCATCTGGAGCAAAGCCGGGTTACTATATGGCCACCATGGAGTTAGGCCTAGCTGAATATCAAAACATCTTAACCCGGCCTCTGCATGCCCGTATGTTTGATATCTTTGCAGGGAATAGCAAGCGCTTCAAGGAGGATCCATGAAGCCCAGGCTATTCTGGGGACTACTGACGGGGGGACGATAACCCGGTAGGTCAAACTCCAAGGAGTAACCCGGCCCAAAGGACGGTGCGCAGGATCCGGCTAAGGATAAGGAAACTCGTGGAGGCCCAAGTTTGTAGGCCCAGCAACTCGGGTTGAGGGCTATTGTAAAGGAAAGCTACAATTTGTGCGCTGTATCCGGGTAGGATCCAGGGTGCGCCTTGGGGAATAAGCCAGGGGGTACGGGTGCTTTATAAACCGCCCCCCAGGTCTAGTCTAGACAGAGATCTAAGAACCCTAGCAACATCGTGTGATATCGAGCATCCAGTGTAAACCCTAATCGAATTATCATATCGAGAATAGAGATCCGGCGACTTCGATTGCCGGCTATCAGATCAAATTGCACCATGTTTTCCCTTGAGCTAAACCCTCTCCCAAACGCCTGTGTCGACTTGCCCCAAGATCAGTTACCCCTGGTAACATCTGCCGTGATTATCCCACGACAAGCCCGCTGCCGCTTCTTTGCAATAATCCCTTCCTTCCGTTCTACCCAAAGTATTTGTATCTTGTGATGATTGGTTACGCTGGTATCTTGTGAGTATGGTTTATCCACTTGCCAGTACTTAACCGTACTGACCCACGAATCCATTTCGTGGCTGCATATTCCACATTGCAGTCAACAGGTTTGAAGTCTGACGACGTTAGCTTGGGAATCCCTCCGGCTTGGTCTGGGCAAAAATTGGACGCCATCGGTTATCTTCAGGACTCTTAGTCCAATTTGTATCTTGTCCGTAGTCGGACGCTATGTTGTTTCTTCCGCTGTTATTTGGATCTTTGTATTGTATCAGTTGTATCCTTGACTCGTTTGAGTCGTCTTGTATATATCTTTTCTGTTGTTGTTACGGAATATTCGTGAACTGTTGTAATGTTATCACAAGTGGCAACCTGGAATCGGTTATTATGTGGATTTTGGCGGAAATGCTGAAATCTGCATAGTGCCCGACCTCGTGGCGTCACATAAATCAATTGAAATCTTACAATTTATAGTCACTCTTTCACTGACTGGCCTCTCACTTGAGCAATTGTTCGATAATGCAATTTGCACACCTCGATTTGCGCCGTCAAAATACATCATGTTCCCTCTATTTTGTTTGCAACCAAAAGTTGTTGCGTAGTGTACCAGTAATCTCTTCTCTTGATGCTGAGATATGAAAATACATATTGACACCTGTTTTTGACTTTTGGGAGTGGGCGTCCCATCATCCCTTTTTGAAAATGGAGCCAACACATCCATGGAGTCTAGACAAGGTTTCACAGCTCATAGTTGTGGTCTCGGAGAGCAAATGCCCATGAAAACTGAGACAAAATCCTCGTGCCATAGTAAAACTAGAAGGTGTTGCTCAACTTCGTCGTGTGGTTTTTTTTCTTTTTGCGGTGGTGCCCAGCACGATAGTATTAGTGGGCTCCTAAGGTGTCACCTCAAATGCAAGGTGAAGATATAGCACTCTCTCCGTCTCAAAATAATTTGTGCGCAAACGGATATGTCTAAATATATTTTAAAACTAGATATATCAATTTCAGTGACACTTATTTCGACACAGAGTGATTATATGTCGAAAAAGGGTATGATCCCCGCATCGCTCTCGCAGGCAATACAGGGAACCCATTTAGAGCCGCCACCAGACTCCCTCTCTCTCGCCTTTCCTCGGACACCCCCGGCAGATGCGGCATGGCAAAGCCCGAGTTGTAGACGGCAGCGCGGGGGGGGGGGGGGGGGGGAGGGCTCTGCTCTCCCCATGAGTTGGTGCTCCGGCGGTGCAGTGCCCATGGATGTCGATGTTGGTTGCGATCCTTTCGGGTGCCGTGGTTGATCCATCCTTCTCCTGGCGGCGCCGTGGCTCCTGGCGGCGGCTGGGGGACTTCTGGCCACCGGGCATGGCGGCAGAGTTATTATTTGGACACGCAGGCCATGGAGATATGGGGGCTTATCGCATGGGCGTCGGCGACCCGTTCGTCTGGCAAGGGGGTGAAGCTCTAAAGGTATGTAGCGAATAATAGGTGGTTCTACAGTATCCCTAGTGGTCTTCTTCTGCCCAACGTGATGATGTACCTGCTGCCTATCATCCTCGATCTAGTGTTGACGAGTTCCAGATGTCATTACTGTTGGCGGTCTTCAAAGATTGACGTATGTGCTCCTGAAGCTCTTGCTTGGATGGGATTTGGTCGTGCAGGTCTATAAATTTAATCCCGTGGGGATTCAAGTTGCCGTGTGGCGAAGCTCTACTTTTCATTGACACAATGGGACATGTCGACACTTGCGATTTCATGGTATCAGATACGGACGGGGAATGTCAAGACAACTATGCTAGTATGACCAATGTTGGCGGGTGTGGAGTTTTTTATGCGATAAACAAAGGTAATATTTGGTCTACTAGTTCATGAGGGATTTGGATGAGAGGATATAGGCCATGGTCCATGCTGGACTATCCCAACTAGGACTCCACCTTGTTGGCTTCTTACTTCATGGACTTTATCTTTGACCTTGTCTTTTATCTCTTGTCTCGATCTTTGACTTGTTGACCATCTCATGACTATGGACTTTGCTTGAATTTTCTCCATGTGGGCACCTAATAGTTATGAGGAGAAGGTCCCTTCAGGTAGGCGATATCTATTCTTATAACATTTTTTTGTCACGGTCACATATTGCTAAAAGAATCTAGACCTAAAATAGTCAAGCATTCGAAGTACACTCTTTGAGATCGAAGAAAGACATCATGTATAGAACTGTGTTACTTAGCATCGAGTTGATCAAGACAAGTCGTGTTCTGAAGGACAACAACTTCCCTTTGCAGCGACGCGCATATTAGTGTAGTGGTAGGGCATGCTGGTGAGATGCCCACCCGCTCGTGTTCGATCCTCCGGGGATGAATTTTGCATGTCTCATTTCTGCACTGTGACGTTGCAGAAGCAACTCTCTCGTATCTTTGTATCTCTCACGATATGAAGAATAGAGCAAGAACGTGGAAGTAGAATGTGATGAACACAATGGTTTTTGCGTTGCGTGCAACTTCTTCAGCTTTTTTGTTTGTCTTTCTTTTGTTTAACCAAGTACAGAAAACATGCCAACAAAACTGACCAAAAATCTAGCTACAACGATCCACTAATGTGCCATCCCACGATCTGCTTGGTATCCTAGTGATCCTAACAAAATGACAAAGGAAACAGTCTAAGCCTAAACTAGTCATGTGTGATCACGGGAGACCAAAGCACGCCCTTATCATGAACTTTAAACAGCTAATGATTAAGCGGCAACGCAGCCGTACTCGACAACAGCTAGACGAGCTATAGTTAAACAAAACTGCAAGTGTACTCTGTAGAGAAGAGATGCAGGATTATTTCAACATTTCATCCCCTTAATCGTGCACCTTGGTGAATCCCAACTTCACCCTCATCTCCATGAATTGGGTTCTCCCAGTGCTTTCGTCAGAATGTCGGCTAGCTACTCGTTGTTCCTGACATGATCATCACCGAGCTTGCCTTTCTCAATGCACCGATGAATTTGGTGGAATTTTATGTCGATGTGCTTGCTCCAATTGTGATGAACCGGATTTTTGTGGAGGGCGATCGCGAATTTGTTGTCGATGAAGAGCTTAAACGTATCCATAGATCGTCCTGTCAGATCACCCAGCAGGCTGCTAAGCCACTCACCATGACTGGTGCCTTCCGCCGCAGAGACATATTCAGGTTCGTATGAAGACATGGCCACCACCTTTTGTTTCTATGAGGACCATGTGATTACATTGCCGACGAGGAAGAATACCACGCCCGAAGTTCTGTTGCGATCATCTACGTCGCCTTACAGGTCACAGCCGGTGTAACTAACCAGCTTTGGTGTGCCGATCTCCTTCTTGTAGCAGTACTCGTAGCCTAGGGTTCCCTGTACATACCTCAGTATCTGTTTCGCGGCGGCCCAGTGTTTTGTACTTGGCACCTCCATGAAAGGACTTTTTTTGAAACATTTTCTACTGCAGGGGAGTCCCCACAGCCCTTTATTGCCAACAAGAGAGTTTACAGATATATACAAATGTACAAAGAAAGATAGACTAAGATAGTCTATCACAAACTAATGTAAGGAACTAAGCCATGATGATAATTTCCCAGCCAAGGAAGAGTTTAACCTATGCTTAAGCAAGGTGAGATCCAGCATGAAACCAACTTTCCATTCCCTGAAAGAGTGCCTCTCGGACTTAACGATGGCACCAGTACTTTGTTTCCAGATGTTCCAACGGGCTAGAATTATTATTTCAGTAAAACATGGACCTTTGAAATTCATTTTAGCATTAGAGAGGTTAGCCAAAACAGAGTTATCACTCCAAGGAATCTGCAGATAATTCCAGATTCTGGAACTGAAAACACATTGAAAGAAGAGATGTGTCTAGTTCTCAAGACAAAGCTGATGACATAGGACACAACACTGAGTTCCATCAATCTTCCACTTCCTTCTTTTAATCATGTCCTTGGTATTAATCCTATCATTCAGAATCAGCCAGGCAAAAAATTTATGCTTTGACATACATTTGGATTTCCATATCCACTTAGCTGGCTTATCATCGGGCAACTAAGCAAACTGCAACTGATAGAATTTACTTGAGGTATAAATACCTTTATTGAAATTACAGGACCAGCCATCATCAGTATTAAACAACTAAAAATTTACCAAGAGACCCTGAAGAGTAACATATTCCTGGAATGCTTCATTAGATAGTGGTAAATGAAATGCATCAGAAAGGACCTTTGCTCCCTAATCTTATTTTGGTGTTTGATCACAACACGTGGAAGATCTAATCTTTTCCCTAAGCATGTTTAGGTATACCAATGAAAACTTAGGAACTTTTAACATGGAGAAAAGTAAAAAACAAGTGTCCTCTGAAATCTACTGATTTGACAATCAGCGTTGAAGACATCGCAAAAAAGAAGAAAGAAGAAAGAAGAAAGAAGGAAAAGGGGGAAAACTTCCTAGTCCGCCTGGCTGGGCTCTAAGGCCGGGTGGCTCAGGAAGGGTCCCGGCCTAAGGCAGTAAGAATGCCGGTCCCAGGCCGGGTTCCAGCTGGCCTCGCAGGTGCTTCAGGCCGGGGTGGGGACAGCCGGCCCTAGGTCGGGTTCCGGCCGGCCTCGCAGGTGTTCCAAGCCGGGGCACTCTATTGCCCTGCCGGCCTCCCTCTACGCCCAAGCCGGCCTGGCCGGCGTCCCAGGACAGGTTTCCTAGTAAAGGCAAAATGCCCCCCAACAGCCACTTTACCCCTTCCATTATAAATAGGGGTCTTCCCCTACCTTTTGAAGGGGTCAAATAAAATTTCTCTCTCCACCATTGTTGACCACCTTTGAGCTCAAGAATCTCCCCAAATACCCAACCAAATCTCTTGATATTTTGGGGTTTAGTGAAGACACCCTAGATCTACAACTCCACCAAACCGATTTGTAACTACTCATCCCCTAGGGATCTTGTAGTTCTTAGTTCATTGGAGCCAAGAACCTTGTTTCTCTTAGCTCATCGGAGCTTGGAGCCTTGTTGTAGTCGTTGAAGCTTTGGAGATCGTGGATCTTGTTTCCCGGAGTCTTGGTGGCTCCCAGGATTTGGTGAGGACCCTCCAAAGCTGTGGAGTGTGCCTAATCCTTGTAAAGGTTCTAGTTGTCAACCTCAACGGCAACATAGTGATTCGAGCCTCTCCACGTCGATGGAAGGACTTGAAGGAGATACGATGCGCCATTTGATGGCTACTCAGTGTTCCACTTTGGTGGCACCGCACCGCTCCACTGGAGACTAGCTTCCATTGGGAAGTGAACTTCGGGATACATCTCCGCATCATTCTGTTCGTTTATTCCTCAACTTACCTTTACTTCTTGCTACTATCTTAGTTGAATTAATATCTTGTGCTAGTAGTATTTTCTCATCATATAGGATTGTTCACCTAGTTGCATAATCTAGACAATCTATATTTGAGCATTATCTTGTTAATAAAAAAAGAAGTTAAAATTTGTAGTTAACCTATTCACCCCTCCCCCCTCTCTAGTTAACCTGTCGAACATTCAATTGGTATTAGAGCTTTGTCTCTTTATTAAGGCTTCACTGCCTAAAGAGTAAGGATGGACAGAGGGGAAGTACCTGTCACCATGGGTGCCATCCAAAAGCTAATTCAAGCCATCCTTAATAGCTCGGAGAAAAAGATGGAGGGTTTAATAAAATAATTGAAATATTCATCTAGTCAATTGATGCATGTGAACACACGTTCGTTGAGAGACCCCAAGAGGAAGGTATGAAGAGTGCATCAGCAAGTTTCCCTCAGAAAGAAACCAAGGTTGAATCGACCAGTAGGAGGAAGGAGTAACTTCAGAAGGTTGAAGCAGCTGAGATGGAAGGGCGCAATACGGGTTCATAAGCAACGTGGAACCTACACAACACAATCAAATCACTTTGCCCCAACGAAGCAGTGAGGTTGTCAATCTCACCGGTTTTTCTCAACACAAAGAAGTTAAACGTATGGTGTGGAAAACAGTAGGAAAACAGTATGAGAGCAGTATGAAAGCAGTAGGTGTTTTATCAGTATGAGGAAAAAGGACCGGGGTCCATAGTTCACTAGTAGTGTCTCTCCGTGAAAGATAAATAACTTGTGTGGTGAATAAATTACAGCTAGGAAACTGACAGAAATGAAGGCTGCACTGTAGTGCATATTGAAAGGACATGTGCTCCGAATCTTGTTTTCGGTGTTTGATCACAACATTTGGAAGATCTAATGGTTTCCCTAAGTATGTTTCAGAAACTATCATGGATAAATGCAATCATACCCTCCCTGGACATCCATACGATTGACAGCAAAAATGGATAAAAGGTAAGAGAAAAGGAAGAAAAGAAACGAGGAAAGGAGAGGAGAAAACAGGGGAGGCCTGGCCGGGCACCTAGGCCGGACTGGTCAAGCGGCTCCCCGGCCCCAGCGCTCCCTGAGCCGGCCCCAGGCCGGGTCCTTCGGGCGGTGCCCCGGCCCTAGATCGCCTCCACGCCGCCCTGGCCGGGCTCCCAGGCCGGGCTGCTCGGTGCTGCCCCCGGCCCCGCTTCTACTCCACGTCGGCCCCAGGCCGGGCCACCTCTAGGTTGGGGCGGGGAGGGCACGCCGGCCCCAGGCCGGGTCCGAGCCGGCCCCGCTGTGGCTCAAGGCCGGGGTGGTTTTGTGGCGCTGCCCCGGCCGCCCTAGCCGGCCTGGCCGGCCCCCCAGGCCGGGGTGCGATGCTGTGAAGAATGGGGATTCCCAACGACCGTTTTCCCTCTCCGGTATAAAAGGACATCATCCTCTACCTTTAGAAAACGTCAATCACACTCACTCTCTCAACCATTGATTGGCCAAGCTCAAGCTCAAGCATCTCCCCGAATCCCCAACCAAAGCTCGTGATACTTTGGGATTTGGAGGAGACAACCCCGTTCTACAACTCCACCAAGCCGATTAGAAATCACCCCACTCATCCCTTCGGGATCTTGTAGTTCTTAGTTCATCGGAGCCAAGAACCTTGTTGCTCTTATCTCATGGGAGCTTGGAGCCATGTTGATATCCCCGGAGCTCTTGTGCTCGTGGATCTTGTTTCTCGGAGTCTTGGTGGCTCTCGGGATTTGGTGAGGACCCTCCAAAGTTGTGGAGTGTGCGTCATCCTTGTAAAGGTTCTAGTTGTCAACCTCAACGGCAACATAGTGATTCGAGCCTCTCCACATCGGTGGAAGGACTCGAAGGAGATACGGTGTACCATTTGAGGGCTACTCGGTGTTCCACATTGGTGGCACTGCACCGCTCCAACGGAGATTAGCTTCCATTGGGAAGTGAACTTTGGGATACATCTCCGCGTCATTGTGTTCGGTTATTCCTCAACTTACCTTTACTTGTTGCTACTAGCTTAGTCATATATTAACCTTGTGCTAGTTGTACTTGCTCAACATATAGGATTGTTCACCTAGTTGCATAATCTAGACAATCTATATTTGAGCACTATCTTGTTAACTTGAAAAAGAAGCTAAAATTTGTAGCTAACCTATTCACTTCCTCTAGTTAACCTCTCGATCTTTCAATTGGTATCAGATCCTCGTCTCTTTATTAAAGGCTTTACCGCCTAAAGAGGAGGAAAGGATGGCCGATGATTCCGTCACCGTGGAGGGGATTCAAAAGCTAATCCAAGCTATGATAGATAAATCCGAGAAAAAGATGGAGGGACTAATAAAGGAATTGGCATACTCATCTAGTCAATCTAAAGAAAATGTTGTCCTAGATGAACATGGGAACCCCATTCCATCTAAGGAAGGGTCCGCAACATCGGCACCCGGAAGTGGTAGTGGTGGAAATTCTTTTGGCTTTGCTTATAACAATGCTCCTAATGTTCAACATCCACATGTTAATCATCTTGGTCCACCTCCTATGATAGATAGGAATCGTTTTACTAATTGGAAAGCTTCCATGAAGTCTTACATGTGCAGCTCTTCAATGAAAATATGGACAATTGTTGAGAAAGGATATGAGCCAAAGGACCCCAAGAACTTAAGCTCAAGTGACATCATTGATGAGCAACTCAGCGCTCATGCCATGCACATGTTGGAGAAGGCAATGGAAAAGGAAGGAGTTGAGCACATCCGGTTCTTATCAAGTGAAAAGAAAGCTTGGGATTGCCTTGTCGATATGTATGACGTAAACATCAATCTTCAACGATCCAAGAAGTCAATCATCCAAAGAAAAGTTGAACACGTCCATTTGGGTGATGGAGAGAACATTGAAGACATGTTTAGAAGACTCAAGGCTCTTGTAAATGACATGAGAGTTTGTGGCTTCAAGGATTGTACGGATGATTGGGTCAAGGAGAAATTTCTACTCACCATGATTCCATACAATGAAAACATGGTGATGAATGTGCAATCAAGGGCCAATTACTTGGATCTATCCCCCAATGATGTTTTGGGTCTCTTCATCACTCTAAAAGTCATGAAGCAAACCTCCGATAATGTTATGGCCCGTGTAAACGGAATGAAGAGACCCTCTCTTGCCTTGAAGGCCAAGGCCATTCCCCATGAAGAAAATGACTCAAGTGATGATGGTGGATCTACTCATGAGGTCTCCGAGAAAGAAATGAAGACATCACATGAAGAGTTCTTGGCTCTTGCTAAACACAAGTGGAGGAAGAAGGGAGACTTTAGATCAAATGCCACCAAGAATAAAGGGAAGGAAGTCTCAAGCATGAAGAAGTCAAGAACTTGCTTCAATTGTGGAGATTCCGAGCACTTTGTTGCCGAGTGCCCCTTCAAGAGTAGAATTGAAAATGGTGGAAGACTTATCAAGAAATTCACTTTCATTCCCAAGTCCGAGAACTTCATCAAGAGAGGTCCTCCTAGGGCATTGATTGCAAAAGAAGTTGAGTACACGTCCGGTGGTGAAGAGAGTGATGGTGAAGGTGAACAAGTAGGCATGGCAGCCATGGCTAGGGGCGTCATACCTCCTAACTTAAGCTCTCTCTTCTCCAACCCAAATGAAAACAAGGGTCCCTCGAGTCACAAGTGCTTCATGGCCAAGGGTATATCCCCAAAGGTGACTCCTACACTCAAACTTGCAAACTCTTCTACTCCTTCACTATTAAATTGTGTTGAGGAAGACCCCTTGATAAAATTTATGGAGAAACTAGAAGGAGAAACTAAATCTATCTTTGTCTCTCTCATGGATCAATTAAGTGAGGCACATGGCCTCATTTATGAACATGAGGAGAAAATAACTTTACTTGAAAAGTTTGCTCGTGATGATGCTAGTAAAATTGAGGAGCTTGAGAAAGCTCTAGATGAATCACATTGCATTAGAGAAAGCATAGAGGAAACCTTTGCTATTGACATAGCAAAAGTAAAACTTGATTGTAAGCATGATTTTGCTAAGGTAAAGGAATTCATGACCTTAAATGATGCAACTAACCAATGTTACAATGAACTCATTAAGGATTTTGATAAGCTTAAAATTGATTATCGAACAATTTCAAATGAGCTCAAAACCTTAAAAGGGTTTAAAAATGTGGATGAACACTCTTGTATTACTAACCCTTTGTGTGTCAAGGCAACTCTCATTGAGGAGAACAATAGGTTGAAGGCACAACTCAACAAAGATATTTCCACATGCATTCAAGGGCAAAAGAACCTTAATGACCTTTTGAGTAATCATAAGAAAGTTATTGGCAAGGAAGGCCTTGGGTTTGGTTCCACTTCCAAGGTAGCCTACAAGAAGAAGTCAACTCCCTCCACTAATTCCATTGTTTTTGTGAAGGAGGGGGAGTTGGCTAATGATGAAGATGAGTTTGATATGATTGCTAAGAGTATTGTTCCTAGGAACACTACTACTCTCAACAACTTTGCGGAAAAGTATAACCCATCTTATGTGCTTCTTAAATCTATTGATGGTCATGTTTATGAAAAATATGTTGGCACCTCATATGGTGATGATTACAAGCATGCTATTTGGGTTCCTTAGACCCTTGTGACTAACAAGAAAGGACCCATCCAAAAATGGGTACCTAAGACAAGAAGTTGATTCATGGTAGGGTTGTATTTTCGGTGGAACATCATGGATGATTGATAGTGGTTGTTCCGCACACATGACCGGAAGCAAGTAAGCGTTAGATAATTTAAAACTCCAACTTCTCAAATTTGCTCATGTAACTATTGGTGATCGCTCACAACTTAAGGTATTGGGACATGGCAAGGTGGTCATTTCTCCGGATTCGTCCATTGAGAAAGTCCTCCTTGTTGAGTCCCTTGGCTATAATCTTCTTTCCGTCTTGCAACTTTGTGAATGCAGTTTTACATGTGTATTTGGGAGACATCACCTGATTGTTCTTCACACTATTTCTCTTAAAGTAGCCTTTGTTGGATTTGTGGAAAACGGTATGTATATAGTGGATTTCTCGAAAGGAACTACACATATCGCCACTTGTCTAATGGCTAAATCCGACGTGGGGTGGCTTTTGCATTGCCGCTTGGGCCACGTCGGTATGAGAAATTTACAAACTCTTGTGAAGGGTGAGCACGTGGTAGGACTAACAAGTGTGAATTTTTCCAAAGATCGCCCTTGTATCTCTTGTATTGGCGAAAAGAAGCATGAGAAGAATCATCCCAAGACATCAATCATCTCCACAACAAGGCCCTTTGAGCGTATTCACTTGGACTTATTTGGGCCTCCCACATATGATAAACACGGTGGAAAAAAGTATTGTTTGGTGATTGTTGATGATTATACAAGATACACTTGGGTATTCTATATCAAGAAGAAGAGTGAGACTCAAGAAAGGTTCATATCTTGGGCCACAGAAGTGCAACGTCAATATGAGACCAAGATCTTGTCAATAAGGAAGTACAATGGGTCCGAGTTCAAGAACTACACCATGGATGAATTCTTGAGTGAAGAGGGGATAAGACATCAATATTCCGCTGCGTACACCCCTCAACAAAATGGTGTAGCGGAGAGGAAGAATCGCACACTTATTGATATGGCAAGAATTATGATGGCCAAGTTTAGATCCCCATATAACTTTTGGGCCGAAGCCATCAACACCGCTTGTCATCTATCTAACCGACTCTTCCTTCGTCCGATGATTGGTATGACTCCATATGGACTCCTAACCGGTAACAAGCCCAACCTCAAGTATCTTCGAGTCTTTGGATGCAAATGTCAAGTTTACATTAAGGGAACTAGATTGTCCAAGTTTGATCCTAGAAGTTTTAAAGGTATATTTGTTGGTTATGCCACGAACTCTCACACTTATAGAATCTACAACATATCCACCGGGTGTGTTGTAGAATCTATGAATGTGGAGTTTCATGAGGATAATGGCTCCCAAGTGGAGAAAATTGATTGTGATGATGTAGGTGATGAACCTTCCTCCATAGCCATAGGAAGAATGGGTATAGGTCCACTTATACCCATTGAGGGACACCTTGTGGCAAATATGGATGGGACTAGCTCTATGCAAGTGGAGCCCTCTACATCAACCATCAATCAAATGGTATGCCAAGAACAAGAACAAGACCTTCAAGTGGATACTCCACATCAAGAGAGTGATCAAGATCCACCCAATGATAATGGTGGAAATGATTTTGGTGATGCTTCACCAAGAACTCCGCTCCGGATGGATCATGGTCTTGATGAAGGAAATGGTGAAGATATCCCTCCAAATGAGAATCCCGATGATGCCCTAGTTCGCATCATGACTCGTCAATCCTCAAGATTGAAAAAAAGTCACATTATCAAAAGAATATTATTGGTGGCTCGGGAAGAAGTGTCTCCACTCGTGGACAAGTGCTCAAGTTTTGTGGTATTCTTTCATATGTCTCTCATGTTGAACCTATCAAAGTATATGATGCTCTTGAAGATGAAGATTGGGTTCAAGCCATGCATGAAGAGCTCCATAATTTTGAGAGAAACAAAGTATGGTCACTAGTGGAAGGACCCAAGGATCACAATGTCATTGGAACAAAATGGGTGTTCAAGAACAATCAAGATTCTCACGGGCAAGTTATTCACAAAAAGGCTCGATTGGTTGCTCAAGGCTACTCTCAAGTCGAAGGACTTGACTACGGTGAAACTTTTGCTCCCGTAGCTATACTTGAATCCATTCGTATATTACTTGCATTTTCCACTAGTCATAATTTCATCTTGCATCAAATGGATGTTAAAAGTGCTTTTCTAAATGGTCCTCTAAATGAATCGGTATATGTTAAACAACCTCTGGGGTTCGAGGATCCCAAGTATCCTAACCATGTCTACTACCTCCATAAGGCATTGTATGGCCTCAAACAAGCCCCACGTGCTTGGTATGATCATTTAAAGGAGTTCCTAGTGGATCGTGGTTTCGTACTAGGGGTAATTGACCCCACACTCTTTACCAAAAGTGTAGATGGACATTTCTTTGTATGTCAAGTGTATGTTGATGATATTATATTTGGGTCTTATAATGTGAGTTTTGTAGACCAATTTGCCAAACTAATGACAAGTGAGTTTGAGATGTCTATGATGGGAGAATTGAAGTTCTTTCTTGGTTTTGAGATCAAGCAATATTATGAAGGGACTTTTATTTGTTAAGCAAAATATATTCAAGACATGCTCAAGAAATTTGATATGAACAATGCCAAGCCACTACCTTATCCAATGCCAACAACCGTGAATCTTACTATGGATCACGAAGGTGATTCCGATGCACACCGTGCTCTTCGTCCTCGCAAGAAAAGTGTTGCCTCGGTTGCTGGCTCTACTCCTTCTCAGAGACAGGGTGCTCCCTTCCTGTTAATCCAGCTGAGCCAGTGGTCACTAATTGAGGCAGACTGAGTACCACTGATTTTGAGAATGCTAGGTTGAAGTTCAATCCATATGCCTTTGGACAGAGTACTTGTGCCGACATCCGGTTTTTCTGCAAGATGCATCAAGTTGTGTATGAGTTCATCCTTGGCAAACTTCAGAACAGCTATGTTGATCAGGATTTCTTTGATGTGGACACAACCCGCACGCATTGGCCATAGTTTATGGAGCTTATGGATTTTCATGGTATCACTCCTCTCATGGGAACTACTAAATCTCACCCATTTGCTCTCGAGCTGCTTAAGGAGTTCTATGCCACTGTTTTCTTCTCCACTGAGGGCCCTCATACCCTGACTTGGATGAGTGTTGGTGTCCAATGTACTGCTACCATGACTGAGTTTGGCTTTCTTATTGGTGTTCCCCCGATCATATTTAATGCTATGACCCACATTCGCATCCATGGTGATCGGAAGTATCTTATGAAGGCTAAAAATGGTCTACGTCATTGCTACCCGCCAGGCTCCGGATCTCAGCACATTACCAAGGTCAAGTACTTCACTGAGTTTTGGTACATTGTGCACACCATTCTCCGAAACACTATCAATGTCAAGTATGGTGAGAAGGGTGAGGTCCGCAAGTGGTTGATAAATCTCCTCTTTCACATTCACACTGCTATGAGGAATAACAAGCCTTTGGATATTCTCTACTTCATGTGGCATGAGATGAGGATCGTGGTTCTTGATAATAGGGTGCCCATATATGGCTCCTACCTTTAGATACTCATTGAGTCAAAGATCCCAGTTGGCCTCGTCAAGAAACTACTCCAAGGTGACTCGCAATCAATATGTTCTTCTCTCAGCTGCTGAGGCTGAGTTAGCTGCTGCTCAACGCCCCAAGCGTACCCGCACAATGTCCACGGCGCCTAGTAGATCCCATGGTATCCCTGGCTCTTCTTCTCCAGAGCCTACTGTCCCCGCTTCTGGCACTTTCAGCATCAAGCGGGAACTTCAGAAGATGAACTGCTTCTTCATTGACAAGCAGCAGCAGGACTATCAAGCCTATTGCAAGGGCAAGGCCACTCGTCGCAACCAGCGGGCTATTATGACAGCTCTTTAGCTTCCACTCAGCTCTCCTAGCTCGGATGAGCTCACGGAGGACACATGGAAGTCACAGCACACCTTCTTCCTTGGAGATGACCCTAGTTCGCTCGGCCCCTTTGGGGCCTCCTTTGCAGCTGCTGCTAGTTCCAGTCAGGCACCTCCCGAGGACTCTCCCGCACCGTATGATGAGATGGATGATGACGAGTGATTGGACGTGCATCATTTTCTCCCTTTTTGGTGTCTTGATGCCAAGGGGGAGAAATATTCACGCATTGCATTGCATATCATGCATCCATTTGCGTCTTATCATCGCTATTACTTTCCTCGATCTTAGTTGATCGAGGAAAGTAATAGTGATGATAAGACGCAAATGGATGCATGATATGCAATGCAATTGATCTTACTATGCGTGTCTTTCGTTGAACTTTGTTACTATTGTAAGACTATGTTTCTATTATCTATCGTACTATCTATCTATCTACTATGTGATGTGATAATTGATGTGTTGAAGATCATAGTAAGGCTATCATACTATCTATCTACCCACTAATTGATGTGATGAAGTCATAATGAGGTTATTCTTTATCTATCTACCACCATGAGAAGAATGTCATAGTGATATTTATTTTGTGCGCAATACAATCACTTATATAAAGATGACATTATGCTTATACATGTATACTCACTACTTAGTTTCAAAATTGTTTCAACAAACTCCTTGCTTATACATATCCATCTATAGTGCTAGATCATGTTCGAATCATCTTCACACTTCACATATGTATATCATGCTAGCATCACATATCCTATTGACCTATAAAACATAGAGGGAGAGGAGAAATATAATCTTTGCATTCCATGTGTTCACCTAATATATATATATATATATATATATATATATATATATATATATATATATATCTCATGACTAGGCACACAAATAGGGGGAGTACCCCTATAATTTTTATCTCCCTCCAAATAGCCATGATAAATTATCCGTAATGCAAATCTGTATGTTGTCATCAAACATCAAAAAGGGGGAGATTGAAAAGACATGTGCTCCTAATCTTGTTTTCGGTGTTTGATCACAACATTTGGAAGATCTAATGGTTTCCCTGAGTATGTTTCAGAAACTATCATGGATAAATGCAATCATACCCTCCCTGGACAACCATACGATTGACAGCAAAATGGAGAAAAGGTAAGAGAAAAGGAAGAAAAGAAACGAGGAAAGGAGAGGAGAAAACAGGGGAGCCGTCCTCCCTGGCCAGCCTGGCCGGGCCCCTAGGACGGGCTGGTCGAGCGGCTCCCCGGCCCCAGCGCACCCCGAGCCGGCCCCAGGCCGGGTCCTTCGGGCGGTGCCCCGGCCCCAGATCGCCTCCACGCCGGCCTGCCGGGCTCCCAGGTCGGGCTGCTCGGCGCTGCCCTCGGCCCCGCTTCTACTCCACGTCGGCCCAGGCCGGGCCACCTCTAGGCCGGGGTGGGAAGGGCACGCCAGCCCCAGGTCGGGTCCGAGCCGGCCCCGCTGTGGCAAAACGCCGGGTTGGGTTTGTGGCGCTGCCCCGTCCGCCCTAGCCGGCCAGGCCGGCCCCCCAGGCCGGAGCGCGATGCTGTGAAGAATGGGGGTTCCCAACGACCGTTTGCCCTCTCCGGTATAAAAGGACATCATCCTCTACCTTTAGAAAGCGTCAATCACACTCACTCTCTCCACCATTGATTGACCAAGCTCAAGCTCAAGCATCTCCCCAAATCCCCAACCAAAGCTCGTGATACTTTGGGATTTGGAGGAGACAACCCCGATCTACAATTCCACCAAGCCAATTAGAAATCATCCCACTCATCCCTTCGGGATCTTGTAGTTCTTAGTTCATCGGAGCCAAGAACCTTGTTTCTCTTAGCTCATCGGAGCTCGGAGCCTTGTTGATATCCCTAGAGCTCTTGTACTCGTGGATCTTGTTTCTCGGAGTCTTGGTGGCTCTCGGGATTTGGTGAGGACCCTCCAAAATTGTGGAGCGTGCCTCATCCTTGTAAAGGTTCTAGTTTTCAACCTCAACGGCAACATATTTATTCGAGCCTATCCACATCGGTGGAAGGACTCGAAGGAGATACGGTGTGCCATTTGAGGGCTACTCGGTGTTCCACATTGGTGGCACCGCACCACTCCAACGGAGATTAGCTTCCATTGGGAAGTGAACGTCGGGATACATCTCCGCCTCATTGTGTTTGGTTATTCGTCAACTTACCTTTACTTGTTGGTACTAGCTCAATTATATATTAACCTTGTGCTAGTTGTACTTTCTCAACACATAGGATTGATCACCTAGTTGCATAATCTAGACAATCTATATTTGAGAACTATCTTGTTAACTTGAAAAAGAAGCTAAATTTGTAGTTAACCTATTCACCCCCCCCCATCTCTAGTTAACCTCTCGATCTTTCACATATGCAAGACATAAAGACTACTATGTGATTCATGCGGGCATTAAAACAAAGTACATAGACCGTTATCCAACTACATCTATGACTAAAAATCCACCCTCCGAATATAATCCGAACAAACGTTGGGTATTAAGTTCCAAGCAACAGATAATCGCAGTAATCAAAGTGTGTAATGTAAACTAGGTAAACACCGTGATTTTCTCCCTAATGGCAACATCACATCCTCCATCCGTCATGTTTCTGTCTCTCGATCAAAGATGAAAAGGAGGCATGAACCCACTATCGAGCATAAATACTCCCTCTTGGAGTTACTAGCATATACTTGGCCAGAGCATCTACTAATAACGGAGAGCATGCAAGATCATAAATAACATAAGTATGAATATAGCATGATAGATTGATAATCAGAAGACAACATTCAACATTCATCAGATCCTAGCAAACACAACATGTAGCATTACATAAAGATGATCTTGATCATGATAGGAAACTTACAAGATCTAAACATGAGGTACAAAGTGGAGAGAACAACCATCTAGCTACTGCTATGGACCCGTAATCCAGGGATGAACTACTCACGCATCACTTCAGAGGAGGGCATGGTGGTGTAGACCCCTCCGTTGATGATTTCCCCCTCCGGCAGGGTGCCGGGGAGAGCTCCAGAACCCTTCCGATCTCGAGATGACGGTGACGGCGGCCTCGGGTGTTTCTCGGGGAAAATTGGGATGTCTTTAGGGTTTACGTCTTGGGAGGATTATATAGGCGAAAGGGTAGAGGCGGTGGAGGCCTGGGGGCCCACACCACCACCCCCCCCCCCCCGGCGCGGCAAAGGGGGGCGCACCGCCCTATGGTGTGGGCCCCCTGAGGCCCCCCTCCGGGTCTCTTCAGGACCCTGTGGAACCTTCGGGAATTCTAAGACTTTCCGGGCTTCGAATTTTCCGATTCCGAGAATATTTCCAGAACAACTTTTCTGAAACTAAAAACAACACAAAACAACAAACTGGCTCCGTGGCATCTTGTCAATAGGGTAGTCTGTAAAATCGATAGAAATGACATAAAGTGTATAGCAAACATGTGGGAAACAATAAGAAAACAACATGGAACATCAAAAATTATGGATACGTTTATGACGTATCAACATCCCCAAGCTTAGTTCCTACTCGTCCTCGAGTAGGTAAACGATAAAAACACATAATTTCTGAGGTGACATCCTACCAACATAAACTTGATCATCAATAATGTAAAATCATAAGTAAGCTGAGATCATAGAACTTTAACACAAGCATGATAAATAGAACTTTAATAATAAAGCTTAGCAATCACTTTGCATCATGAGAAGTAACTCAAATAAAAGATCATGAATAACAATGCAAAGAAAAATATACGTTTGTTTCAAGTATAGAGAGAACATGCCAAAGTGATATTTCGCTAGTACTTAAGAACGGGGCAAAATATAAGTGCCAGGACACCTTGAAAGTTCATGAGCAAGACTAGAACAAATAACTATAAAACAAGCAATAACACATCATGAATCAATTAATAATCTTTCTGGGACAAATGCACATAAAACTCAGAATGGCAAAAATTCTCTCTCAACTATGCATAAAGTTAGAAGATGGAGACTCAACATAAAACTAAAAGAAAGGCCCTTCGCAGAGGGAAGCATGGATCACTCATGTGCTAGAGCTTTTATTTTATTAAATAGAGGTAATTAAAATTTGACACTTCTCCCAACCATCTTTCACAAACCATGGCTAACTCAATCCTCGGGTGCCTGCCAACAATCACGTACCGTGCAGGAGTGTCGATATTTTAAGAGGGGTGTATGCTTATGTCAACAAATGGTAAACAGAAAATACAGTACGTCACAAGCCAACTAGACTTCACAAGAGCGGATCCCATAGAAGGACGCATCTGGGTATAAGGTCATCCCTCTTTCTCTTTTGTTTACACAATTATGTTTTGACTAATAAATCGGGGGCAAAAATAGTGAAGAGAATTTATGTTATTAATTTGGGGCTGGGCACCCCGCTGCCAGCTCTTCTATCATTTGATAAGCGTATGAAGCCACTAGTCTAGGGTGTGAAAGTCCAATCAACAAGTGAGATAATGATTCTCTATTTACGTCCTCATGAGCTAAAACAGGAGCACAAAACATGAGTAATTTTGACACATGAGCAATTTACTTTGGAGTGGCGGTTAAATACCACATGTAAGTAGGTATGGTGGAAACAATGGGAAAACTTGGTTTTTGGGAGTTGGATGCATGAGTAGAGCTCATACTCAGTACAGGTGGAGGCTAGCAAAAGACTGGGAGCGACAAATAAAGAGAGCATAAGAGTCGTAATCATGCATAGCGACATAAACATCATTAATAAAAGCATAAGTGGTACCACAAGTTCAAAAACTAAATGATCATGGAGGCTATTCGTGACTGGTTCATAGTCATAAACATGGTGTGAGCATGCGCCAATTCAACCAAATAAAACATTCAAAGGAGAACACCACAAATTTATGCTTCAATATGACAAAAACAACTCATGGTTGTTTCAATGGCACATTAAACACTCTCAGCTATTTGAGGCTAATCATGCTACTAAATAACCACAAGGCTCTAAAACTAAAATAACAGCTAGCATGATATGAAAAAGTTCTAGCCACAGTCTATACAAGCTTCTACTTGCACCGTTAAAAATTCTACCTCAAGCATCAGTTTGTTTTCCCAACAAGCACCATACAAAACATGCTTTAATAAAAACTCTCTCAATGCTACAGCAAGCAACCATGAGAGGACTCACATAACACTACTAAAACTAACAGATCTGAATAAGAGATGCAATGAAAATAAGAGCCAAACAGGAATTTTTGCAGCAACTAGAAGAAAAACTAAGAATACTAGCATAGCAAGTATTCAAACGAAAAAGCGGAGCGTGTCTCTCTCCCAAACAAAGAATGCTAGGATCCAACTATATTATTGCAGCAAGGAAAAAAAATGAAGGAAAACAAAAGAAAAACAAACATACGCTCCAAGTAAACTTCATATGATGTGACCGAATAAAAATATAGTTTCACGAGAAGTGACCTGATAGATAGTAGATGAAGAAGGGGATGCCTTGGGCAACCCCAAACTTAGATGCTTGAGTCTTCTAAGTATATGCTTGGATGAACCACGGGGGCATCCCCAAGCTTTGACTTTGCACTCTTCTTGATCACATATATCACATCTTCTCTTGACCCTTAAAAACTTCCTTCACACCATACTCAAACAGTAATTCGCATTAGAGGGTTAGTGCAACAATTAAAAAATCTATTGGTTCTGTATGGCACAAGTTCTATTGATACTTTTAAACAATAGCTAAATCTATTGGTTCTGTATGGCACAAGTTCTATTTATACTTTTAAACAATAGCTACAAACACTGATGTTTCGTGAAGCAAAGAAATCCACTTGAAATCGCAAAAGAGCAAGTGCAAGAAACATGGCAGAATCTGTCAAAACCACAATTGTCTGTAAATACGATTTTTTTGAGGCACTTACGTTGATAAGAACGAAAAACTTAAATAACAAAAAGGTTTCGGAATAAGCTGAGGAATAAGCACAAAAAATTTCAGATGATTCTGATCTTCAAGGAGTTTATATGATTTTTTACGGTGGACATCAGAAATCTATTTCCTGCGCAGAAATCCGAAAAACGAAAAGAAATATACAAAGGAGTTTCTATAGAAGTATACAACCCTTTGACTCAAAGAAAACAGAGAAAAACAAAGCAAAAATAAAACCATGGGTTATCTCCCAAGAAGTGATTTTCTTTAACGCCTTTTAGCTAGGCCCGGAAAAGTGGAATCAAGTATTTTCAAGTGAAGAAGCATCCAAATTGTAACTTATTCGAATAACGGAATAAAAAGGCAACTTCATTCTCTTTCTAGGAAAGTGTTCCATACCTTTCTTGAGTGGGAACTGAAATTTAATATTCCCTTCTTTCATATCAATAACAGAACCAACAGTTCTAAGAAAAGGTCTTCCCAAAACAATTGGACAAGAAGCATTATATTCAATATCCAAGACAACAAAATCAACGGGAACAAGAGTATTATTAACCATGATAAGAACATCATCAACTCTCCCCAAAGGTTTCTTTCTAACATTATCAATATGACGAATATCCAAATAACAAGGTTCCAATGGTGGTAAATCAAGAATACCATAGAGTTTCTTGGGCATAACAGAGATACTAGCACCACGATCACATAAATCATTGCAATCAAAATCATTCACTTTCACTTCAATAATAGGTTCCCAACCATCATATATCTTCCTAGGGATAGAGGCTTCACATCTTAAGTCATCCTCTCTAATTTGCATGAGAGCATTTGTAATATGTTTTGTGAAAGCCATATTCATATCACTAGCATTAGGACAACTAGCAAGATTTTGTAAGAACTTAATAACTTCAGTTATATTGCAATCATCAAAGTCAATATCATTTTTATCAAATATAATGGGACCATTGTCTGCCATGTTTCTAAAAATTTCAACACTTTTATTAGGAGCATTTTTAGCAGTTTCAGGCAATTTTGCATTTTTTTACTAGCAGAAGTGGGAGTGTTTCCAACACCAATTAATTTAAGATTGATAGTATAAGATTTTCTAGCATTAGAATCTTAAGTTTTACTAGTGGTGGTAATGGTGCAAACATTAGCTATATTATTCTTTCTAGCTATTTCATCTTCTCTTTCCCATCTAGCATGCAATTCAGCTAACCTTCTAACATTATCATGAATTCGAATTTGGATAGCATTCAAAGTTTTACTTTCTTTAACATCATGAGGCATAACTTTTAGTTTCAGAAAATCAACATCAAGAGAAAGGCTATCAACTTTAGAAGCAAGAACATCAATTTTGCCAAATTTTTCCTCAACGGATTTATTAAAAGCAGTTTGTGTACTAATAAAATTCTTAAGCATGTTCTCAAGATCAGAGGGTAATTTTATTGTTTTTGTAGGAATTACCATAAGAATTACCATAAGAATTGCTATTATTGGGAGGATATGGCCTATAATTGTTGCTACCAAAATTATTCCTATAAGCATTGGTGTTGAAATTATTATTTTTAATGAAGTTCACATCAACATGCTCTTCTTGAGCAACCAAAGAGGCTAAAGGAACATTATTTTGATCAATAGGAGCATGGCCATTCACAAGCATAGACATAATAGCATCAAGTCTTTCATTCAAAGAGGAGGTTTCTTCAACAGAATTTACCTTCTTACCAGTTGTAGCTCTCTCAGTGTGCCACTCAGAATAATTAACCATCATATCAACAAGAAGCTTTGTTGCTAACCCCAAGGTCATGGGCATAAAGGTTCCTCCAGCAGCTAAATCCAGAAGGTTTCTTGAAGAAAAATTCATACCTGCATAAAAGGTTTGGATGATCATCCAAGTAGTCAGTCCATGAGTGGGACAATTCTTTACCAAAGATTTCATTCTTTCCCAAGCTTTAGCAACATGCTCATTATCAAGTTTCTTAAAATTCATAATGCTGCTTCTTAAAGATATAATCTTAGCAGGAGGATAATATTTTCCAATGAAAGCATCTTTACACTTAGTCCAAGAATCAGTACTATTTCTAGGCAAAGATAGCAACCATTCTTTAGCTCTTCCTCTCAAAGAGAAAGGAAACTATTTCAGTTTAATAATATCCCCATCAAGATCTTTATATTTTTGCATCTCACATAGTTCAACAAAATTATTAAGATGGGCAGCAGCATCATCAGTACTAACACCAGAAAATTGCTCCCTCATAACAAGGTTTAGCAGGGCAGGTTTTATCTCATAAAAATCAGCAGTAGGAGCAGGTGGAGCAATAGGTGTGCTAATGAAATCATTGTTGTTGGTGCTAGTAAAGTCACACAACTTAGTGTTCTCAGGAGTAGTCATTTTAACAAGACTACAAACAGGAATAAAACTACAGCTAGTATAAGAACTAATTTTTTTGTGTTTTTTATAAAGAGAAGCAAACAAGACAAAATAAAGTAAACTAAGCAAAACACAAACAAAGTAGAGATTCGAAGTGAGAGGCTCCCCTTGCAGAAATTCTCTTCCTCCCCGGCAACGGCGCCAGAAAATGCTTTGATGCGTGTGAACACACGTTCGTTGGGAGACCCCAAGAGGAAGGTATGAAGAGTGCATCAGCAAGTTTCCCTCAAAAAAATAACCAAGGTTGAATCGACCAGTAGGAGGAAGGAGTAACTTCAGAAGGTTGAAGCAGCTGAGATGGCAGGGCGCACTACCGGTTCAGAAGCAACGTGGAACCTACACAACACAATCAAATCACTTTGCCCCAACGAAGCAGTGAGGTTGTCAATCTCACCGGTTTGCTGAACACAAAGGATTCAAACGTATGGTGTGGAAAACAGTAGGAATAGAATGAGAGCAGTATGAAAGCAGTAGGTGTTTTATCAGTATGAGGAAAAAGGACCGGGGTCCACAGTTCAGTAGTGGTGTCTCTCCGTGAAAGATAAATAACATGTGTGGTGAACAAATTACAGCTGGGCAACTGACAGAAATGAGGGCTGCACCGTAGTGCATATGCAAGACATAAATACTACTATGTGATTCATGCGGGCATTACAAAAAAATACATAGACCGTTATCCAACTGCATCTATGACTAAATATCCACCCTCTGAATATCATTCGAACAAAAGTTGGGTATTAACTTGCAAGCAACAGATAATCGCAGTAAGCAAAGTGTGTAATGTAAACAATGTAAACTACATAAACACAGTTGTTTTCTCCCTAATGGCAACAGCACATCCTCCATCCATCACGTTTCTGTCACTCGAGCACAGATGAAAAGTAGGCATGAACCCACTATCGAGCATAAATACTCCCTCTTGGAGTTACTAGCATCTACTTGGCCAGAGCATCTAATAATAACGGAGAGCATGCAAGATCATAAATAACATAAGCATGAATATAACATGATAGCTTGATAATCAGAAGACATAGCATTCAACATTCATCAGATCCCAGCAAACACAACATGTAGCATTACATAAAAATGATCTTGATCATGATAGGCAGCTCACAAGATCTAAACATGAGGTACAAAGTGGAGAGAACAACCATCTAGCTACTACTATGGACCCGTAGTCCAGGGAAGAACTACTCACGCATCACTTCCGAGGAGGGCATGGTGGTGTAGACCCCTCCGGTGATGATTTCCCCCTCCGGCAGGGTGCCGGGGAGAGCTCTAGAACCCTCCCGATCTCGGGATGATGGTGACGGCGGCCTCGGGTGTTTCTCGGGAAAAGTGGGATATCTTTAGGGTTTACGTCTCGGGGGGATTATATAGGGGAAAGGGCAGAGGAGGTGGAGACTTGGGGGGCCCCACACCACCCCCCGGCGCGGCCAAGGGGGGCGCACCGCCCTATGGTGTGGGCCCCCTGACGCACCCCTCTGCATCTATTCGGGACCCGTGGAACCTTCGGGGAATTTTAAGACTTCCGGGCTTCGAATTTTCCAATTCCGAGAATATTTCCACAACAACTTTTCTAAAACTAAAAACAGCAGAAAGCATGGAACTGGCTCTGTGGCATCTTGTCAAAAGGTTACTCCGGAAAATCGATAAAAATGACATAAAGTGTATAGCAAAAATGTGGGAAACAATAAGAAAACAACATGGAACATCAAAAATTAAGGATACGTTTATGGCGTATCAACATCCCCAATCTTAGTTCCCACTCGTCCTCGAGTAGGTAAACGATAAAAACACATAATTTCTGAGGTGACATGCTACCAACATAAACTTGATCATCAATAATGTAAAAGCATAAGTAAGTTGAGATCATAGAACTTTAACACAAGCATGATAAATAGAACTTTAATAATAAAGCATAGCAATCACTTTGCATCATGAGAAGTAACTCAAATAAAAGATCATGAATAACAATGCAAAGAAAGATATACGTTTGTTTCAAGTATAGAGAGAACATGTCAATGTGATATTTCGCTAGTCCTTAAGAATGGAGCAAAACATAAATGGCAGGACACCTTCAAAGTTCATAAGGAAGACTATAACAAATAATTAGAGAACAAGAAATAACACATCATGAATCAATTAATAATGTTTCTGGGACAAATGCACATAAAACTCAGAATGGCAAAAATGCTCTCTCAACTGTGCATAAAGTTAGAAGATGGAGACTTAACATAAAAGTAAAAGAAAGGCCCTTCGCAGAGGGAAGCATGGATCACTCATGTGCTAGAGCTTTTATTTTATTAAATAGAGGTGCTAAAAATTTGACACTTCTCCCAACCATCTTTCACAAACCATGGCTAACCGAATCTTCGGGTGCCTGCCAACAATCACATACCATGGAGGAGTGTCTATATTTTAAGAGAGGTGTATGATTATGTCAACGAATGGTAAACAGAAAATACAGTACGTTACAAGCCAACTAGACTTCACAAGAGCGGCTCCCATAGAAGGACGCATCTGGGTAGAAGGTCATCCCTCTTTCTCTTTTGTTTACACAATTATGCTTTGACTGATAAATCGGGGGCAAAAATAGTGAAGAGAATTTGTGTTATTAATTTGGGGCTGGGCACCCCGCTGTCAGCTCTTCTATCATTGGATAAGCGGATGAAGCCACTAGTCGAGGGTGTGAAAGTTCAATCAACAAGTGAGATAAAGATTCTCTATTTACGTCCTCATGAGCTAAAACAGGAGCACAAAACATGAGTAATTTTGAAAGTTTTAAAGGTAACACATGAGCAATTTACTTTGGAGTGGCGGTTAAATACCACATGTAAGTAGGTATGGTGGACACACTGGGAAAACTTGGTTTTTGGGAGTTGGATGCACGAGTAGAGCTCATACTCAGTACATGTGGAGGCTAGCAAAAGACTAGGAGCGACAAATCAAGAGAGCATAAGATCCATAATCATGCATAGCGACATAAACATCATTAATAAAATCATAAGTGGTACCACAAGTTCAAAAAATAAATGATCATGGAGGCTATTCGTGACTAGTTCATAGTCAGAAACATGGTGTGAGCATGCGCCAAGTCAACCAAATAAAACATTCAAAGGAGGACACCACAAATTTATGCTTCAATATGACAAAAACAACTCATGATTCTTTCAATGGCACATTAAACACTCGCAGCTATTTGAGGCTAATCATGCTACTAATTAACCACAATGCTTTAAAACTAAAATAACATCTAGCATGATATGAAAAAGTTCTAGCCACAGTCTATACAAGCTTCTACTTGCACCGTTAAAAATGCTACCTCAAGCAGCAGTTTATTTTCCCAACAAGCACCATACAAAGTGTCGGATATATACCGAATAAGGGCATATCAGGTGGCAGTCTAAAGTGTCGGATTACCCGGGTGGCCCAAGTGGTAGTGGATTACGGTCCATTGGGCGGCCCAGTAAGCTGATGCACAGAAGCTGGATTCTAGAAGAACCCGGATCGCGGCCCACGTGGTCTGGCTTGGAGTAGAAGGCGGATTCCTTACTTTCCAAGTTAATAGTTACCGTAATCTTCTAGGTGTCCTATTCGGTATGCCCTAATCCGGCTATTCTATAAAGCCGGACAGGAGATATGATAGATAGACAAGAAGCTAAAGGCTTACTCGCCGAGCGGTTGATCCTTGACGAGAAGCTAATAGAACCTCACGTTGTACTCTGTATTTACAGGCTTTAGTCCTGAATAGTGAGATTGCAGGAGTAGGAACGTCGCATTACTACGTCGTACCGAACCTGGGTAAAAACCCTCTGTCATTGTCCTTCGCACAATCACGTCCTCCCACACTTTGCTCAGATCGCCGACATACAAGTGAATCACACTTTGTCGGTATGGTGCAATCCGAGATCGCCGAAAACACGGATGAAGGTAATCCCGTGCAGGAGGCAGAAGACAACACTCCCACAACAGAGGTGGAAGATCCGACATCCGTCAACATCACGATGCACTCGGAAGCTGACTCTGTACTAGCCGCCATTGAGGCGAGATTAGAGTTGGAACCCGGATCGGATCACTTCAATACCGAAGACGAAGACGAAGACGGTTTCGAAAGAAAGGTCAAATCTTTCCAAGAGGGGTTCCATGAAGTACTGATGGCAAAACCGGCTGAAAACACGGGTGCCGACAGTCAGGAAAGCCCTAGAACGCCTCCGCCAGAGGAAGAGAGAGAAGAAGGAGAAACCTCTCCAAAATTCCCCGATGTCAAAGAATTGACAGAGGAAGAACCCTGCAGGAAACCTCCCTCTTCCAAGAAGAAACACAAAGCTGCTAAAAAGCTCCAGTATAAACTCCGGAAGAAGAAATTGACTGATCTAGCCAATGAAAGCCCGGAAGTAGGAGACGCAAGCGGAGTGAAACCTTCGGAGAAGAAAACGAAGGAAATCCTTGTTCCGCCAATGACAGAACAAGACGAACAGGAATTACTCCAAACACCAGTGGGACCACATGAGCCTCCTGAAGTGCTGGAAGCCCGGAGGCAGGCCCTCCAAAGGCAACAACAACATCTATTTCAAACTCGAGAACACCTCCAAAAACCCAGGCTGACATCAAACTCAGGCGGGAAGAAATCGAGGAATACGAGAGAAAGAATAGATCTGGCATTAAACCCACGCGGTTACCCAGAATCTCAAAACCGGAAGTACTGCCGCCAAAACAAAGGTTCCACAACCCATCTTGGCAAAAGCAGGTAAACAGCAAAGACGCCTGAGGCGAGCCAATATACAAAACCGCAGCAGAAAACGCGGAAGCGGCGTTCGCCATCCTCAACAATGATATGTATTCCAACGGTGAAAAACTTCAAGGGGTGTACGCTTTCCTAGGAAAGGCGTTGCAACAGCAACAGCGAGCGCAAGAGCGATCAGGGAAATTACACGAAGACTCGGCCCTATGCAAGACAGCTACATGCGCCGCTGGAGCACCTAGACCTGAAGAACCCGGGGATTCAAACAATTCAAAAGAGAAGAAATCAGATCCGAGAAAGGACAAGAAAAAACCCGACAATAGGGATGAAGCGTCCAGAACCGGATCCCATCTCCCGAAAGATGGAATTAACCCCCGTGATCGGGAAGAGAAAAACGGGAAGGACGGAAAATCAATGCCGCCTCCGAGGCGCCCGGCAGAAAATGCCGGAAGACAGGATATGCCTCACAAGCGTGAGAGATCCCGGACGCCCCCGAGGAATAAGGAAAGATACAGGAGTAGAACTCCACCTTATACCAAAGGGCACGATCACGGAGTAAACAGAGACAATCCCAGAAAAGTTCGTCTGCGCCACAATGGAAAAGAAAGGAGCAGATCCCCTTCTGTCCATTCAGCCGGCAGATACTCCGCACATATAGACAGAGCGGAAAGAGATGATTTATACTTTGGACCCAAGTGTTTCACTGATAGGATCCGAAGAATAACTCTGCATTCTGTCTTTTCCAAAGTTGGTCCAACATACCAAAAGTATACCGGTAGCACAAACCCGGATACCTGGCTCTCATACTACTATACAGCCGTTCAGATCAACAATGGGACGGACCTGGAGGCAGTAAAATTCCTCCCCCTAATGTTACTGGATGGAGCCAGAGATTAGATTAATGTATTACCGTCAAGGACTGTTGATAGCTGGGATGACATGGCAAGAGTATTTACTCAGCATTTCAGGGGAACGTACAAGCGCCCAAACAGCATCAACCAGTTAAACCGCTGCACCCAATTTGAGGATGAACCATACGTGGATTTCATCTCAAGGTGGACTGCAATGAAGAATAGTTGCTTTGGAGTAACTGGCGTTCAAGCAATGCATGCTTTCGTCAATGGCCTAAAACCCAGACTCGTACCATTCATGATCGGTTCCAAAAAACACAAAGATCTCGAATCTATGCTTACAACCGCTAATGAGCATGCAGCGTCCGAAGATGACATCAGAGCGAGAGGCGGCAATATCGATACACTGATACAGGCCAAAAAGAACCCTCGCCCTGAGAAAAAAGGAACTCCAGATACAACACAAAATCCCAAAGAGGTCAACATAGCCTTTGGAAGAGAAAATGGGAACAAGTGGAAAGGACGAAACACAGAGCCGATAAATTACACCAAAGAAGATTGGGAGAAAATTAATTCAGAAAACTGCGTCCACCACTCGCATTTTGGGAAGCCCACCCATACTAACGCACAATGCCGCTTGAACAAGCATATGAAAGGCAGTGCAGGATCCGGAAACAAAGGGAAGAACTCTAAGAGGAAATTCTCCAAGCAGAAGTTGACAAAGAAGACAGTGAAACGGACACTGACGAAAAAATCCAGGTTCAGCAGCGGAAAGGCGAGCCTAAGTTTCCGAGAGTTGATGGAGAATGCAACCTAACTTTCCTGGCAACTCCCTCAGCAAAGGTGGCAAAAAGAACGCTTCGAGAAATAAACGCGGTTGTCCCTGCAACCCCGAAATTCTTGAAGTACTCAAATACACTAATTATCTAGGATCAGCCCGATCATCCCGGGAATATCCCTGAACCCGGCACGCAAGCTCTAATCGTAAGCCCTATTGTTCAAAACATTAGGCTAAAAAGAGAGCTGATGGATGAAGGATCCAGTATCAACATAATGTACCTGGATACACTGAAGCATCTAAAAATTTCCGAGACCCAGCTCAACCACAGCAACATACGTTTTCACGGCATCGTTCCTGGCAGACAAGCACGTTCCCTAGAAGAAATTTCCCTAGATGTAACCTTTGGAGACAAAGATCACTTCCGACAGGAAAAAGTATCCTTCGAGGTTGTGCCGTTCGAAAGCGTGTATCACGCGATACTCGGACGTCCAGCTTTCGCCAAATTCATGGCAAGATCATGTTATATCTATAACAAGCTGAAGATGCCAGGACCCAAAAGGAGGAGTAATCACCATATCTGGAGACTTCAAGTTGGCAAACGAGCTGGAAAAAGAAAACGCCCTTTGCGCTGAGAAAGTCATAGCAAAGGAAGAGTTGAAAGAGCTGGCCAAAGAGGTATCGCCGACAGAAATGCCGGCAGGCAAAGAAAGTCGGAAGCCAGCAGATAGCTTCAAGGCTTCCGAGAACACAAGACAGGTAATCCTAGATCCCAAAGATCTGACAAAATTCGTCGTAATGGGAACTGGGATGACCGACAAATAGGAAAGCAAGCTCATCAAGTTCCTCCGTGAGAACTGGGATATTTTTGCTTGGTGTCCAGCGGACATGCCAGGCGTACCCAGGGAACTTGCTGAGCATCAACTTAAGGTGATTCCAGGATCCAAACCCGTCAAGCAAGGTCTCCGTTGATTTGACGGAAGAAGACGGAAGGCTATTGGCAAGGAGATCATCCGGCTTTTGGCGGCAGATTTTATCCGGGAAGTTATACATACTGAATGGTCAGCAAATCCAGTATTAGTCCCGAAGAAAGACAGTACTACCCTTAGGATGTGTATAGATTATACTGGTTTGAACAAATTGTGTCCAAAAGATAGGTTTGCGTTACCGCGAATCGATCAAATAATAGATGCCACGGCTGGCTCTGAGCTCTTATGCTTTTTGGATGCATATTCCGGATATCATCAAATACGCATGAAGGTAGAAGATCAAATCAAAACTTCCTTCATAACCCCATATGGGACGTACTATTACATAACCATGCCTTTTGGCCTGAAGAACGCCGGTGCAACTTACCAGCGTTGCATGCAACGATGTTTGCATAGTCAGATTGGCAAAAACGTCCACGTTTATGTGGACGACATTGCTGTTGTGTCCAAGGAGAAAGATACGCTCCTTGAAGATTTGCGAGAAACCTTCGAAAATTTGCGCACTTATAAGATGAAGCTAAATCCATTAAAGTGTGTATTCGGGGTTCCCTCAGGAAAACTTCTGGGTTTCATCGTTTCTCACAGAGGAATAGAAGTAAACCCAGAAAAGATCAAAGCAATCTTAAACATCTCCAAGCCTACGTGCGTAAAAGATGTGCAAAGATTGACGGGTTCCGCTGCAGCCGTCAGCAGGTTTATTAGCCGGCTGGGGGATAAAGCTTTGCCACTGTATAAGTTATTGAAAAAGTCCGACAAATTCAAGTGGACAGAGGAGGCAGATGCAGCGTTACCCCAGTTGAAAGAAACTTTGATGAAAGCTCCGATTTTGGCATCCCCAAAAGACGAAGAACCTATGCTATTGTACCTAACGGCTACAAACCGGGTTATTAGTGCAGTAATTGTTGTGGAAAGGAAGAAAGACGAACCGAGCATACCCGATCAGCATCCGGTATATTATGTAAGTGAAGTTTTTTCCGAGTCCAAGCAAAGACACCACACTACCAAAAACTGGCATATGGCGTATTTTTCGCATCTAGAAAACTTCGTCATTATTTCCAAGGACATTCCATAACAGTGGTATGCAAAGCACCACTAGGGGATATAATAAACAATGCGGAGGCGACAGGCCGAGTAGCCAAATGGGGCATCGAGCTAGCAGCATTCGACATTAAGTATCAGCCTAGGACGGCAATAAAATCCCAGGTTCTGGCAGATTTTGTTGCCGACTGGACGGAAGCAATGGAAAAAACACCAATGCCGGAGGCCGAGTACTGGATCATGCACTTTGACGGATCCAAGATGAAAGAGGGCGATGGAGCTGGTGTAGTCCTAAAATCCCCTAAAGGGGATACAATGGAGTATGTATTACAAATACACTTCAATGCCAGTAATAATGTGTTAGAATACGAAGCTTTGCTTCACGACTTGCATATCGCAAAGGAAATAGGGGTCAAACGCATCTTATGCTATGGCGACTCAGATTTGGTACAACACCAGCTCAACCAAACTTGGGATGTCAAAAGCCCTATAATGGTCGAATACCGGAGAATGGTGGACGAGTTTGCCATCTATTTCTTCGGATTCGAAGTACTCCATGTTAAAAGGGAGGAAAATTGGAACGCGGATGCATTAGCCCGCATGGGATCAGAAAGAGTAAAAATCCTACCACCAGGTGTATTCGTCCAACATTTGTACGAACCATCGATAAAAGGTGGAGATGTGGATTATCCTCTGGCTTCCGAGTCAACTGAAGTCATGCTCGTTAACCCGGATTGGACAATCCCATACTTAAACTTCTTATTTGATCAGAAGTACCCGGATGGAGCAGACGAAGTCTTGCAAAGACAGATTCAACGTCGATGCAAAGGATACACGGTAATTAACAATTGCCTGTATAAACGTAGTACTACCGGAATTTTTCTGCGATGTATTTCACCAGAAGAAGGACGAGAAATCCTGCAAGAAATCCATGCCGGAGATTGCGGACATCATGCTCAATCAAAAAGCATATTCAAAAAAGCATTCCGCGCCGGGTTTTTCTGGCTAACAGCCAAGACAGACGCCGAGCACATAGTAAATACGTGTGCAGGATGTCAGTATTACGCCAAGCAGACTAATATGCCAGCCCAAGCACTCAAAACTATCCCCATTACATGGCCATTTGCGGTCTGGGGGCTAGATATGATGGGACCATTCAAAACTGCATGAGGCGGACTTACACATCTACTCGTTGAAGTGGATAAATATACCAAGTGGATGGAGGCCAAACCCATCAAAAAACTTGACGGTGTAACTGCCAGAAATTTCATCATTGACATAGTCATGAGATACGGCGTTCCACACAGCATAATAACCGACAACGGGACAAATTTCTCCATTGGAGAGTTGGCAAAATATTGCCGACAAACGGGAATTCGCCTGGATCTCGCATCTGTGGCACACCCGCAATCCAACGGATAGGTTGAAAGCATGAATAGCTCAATCTTACAAGGAATACGCAGAAGACTCGAATCTCCTCTTCATAGAGCAGCTGGAGCATGGGTAGAAGAGCTACCTTCCGTGCTTTGGAGTATTCGAACAACACCAAACAGGTCAACTGGGCAAACCCCGTTTTCCTAGTTTATGGCGCAGAAGCAATTCTCCCAACGGACATGATCCATGACAGCCCGAGAGTGCAGGATTTCGATGAATTAGATGCCGAAAGCGCATGACAGGATGTCGTCGATCTCTTAGAAGAGGAATGAGAACTTGTTCTTCAAAGATCCGCCATCTATCAGCAAGGTTTACAACGTTATCATAGTCGGAAAATCAGGCATCGTTCTTTTAAAGAAGGTGACCTAGTGCTAAGATTGGTGCAGCAAAGAAAGCACAAACTGGCCCCGATATGGGAAGGACCATTCGTCATAAAAAAAGCCATGAAGAATGGATCATATTATCTTGTAGACATTCGAGATACGGAAGATGATCCCGAGAAGCCGAATCGCAAAAGAAAGATTAAGATAGATGATGAACTAGGAGAGACAAAGAGGCCCTGGAGTATCCAGCAGTTACGTCCCTTCTATACTTAGTTCAATTTCTATGTAAACATCTTTGAGATCATGAAATAAAGTTATCGGAATTCTCACATCCATGTTTTTACAAGTTTATTATAGTACAAAGCATGATTCCGTCTTATCTATTTCCCAATGATCTTGCAAAATACTCAATGTTAACCCGAATTGTGCCTGCGTGCTCGGCGTTTAAAAACTGAATGATTTTCAGCCTACTAAAGGTTAAAGGAAACTCGGATTGTGCTTGTGTGCCCGAGCTTCATTCAAAAACTTCCTTACTATTCTCTAAGAATTATCTGATTGTCTATGTGCTGGGTCACTGGAGCTAGTAAGTAAAAATGCCTTTAGTACGATCCATGTTTCCGAGTTTAAACTAATTGGTTTTACCCAGTAACTTGGCATGAAGATTAAAGTACTATCGAGCCATTTCAAACAGTAAGGACAGTTAAAGCACATAAACCAGAGAACTTAGAAGATAAAGGAATATAAAACCCGGAAAACTTGCAAAGGATTTCATAAAAATTAACTGTAAAAGGCGGAGGACTTTTTCATACAAAAGAATAGAAGCATTACAATAAAGATTACATTGTAAAGTGCAGTAATGCTCCTATTTCCTATTTCTCCTATCCAGGGCAGGGAGAATTCTTCAAGCATCCGAGTCTTCTTCACTGCTGTCATCCTCGGGGGCTTCTGGAATCTCTTCTTCCGGATAGGTGATGGAGATATTCACCATAGAGGCGATCTTGGTGGCGTGACCCTTGATTTCATCAAAGATGGTGGTCTGCTGGGTCTCTGAATATCGAAGAGGAATATCGGACGCCACGCGCCAAGATTTGGCACTGGGGTAATGCATACGCATAAGCCCTAAAGCCATGCGTGCACCACCCCGGGCCGCGGAGCGCAAGGTGGACTCCTTGGCATCCGCAATCTCTATGACAGCTCCCGGAAGTTTTTCAACTTCTGAGAGTTCCCCAGACTTTGCGGGAAGGTATCTGTTGATGAGCAACATTCCCGCAGCCTTGATCGCGGTGAATACCTTCCCAAAAGCTCGGATCTTTTCAATCCGAGTAAGATCCGGGTTATCTCCTATTTTTTCAGACAAACAACCGAAGGGTTAGTGAAATGCAGAGAAAGAAGTTAAAACATGGAAATCCGGTAAAAGTTGATAACTTACCGAGGATCTTGTCCATTTCGGAGCCTTCCTCCATGCGCAGGGTCAAGGCGTTCTCCAAATCTTGGATAGTGGCCTTGTCCTAGTCAGCTTGTTGGGAGGCCTTGGATTGGGCAATTCCAAGAGCCAGATTGCTGGCCTCCAGATCCTTCTGAACCTTCATGAGATCCTTATGAAGGTCCAAGTTCTCCCGACGGAGATTCTCGGCGTTGCCGGCATCTTCAGCTATTTGCTTGGCTTTCGCCAAAGCAGCTGGAAAGCAAGGAAAAAAATTCTGGGTTAAGAAAACTCGGAAAAGTACTTAGAAAAAATTATGGACAAGAAACTTCAGAGAATTAAAAGTATACATGTTGTTTCCTCCAGCCGTAGCTGAGACGATGCCAGCTCTGTTTCTTTAACATCAAGAATAGATAGGAGGGTTTTAACCTCCTTATTTTTTATGTTAAGCTAGTTAAAAACTTCCAAGTTTATTGTATCAACGGTTTGCTGAAACACGGAAATGAAAGCAAGACGCTTAAGTTAGAACAAGCGTGATAAGAAGCATTAAGTTGATAGCATGCATTCGACTTATTGCTTGGGGGCTAGAGATATTACCTGGCTCATTTGCTGCAAACCTGACAAGTTTTCGTTGAATTCCCTTAAATATTCAGAAAAGAGAATTCCAACATGATCCAGGCCGTCTTGCATGACCTGACGAGGTGAAAATACGAAGTTATTTCGGACAATTAGCCCGCCTTGTGGCCAAGGACGGATCAAAGGAGCAGGAGCGAAGAACTTATTAGCTTCCGGACGAATATATCCGAGATCGTCAAAAGGTTCTTCCTTTACCTGGAAGTTCTTGTCAAAAGTGGGAATAGGTTCATCCTCCCTAGATGTTCGAGGATGTCTACCCATTTCTGGTCCTTCCCTTTCCCTCGCATCCATGTTAGATGCAATAGGCTGGCTGGATTGCTGGAATTGTATGGCCGGGTTCGTGGTCTTCTCCTCCCTACCAAATGTAGTTGGAACGGGAGAAGCTGCCGCAGAAAACGGCTCTCCTTTGCTAGTAGCAGCTTTATGTTTCTTCAATTTCTTTGACTTCAAAGGAACTGGAGCAAGGCTGAAAAGGAAAAATCCGAGAAGTAAATATCTCGAAGAACCGGAAGGGAATGATAAGTAAAGGGCTCCAGTAAAATACCCGGATGCGGCGATGGGAATTTCGTCAAGATTTATTACTTCCTCGGGGATCACTTGCCTCTTGCGTTTCTGACCGCCGTAAAAACTGGCGTGTAATTCGTCGAGTTCGGCGTCGGATGCAAGATCATCTTCCTTAAGTTCGTCGAACTATGGAGAAGGCAAAATACTCGATTAAGTCAGGAAAAAGAAGCAATCCGAGAGAAACCCAAATCAAGGAAAATAAAAATACCTTAGGGACTGGGTTCTCCTCGTGATACATTTCCAAACTTTCTTCGTATTGATCGCGAGTAGCGACCAATTGGTTGACTCGTTTCTTGAAGTCTCTTTTGGAGAAGGCTTTTTCCGTCCCTCTCATTTCGTCTTCTGGCCCTTCGTATTCACAAAGGAGTCGGGAGTGGAAAGCGAGAGGTTGAATACGGCGGCCGAACCAGCACAGAACAGTATCAGTTCCGGTTAGGGGAGGTTTAGAAGAGGTAAGTTTGGCAATACGTCGCTTTATCTTCATCAGATCTTTCGGCAAGGTTTGCACCGCCTCAATTGCCCAACTCTCTTGCGGGATGGCGGCGGAGTTGACGAATGGGGGAAACCCGTTTTCTTTCCCGAGAAACGGGACGTCAGGATGATGAAAGAAAGAACTCGTCCAAAATTTGACGGATTCTGACGTTTTTATCTTTGGGTACCAATCTTCCCTAAACCTCCGAAGAGTGAAAGAAATGGTCCCGCAGATGGGAAGAACACCCTTTGTGGGGTTACGCTTCACTCCGAAGCAGTATTGCCAAAAATCTAGTCTAGGAGCTATTCCTAAATACCCTTCGAAAATGGCTTGGAAGCCGGCTAGATAAAGAATGGAATTTGGGGGAATGTTATGAGGCTGAACACCGTAATGGTTGAGGACTTCTAAGAAAAAGGCGGAAGGCGGCAAATCCATACCTCTCCAATATGAGAGGTAAGGAGAACGCGTTCTCCGTCTTTTGGCATGGGCTCGGATTCGTCCTCAGGGATCCGCCATTTCCCCTTCAGCATGACCCCCTCCTTCTCCATTGTCGGAAGGAGGGATGGCGGAATACTGCTTGCGCTCCATTTGCCGGCAGTTTTCGCCTCGTCTTCTGCTCCGGCGGCGGCAGACGCGGCGGCCTACGCGGCCGCGAGCTCGTCTCCGACGAGAGCGATCTTCTCTTCCACCGTATCGGGCGCGAACGGCGGGGGAGGCGCGGAAGAAGACCCCGCAAGATCCACGACGGTGGGAGGAATTTCCTCGCCCGCCGCACCGCCAGTGGCCTTCGCCGGCCCGTCGCCGGAGGCGTGCACCGGTGAATCTAGTTGTGGATCCATCGTATTGATGATTTCGTCGATGTCCGTTGCGACGAAATGGGCCGGTGAGGAGCTTGGGGATGCCATCGATGGGCGGCGCGCGGTTGCTCCGGTGAGGTCTCGGGTGGCGTTCGTGCGCTCGGGAGTTGCTCCGTGAGAACTTAGGCGCTGGGAATGGTGCTGCGAAGTGAGAGCGGAAGGTTTCCTCGGAGGACGGAGGCGGCTATTTATAGCCGGAATACCGTCACGATGCGTGCTAACGGCTCTTTTGACCGTTGGATGATCAACGCGTGTCACTCGCAGGAAATTCCGGGAAATGAAATGACGGGTGATTATTGCTATCGCCTCGTTTCCCGCGAGAATCTGTCAGAGATATGTTTCTGGATTTCCCGCCTGAAACCCAAACGTCCCTTATGTCAGCATGATTAAAGCGCTGATGTAGGAAGTTCCTTCTTCACGAAGGATCGTGTAAGAAAAGCCGAATTTTCTGGATTCCGAGTTTTGCGTTATAACATCCCTTGAGGAGAAAAAGAAGAATCAAGACTGCAGGCAGATATTTCTCAGAAAATATGCATTTGGCGAAAGACGGCGAATCAGAGTCTTAATCCTTCTTGGGGGCTACTGTCGGATATATACCGAATAGGGGCATATCAGGTGGCAGTCTAAAGTGCCGGATTACCCGGGTGGCCCAAGTGGTAGTGGATTACGGTCCATTGGGCGGCCCAGTAAGCTGATGCACAGAAGCCGGATTCTAGAAGAACCCGGATCGCGGCCCACGTGATCTGGCTTGGAGTAGAAGGCGGATTCCTTAATTTCCAAGTTAATAGTTACCATAATTTTCTAGGTGTCCTATTCTGTATGCCCTAATCCGTCTATTATATAAAGCCGGACGGGAGATATGATAGATAGACAAGAAGCTAAAGGCTAACTCACCGAGAGGTTGATCCTTGATGAGAAGCTAATAGAACCTCACGTTGTACTCTGTATTTGCAGGCTTTAGTCCTGAATAGTGAGATTGCAGGAGTAGGAACGTCGCATTACTGCGTCGTACCGAACCTGGGTAAAAACCCTGTGTCATTGTCCTTCGCACAATCACATCCCCCCACATCTCTATCAGTAGTCTCATGGCACTCCCGTCTATGAATTCTGCTACGATGTCTCGACACAAAGCATGCTTTTACAAAAATCTCTAAATGCTACAGAAAGCAAACATGAGAGGACTCACATAACACTACTAAAACTAACAGCTCTAAATAAGAGATGCAATGAAAACAAGAGCTAAACATGAATTTTTGCAGCAACTAGAAGAAAAACTAAGAATACTGGCATAGCAAGTATTCAAACGAAAAAGCGGAGCGTGTATCTATCCCAAACAAAGACTGCTAGGATCCAACTAAATTATTGCATCAAGGAAAACAGAAAAAAATGAAGGAAAATAAAAGAAAACAAAATAAAAACAAACAAACGCTCCAAGTAAACTTCATATGATGTGACCGAATAAAAATATAGTTTCACGAGAAGTGACCTGATAGATAGTTGATGAAGAAGAGGATGCCTTGGGAATCCCCAAGCTTAGATGCTTGAGTCTTCTAAATATATGATTGGATGAACCACGGGGGCATACCCAAGCTTTGACCTTTCACTCTTCTTGATCACATATATCACCTCTTCTCTTGACCCTTGAAAACTTCCTTCACACCACACTCAAACAGTAATTCGCATTAGAGGGTTAGTGCAACAATTAAAAAATCTATTGGTTATGTATGGAAAGAGTGCTATTGATACTTTTAAACATTATCTACATCCACTCATGTTTCATGAAGAAAATAAATCAATTTGACATCGCAAAAGAGCAAATGCAACAAAAATGCAGAATCTGTCAAAACCAGAACTGTCTGTAAAGACGAATTTTTTCGAGGCACTTACGTTGCTCAGATCGAAAAACTTAAAGAACTAAAATGTTGTGGAATTGGCTGAGGAATAAGAAAAAAATCTGATCATTCAGATCTTCGAGGATTTTATACGATTTTTTACGGTGGACAACAGAAATCTGTTTCCTGCGCAGAAATCCGGAAACCAACTCCAACCCTCGTCAGAAACCTTAATTGGCACTACTAAAACACGAAAAGAAAGATACAAAGGAGTTGCTACAGAAGTATACAACCCTTGACTCAAAGAAAAAAGGGAAAAACAAAGCAAAAAATAAAACCATGGGTTATCTTCCAAGAAGTGCTTTTCTTTAACGCCTTTTAGCTAGGCTCAGAAAAGTGGAATCAACTATTTTCAAGTGAAGAAGCATCCAAATTGTAACTTGTTCGAATAACGGAATAAAATAGGCAACTTCATTCTCTTTCTAGGAAAGTGTTCCATACATTTCTTGAGTGGAAACTGAAATTTAATATTCCCTTCTTTCATATCAATAACAGAACCAACAATTCTAAGAAAAGGTCTTCACAAAACAATTGGACAAGAAGCATTACATTCAATATTCAAGACAACAAAATCAAAGGGAAAAAGAGTATTATTAACCATGGTAAGAACATCGTCAACTCTCCCCAAAGGTTTTTTTCTAACATTATCAATAAGACGAATATCGAAATAACAAGGTTCCAATGGTGGTAAATCAAGAATATCATAGAGTTCCTTGGGCATAACAGAGATACTAGCACCAAGATCACATAAAGCATTGCAACCAAAATCATTCACTTTAATTTTAATAATAGGTTCCCAACCATCATCTAGCTTCCTAGGTATAGAGGCTAGATCATTTTTATGAGAGCATTTGTAATATGTTTGCCTGAGAGCATTTGTAATATGTTTTGTGAAAGCCATATTCATAGCACTAGCATTAGGACAACTAGCAAGATTTTGTAAGAACTTAATCACTTCAATTATGATGCAATAATAAAAGTCAAGATCATTTTTATCAAATATAATGGGACCATTGTCTCCCATGTTTCTAAAAATTTCAGCACTTTTATCAGGAGCATTTTCAGTTTCAGGCAGTTTTGCATTTTTATTAGCAGAAGTGGGAGTGTTTCCAACACCAATTACTTTACCATTGAGAGTATAAGGTTTTGTAGCATGAGAAGCTTCAGTTTTACTAGTGGTGGTAATGGTGCAAACATTATCTATATTATTCTTTCTAGCTATTTCATCTTCTCTTTCCCATCTAGCATGCAATTCAGCTAACATTCTAACATTATCATCAATTCGAATTTGGATAACATTCAAAGTTTTAATTTCTTTAACATCATGAGGCATAACCTTTAGTTTCATAAAATCAACATCAAGAGCAAGGCTATCAAATTTAGAAGCAAGAACATCAATTTTGCCAAAATTTTCCCCAACACATTTATTAAAAGCAGTTTGTGTACTAATAAAATTCTTAAGCATGTTCTCAAGATCAGAGGGTACACTTTTATTGTTGTTGTAGGAATTACCATAAGCATTTTTATTATTGGGAAGATATGGCCTATAATTGTTGCTACCAAAATTATTCCTATAAGCATTGGTGTTGAAATTATTATTTTTAATGAAGTTCACATCAACATGCTCTTCTTGAGCAACCAAAGAGGCTAAAGGAACATTATTTGGATCAATATGAGCATGGCCATTCACAATCATAGACATAATAGTATAAAGTCTTTAATTCAAAGAGGAGGTTTCTTCAACATAATTTACCTTCTTACCAGTTGTAGCTCTCTCAGTGTTCCATCGATGGCAACTGAACGTGTCGAGCACATACGGTCCTTCACAAGTGCTAAGAAAGCATGGTATTGCATAGTTGACATGTATGATGGCGACATCAACTTACAACGCTCCAAGAAGTCAATCATCCAAAGAAAAGTTGAGAACTTCTATATGAAGGATGGAGAGAATATAAAGGACATGTTTAGAAGGCTCAAGGCTCTTGTGGTTGACATGAGAGATTGTGGATTCAAGAATTGTAGTGAGGATTGGGTCAAGGAGAAATTTCTACTCACCTTGATTCCATACAATGAGCACATGGTGATGAATGTTCAATAAAGGGCTGATTACTTGGAACTATCCCCCAATGATTTTTTGGGTCTCTTCATTACCTTAAACGTCATGAAAAACTCCTCCGATGATTTCATGGCCCATGTGAATGGAATGTAGAGAACCTCTCTCTCCTTGAAGGCCACCCGCCATGAAGAAGATGACTCAAGTGATGATGGTGGTTCCTCACATGTTGTCTCTGAGAGAGAGAGATGAGGACATCACATGAATAATGTTTGGCCCTTGCTCAACACAAGTGGTGGAAGAAAGGAAAATTTAGATCAAATGCCACAAAGAACAAGGGAAAGGAAGTCTCGAGCATGAAGAAGGCAAATAATTTCTTCAATTGTGGGGACAGTGAGAACTTTGTTGTCGAGTGTCCCTTCAAGAGTAGAATTGGAAATGGTGGAAGACTTATGAAGAAATACACCTTTATTCCCAAGTCCAAGAACTTCATGAAGATGGGACCTCCTAGGGCATTGATTGCAAAGGAAGTTGAATACACATCCGGAGGTGAATAGAGTGATGGTGATGGTGAACAAGTAGGCACGGCGGCCGTGGCTAAGGGAGTTGTTCCTTCAAACTTAATCTCTCTCTTCTCCAACCCCAATGACAACAAGGGCCCCTCGAGTCGGAAGTGCTTCATGGCCAAGGGTATATCCCCAAAGGTTACTCCTACACTCAAACTTCCAAACTCTTCTACTCCTTCTCTATTGAATTGTGTTGAGTTAAATCCCTTTACAAACTTTGTGGAGAAACTAGAAGGAGAAACTAAATCTATCTTTGACTCTCTCATGGATAAATTAAGTGGGGGAATACGGCCTCATTGATGAACATGAGGAGAGAATCATATTACTTGAAAAGTTTGCTTGTGATGATGCTAGTAAAATTGACGAGCTTGAAAAAGCTCTAGATGAATCACATTGTTTAAGAGAAATTGAAGATACCTTTGCAATTAACATAGCTAAAGTAAAGTTTTATCGTGAGCATGCTTTTGCTAAGGTAAAGGAATTGATGCAGCACACCCCATTCCACCAAGCCCAACACCTAATGGACCCATGAAAAGATCACGAGAAAAGGCGATACATGATAAGGTGAACTCGATGCCCAAGAAGCTCAAGAACATGCCCAAGGTGGTGCCCAAGAAGCTAGCAAGGGTGGCCAAGAAGATGGCCTGGAGGAAGAAGAAGAAGAGAAGGGAAACGGTGAAAAACCTAGGAAACCCGGTCTCCAGGCCGGCCTAGGCCGGCTACCCTGCGCAGCCCGGCCTAGGCCGGCTACTCTGCGTCCCAGGCTAGCGACCATACAGAGTGCCCCGGCCTCCAGCCCAGCCTCCAGTTTGTCCTAGGCCGGCCTTCCTACGCGCCAGGTCGGCGACCTAACAGAACCACCCGGCCTCAGCCCGGCCAGGCCGTCTCCCCTGCGTGGGAAAGGGGAAAGATGCCCTTGTAAAGCCTACCTACCCCCTAACCCCTAGACTATAAATAGACCCCTTGGCTTCAGATCTAGGTTAGGATGAATATTAGATGAATTGAGCTTTACTCTTGTACCCCTCTTGTGAGGCTAATCCTATGATTTGTATCTAGGACCGTATCAAGGCTACTCCTATGATGTGTATCTAGGATCGTATCATGGCTACATCAAGTTACCTATCTTTTCCTCTTGGGATTCAGCTAGGAACTTTCCAATCTCCTCAACTAACCCTTGAGGTTCTATTGGCGTGGTGGACCGGCCACGGGTATTGAATCGATTTCTTATAAGGTGAGTTCAGTTGGATTGATCATTCCGTAGGCGGCCGTTGTGGCTTAGTTGATGGGAGATTGAGTCTTTCAGTTCCCGATAGTTATCTTCCCTCCTTGTTCCCCCTTTCTGTTCTCATGTTCTTCGTCGTGTTCTTAAGTTCTTCGTCAATTTGTGAAGATCGGGCCACCCGAGAGGTTAACCCCTTCATCATCTAGTATCAGCAGCTAGATTGACACAAATTTGACCCCCACCATGCTGAAATTTGGATGGGCTTTTAGCCTATTAGGCAATTTCTATTTAATCCCTAAGGTCCATGCTGCCATAGCAAGTGGTGGGAGTTTAGTCCCATATTGCTAGTTGGGAGAGTTTTGCACCAGTTTATAAGGTGAGCTCTCTCCCCACTAGTGTTAGTATGAAGAGAGAGGGGTTGTGGAGGTGTTCCACAAGCGCGCTCCTCCTCCTCCGCCGCCCGCCTCGCCTCGTCACGACACGTCACGACGCGCCGCGGGTTGCGGGAATGAGCCGAGCCGATGCCTTTATTTTGGCAGTCGGAAACGGAGAGTCAACAGACATGCCAATAATATGAGACATCATATTGATTGTTGTCTATTGTGTCACATTTATTTTGGTAACAGCCGCGCGCAGTAAAACGCCACATTGATCACGTGGTAACCGCGCGCAGTAAAACGGCGCATTGATTACGTGGTAACGGCTGTAGTAAACGCCAATTTAATTTGTGAGCTGACCGTTCTCCTACCCGGCCATGACTATATATTGAGGGTGCACGGCGGACACAGACACACACAACTCATACACTATGCCTCTTTGCGCCCATTGTCGTTCCACCTCCTGTTGATGCCGCCGGTGATCCCATCCCGTCTACCGCGTACACGACCGACGGGAGAGCAGGCCTCCGAAACCCCGCCTCTCCAGATGATGTATGGGAGAGGGGTGATTAGGTTTTTGGAGAGCGTCTCCTACGCGACTGCTCGCTGCTGCTGTACATCTACTTCGTCTACTACCGCGTCGTCCTCTTTGTCAACATGTCCACCGAAGCCGAACGCGCTGCTGCTGCTACCGAGGCCGTCACTGCTGCCACCGAGGCTGCCTCTGCTGCTGCTGCCGCCACCGCTGCTGCAACCGCCGCCGCGGCTGCCGCCTCTGCTACGGCTACTGCCAATTGGCCGACCGCAGGGTATAACACGTTTATCCATGTCCTTATTATTTCCATGTGTGCAATACTAGTAGTTTGCGTAGATTTATCTACTATAAATCTAGTATGCAGGAACATGGTTAAATATCAGTATGTTTACGTTATGTTCATGATTTATACTTGGATTAATTTAATCTATAAATTGCCTAAACTCTTAACAATCCAAAAACCTAATATGTGTAGGCAATTTTCGATTCATGGTTTTGCTACTGCACTGAAACCGGACCCGTTTACGGGGACGTATTTTAAACGTTGGCAGACCAAAACAATCTTATGGCTCACGGCTAAGAACGTGTTCTGGGTCGCCGGTGTCACTCCCACGGGAACGATTACTCCTGAACAGGAGAAGGCGTTTAGGGATGCCACCGTCGTCTTGGTTTGATGCATTAAGCATGATCGGAGATAAGTTTGTTGATGCATATTTACATATGCGGGTTGCCAAGGACTTGTGGGAGGCGCTCGAATCCAAATTCGGCGCAACCGATGCTGGCAGTGAGATGTACAGTATAGAGCAGTTCCATGACTACAAAATAGTCGAAAACCGTTCTGTATTGGATCAGACTCATGAGATACAGTGCATCGCTAAGGATCTTGAAATTCTCAAGTGCGTGCTACCGGGCAAGTATGTCGCGGGATGCATAATCGCCAAGCTGCCTAATTCCTGGAGGAACTTTGCCACTACTTTGAAACATCAGAGGCGTGAATTCTCAGTAGAGGATGTCATCGGCCATCTGAGTGTTGAGCAGAATTCGAGGGCAAAGGACTCGCATGGAAAAGGGAACGAAGGGACTTTTGTGGCCAATATGGTACAAAAGAACTACAACTCCCACAAGAACAAGGCGAGGACTGGTGTCAAGCAGAATACCGACTTCAAAAAGAAGGCTAAGAAGACCTTTAAGAAGGATAAGAAGAAAGATGGATGCTTCACTTGTGGTTCACTGGAACACTGGGCTGTGAAGTGCCCAAAGAAGTACGTGAAGCCGGGACAGGATTCCAAGGCTGTCAACATGATTGTGAGAAACAATGAGAATGGGGCATCTGGGTATGGTAATTTGTTTACTGCATTTTCAGTTTGTCAGTCTACTGATTGGTGGATTGACACAGGTGTAAATATTCATGTGTGTGCTGACATCTCATTGTTTTCTTCTTATCAGGTCACAAGGAACGGGTCTGTATTGATGGGGAACGGCGCAAGTGCTTCTGTACTTGGTGTTGGCACGGTCGATCTGAAGTTTATTTCGGGAAGGATCGTGCAGCTCAAGAACGTGCATCATGTCCCCGCCATCAAGAAGAATCTCGTTAGTGGCTCTCTTCTATCTAGAGAAGGGTTTAAATTGGTTTTTGAGTCCAATAAAGTAGTTGTAACGAAATATGGACTGTTTGTTGGAAAAGGGTATGAGTGCGGAGGTCTGTTCCGCTTTTCCCTCGCTGATTTCTGTAATAAAATCGTGAACAATATTCATTCGAGTGTTGATGAAATAGAAGTTTGCATTCACGTCTTTGTCACGTTGGTTTCAGTTGCATGACGCGGTTAGCAAAATTAAATTTAATTCCAAGTTTCACTTTAGCCAAAGGTTCTAAGTGCCATTCGTGTGTGCAAGCAAAGCAACCTTGTAAGCCCCACAAGGCTGCGGAGGAGAGACACTTGGCGCCATTAGAACTCATACATTTTGATCTCTATGAGATGAATGGTGTGTTGACTAAAGGTGGAAAGAGATACTTCATGACGTTAATAGACGATTCCACTAGGTTTTGCTATGTATATCTGTTAAACACTAAAGATGAGGCTCTACACTACTTTAAAATCTATAAGGCAGAAGTTGAGAATCAACTTGAAAAGAAAATTAAACGAATCCGGTCAGATCATGGTGGAGAGTATTTCTCTAATGAGTTTGACTCTTTCTGTGCGGAACATGGCATTATTCACGAGAGGACGCCTCCCTATTCACCTCAGTCAAATGGGGTTGCCAAACGGAAAACCCGTACTCTAACAGATTTGGTTAACGCCATGTTAGATACATCGGGTTTATCCAAGGCATGGTGGAGGAGGCTATATTGACATCATGTCATGTCCTGAATAAAGTTCCAACGAAAGATAATGAGGTCACTCCCTATGAGCAATGGGAGAAGAGAAAAACAACACTCTCGTACTTACGTACTTGGGGTTGTTTAGCGAAAGTCAATGTGTCGATCCCCAAAAAGCGTAAACTTGGACCAAAGACCGTGGATTGCGTTAATTTGGGATACGCTAAGAATAGCGTTGGCTATAGATTTCTAGTAGTGAAATCTGAGGTACCTGACGTGAAGGTCGGTACGATTTTGGAGTCTAAAGATGCTACATTCTTTGAGGATATTTTTCTTATGAGAGATATGCAAAGCACTTCTAGACAGGAATCAGAGGAGGCTCCTGAGCCTGCCATTCTTATGGAATATTATGAACAAACACATGATGAGAATCCTGAGAAGGATGACGAGGAAAACCTTGGTAGGGGCAAGAGACAGAGGACTGCAAAGTCTTTTGGTGATGATTTCCTTGTGTACCTTGTGGATGATACTCCCACTTCTATTTCAGAAGCTTATGCATCTCCAGATGCTGACTACTGGAGAGAAGCGGTCCGTAGCGAGATGGATTCCATCATGGCTAACGGAACATGGGAGATCACAGAACGTCCTTATGGTTGTAAACCATTAGGATGTAAGTGGGTGTTCAAAAAGAAGCTTAGGCCCGATGGTACGATTGAAAAGTATAAGGCTAGACTTGTGGCCAAGGGTTACTCCCAGAAAGAAGATGAAGATTTCTTTGATACTTATTCACCTGTGGCCAGACTGACCACCATTCGAGTATTACTCTTGTTGGCGGCCTCGCATGGTCTTCTCGTCCATCAGATGGATGTTAAGACGGGTTTCCTAAATGGAGAGTTAGACGAGGAAAACTATATGCAACAACCAGATGGCTTTGTGTTAGATGGTCAAGAAGGAAAGGTGTGTAAGTTACTGAAATCTTTATATGGGCTAAAACAAGCACCTAAGCAATGGCATAAGAAGTTCAATACAATTTTAACATCTGTTGATTTTGTTGTTAATGAAGCTGACAAATGTGTATACTATCTCCATGGTAGGGGCGAAGGAGTTATACTGTGTTTGTATGTTGATGACATACTGATATTTGGGACCAACCTCAAAGTAATCAATGAGGTTAAGTCGTTTCTATCCTAGAACTTTGAGATGAAAGATCTTGGTGTGGCTGATGTTATTTTGAACATCAAGCTATTCAGAGACAATGAGGGTGGGATTACACTTCTGCAATCCCATTATGTTGAGAAGGTTTTGAGTCGTTTTGGATATTCGGACTGCAAAATTTCTCCAACACCATATGATCCTAGTGTGCGGATTCGAAAGTTCGAAGGCACAGCTAAGGATCAGCTGAGGTACTCTCAAGTAATTAGTTCACTCATGTATCTAGAGAGGTCTACGAGGCCTGACATCATGTTTGCTATGTGCAAACTAAGACGGTTTGTTTCCAATCCGGGTGATGTGCATTGGCATGCTGTAGAAAGAATTATGCGCTATCTAAAAGGTACCGTGAACCATGGACTTCACTACAGTGGAAATCCTTCGGTACTTGAAGGGTATTGTGATGCGAATTGGATCTCTGATGCTGATGAGATGAAAGGCACAACGGGGTATGTGTTTACCCTTGGAGGTGGTGTTGTTTCCTGGAAGTCTTGCAAGCAAACGATCTTAACGAGATCAACAATGGAAGCAAAATTAACTGCATTAGACACGTCTAGTGTTAAAGCAGGATGGCTTCGAGATCTTTTGATGGACTTGCCTGTGGTTGATAAGCCAGTACCGACTATCCTTATGAACTGTGACAATCAAATAGTAATTTTCAGGGTGAAGAGTTCAAAGGACAATGCACAATCCATAAAGCACATAAAAATGATATTAAAAGTTGCCAGACATTTAAGAAACTCCGGAGTGATAGCGGTGGATTATATCCAGACGGCTAAGAATCTGGCAGATCCCTTTACTAAAGGGCTATCACGTGTTGTGATGGAAAGTGCATCAAGGGAGATGGGTATGAGACCCACATGAGTTGCCATGGTAGTAACCCAACCTATGTGATCGGAGATCCCGTGAAGTGGGACCTGGGAAAACAAGCTAGTGGTTAACCGAGGAGAGTAATTTTTACTAACCCACTCCACTGGAGATGCAGTACTCTCAAAAACTGTATGGCAGGTTGACTTTTGTCTTAATGTGTTCCAAGGCTTGTATAAGCAAGATGTTATCCTACAGAGCGATCTTTGGAGGAACACACCTATATGAACCTGACTGCTGGTCACAGTCTATGAGATTGGGTGATCTCTAATAAGTTCATGAATAGGCCAGGAGTGTGACTAATATGCTCCACCCGAGGGGTCAACCTTCGGCAGTCTAGTACTGGCAAGACATTTAGTGAAACTATTTTACGCCAAACTAACAATTCAAGGCATAGTCCATTGTTCAGTTGTGATGTACTGTAGCTATTTCTTCTAGGTGGATGTTCAACCTTAACGGGTCTCCATTGAAAATACCGGTATATAAAAACAGTGATTGGAACAGAGGACAACATCATGGGTCTTCGGGATCTGGTGGGGGGTTGCTGAAATTTGTATGGGCTTTTAGCCCATTAGGCAATTTCTATTTAATCCCTAAGGCCCATGCTGCCATAGCAAGTGGTGGGAGTTTAGTCCCATATTGCTAGTTGGGAGAGTTTTGCACCAGTTTATAAGGTGACCTCTCTCCCCACTAGTGTGAGTTGGTATGAAGAGAGAGGAGTTGTGGAGGTGTTCCACACGCGCTCTTCTCCTCCTCCGCCGCCCGCCTCGCCTCGTCACGACACGCCGCGGGTTGCGGGAATGAGCCGAGCCGATGCCTTTATTTTTGCAGTCGGAAACGGAGAGTCAACAGACACGCCAATAATATGAGACGTTATATTGATTATTGTCTATTGCGTCACATTTATTTTGGCGCGCGCAGTAAAACGCCGCATTGATCACGTGGTAACGGCTGTAGTAAACGCCAATTTAATTTGTGAGCTGACCGTTCTCCTACCCGGCCGTGACTATATATTGAGGGCGCAGGGCGGACACAGACACACACAACTCATACACTCTTCCTCTTTGCGCCCATTGTCGTTCCACCTCCTGTTGCTGCCGCCGGTGATCCCATCCCGTCTACCACGTACACGGCCGACGGGAGAGCAGGCATCCGAAACCCCGCCTCTCCAGATCCTGTACGGGAGAGGGGCGATTAGGTTTTTGGGGAGCGTCTCCTACGCGACTGCTCGCTGCTACTGTACATCTTCTTCGTCTACTACCGTGTCGTCCTCTTCGTCAACATGTCCACCGAAGCCGAACGCGTTGATGCTGCTGCCGAGGCCGCCACTGCTGCCACTGAGGCCGCCTCTGCTGCTGCTACCGCAGCCGCGGCTGCCGCCTCTGCTACGGCTACTGCCAATTGGCCGACCGCAGGGTATAACAGGTTTATCCCTGTCCTTATTATTTCCATGTGTGCAATACTAGTAGTTTGCGTAGATTTATCTACTATAAATCTAGTATGCAGGAACATGGTTAAATATCAGTATGTTTATGTTATGTTCATGATTTATATTTGGATTAATTTAATCTGTAAATTGCCTAATCTCTTAACACACCATCCCCCCCCCTTTCCACCAATTTTTTTCCCCAACCCTAAATTCGAAAATTTCACAAAAAATAGCCTCAAAAGGGATTTCGACCGATCTGTTGATTTGTTGAGTTTTTCATAGATTTGATCTGTAGATTTGTTGCTTAAGACAATTTCCCACCTTTCTATTTAGCCACTTTCCCCAATTTGTCCATGAATTTGCAAGATCTAAGGGATAAAATTCAAAATTTTGAGTTCCTCAAACGTGCAGGAAACCCGGCCTAGGCCGGCCCCAAGCCGGGCTTAACGGCGGCTCCCTAGGAAAAAAATTCTGAGTTTGATCTTTGGACAAATTTTCAAAGTTGTTTTTCTTTGTCGTTGCTGGTCCGATTTGAGTGATTCAAGTTCCCACGCGAAGCCCACATCATCATCTACGCAACTACGTCACCGGATCGACAAGACATCGACAACCCCAACCTCAAGTCCGTGATCATCCATCATATACGTATAGCTTGCTTCCATTTGAACTAACCCCATGTTTGTGTACCTTTCCCATTCGGACTAGCTCTTTTACATCGATTGGCATTACACTAGTGGCACCGAGAGTGCGTGTTTGGCACTTGTGAGAGCGTAGTTTCGAGTAGGCATTGGAATTTTGGAATCATCAAAAATCGAAAAAAAGAAGAAGAAAAAGATCGATGCCAATTGCTATCACTTGTAGGAACGTATAGTTTCGCATAGCAAAAGAGAAAAGAGTGACCGATTGCCATGGTGAGAATCTTGTTGCCTTCTAAAGTTTGTGGTTTGAGCTAGCATCATCCATGTGTTAGTGCGGCATTGAGCTTAGTCTTTGTTAGGAACATTTCGTCTTCGCTCATTCTTTGGCCGCACTAACCCCATTTATCACTTGTGTGGGTGTGTGTGTGTTCCATTGTTATTTCCTCCACTAGGATTTGGTTCTTTTGATAACATTTCATTGTGGTTCATTTCTACATTTTACAACCAACTTTTCTTCGGATTTGTTGATTTTCTTTGCCACTTTCCTCACCCAGTATTTCATCAAAAAAAGCGTGTGTGTTGTCGTTTGCGGTTTTCTTTCGATCTTTTCGAACTTTCCTTTGACATACCGCCCTACACCTAGGCTCGTCCACTAGCCTCAATACGACCAAAAAAGGTAACATTGGGTAAGTGAGACATCTATTCTTCATGTAACACTTGTGTGCTTTTGAGATGGCTAGGGAAGGAGTGTTCACAAGTACGATCTCAGAAGATGAAGGAAACACGTTCTCTAAAGGAAACTACCACAACTTCGTCACCCACAACGACCATTTCCATCTCCGCCAAATTGTCGAAGCCGGATTGGAGCGCTATGAACACCGACTCCAAGCACAAGAGCTCGCTTGAATGATCAAATGGCGCGTATCAACATCAATTTGGCCAACCTTGCCAACCTTCATGGATCATCATCGTCCTCAAGGTCGAGATGTTCAAGCCAACAACCTCAAGATCATCACCAAGCTCGTCGCCATGATCATCAAACCCACATGGAAGATGGTGGACAGCTGCAACAAGAACCACCACCTACTCCACAAGCTCCTCGACGAAATTGGTATGAAGATAGCTCGCCATCACCACCTCCTCGACACCGACAAGGCCGTGGTGAGCCTCTTCAAAATCACCCTCTACGACCGGATCCTCGACAACATCATCACCAACCTCCGCAAGGCCCTGCTAATGACTATGGTAACAATGAATTCATGGATGGTGCTCGCCCACATCGAAGGCCACCAAGGAACAATGCGTGTCACCACCACAATGACCGCCAAGAGCAAGAACTTCCTCAACACCACCACAATGAAAAAGAGTGTCCTCAACAACGCAACCATGACAATGATGATAGTGAACGCCGCGAAGCACGACTACGCCGTCATCACCAACTCCATCCCAATTACCATCGCGCCATCCTCCTCATGACCACCGCAAACGCCAAGCCAATGAGGATGACCCACATGATCTTTAACCTCCTATCTATGATGAAGACCCACATGAGCGACCTCATCATCAACATGAAGACAACAATATGAGTGCCCTTCGCTTCAACGTCCCCAAGTTCAATGGTGAGAATGTTTCCGAAGAATATCTCTCCTGGGCTCTAAAAGTGGACAAGATCTTCGGAATCCACAACTTTAGTGACAAGAAGATGGTTGCTATGGCTTCTTTGGAGTTTGAAGGTTGTGCACTCTTATGGTGGGACCGTATCCAAGCGGAAAGAGTCAAGAACCGGATTCCTCCCATCGACACTTGGAATGAGATGAAGCAATTCATGAATGCTTGCTTTGCTCCTCCACACTACAAGTGTGACCTCTTAAAAAAGCTACAAGAGCTTAGACAAGGATTGAAATCGGTTGATGAGTACTACAAGGAGATGGAGATTGCTTTGATAAGAGCTCATGTGATGTAATCTCAAGAACAAACAATGGCCCGCTTCCTCAATGGCCTAAACTACCCCATAAGGAAGATTGTCAAGTATCAACCATATGACAACATCGTTGCACTTTTCCATCAAGCTCTCAAGGACGAGCGTCAAATTGCGGACGACCTCAAGTACAACAAGCAAAAGGCTTACTTTGAATCAAGGCCTTCTTCTTCGTCTCCAATGACACAAGTAACAACACCGACCAACACCAAGAGCACCTCTAGAGCTCCCAATGCTACCAAAAAAACTCCGCAACCGTTCAAGAAACAAGTGTCTCCAACCACCGCCTCTAATGCTCCTCAAGTCAAATCGAGCACAATCACTTGCTTCAAATATGGTGGAAGTGGACACAAGTATTTCGAGTGTTCAAACAAGATGATCATGATTGTCAACCAAGATGGTGAATGTGACTCAATGAGTGAAGGCGAATACTATGCCTTACACCAAGTTTCTCTTAATTCCTTGGACGTACAAAACGATGAAGACAAGAGCGTCTATTGCGATGAAGAGAAGAATCCATTGCTAGTTGTGACACGAGTTCTTACCACCTCTCCTTAAGATGAACATGACCAACGGTGCAACCTATTTCAAACTAGAGTCAGGATCAATGGCAAGACGATCAAGGTTATCATCGATGGAGGTAGTTGTCACAACTTTTCTAGCAAAGAGCTTTGCGACAAACTCCAATTTCCCTACAAGAAACACCCACACCCTATCATGTTCAATGGCTAAGTGAATCTGGCACCTTCAAGATTCAACACATGGTTACCATGCAATTCAAGATTGGCCCTTATGAAGACACGGTTGAGTGTGATGCTGTGCCTATGACCGCGTGTCACCTTCTTCTTGAACGACCTTGGCAATATGACAAGAGCGCTATGCATGATGGCCGCACCAACCACTATAGCTTCAAGTGGAATAACAAGACGTTTGTGCTCCGTCCCATGTCTCCTAGCCAAGTGATCGCCGACAATGCCAAGACCCTTGCACGCAAACAAGAAGAGCTCAAATCTCGTGAGATGAGTGGTGAGAGAGTGATCCACCTAAAGGAGAGTGAGAGCCACAAGGAAAATATGAGTGGAAAATTTCGAGTTCTCCCAAAGGCCTTGCCTTACTTGCCACCAAAAGAGAGATGCGAGAGTTACGAGATGAACCATCCATACTTCACTTCGTCCTCGTGTGCAAAGGGGAAGCACTTGAAACTAGCGCCATTACAAGCTTTCCTCCGTCTTTGTTGTCGTTGTTGCAGGAATTTGAGGATGTGTTTCTGGAAGAACTACCACCGTGCCTACCTCCTCTACGAGGCATCGAGCACCGCATTGACCTTATTCCGAGTGCGCCACTTCCAAACCGTGTTCCCTACCGCACCAACCCCGAGGAGACTAAGGATATTGAGCGGCAAATCCAAGAACTTCTAGAGAAAGGTTTTATTTGAGAATCCCTTAGCCCTTGTGTCGTTCCGGTTATCCTTGTCCCAAAACAGGATGATACTTCTCGTATGTGCATGGATTGTCGCCCTATAAATGCTATGAACATTCAATATAGTCATCCCATCCCTAGGCTCGATGAAATGCTTGATGAATTAAGTGGCGCTGCAATCTTTTCCAAAATTGACCTTAAAAGTGGATATCACCACATTCGCATGAGCATAGGTGATGAATGGAAAACAACCTTCAAAACTAAATTTGGTTTGTATGAATGGCTCGTCATGCCCTTTGGTCTTTCGAATGCTCCTTCAACATTTATGCGTCTTATGAATGAAGTTTTTCGTCCTTTCATTGACAAATTTGTCGTGGTTTATTTTGACGACATCCTTATCTATAGAAAATCTTTGGAGAATCACCTTGAACATATTTCTCAAGTGTTGTTGGACCTTTGCAAAGCAAAACTTTTGCAAATCTTTCCAAGTGCAATTTTTGCACCAACAAGCTTGTTTTCTTGGGTTTTGTGATTTCCTCCAATGCAATTGAAGTTGACGAGAAGAAAGTTGAGGCAATTAGAATTTGGTCTAAGCCTACTTCCGTGGGTGAGATAAGGCGTTTACATGGTCTTGACGGTTTCTATCGCTCGAAGGATTTTTCAACCATCGCTTGCCCTTTAAATGAGCTTACAAAGAAGAATGTACCGTTTGTTTGGGGCAATGCTCAACAAAAAGCTTTCGATACTCTTAAGAAGTGTTTGACCGAAGCACCTTTAATTGTTTTGCCGGATTTTGAGAAAACTTTTGAGATTGAATGTGATGCTAGTGGAATAGGCATTGGTGGTGTTCTTATGCAAAATGGACATCCCATTGCTTACCATAGAGAGAAATTAGATGGTGCTAGCCTCAATTACCGTATATATGACAAGGAACTATTTGCTTTGGTTAGAGTCTTAGAAGTTTTGCAACACTATCTTTTTCCTAAAGTATTTGTTATTCATTCCGACCATGGATCAATGAAATATTTTAAAAGCCAAGCCAATTTGAACAGAAGACATGATAAATGGGTAGAATTCATTGAATCTTTTCCTTATGTCATTAAGTACAAGAAATGTAAAGAGAATGTTGTAACGGATGCTTTGTCTCCCAAATAGTGTCTTCTTACCTGCCTTGAAATCAATGTGATTGGTTTGGATGAGATCAAATACTTATACTCTTCCGATGTTTTCTTTGGACCAATTTTCGAAAAATGCTTGCCCATTCGAGGTTTTGATGACTACTATCTTCACAAAGGTTTCTTGTTTAAGGCTAACAAATTGTGTATTCCAGAGTCCTCTCTTCGCTTGTTGTTATTGAAAGAATCACATGAAGGAGGTATCATGGGACACTTTGGAAGGGATAAGACCGACGCCATGCTCTCCAACCAGTAATATTGGCCTAAGATGAGGCACCAAGTTGAAAGACTCGTCAAGGGATGTCCTACATGTCTTCGAGCTAAGTCAATTCCCAACCCCCATGGTCTTTATTTGCCATTACCTACACCACATGTTCCTTGGAGTGAAATTAGCATGGAATTTGTGTTAGGACTCCCACGCACTAAAAAAAACATGGACTCAATCTTTGTCGTTGTTGATCGTTTCTCTAAGATGGCACATTTATTCCTTGCAATGGAACGGACAATGCTTCACATGTCGCAAACTTGTTTTTCAGGGAAATTGTGTGTCTACATGGTGTGCCCAACTCAATTGTGTCGGATCAAGATGTCAAGTTCACGTCCTACTTTTGGAAGAATTTGATGGCTAAGCTTGGCGTCAAGCTACTTTTCTCCACTACCTACCACCCACAAACGGATGGCCAAACCGAAGTGGTGAATTGAACGCTCTCTTTACTCCTACAGGCACTAATCAAGCCCAACCTCAAGAATTGGGAGGAATGCATCCCCCATGATGAGTTTGCCTATAATCGAGAACTTCACCAAGCTACTAAGAGAAGCCCCTTCGAGATTGTCTACGACTTCAACCCAAACACCGCTCTCGACATCCTACCATTAACTCTATGCGAACAAGTCAACATGGACATCGACAAGCGCACCGACTACATCAAGAAGCTAAATTAATCTAAAAGAGATACACTTGAGAAGCATGCCGAGAATCAAGCATCCATGATGAACAAGAATAAGAATCCCATGGTGTTCCAAGAAAGCGACCTCATTTGGCTACACTTGCGCAAAGACCGTTTTCCACAAGAGCGCAACTCCAAGCTCAAGCGAAGAGGTGACAGACCTTTCAAGATCATCAAGCGCATCAACAACAATGCCTACAAGCTCGACTTACCGCAATCCAAGTACCTTGTCCACAACTCCTTCAACGTCAAGGACCTATCTCCCTTCCATGGGTATCCAAGTGATGAGGAAGACCACGAGTAGAGGTCTACTCTTTTTCAAGGGGAGGGATGATGTAGCACACCCCATTCCACCAAGCCCAACACCAAATGGACCCATGACAATATCACGAGCAAAGGTGATACATGATATGGTGAACTCACTCATTGATGGGGGGATAATAACCCGGTAGGCCAACTCCAAGGCGTAACCCGGCCCAAGGAACACGGTGCGCAATATGGTTAAGGATAATGAAGCTTCTGGAAGGCCCAAAGTTTGTAGGCCTCGTAACCCGGATTGTGGGTTACGGTAAGGAAAGTTAGGGTTTGTAAGCGGTGTCCGGATAGGATTCAAGCTGTGCCTTGGAGAATAGGGCCAAGGGGGTACGGGCGCTTTATAAACCGGCCCCTAGGTCTAGTTTAGACAGAGATCTAAGAACCCTAGCAATATAGTTTGGTATCGAGTATCTAGTGTAACCCCAGAGTTGAGTTATTATATCAAGATCGGAGACTCGGCGACTTTGATTGCCGGCTACCAGATCGAGTTGCATCATGTTTTCCTCTGAGCTAAACCCTCTCCCAAACGCCTGTGTCGTCTTGCCCCAAGATCAGTTACCCCCGGTAACATCTGCCGTGATTATCCCACGACAGTTGGCGCCCACCGTGGGGCCTGCGTCCAAAGGTGTTTACATCACGGGAGAAGCTCGGAAGAACATGGAGAATCTTGTCGTGGGCGAGATCTACATCGACCACAAAGGACAAAAGATGGTGGACGATTCCGGCTGGGGGCCAGAGTCGGATCACCTCGAGTCCGGATCTACGGTGACGATCGGCCGGATCAACATCTTCATCGGTATGGTACGTACGCCTGATTTAAAGGGACAATATCATGTGCATACTACAGGAACTTCTAGCAGGAACAAAGAGGCGTTAAAGCAAGCGGTAAACTCGGTTTCCTCGGCTGCGCCGGGATACCTTAGATGGGCGGAACAAGAGGTAACGTGGAGTAGAAGAGATCATCCAGAAAGAGTAGAGCGTCCAGGAGTCTTGGCATTGGTGGTTGCTCCACAGGTTAATGGTTACGAACTAAAAAGGGTCCTGATGGACGGTGGAAGTAGCATCAACATCCTTTATTGGGAAACCTTCTTACGGATGAGTCTCAAAGAGTCCCAGTTACAGAAAAGTTCGACAGTCTTTCATGGGATCGTGCCGATCACTCGGCGAGCCCCGAGGGAAAGATCACCTTGGAGGTTGCTTTCGGAGAATCGACGGATAATTATCGAGTTGAGTGGCTCACGTTCGAGGTGGTCAAATTGCGCAGTCCTTATCACGCGCTGTTTGGAAGACCGGCTTATGCTAAATTCATGGCTAGGTCGTGTTATGTGTATTTGCAGCTAAAGATTCCGGGTCCTAAACGGACTATCACCATACATGGGAACCGGGATATAGCGGCTGAGTGTGATGAAGGAGATTCAGTAATGGCCGAGCAAGCATGCAGAAAGGAAGAACTCGAATATTACCGGTCTCAAGTAAATCCGGATGATAGAACAGCCTTGAAAAAGCCGAATACTGAGGACGAGAGAGCAAAATTCAAGGCAGCACAAGACACCAAGAAGATAGATTTTGTCGAAGGTGATTCCACTAAGCAATTTACCATAGGGTCTAATTTGGGAAAAGAGCAGGAGAAGGCACTTGTGGAGTTTATTCGTTCAAATGCACACGTGTTCGCCTGGACACCTAGCGACATGCCGGGCATCCCTACAGAGCTGGCCGAGCACAGTTTGCATGTAGATCCAAAGTCCAGGCCCGTGAAGCAGGGTTTGAGGAAAATGAATGAGGAAAGAAGGAAGGCTATAGGCGAAGGGATCGCTCGGCTATGGGCAGCCGGCTTTATCATGGAAGTATTTCACCCGGATTGGTTGGCAAACCCAGTTCTAGTAATGAAAAAGACCAATGAGTGGAGGATGTGCATTGATTTTACGAGTCTCAACAAACATTGCCCAAAGGATCCGTTCGCACTACCAAGGATACATCAGATTATAGACGCAGTGGCAGGAAGCGATCTATTGTGCTTTTTGGACGCATATTCCGGGTATCATCAGATTAAGCTCAAGAGGGAGGATTGGGAGAAAACATCATTCATAACCCCTTTTGGGGCCTTCTGTTATAAAACTATGACGTTTGGATTGAAGAACGCCGGCGCAACTTACCAGCGGTGTATTCAAAAGTGCTTCGAGGACCAAATTGGATGCAACGTCCATGCCTATGTGGATGATGTGGTTATCAAGACCAGGAAGGCGGAAACATTTATCGATGATCTAAAGGAGACGTTCAAAATTTTGAGGAGATATCAGATGAAGCTTAACCCGATAAAGTGCGTGTTCGGAGTTCCAGCCGGGAAATTACTCGGCTTTATCGTTTCCGAGAGAGGGATCGAGGCAAACCCGGACAAAATCAAGGCCATCCAGAGTTTGAAAAAGCCGGAAAATTTGAAGCATGTTCAAAAGCTCACGGGCTGCGTAGCAGCCTTGAGCCGATTCATATCCAGGCTCGGAGAAAAAGCAATACCCTTGTACCGGCTCTTGAGGAAATCAGATAAATTCGTATGGGATCAAGAGGCGGATGAGGCGTTTGAGGCACTAAAGAAACAGTTATCTGAAGCGCCGGTACTAGCGGCCCCGGGTCCTAAAGAACCTATGTTGCTGTACGTGGCAGCCGGCCCCCGAGCCGTCAGTGCAGTAGTTGTTGTGGAGCGCAAAGAGGATGGGAAGGGTTACCCATTCCAGAGACCAGTTTATTACGTCAGCGAGGTATTATCAGAAGCAAAGCAGCGCTATCCGCATTGGCAAAAGTTGGTGTTTGGGGTCTTTATGGCTAGCCGGAAATTGAAGCCGTATTTCCAAGAACACCCCATAACAGTGGTTAGTTCAATACCAATGTCGGATATCATCAGAAACTCGGACGCGACAGGAAGAATAGCCAAATGGGCGATAGAGATGGGGGATTATCACATCAACTACGAACCAAGGTCAGCAATCAAATCTCAAGCTTTAATTGATTTCGTTAACGACTGGACACATACAGGCATGACTACAACGGTTCCAAACTCCGAGTCATGGATCATGCACTTCGATGGATCTAAGCAATACGAGGGATCAGGAGCTGGAGTGGTGTTAACGTCACCCAAAGGAGATAAATTAAGTTACATACTACAAATCCACTTTGACTGTTCCAACAACGTGGCCAAGTATGAGGCCCTATTGCACGGCTTAAAGGCAGCCAAGGAGATGAACGTCAAGAGGATACGATGCTTCGGAGATTCGGACCTTGTGGTACAGCAGGTGTCAGGAACTTGGGATAGAAAGGACGCAACCATGGCAGCATACCACAGGGAAGTTGATAGGGTCGCAGGATGTTTTTCCGGGTATGAGGTGGAGCATATAGACAGAAGAAAGAATGAGGCGGCCGACGCACTCGCTAGACTCGGCTCGCGCAGAGAGCCGGTTCCACCTAACGTTTTCCTGGACGAATTATGGCGACCATCAGTTAAAACCGAGTCAGAAGAGGAATTGGCAAATCAATACCCGGATTCAGGACTCGTGGCCACCGTACGTACTATTCCCGAGTGGACAGAACCGTTTTTGGCCTACCTATCGTGAGGCGAGTTACCACAACAGGAGGTATTAGCAAGGCAAATTTTGAGGCGAGCAAAGGGATATTCTATCATCAATGGGGAATTATATAAGAGAAGCGCAGCAGGGGTCTTTTTGCGCTGCGTAGCGCCAGAAGAAGGCCGACAGATTCTCAAGGAAATCCACGAAGGCGACTGTGGACATCATGCATCCACAAGATCTCTCGTGGCTAAAGCTTATCGACACGGATTTTTCTGGCTCACGGCTCTAGCAGATGCGGAACGATTGGTAGCAAGATGTGACGGATGTCAAAGGTACGCTCGCCAAACCCATATGCCGGCTATGGAGTTGCGGACAATCCCGTTAACTTGGCCGTTCGCTGTTTGGGGTATGGACATGGTTGGCCCCTTTCTTATGTCACCATGCAAGAAGACACATCTTCTGGTGGCTATTGATAAGTTTACCAAGTGGGTTGAGGTTATGCCAGTTACTAATTGCGAATCAGCCACAGCAGTCAAGTTCCTGAAAAGGATTATCTACCGGTTCTGGTATCCCCACAGCATAATTACCGACAATGGAACCAACATGTCCCTTGGTGAGATGGAGAAGTTTTGTGGCAACAATGGAATCCGGCTTGATGTCGCATCAGTGGCTCATCCGCAGGCCAATGGACAAGTGGAGAGGGCAAACCAAGAATTGCTTCGCGGATTAAAACCACGATTACGAGTCCCCTGTATCAGGGCAGCTGGCGCATGGGTCGAAGAACTTCCTTCTGTGGTTTGGGGTATCAATACTACGCCTAATAGATCTACTCAGATGACACCCTTCTTCATGGTCTATGGCGCGGAGGCAGTACTACCGAGTGATATTATTCATGATTCACCACGAGTATCAGCATACGTCGAAGTGGAGAATGAAAAAACCCGGCAAGATGCCGTGGATATGTTAGAAGAGCAAAGGGAACAAGCCCTGGAAAGATCAGCCATATATCAGCAGGATTTACGAAGGTATCATAGCCGGCACGTGAAAACCCGGGTCTTCCAGGAAGGAGACCTGGTTCTGCGCCTGGTGCAGTCGAACGAAGGAAAGCACAAGTTATCACCACCCTGGGAAGGACCGTTTATCGTAAGCCGGAATTTGCATAATGGGTCATATTACTTGATAGATGCAAGTGAAGAGTCGACCACAGTTAATGACACCGCTCATACCACTTCATCTATGCAAGAAAGAGACAGACCGTGGAACGTGGCTCAGCTACGTCCATATTATACTTAGCAAAAATTGTGTTGGCATATGAAATTGAACGATGTAACAGGCAGCAGGTTTTCAGACGTTCTCTTTTCCTATCCAGGGTACCCTTGGGGACTGGACGGGTTTTTAATGAAGCGGCTTGCTGACCTAGATTTTTCATATCAAGTAAAGAGGTGATTATCAAGAAAAGAGATGATTATTATCAGGTTCTGTACTCTCAGTATGATGCGTATATCTAGGTCTTGGGGGCTGGTCGCTTGAATAGCACAGTTACAAACTCAAAGACCCGGCCATGATGCCTATGAGTTATAAGGGCCGATTACTTGCAAACGAGTACGGCTACAATCTTATAACCGGACAAAGAAGTCCAAATTTCTTGGCTATTCTTACTTAAGCTCGATGTGACTCGCACTAAAGTGGCATGATTTGTTCGCTTACGATTACAGTCAGCCATGAAACCCGACGGGGCTTGACTGGCCACGTTTTCGTATAGATGTAACAACATGGTATCCACGCGAAAGCCGGCTTACAGTACAAGATAGTCAAAAGGGTCATCTAAACCACAAGTTATGCAGAGTACAAGGCTAACAGCTGGAAACTCAACGATTATTAAGCATAACTTCAAATCCTATGTGAAACCACTCAAGGATCTTTGTAAATTTAGCAGCAGACAATTCGTTCTCCTTTCAAGATCAAGTGTCCTAGACTTGGAGATCCGGGTCCGGGTGATTTGAAATCTTGAAAAGAGAAAAAATTTCTTACTTGTTAGAATTCCAAAAACCCAAATATCCGAGTCTTGTGGACTTGGGGACTTAGAAGCAAATCCGCTTGTCAACACCCATGAGACCCGGAAATCGAGTTTCACAAAAGGAACAATAAAGAAAGCCGGATATCGAGAGCAGATGAATTCTTGAAAGGATAAATTTAAAAAGGCCGGAAGAGGCATAGAGTATATCAAGGCCTTAGCGTACATTACAAAATCCCGCTGAAAAGATATCAAAGGTGCACAGGCGCACCACCCAAAATATAATTGTTTAAACAGCACATTGGCCGACCGGCGCATAAGAAGAGGCATTAGATATCACTCGACGTTCATCTTGGCCTTGCCCTTGCCATCATTGGTGGTAGCAGCAGCACCCGGATCAGTAGTACCAGCCCGCGCAGGAGGTGGAACGACTGGTGTTGAGGTAGCGGGGGCAGAGCCGGCTTCAGCTTGCTTCTTGGCAGCCTCCGCCCTCAACGCAGCAGCTTCCTCCTTCCACCGAGCCAGCATATCATACGGCTCGGGAAGATCCGACTTAATCGCTTCACCAGCAGCATCATATGCTGGAAAAAGGATATCAACATCCAGGTCGTCAGCGATCACGCTGGCCGGGTAACGGACCTCCTTCTGGACAGCCTAAAAATCCTTCACCGAGAACTTGGACCCATCAAGCTTGAACTCTGTGAAGCCGCCCATAAGCTTCACTAGCTCGAGCTTGGGGAAATAAGCCTTGGCAAGTGCAAGCCCCCGGGTTACTCCAACCCGGCAAGACGAGCGTTTCCAGTGCCAAATACACTCAGGAATAGTGGAGAAGGCATCCAGCATCCTCTTCAGATCAACATGTCCTTTACCCGGCCACCGTAATTCCTGAAGGATCCATTTGGTTCCGGCACATAGCTGCCGGATAACGCTCTTCATAGTTTTCAGCCTGGCAATGTCATCCTCATCCGGCATGGCTTCGTCCGGGCCTGAAGAAATGGAAACATAAGTCGGGAAAACTCTTGCTATCTATCAAAGGGATAAACCTGGAGGAAGAAATGTACCAAGTAAAGCACGATATGTGTCAGAAATTTGGACAGAAAGGCTTGTTAGATCATCTTCTGCTTTGTGAGCCCTTTTCCTATACTTCCTCATTATCATCCTATTCCTCCTGGCCTCGGCCTCGGCTGCTTCACGCAAAGCCACCTCCTTTTCAATGAGCTTGGTGGCGTCTGCCAGTTTCTCCTCAGATTGAGTCACGAAAGACTGCATGGATGCAAACAAGGATTAGTCGGGTAGAGGGGCAAGTTATCAGTCGCTTGTATAATAAAGTCCCAAGCAAATTATGAGTCAATTCACTCGGAACTTGGGGACTGGATAAGGACACAAGCAACGTCAGTCGGATTTACCTCGTGTTTGGCTATTAAAGCCCCCAAGATGTTTTCTTCATTAGCCCTTAAAGTGCGCAGGGTTTCCAACATCTGGGCAAACGTCAGTTCCTCGGGTCGAGTACCGGAAGAGTCGGCAGCCTGGTCGCCTGGTGGGGGAGCTCTCCCCGCCCTTGGGGTCGAGACCCGGACAGTTTGAGTATCCGGGTTGGGAGAACCCATCCTTGTATCCAGAACCTCGATCTCCTCGTCCACTGGTTCCGATGAGGAAGGAGATCCGGCGGCTCGGGGAAGCGGATTGTTCAGAGGGCCTTGTTCCTGGTTATTCTCCGTATCACCGCCAATCGCGGCGTCTACGTTCTCAGTCGGCTTCTCTGCCCGATGGTTATCCGTCTCTACATTTTCCGGGTCACTGACGGTGACTTGAGTGCTAAAAGAAAGATGAGAAGAGGCAGTTATCAGTGGTGACAATGACTTGAGTGGAAACTTGTCAGACATCAAAGGAAATCATATAGCAAAAACTTACCCGGCATTCACGGTGTAGTCCGGCGGGAGCTCGCCGCTGGAAGCAGACGAAGTCGTCACAGGGACCACTAACGGAACCCGGAATTGCCCGGCACGTGGGTGGTTAGGAGAAGGGTGGCGTTGAGGAGAGTCGGAAGGACGAGACGGAGGAGCACTGGCACGATGGACGGAGGAGGTAGAAATGCCCGGGTTAAGGGGATCTTCACCCGGGGAGCTCCGAGTTACTCTGCGTTTGGCTGGGAGAGAATCCTTCAAGCACGACGAATTTGATAATTGATGGTTAAGTCGTCGCATGGCGTCAAAGGAGTAAGGTTCAGAGGATAACGAGGAAAAAGGAACCTTGGACACTGCCCCTCTGGCCTTCCTCTTGGCTCCAGTTGTTGCTTCTTGATCAGACTCGGTTGCCTCCGGGTCATCCTCGTTGGTCTCACCTTCGTCCTCCAGCCCTGCGAACCGGGTGTGTGTTCGTGGAAAAAGTTAAATGGGAGGAAAATGATGCAAGTAAAGATGATACAAGTTCTGTGTAAATACCTTCACTATCATCGGCCGGCTCGTCCTCTTCCTCCGGGTCTCTGGAAGGAGGGGAGGGTTCAACTCTCCAGAAAGGGTCATCAGCCTAAGACAAAAGAATGAGACTAAGGGTTAGAAGCTGAATCAAGTCCAAATGTGGAAATAAGTTATGAATATCGGATATTACCGCTGGAGCCGGGTTTTCCCGAGTAAATGGGGGTAACCCGGCGATGCCCTTTATCACCTCTAGCCTCTCTGTCAAGAAGCCCTTGATGGTCTTGTTGGTGTCACCGGTCGCAAAGCTCTTGGTGGAGTATCGGAGTGCATCTGTGGTATGCCCCGAGTACTCGCACATCAATTTGGTGCGGATGGAGTTGGGTTGGATCCGAAAATCAACCCACGTTTTCACTAAGTTGAGCCCAAGGAGGCCTTGGGCTGAGAGGATGGCTATCTTGGCTAGCGAGGGAAGGATTTCCTCCCTGTCTGAGTCTGGTGCAAAGGCATTGAAAGACTCGGAAGGTTCGAGGAGGTTCTCCAAGTAGCCCGGCAGTTTCTTTTCGCTGTCTGGGGAGGTATCGTGGCAATAAAAGAAACACAGCTGCCAATGTTTGACGTGGGAGTTTAAATTGAGGGTTGGCATCGGTGAATTCTTGCGGCGTTGGATGGATACCCCGCCGCAAGTAAGAAGTGCTCCGTCACCACTTTCGCGGCACGGCTTACACTGGAATAATTCAATGAAGAGAGTCAAACTTGGCAGTATGCACAAGTACGACTCGGATAGAACGATGAAGTGGGTAATATTCAACATAGAGTTAGGCCCTATGTCGAATACCTGGAGGCCATAATGGCTTAAGACCTCCCTAAAGAAAGGGTGACCCGGAGGACGGAATCCCCGGGTCACGTGCTCTACGAAGCAGATTACCTCGTTATCGGCGGGTGTGGGCCGGGTCTCGTTGCCCGGCGCTCTCCAGTGAATGTCCTTCTGAGAAGGGAGAATTCCTAATTCGGCTAGCTCGTCCAACTTGGCCTTTGTAGCTGTGGAACGCCCCCAGTTGGCGGATATGGTTTGGGTAGTCCTTGCCTGAGTCGGCTGTTTTCCTTGCCGTTTGGGAGCCATGGGATCGACCTGCAAGACACAAGAAAAAGAGGCATAGGAAATAAGACCCGGAAGTGTTGGATTATCCGAGTATAAGGTATCAAGAAAGTATGAAGCTAAGAACTATCCGGGTATCACGCTATGAGGTGGAGGTTACAAGGTATCCGGGTGTTAAGTATAACTGTGGAGATTATTGGTCACTTACGTATGGAAAAGCATTTGGGGAAGATGGATGGTTGCCCATGTATCTACTACAAGCAAAATAGCTGGAAAAGGAGGATTTTCCGGGTGTTAATGCAATGAGCGGAAAATCGAGGAGGAATGGATCTAGATGGGAAAATTTGCAAGCGATTTTACGGGGGATTTGGTGATTAATAATGGTAGGAGGATGAGTTGTAACTATCTAGGAGGTGGTTAAAGGAGTTGCCGAGCATCAAATCGATCTAATTCGATGCAATCGGAAGAACGACTCACGGGTTGACCTAGATCCAATCCTGGGTGAATTGAGAAATTACGGGGCTAAATTAAACGAGTGCAAGGGGCTTACTGGGGATATTGGGGTCTAGCGCGACGGCGGCGAACGGCGTGGCTCGAATACCCCTTTGCGACTCTTGGCGAGTGGAACGAAGGCGCGACGGTGAGGCTTGGCGGCGGCGCGAGATGGCTCGAGGGCGAATGCGGCCGGCGGCGGCTTTGCTTCTATGGCGAGCACGAACTTCTTGCGGTGGTGCTGCAAGGGCATAAGGAGCAAGGAAGGAAAGGGGGAATTGAAGTGGAGCGATGGGTTTTAGGTTACCCTCGGAGCACTATTTATAAGGTGAGGGTGAGTCTATCCCAACGGCCAGAAGCCGGAAATTGTGGGGTAATGGCTATCTACGCGGATTCTGCGAGATATGCGCCTAGAATTGAGCAAAGTATCTGGACAAAAAAGAGAAGGAGATCTACCCCATGATATCAGGGTCATTTATCGAGTATGGAATCTTGACATTTTTATTAGGGTTTAGACCTGGAAAGTCAAACCAAAGTATTTGGGGGAAAAGTCGGGTTACTATATGGCCACCATGGAGTAAGGCCTAGCTGTCTATCAAAGCATCTTAACCCGGCCTCCATATGCCTGTATGTTTGATATCTTTGCAGGGAATAGCGAGCGCTTCAAGGAGGAACCGTGAAGCCCAAGCTATTCTGGGGACTACTGATGGGGGGATAATAACCCGGTAGGCCAACTCCAAGGCGTAACCCGGCCCAAGGAACACGGTGCGCAATATGGTTAAGGATAATGAAGCTTCTGGAAGGCCCAAAGTTTGTAGGCCTCGTAACCCGGATTGTGGGTTACGGTAAGGAAAGTTAGGGTTTGTAAGCGGTGTCCGGATAGGATTCAAGCTGCGCCTTGGAGAATAGGGCCAAGGGGGTACGGGCGCTTTATAAACCGGCCCCTAGGTCTAGTTTAGACAGAGATCTAAGAACCCTAGCAATATCGTTTGGTATCGAGTATCTAGTGTAACCCCAGAGTTGAGTTATTATATCAAGATCGGAGACTCGGCGACTTTGATTGCCGGCTACCAGATCGAGTTGCATCATGTTTTCCTCTGAGCTAAACCCTCTCCCAAACGCCTGTGTCGTCTTGCCCCAAGATCAGTTACCCCCGGTAACATCTGCCGTGATTATCCCACGACACTCATCTTGCTCTATGCATTCGATGACTTGGTGAATGGTGCGTGTCGGATATATACCGATTAGGGGTATATCCGGCATTGTCCTAAAAGAGCCGGATTACCAGGGTGGCCTGATTGGTAATGGATCACAATCCATTAGGCGGCCCAGTAAGATGACACACAGAAGTCGGATTCTAGAAGAACCCGGACCACGGCTCGAAGTGGTGCGGCTTGGAAAAGAAGGCGGGTTCCTGCTTTCCAAGTTAGATACTTTTCGTAGTCTTCCAGGTTTCCTTTCTGTAAGCCCTAACCCGGCTATTATATAAATCCGGACAAGAGAGAAGAAGGACAACAGATAGACAACTAGATAGAAGCCAACTCGCCGAGAAGTTGATCCTCGCCGAGTTAGCGGAACCCTACTCACATTGTACTTTGTATACTTCAAGTTTCAGCCCTGATTTAGTGAGATTGCAGGAGTAGGAACGCCGCCTAGTTGCGTCGTACCGAACCTGGGTAATTTTGGTGTTCCTGGTTGTCGTACTACCACGCCCCCCCACGTCTCTATTCGTAGACTCATGGCACCCCTGTCTATGAACTCTACTACGATGTCTCGACAGTTGGCGCCCACCGTGGGGCCAGCGACGTCAGGTGTTAAGTTTCGATCGGGGATACTCGGCGGAATCGGCAGTACCATAACTGTCGGAAGATTGGAATTCGACAACGACGTTGGGCGCTTCCTCGACAATGGATCGTACATGCCAACACGGAATCATCTCGTAAGTTCCAGCGTTTTACCGATTGGATCTGTAAACATCTTTATCGGATTAACTGCAGAAGCAATGGGATTTTGTGTGTAAGGACCCCAGACCGGCAGTCTGAAACCCTACGTATGCATACATTCACGATCCCAGAAAGATCAGTCGTGAACAACATACACAGTTGGCACACAGAAATACATCATCCATTACACGAATACATAAAGGTATTACACAAATGATCACATGATCAAGTTTAACGCAACTGCCAAAAGGGCAGGCAACTTAACAAACACAGCGGAAGACAATTAAAACACAACGTAGCTGAGCCCAAGTCACGCCTTAACCTACAGGCTGCTGACCCGGAGACGATCCTAGTTCGCAAAGCCGTCAACTCCGTACTTCTCTTCATAGCTATCCTTTTGAGGCTCCTTCTCAAAATCTGATAAGTAGATACCAGGGGCGAAACCATAATGAGTACATTTGAATGTACTCAGCAAGACATCCATCATGTCACTTACCAACATGCAAGTATGCTTATATGGTGGAATAGGTAGGCTATAAATAGGGTTCACTACCAATGGTGTTCATATATGATGACACCACAGTTGCAGTCAGGTTAATCTGTATCTTCGTTGAAGAAGATACTTCAGAAGAAAATAATATAGTTTTATTTCTCTTGTAGATATCACATGTACAAGAGATTTTGTAAAACTTTGTTAAAGAATATTTTCTCTTTGCAAAACTTCTTGGAATCCGTTTCCAGAATTCTTGCTTAGAGTAGAAAAGGTTTTCTTTGCAAAACATTTTGTTTTGTATAACAACATCTGGCTTTCCATCATCAACGATACCTCCACGGTATAAGTTTCCATTCCTTTCCGAACTTCACAAGTTCAACACTTCCTGTCAAAAATTCCTTTTCAAAAACTTCCTCTTTTGAAAACATTGACACAATGCTAGCTACATGGCCATTCAACTGTCCATATCCGAGGACGCGGCTTCTTCGAAAAAGTTGTACTCTGCAGAGGTGTACACATCCACCAGATCCAGTACACCTCCCGTGAACAATCACGGACTGTAACAACAGTATGTAAAACATCAGGTATCTGATCATAACCATCCACTATGTTCAAGCTAGAATATGCCTATCTCTCGATTGAGGTTGTTCTCCCCGGCATCAAGTCCCACCCTGCCTAGCCAGGAGCCTCAATGAATGCATCCGGAGGGAAAATTAATCCCACACTTTATATGCCTCAACATTGGGAGTTTTGACGACATTCGGTTCGAGGGTACGACGCCCCTTATAGCAAGTGAGATAGCACACACTAATAAGAACAAACTTCAAGTTAAGCCCCGTGCCCATGTTAGGGTAGGGTGGCAGTACGGTAAAGGTTGTCCGGCGAAGACTAGGTTATGTGTCATTTTTGAAAACACCACCTTCTCAAAAATGACCACTTCCACATTCCTCCGGAGAACAAGGATCCGCCTTTTCTCCGGTTTTTTTCCGTTAAGCCTTTGTTTCGTAGAATCACAATTTTAGGGTGTCCACTTAGGGACTAGTATATTTGATGGTAATAAATACCATAGGGTGGCTTATGGGCTTGGTATTACCAAGTTTAACTACTGGCATGATAGTAACCTATAATATAGTATAGTAGTAATTTCCACCTCAAAAATAGTTTTGATAATAAAGTTTTTGGTAAAACTTCAGAAGTAAAACATGCATGATATATAATGGTAAGTATTGTATCAGCAAGCAATCAGGATGCTTGCCTGGTATCTCTTTGTGTCCCTGGTTGTTGGAGTGACTGGAACTTGAAACACAGCTTCCCGACACTTCCTTCCTCTTTGTTTTTCTAACGTCGTAAAAAGAATAAAGGACACACATTCAGAACCAAACAAGACAAACAAGGCTACAAGTAATACATACAGCAAGCAATCAAGAAGTACCACCCAAGTTCTCAATTTTTCCCTTAAGAAAAATTGGCATAAAAACTATAGTTGAAAAGTCTGCTTTTTTTCCTAGTGTTTATGTGTGGCCAATTCAATGATTTTTAGTTAAGAACACCATGGACCAGTGGGGTAGAGCACATGTTACTAGACAGTAGGGTGTCACATAAAACACATTTTTATGTCTAAAAACTTCCCCAACAATCTCTATGGCTAGCACATATAATTTGCTAAAATACTCAAGTGGTGAAAAAGGCTCATGACAACAAGTCAAGCCTATTTTCCACCATGATGCAAAAGTACCAGTGGGTGTTCCACTAGCAAAAATGCTCACCCAGAGGTTAATAAGCCTCTGGTCACTTTTATAAAAGTGCTCCAAACAAACAATCTAGCATCCAAAAACTCCTACTCATACTAGTAGAAAATTTAGGAAAAATACTAGACTAGTTTAGGCTACACTAGTTAATTTTATGCACAAGTGTGCAAGCTAGCAGAGGCAAAATACTCCTCTAACCAGTACCATAATTGCTACTGGATTCCACAAAATAACATAAAAAGCATAGCTAGGAAACAAGGAAAAACTATGCTTAAAAGGCTACACATGTGAGGAGATTAATTCCTAGTCATCCAGGTGTTACTCATGCTTTTATGCTACTTAAGAGGAAACCTATCAGAGGTGAAAACCCTAAGATAATAATGCCACAAGGACATTCCATCCTCTGGTTTCCATACCAAAGATTCATATTTTTCCCTAGGGGAAAACAAGACAAAAAGCATACATGAATATCCTAGTATGAAATTTAGACTTTAAGCATTGCTATTTAAATCTATTTCAAACACAAGAACCAAGTATCTAGAGGTGCTATAACCAAAATAACAGTACCTAAATGGTACTGGTTTCATGAGAATTAATCTAGCAATAAGCCTAAAAAAACAGTTAAAGATCTACTCAAAACATATATAAAAGAAACACATCTAGTGTGGGGGAAATAATGTTTCCACCAACAATGCAATGAAACCAGTGGGTGTTCCACTAGCATAACAAAGCATTAAGAGGTCACAATGCCTCTGGTCATACTTGACAAAAATTAGCAAAAACCTAAACTAGCACCTAGTGCAATAACAATACTAGCAGAAAATAACAGGGTGCTAAAATAAGCAAGGCAATGCTACTCATGCTATTGTTTTCACACAAGTGAAAAATCTAGGAGTCAAGTACTCATAACAACCTTATCAAAATGCTACTGGACCTATGGATACAACCCAAAAATATGTGGTCACAAAACCACAAATGATTATGTCAAAATTCCACACATGAGGGAATTTTTCTATAACCATTCTCATTGTCATGACAAGCTAATAATGCTTTTCTACCAACTCAAATCCAATCTAGCAGAGGTGATACTAACAAAATGTAAGTACCAACATGGTACTGAATCTAATATCTCAACACAACAATTCAATCACTTGCACACAAATCAATCAATCAAAAATTCTATGCAAGTAATAAGCTAGAGAATAACATATGCTACTTACATAAATTCTATTTCTTCTCAACTCAAATCCACACATTCTAACATGATAAAATAGCTAAGTAATACTTAGAAAGCAAGTTCACACAACTTATACATGCTAGAAAACAATATTGCAACACAAAAATATCATCACACAAATTAATTAACTAAAATGCCAAAATGGCAGAAATATGCCAAACAAAGATCTGTCCACCAAATTTTCTAGGATGCTCTAAAAATTAAACCCTTATAGGTTTGGATATCCCTAAACATGTACAAGACCATCCAATTTAGTTTGCATCAAAATTCATCTTTAATTAATTTATAAAAATCACCAAAGTGCTCTCTGGTGTTTTACCAATTTGCATGCCACTTCAGAAATATAATGAATTTGGAAGCAAGGTTAACTGCTCCTGTTAGGAAATGTCAAGGGCTTTCCAATGCAATTTGCCTCACTTCATTCTGAGTTGTAAAATAAAAATGGTGCTCATTTTTCTGTTTCTGGTAGCTGTTACCAAATCATTTTTCATTTCAAATCTATCCATCCAAATGTAGATCTACAACTTGGAGGTGGTTCACATTTAGTTGATGTACAACTGTGATTTTTGGTTTGATCAAATTAATTTGTTTGGTTGCCTTTTAGAGTCAAAAGTAAACAGATCTGTTTCTGTGAAAAATAAAAGGGAAATCAAACTAGTCCTGGGCCGGATCCAGTAACTTGGGCCGGCCAGATCTGCTGCACCGCGGCCAGATCTAGCCCGAGCCGCTGACGCGCGGGCCAGGCCGCCACGTGGCTGCCACGCAGGCGAGCGCAGGGGCCACCCGCCAGTTTGACCAGCCCAGCGCGGGTCCAGGCTCTGCTGCGTCATCCCTGCGTCATCGCGACGTCACGCCGGCGGGAATAGAACTCCGGCGAGCAATCAAACGGCGCAAACGACCATCATTCGAAGATTAACTGGCACCAATACGATTCTTACAACGAGGGGAAGCTAACGAACACAACGTCGTTTCCGGGGATACGCCGGAGAGCGGCGGCGACCATGGTGCGGCGGCGGATGGAAACACGCACGGGACGGCGGCGATTTAGGGGGTTAGGGAGGGGGGAAAAACGACGGGGTGGTTCCCCTGCTCACCACGGACGCGTTGGAGGGCTCGGATGAGGAGGAGGGAGCTCGAGGCGGCCGGGATTCGTCGACGGAGCTCGCCGGCCCCGAGGACGAAAGTGGATGGCGCGGCCACCACGCGACGTTTCTTCTCGATTCCTTCAGCAGCTAGGGCCTACACGACGAGGGGGAGCGAATGAGACCACCGGCGACCGGCGGCGAGGTCCTCTGTGGCCGAATCGACGACGAGCTTAAACGGGCTAGGGTTTCGGGTTGGATATTTTTGAGAGAGAGAGAGAGACCTTGAGGGGGGAGAGAGAGGGGGCAGGTAAGAGGTGCACACGGGTCTTTTAATCATCTAGAAGTCTTCTACTCGAAGCAAAGGAAGCATGGGCAGCCATGCCCTCCATTTCGTCATCTACAGGAAGAAGAAGGACATGTGTGACTCGGATAACATTTAAGTCCCTGGAAAAATTACAAGTAGGTCCTTTGCTCTCTGAAAATGGTTGTTTTCCCTAGGCAAACAAAGTCATAAATTGAAATCCTTTTGCCCAAAATTCTTATTAGTATAGATACACAACATATATGAAAATTAGCTCATTTGCCTAAACTTGATAATTCAAAGTTGTTCAAATTTGAATTCTTACATAAATGGACATTGAATTTATTTGACTACTTAGGAGCTTCCAAAAATGATAATTTTTGGCACACATTCCTTATTTGATGTGTTCCTTATGTGGTCGAAAATTCAAGTCATTTTGAGTTACTTCATAGAACAAACTTGTTCAAACTTCAAAAAGGTGCTGTCAAGAAAACAGGGGTTTTTGGCAACTTAAATTATTCAAAAACTTGTGCCCTTTTTGGTTTTCATCCTTATTTATGATATAGAGCATGTGGTATTTATTTCATGGCATTTGGAAAAAGTTTGTAGAACAAACTTGTTCAAAATCCCAAATGTTGCTGTGGAGAAAATTCATGTTTTCAGGGCTTTAATGGATTCAATTCTTGGTCTACTCTTGTGTGTGTTCCTTATTTGATATAAGGAAGCAATGGTATGAATTTCAAATCATTTGAGGAAAGTTTCCAATAGTAACTTGTTTTAGTTTTCTGTTTCTGGAAATATTGGAATTTCTATTTAATAAAGCACTTGGCTTTTCTTTAACAATGTTTTGCCAAAATATTTATATGACTAGAGATAGCAAGTCAATGCTCTCTAATACCTTTGTTTCTAAGCTTGCAAGGTTGGAAAAACATTTGATAATATTTTGGTGAAGCATCTAAGAATGCCTCTTTTTCTGATAATCATCTATGGAAATTTATTAAGTGTTTCATCTTTCTTAATTTGGGTCTTGGAATAATATTCAACAAGTATGAGATTCATAAGATGTTTTTGGAAAACTCTTTGATCAATATTTACCTTAGAAAATATTGTCAAGGTCATTGGAACAATATGTTGAATATTTTTAGTTTACTGCTTTGCTATCTTTTTAAGTTTGCAAGTTTATATAATTAGTTTGTTTAGTTGCACTTAAACAAACACAAACAAACACAACCAAGGTTTATTAGTCAAGCAATTAGCAAAACAACTATGTTAACATGTATTCCAAAATTGGGATGTGACAGGTCTTCCCCCCTTAAAAAGAATCTCGTCCCCGAGATTCACAAGCGAGGACTAAGGGAGGGCCAACAAACACAAAGTTAGTGTTGGAGTGCAGGTGCTTCCCCCCTTTGACTTTTCTTGGGAGGAGGGGTACATCCCTCAATTAGCAAATTCTTTTTACTTTAAAAAGTACACCAGCACTGTGTTAGGACCAAAACTTTTGTTTCCTAGTTTGAACAAAAATTAAGGTTAGTGCAGAATTACCTGGAAATGTACCGTCAATTTTTTTACATGAGTTCCTAGCTATAACCCACATCTTACATAACACATATGGAGTGGTGTACCACTCACCTAACATGGTACATAATAAGCTAAAAAATATAGCTTGTGGGTGCAAAGGTTAGGTTGCTATGGTAAAATAAACAGACAGAATAATACCCATGGCAGTGGATATTAGCATCACACAAGCAATTATCACTTAAAGTGTTCATGATTTTAGTTGGATGTTTTAGATTCTTAAGATACTCTTAAGCACAAACATAACACAAGCATAAACTCATGCTAAGGTAAAACATTTAAACAAAACCCAATAAGCAAGCAAACAACACCACAAATGAATAGACTATTTATTCACCAGGTTATTGTTTATTAGAGGTTTTGGAATCCATCAATCATGAACAATTAGCAAACAACCAGTAGCTAAAAACCAATGAATCCAATCATAAAGGTACTCTAACACACCATCTTCACACAAGATAAAAACTCCTGTTACACAGGCATAAAAAAAAACAGGACTGCACAAATAACACACTAGTATGTAAAATCTACACCAGCATTCTATAAGAGATAATCATATCCTATAACCATAGGACATGCAACTAAATAATTCATGGCATGATAACATAAGTAATAACTTCCTAAACATGCTATATCAACACATATACTCATAAAATAAAAAGAGGGTAATACTAGAGCAAAAATCACCATTTTCTAGTGGTGAAACTAGCTTCACTCTAGAGAAGCAAACAATGCTATCATGATGTTTAAATCTAAACAAGCAAGTCATGAATACAAATGTACCTAATAACAGTACCCAAAACTTACTCATGTTAGTAAGCACAACATCAAAACAATCCCATGATACAACTATTAAACATGCAGAAATTTCTTCTAGCAATTTCTGTTTTTCTTAAACAATTACTAGCAAACAAGCAAGGTATAACTCACACAACCAGTAGCTATGAAATTAATGAAAAGTTATCTAAATCTTTTCAAAAATCCATACACTCAATTTAAAATTATTTACAAACAATCTACCAATCAAGAGGAATTTATTTTATTTTGTGAACAATCTAATTTTAGCACACGATAGTGAAACATTTCTTAACATGATACCCCTAAGGAATATTATGCTAACAAAAGGATCACACCTAAACATATTAGTATTTACTAATAAGAAATAAACTTCTCACTTGCATAAGTGAAAAGAAACAATTATATTTTCCATGGTGGAAAATAGAAATCAATCACTTAGTGAAACATGCTATTTTCACACATGTGTATGGTTGGGGATTTTCATCCTCAAGCCAAAATACAATGGGACCAGTGGGCTATGGCCTACTAATACCAAGTAAAAATAGGTACTAAACCTCTGGTTACTCATGAAAAACTTTGCATACTAGATAAAAATATAAGGCTATTTAATCTAGTGCAACAATACTAGTGCATATTGATAGCAATTCTTACACATGCTTTATTATTAAAAGACATGCAAGCTAACATAGGTACAAGCATAAAAATAACAGTACCTAAATGTTACTTTACTCAAAGAACACATAGCACAAAAACCACTAAGAAAGTATACACAGATCTAGCTCTCACAATATTTCCAAATAATAAAAACTGGAAAAATAGCAAATGTTACTCATGCTTTGCTATCAGATCACATGCAATTTAATGAAGATAATAGCATATAAATAACAGTACCAAAATGGTACTGGATCTATCATAACCATAACAAAAATCTAGGTACAACAAATCTACAAGGATTTGCCCACTCATCAATCCAAATAATAAAACTAGAAGGTAACAAATGCTATTTTTATTCGAGTTTCCAATCATGCACACACTTTCTAGGGTATATTTATTGTAAGAAAACAACATAATAACAAGTCTTAACAATTCCCTATAAGTTAGGAAGCAAGATTGAATAAAACACAAATTTATTTCAATCAAGAGCACACAAAGAAACAAAACAGGAAAAACTGATGTTTTCCAGATCTATTATAACCATTCCATCGTTCACTAAATTTCTAAACCCCGAATTTCATAGCACCTACAATGTCTTCCAAGATTTGGTTTCCAAAGTAGATACACATGATATCTTATTGACTAGTAAACGAATAGGTCATCATCTTATTTTCTCATGACTTCTCCTTTTTACCAACTATATTGAAAAGTGCCATAAGTCACTTAATTTCTTGGTTTAGAAAGAGTTATAAGTAGTTCACATGCTTTGGTTAGGTGTCAACCTAAGATTATGCAAAACATGTTAGTCTTGTTAGCTTTCCATTAAATAATGTTTGTCCGACAAGATACGACTAGCCTCATCGTATGTCGAATATTGAATCGTGCTCTTCGGATTGGTTTTTGAGGGTTTGCGCATCAAGGCATGTGAAAACTTCTTTTGCACCTTTCTCCAGAGGAGGGAGGTATATAACTTTTAAAAAGGGATTTCTCTTGTTTGGTCTTTTAAAAGGGGACATAAAGAGGTGCGACATTTAGCCAACAGGGTAAAAGAGTCTTTTGCACAGACAAAACACAGAGGTTTTGGTCAGTGGTGGTTGGTGCATTCATGCCTTTCTTATTTGAGGGTTGTCATCGTTGGAGATTTATTTGTTGGAGTGCATCACTGGTAGCAACGCTATCAGCTCGTGTGGCTTGATGGTCCTCTATTATTAGGTACAAAGGTGCTTTCATTAATGGTGGTGGTTCACGACGGGTGGCATTTCGAAGCGAAAACAAATATAAGTCTAAGCAACAAATTCTTGTTTTTGAATACTATACAAACATTTTTGCTTGCAAAAATTTAACACGAGGCGATTCAAAAACAAGAGCGGGGCAAGCACAAATCTGCAAATTTTTAGCACCCCACAAACATATAGAAGCCTAGATGAACCAAATTCTACACCACACAATAGCACAAAGCCCTACGGACACACATAAGCAAGCCATAACACACAAGCAAGACCCCATTGGGGCTACGTCGGGGGAGGCGACTCATGGGGTAATCGCTAAATTACTCCAAACTAGACTGATCCAAAAATCCTAGAAGTGGCTGAAGAACTATATCTACTTCTGACCATCATCACTGTAGAGCTAGGCAATTATTTTGGTCTTCTCGGGCATCGGCAAGTATACAAGTTTTTGTATGAAAACAAGATAAATAGAAGTAAAGTTTTGATAAACCTTTTTAACTGAGAGAGGTAATAATATGCAAAAATCTGTTTTTGAAACCTCAACTATTTTCTGGACAGAAAACTTCAAAGACGAGAGATGTTTCAAAAACAGAGCGGAGCAGTTGCAAACAAGTAAGAAATAGACTCTTAACCGAGAGACATACTAACTCTATAAGGCCCGCCCTTCGAACCACTGTTCAAGGACGCTCTTGAGATGCATTTAGAATCTTTGGAAAAGACAATATGGAGGGAAAATATACTAAAATTCCCTTAGATAAAAAATAATGTAGATAGTAAATAGGTTTTTTTACTCAAAAATACTTTTCTTTCCTATCTCACGTCCATGCTAACTAAGGTCTCCTAAGGTCAGGATGGCTCTGATACCAACTCTGTAAGGACCCCAGACCGGCAGTCTGAAACCCTACGTATGCATACATTCACGATCCCAGAAAGATCAGTCGTGAACAACATACACAGTTGGCACACAGAAATACATCATCCATTACACGAATACATAAAGGTATTACACAAATGATCACATGATCAAGTTTAACGCAACTGCCAAAAGGGCAGGCAACTTAACAAACACAGCGGAAGACAATTAAAACACAACGTAGCTGAGCCCAAGTCACGCCTTAACCTACAGGCTGCTGACCCGGAGACGATCCTAGTTCGCAAAGCCGTCAACTCCGTACTTCTCTTCATAGCTATCCTTTTGAGGCTCCTTCTCAAAATCTGATAAGTAGATACCAGGGGCGAAACCATAATGAGTACATTTGAATGTACTCAGCAAGACATCCATCATGTCACTTACCAACATGCAAGTATGCTTATATGGTGGAATAGGTAGGCTATAAATAGGGTTCACTACCAATGGTGTTCATATATGATGACACCACAGTTGCAGTCAGGTTAATCTGTATCTTCGTTGAAGAAGATACTTCAGAAGAAAATAATATAGTTTTATTTCTCTTGTAGATATCACATGTACAAGAGATTTTGTAAAACTTTGTTAAAGAATATTTTCTCTTTGCAAAACTTCTTGGAATCCGTTTCCAGAATTCTTGCTTAGAGTAGAAAAGGTTTTCTTTGCAAAACATTTTGTTTTGTATAACAACATCTGGCTTTCCATCATCAACGATACCTCCACGGTATAAGTTTCCATTCCTTTCCGAACTTCACAAGTTCAACACTTCCTGTCAAAAATTCCTTTTCAAAAACTTCCTCTTTTGAAAACATTGACACAATGCTAGCTACATGGCCATTCAACTGTCCATATCCGAGGACGCGGCTTCTTCGAAAAAGTTGTACTCTGCAGAGGTGTACACATCCACCAGATCCAGTACACCTCCCGTGAACAATCACGGACTGTAACAACAGTATGTAAAACATCAGGTATCTGATCATAACCATCCACTATGTTCAAGCTAGAATATGCCTATCTCTCGATTGAGGTTGTTCTCCCCGGCATCAAGTCCCACCCTGCCTAGCCAGGAGCCTCAATGAATGCATCCGGAGGGAAAATTAATCCCACACTTTATATGCCTCAACATTGGGAGTTTTGACGACATTCGGTTCGAGGGTACGACGCCCCTTATAGCAAGTGAGATAGCACACACTAATAAGAACAAACTTCAAGTTAAGCCCCGTGCCCATGTTAGGGTAGGGTGGCAGTACGGTAAAGGTTGTCCGGCGAAGACTAGGTTATGTGTCATTTTTGAAAACACCACCTTCTCAAAAATGACCACTTCCACATTCCTCCGGAGAACAAGGATCCGCCTTTTCTCCGGTTTTTTTCCGTTAAGCCTTTGTTTCGTAGAATCACAATTTTAGGGTGTCCACTTAGGGACTAGTATATTTGATGGTAATAAATACCATAGGGTGGCTTATGGGCTTGGTATTACCAAGTTTAACTACTGGCATGATAGTAACCTATAATATAGTATAGTAGTAATTTCCACCTCAAAAATAGTTTTGATAATCAAGTTTTTGGTAAAACTTCAGAAGTAAAACATGCATGATATATAATGGTAAGTATTGTATCAGCAAGCAATCAGGATGCTTGCCTGGTATCTCTTTGTGTCCCTGGTTGTTGGAGTGACTGGAACTTGAAACACAGCTTCCCGACACTTCCTTCCTCTTCGTTTTTCTAACGTCGTAAAAAGAATAAAGGACACACATTCAGAACCAAACAAGACAAACAAGGCTACAAGTAATACATACAGCAAGCAATCAAGAAGTACCACCCAAGTTCTCAATTTTTCCCTTAAGAAAAATTGGCATAAAAACTATAGTTGAAAAGTCTGCTTTTTTTCCTAGTGTTTATGTGTGGCCAATTCAATGATTTTTAGTTAAGAACACCATGGACCAGTGGGGTAGAGCACATGTTACTAGACAGTAGGGTGTCACATAAAACACATTTTTATGTCTAAAAACTTCCCCAACAATCTCTATGGCTAGCACATATAATTTGCTAAAATACTCAAGTGGTGAAAAAGGCTCATGACAACAAGTCAAGCCTATTTTCCACCATGATGCAAAAGTACCAGTGGGTGTTCCACTAGCAAAAATGCTCACCCAGAGGTTAATAAGCCTCTGGTCACTTTTATAAAAGTGCTCCAAACAAACAATCTAGCATCCAAAAACTCCTACTCATACTAGTAGAAAATTTAGGAAAAATACTAGACTAGTTTAGGCTACACTAGTTAATTTTATGCACAAGTGTGCAAGCTAGCAGAGGCAAAATACTCCTCTAACCAGTACCATAATTGCTACTGGATTCCACAAAATAACATAAAAAGCATAGCTAGGAAACAAGGAAAAACTATGCTTAAAAGGCTACACATGTGAGGAGATTAATTCCTAGTCATCCAGGTGTTACTCATGCTTTTATGCTACTTAAGAGGAAACCTATCATAGGTGAAAACCCTAAGATAATAATGCCACAAGGACATTCCATCCTCTGGTTTCCATACCAAAGATTCATATTTTTCCCTAGGGGAAAACAAGACAAAAAGCATACATGAATATCCTAGTATGAAATTTAGACTTTAAGCATTGCTATTTAAATCTATTTCAAACACAAGCACCAAGTATCTAGAGGTGCTATAACCAAAATAACAGTACCTAAATGGTACTGGTTTCATGAGAATTAATCTAGCAATAAGCCTAAAAAAACAGTTAAAGATCTACTCAAAACATATATAAAAGAAACACATCTAGTGTGGGGGAAATAATGTTTCCACCAACAATGCAATGAAACCAGTGGGTGTTCCACTAGCATAACAAAGCATTAAGAGGTCACAATGCCTCTGGTCATACTTGACAAAAATTAGCAAAAACCTAAACTAGCACCTAGTGCAATAACAATACTAGCAGAAAATAACAGGGTGCTAAAATAAGCAAGGCAATGCTACTCATGCTATTGTTTTCACACAAGTGAAAAATCTAGGAGTCAAGTACTCATAACAACCTTATCAAAATTCTACTGGACCTATGGATACAACCCAAAAATATGTGGTCACAAAACCACAAATGATTATGTCAAAATTCCACACATGAGGGAATTTTTCTATAACCATTCTCATTGTCATGACAAGCTAATAATGCTTTTCTACCAACTCAAATCCAATCTAGCAGAGGTGATACTAACAAAATGTAAGTACCAACATGGTACTGAATCTAATATCTCAACACAACAATTCAATCACTTGCACACAAATCAATCAATCAAAAATTCTATGCAAGTAATAAGCTAGAGAATAACATATGCTACTTACATAAATTCTATTTCTTCTCAACTCAAATCCACACATTCTAACATGATAAAATAGCTAAGTAATACTTAGAAAGCAAGTTCACACAACTTATACATGCTAGAAAACAATATTGCAACACAAAAATATCATCACACAAATTAATTAACTAAAATGCCAAAATGGCAGAAATATGCCAAACAAAGATCTGTCCACCAAATTTTCTAGGATGCTCTAAAAATTAAACCCTTATAGGTTTGGATAGCCCTAAACATGTACAAGACCATCCAATTTAGTTTGCATCAAAATTCATCTTTAATTAATTTATAAAAATCACCAAAGTGCTCTCTGGTGTTTTACCAATTTTCATGCCACTTCAGAAATATAATGAATTTCGAAGCAAGGTTAATTGCTCCTGTTAGGAAATGTCAAGGGCTTTCCAATGCAATTTGCCTCACTTCATTCTGAGTTGTAAAATAAAAATGGTGCTCATTTTTCTGTTTCTGGTAGCTGTTACCAAATCATTTTTCATTTCAAATCTATCCATCCAAATGTAGATCTACAACTTGGAGGTGGTTCACATTTAGTTGATGTACAACTGTGATTTTTGGTTTGATCAAATTAATTTGTTTGGTTGCCTTTTAGAGTCAAAAGTAAACAGATCTGTTTCTGTGAAAAATAAAAGGGAAATCAAACTAGTCCTGGGCCGGATCCAGTAACTTGGGCCGGCCAGATCTGCTGCACCGCGGCCAGATCTAGCCCGAGCCGCTGACGCGCGGGCCAGGCCGCCACGCGGCTGCCACGCAGGCGAGCGCAGGGGCCACCCGCCAGTTTGACCAGCCCAGCGCGGGTCCAGGCTCTGCTGCGTCATCCCTGCGTCATCGCGACGTCACGCCGGCGGGAATAGAACTCCGGCGAGCAATCAAACGGCGCAAACGACCATCATTCGAAGATTAACTGGCACCAATACGATTCTTACAACGAGGGGAAGCTAACGAACACAACGTCGTTTCCGGGGATACGCCGGAGAGCGGCGGCGACCATGGTGCGGCGGCGGATGGAAACACGCACGGGACGGCGGCGATTTAGGGGGTTAGGGAGGGGGGAAAAACGACGGGGTGGTTCCCCTGCTCACCACGGACGCGTTGGAGGGCTCGGATGAGGAGGAGGGAGCTCGAGGCGGCCGGGATTCGTCGACGGAGCTCGCCGGCCCCGAGGACGAAAGTGGATGGCGCGGCCACCACGCGACGTTTCTTCTCGATTCCTTCAGCAGCTAGGGCCTACACGACGAGGGGGAGCGAATGAGACCACCGGCGACCGGCGGCGAGGTCCTCTGTGGCCGAATCGACGACGAGCTTAAACGGGCTAGGGTTTCGGGTTGGATATTTTTGAGAGAGAGAGAGAGACCTTGAGGGGGGAGAGAGAGGGGGCAGGTAAGAGGTGCACACGGGTCTTTTAATCATCTAGAAGTCTTCTACTCGAAGCAAAGGAAGCATGGGCAGCCATGCCCTCCATTTCGTCATCTACAGGAAGAAGAAGGACATGTGTGACTCGGATAACATTTAAGTCCCTGGAAAAATTACAAGTAGGTCCTTTGCTCTCTGAAAATGGTTGTTTTCCCTAGGCAAACAAAGTCATAAATTGAAATCCTTTTGCCCAAAATTCTTATTAGTATAGATACACAACATATATGAAAATTAGCTCATTTGCCTAAACTTGATAATTCAAAGTTGTTCAAATTTGAATTCTTACATAAATGGACATTGAATTTATTTGACTACTTAGGAGCTTCCAAAAATGATAATTTTTGGCACACATTCCTTATTTGATGTGTTCCTTATGTGGTAGAAAATTCAAGTCATTTTGAGTTACTTCATAGAACAAACTTGTTCAAACTTCAAAAAGGTGCTGTCAAGAAAACAGGGGTTTTTGGCAACTTAAATTATTCAAAAACTTGTGCCCTTTTTGGTTTTCATCCTTATTTATGATATAGAGCATGTGGTATTTATTTCATGGCATTTGGAAAAAGTTTGTAGAACAAACTTGTTCAAAATCCCAAATGTTGCTGTGGAGAAAATTCATGTTTTCAGGGCTTTAATGGATTCAATTCTTGGTCTCCTCTTGTGTGTGTTCCTTATTTGATATAAGGAAGCAATGGTACGAATTTCAAATCATTTGAGGAAAGTTTCCAATAGTAACTTGTTTTAGTTTTCTGTTTCTGGAAATATTGGAATTTCTATTTAATAAAGCACTTGGCTTTTCTTTAACAATGTTTTGCCAAAATATTTATATGACTAGAGATAGCAAGTCAATGCTCTCTAATACCTTTGTTTCTAAGCTTGCAAGGTTGGAAAAACATTTGATAATATTTTGGTGAAGCATCTAAGAATGCCTCTTTTTCTGATAATCATCTATGGAAATTTATTAAGTGTTTCATCTTTCTTAATTTGGGTCTTGGAATAATATTCAACAAGTATGAGATTCATAAGATGTTTTTGGAAAACTCTTTGATCAATATTTACCTTAGAAAATATTGTCAAGGTCATTGGAACAATATGTTGAATATTTTTAGTTTACTGCTTTGCTATCTTTTTAAGTTTGCAAGTTTATATAATTAGTTTGTTTAGTTGCACTTAAACAAACACAAACAAACACAACCAAGGTTTATTAGTCAAGCAATTAGCAAAACAACTATGTTAACATGTATTCCAAAATTGGGATGTGACATTGTGGTGAAAGTAAATTTATCCCACCAGTTGAAGAAAACTATGATACCGGATTTTTCTCAGACCGCCAAAACCCTGAATTTGCTGCCTCTTCGGAGATGCTTGCAATCATATCTCACTTCACTGGCATGATGCAATCCGAGGTCGCTGAAAACACGGAAGTAAGTAATCCCGTGGATGAAGCAGAAAACAACAATCCCACAGAGCCAGTGGAAGATCCGACACCCGCCAATGAAATGGCAAATTAGGAAGCCGACTCCGTACTAGCTGCCATAGAGGCAAGATTGGAGTCGGAACCTGGATCTGAAGACATAGATTCAGAAGATGAAGATGAAGACGCTTTCGAAAGAAAGATTAAATCTATGACTGGGGGCTTCCATGAAGTACTTATGGCAAAACCGACTGATAACTCCGATGCTGAAGACGAGGAAGACCCCAAAACACCTCCACCAGATGAGGAAAGAGAGGATGGCGAATCCAGCCCTATTTACCCCGATGTCAAGGAACTGAGAGAGGAAGAACCTGGTAAAAGACCTCCCTCTTCCAAGAAGAAAAAGAAGACTACCAAGAAACTCCAGTACAAACTCCAGAAAAAAAAGTTGACAGATAATGCTAGCCAAAACCTAGAAGCCGGAGGAGCAAGCGGGGTCACACCTGTGGAGAAGAAAACGAAAGAAATCCATGTTCCCGAATTGTCGGAACAGGACGAGATCAATCTGATCCAAACCCCGGTCGGACCTTACGAGCCACCGGAAGTGCTGGAAGCCAGAAGGCAAGCCATTATGCGGCAACAACAACAACTATTCTGATTGCAAGAAAATCTCCTTGAAGCCCAAGCTACTGTAAAATCAAAGCAAGAGGAAATTGAAGAATTCGAAAGACGGAATATGTCCGGGATAAAACCCACGAGATTACCTGGAATCGCAAGGCCGGATGTACTGCTAGCAAAAGAACGGTTGCAAAACCCTTCCTCGCAATGACAGGTTGACGGCGTAAACGCTAAGGGTGAACACATCTATAAGACCGCAGCTGAAAACGCGGAAGACGCGTTCGCCATCCTTAATGACGATCTGTACTCCAAAGAAGAAAAGCTGCAAGGAGTGTATGCTTTCCTGGGTAAAGCACTGGAACAGCAGCAGCGAGGTCAGGCAAGGTCAGGGAAGTCGCATGACGACTCAGCCCTATGCAAAACTGCCACTTGCGCCGCTGGAGCACCTGGACCCAGAGAACCTGGAGATTCAGGCGATTCCAAGGACAAAAAGGGAGATCCTAAGAAGGACAAGAAAATCCCGGACAATAGGGATGAAGCGTCTAGAACGGGATCCCACATGCCGAAAGGCGGAAATATACCCCGCGATCATAAAGTCCGGGAGGAACAAAACCAGAAAGACGGAAAAATGATGTCGCCTCCGAGACGCCCTGCTGAAAAATCCGGAAGACATGAAAATCCAAACAGGTGTGAGAGGTCCCTTACTCTTCCTAGGAATAAAGAAAGGCCAAGGAGTAGAACTCTGCCTCATTCCAAAGGACACGATAACGGACGAAACAGGGATAATCCCGGAAGAGCGCATTCGCGCATCAGTGGGCCAGAAAGGATCAGATCTCCTTCTGTCCATTCAGCCGGCAGATATTCCGCACATGCTGATAAGGCGGAAAGAGATGATCTATACTTTCGACCTAAGTGTTTCACTGCTAGGATCCGAAGAATAACTCTACATTATGGCTTTGCCAAAGTTGGTCCAACTTACCAAAAATATACCGGAAATACAAACCTGGATACATGCCTTGCAGATTACTATATTGTCGTTCAGATCAACAAAGGGACAGACCTGGAAGCAGTAAAATTTCTCCCCTAATGTTGCTGGATGGAGCCAGAGATTGGATTAACGGGCTTCCGTCAAGAACAGTGGATAGCTGGGATGATATGGCTAGAGTATTCGCTCAGCACTTCCGGGGTACGTACAAACTCCCTAAGAGCATCAACCAGCTAAACCGCTGCGTCCAATTTGAAGACGAGTCATATGTCGACTTTATATCAAGATGCACAGCAATGAAAAACAGCTGCTCTGGAGTAAGTGATGTACAAGCAATACATGCTTTCATCAATGGACTAAAACCCGGCCTCGTACCGTTCATGGTTGGTTCAAAGGAGCACAAACATCTTGGATCTATGCTTACTACCGCCAATGAGCATGCAGCGGCCGAAGATGACATCAGAGCGAGAGGTGGAAACATAGATATTTTGGTCCAGGCCAAAAAGACACCTCGTTTTGGAAAGAAGACTACTCCAGAAGCGCAAACAAAGCCCAAAGAAGTAAATTTAGCCTTTGGAAAGGATACTGGTGGCAAATGGAAAGGAAGAAACACAGAACCTATCTCCTATTCTAAGGAAGAATGGGAAAAAATTAAGTCGGGAAACTGTGTCCACCATTCGCAATTTGGGAAACCTACCCATACAAATGCGTAGTGTCGCCTCAATAAGCATATGAAGGGCACTGCAGAATCCGGGAATAATGGAAAGAACTCCAAGAGGAAATTCTCCAAACAAAAGCCAGAAGCTGAAAAGGAAGACAGTGAATCGGACACTGATGAAAAAATCCAGGAACAACAGCAAAAAGGAGAGCCAAATTTCCCGAGGGTTGATGGAGAATGAAATTTAACTTTCCTGGCAACTCCCTCAGCAAAGCAGGCAAAGCGAACACTTCGAGAAATAAACGTGGTTGTCCCACCAACGCCCAAATTCTTGAAGTACTCCAATACGCCAATTACCTGGGATCAGTCAGATCATCCCGTAAATATCCCAGAACCCGGCACACAAGCCCTAATTGTAAGCCCTATTGTTCAAAACACTAGGCTAAAAAGAGTGTTGATGGATGGAGGATCCAGTATCAATATTATGTACCTGGATACACTGAAGCATCTGCAAATTTCCGAGGCCCAGCTCAAACATAGCAACATACGTTTCCACGGCATCGTTCCTGGCAGGCAAACACAATTGTCACACCCCACTTTTTGGAAACCAACAAAATGCAGTTGTGGGAGAGTCAAAAATTAGGGCCAACAATTTTTTTTTTAAATGCTTAACAATTAATCTTGTTTCACCTCTGTCTGCCTTGTTTGATCTTGAGTGTTGGTGTTGGAACCAACCAAAACAAAATGGTTACATAAATAACAAGAATTGAGATGAACCTCTTTTATAAAAAAAACCTCCTTAAATGGTTTGGCTTGACCACTAACTTTCTCTAAAACACTTGAGGAAAAAACTCCAAGAATTTAAATTGCAGAACTCTCATGCTTGAGGGAACTTGTTAAGTCTTGTTATTATATGATTATGAGGTGACCTTATCTTTTTCCTTGCCTCAAAGTATTTATAACTGTTGTGGATAGTTGTGAATTGTTTTAATTGAATGAGATCTACAACTAACAAAGCCCATACATCAGTAGCATGTTTTATCCTATTTATATCTCATCTTATGTTCTCTTTAACTTCTCTAGTTTGGCCTCCTGCCATAAGGAGGAATCCTGATCTTTGATCAATGTATCATCATGGATATTATGGTACCTTTCTATGAGCCCTATCCTTGTGTTGTATTTGAATATTAAACCCATTCACTTATCTTCCAAAGCCCTCTTGAGGTCTTCCCAACAAATAGGATCATGTCCCTATTTTCATGATGCTTTTGTTAAGTCTTCCTAAAAATCACTCCTACCATTTTTGAGCTAAATCAACCTTCCCTTGTAATCTTCATGACTTATACCTCATATTCGTGTGATATATTTTTGCTTCCCATGACCATGTGATTTATCCTCACTCGGGGATTTTGGCTTATTAAATAAATTCCTGTTACTATCCCTTTTTCACTTGGCATCTCAAATATTTTCTAAAGGAGTTGTCTATTAAAAATCACCTTTGTGACCTATATTATATACCCTCCCACCCCAACTCAAAAATACTTGGCTTATAAACATTTTCCTATTTATTAAATGTTATTTTCCAAAAGGCCGGGAATGGACTTTTAATGTTTTAGTTAATAAAAGTATTTCTAAACATTTTGGGAAAATTCCCCAACATTCCTAGGGTCATATGTGACCCAGTTATCCAAAAACATTTGCTTGTCATTTTCAAATTTTTGAAGAAAACGTCCAAAAACAGTTTCAGCACTTTTTGAATTTCCAAAATTTTGTGAACTAAATATTTTCAGAAAATTTGAGGACCACCAGCCCTAGACTCAATTTTTGATTCTCTATCCATTAAACATGTTTTCAAGCATATCTTCTATACAAAATTTTGGAGAAACATTCAAAAACAGAAACATAAGTTTTTGGAAAATTGAAAGTTTTCAAAGAGAACAATTTAAGAAAAGTGGGAGACCACCACTACCCTAATACAAATTTCATTTACTACCTCTTAGACTTATTTTCATGCTTTGTGGTGTTCAAGTTTTTGAAGAAAATCAGCACAAACACTTTTTGATCAATTTTTAAAAGAGACCTTTAGGTGATATTTTTCCTCCTTTTTCACTCACATTGGATCCCCTAGCTGCCTAGTCACCTGGACCCCACCCCCTTGACTTCCTAGACGAAATGGCACTGCCCATACCCATCCACCTCACCCCACTTGGCTTAGACACTAAGCTCTGGCATGGGCTGACATGCCCACACCCCTCACCCATACTCTGCTATCTCCTGGACCCACCTTCTAGAAGAGTTGACCTCCACGAGCTCGAAGAGCCAGTACCCCCCGCCCTGGACCCTCTCCTTCCCCCTCGATTCCTTATCAAACACCTTCGGGTGCTGTGAGAGCTCACACCTCCCCCACCTACCTAGTACTCCTCTGCCCGAGCCATTGTGGCCTTGGCACCTCCTCCCTATCGCGCACACCCCTGGGAAGGTCTCCCTCGAGGAGATCCTCTCTGGCCTGCTCGCCCGCGCCGCGGTGACCGCCGTGGAAGCCGGGTGGACGAGACCTGCGGCTAGCCCCTCCGTGCCTCTCCTCTTGCGCTCCACCTTGCCATTCCTCCTCCTCTTCACCTTAATCGCAGCACGGCATCGAAACCCCTCTCTGTTTGTACAACCACCGCCGGTATCGGACCTCCCCAACCCGCCGGCAAGCTCCGTGTCGACCCCCTGGTACCGGCCGTTTCCGAGGGCCCCGTCCCCCTCCCTACCTTCCTTGGGCTCCCGTGATGCTCCTGCCCCTCCAATTTGGAGTTCTACTCCCCGGAGTCACATCGCCACCGTCGTCCTTCGTCCGTGACTGACGCGCCCGACGAACTCCCCGCTCTGACCCCCTCCTGCTGAAATCGAGGTGAGCTTCGGATGCGCCTCGTCCCTCTGGTCCTCCTGGTGCTCCTCTCGCTTCCAGGGAACCACGGGGAACACCGGTGGCGAGGACGAGCCTCCGCAGCGGCGGCCGGAGCGGACTCCGCCGTCTGTTACGGTCCCCGCCGATCCCCTCCTGCGTGGATGCCTCCTGGCCGTCCGATCTGGATCGGACGGGGGCGTACCCTTCGTTCCACGGCCCGCTGGCGGCTGGGCCCTGCGGTCCCTCCTGTTAGCTGGTTTGACTTCGCGTCTAGCGCGGGAAACGCCCGTGGGCCGGCCCAGCTCCTCGAAACCGGCCTCGGCGCAGCACCCGCAGCAGATCTAGCCCGTTGACCCTGCAGGTTGCTTGTTTATTTTTTTTTCCTGCGGATTTTTTCAGCATGTTACTTTATTTCGAAATGAAAATGCAAACGAGTAAAATTTGCCAAACCAAAAATCACAGAACCGGATCTACTAATTATTAACCACGCCCAACTTAAAGAAATCCATTTTGTGCTATATTTTAAGAGAACAAATAAAAATGGCAGAAGCACTCTGTTTCACCATTTTAATCATAAGTTGAGTTTTAAGTGGTCAAATCGTGCAAACCAAACTGTTTTGAGTAGCCCTTGGATAGATCTATCAGTGAGACTTGACCTTGCATCAAGGTGAGCTACCATTTGGAAACGCCATCCAATTGGGTAAAAGACCAGTAGCCATTTTTAAGATTTTTAGAGAGAGTTTAAAAATGATTTTTGATGTGAATCCAATTGGATGAGCTTGTGTGTGATTAGATCTATGTAATACTAGCTTGGCATAATTTTTAGAGCTCTGGATTACTTTGGTGTGCATTTCTAGAAACAGCAGCTTTCTGTTTATTTTAAATATTGTGTGTTTGTTTGTGAATGAATGATTGTTTGTTAGAAACTTGTTTCCAAGCATGAGTAGACGTGTTGGACACTGTTATTAAGATTTTTTTCTTTCATTACTAATATGTTAGGAAGTTTGTGCATGATTGGAAAAACAAATAGAAATAGAATTAGTTTATTATTGTTTTCTAGTATTTTGTGGACTAGATGTTGTGAGCTAGTTTTGCTATGATTAAATACCTAGGTTTTTGTGAGGGTTATGTGAGTTCAGTACCATTTTGGTACTGATGTGGTGATGGTATCACCTCTGTTAGCTTGCACATTAGTTTATAAGAAGGCGTGTATAACAATTGATTGTCTTATTTAACTATGTTGTTTTCACTAGTATGAGTAGTTGTTTTCATAGCATTATTTTAAGTATATTTGATTACTAGCATGTGTAAGGTATATGTAATGTTAGTAGGTGTTATTATTCATGTATCTATGGTTTAGGAAAAGATCATGCTTGTAGTATTGATTACTCCTCTAGTGTGGCATTAGTGTCCCACTAGATGTTGAGTTGCTCCTTTATTATTGTCCTTTTTTTAGGAGTGTATGATGTTTCCTGGAATGTTTAGAATGTTTTCCTTTCTGTTATTATGGCATATATATTGTAGTTGTTGTGTGTTGATGGGTTGTGGAATGCAATTATTCCTTAGGGCATGCGTGTGTAAATTTTCCATACTAGTATGCTAATAGTTGACTCCTGTTATTATGGTATTTTGCTAAGAGTAATGTATCTTGTTGTTATTATGTTTTAGGGTGTGTTCTATTGACTTGCTACAATTTATTGAGCCACTGGTTTGTTTGGTTACTTTCATTATTGAGTGATTCCTTAGCTTTGGTGTAGACTTTAGCTTATTAAATAACTAGATAATTCATCTGTGTTTTGTTTGTTTTGCTGTTTGGAAATTGTATGGGTGTTTACCTTAGCATAAGTTTGGTGCTAGTGGTATCATTATATTTAGTAGTACCTTGTTGTATATGCTTAAGGCTAGTGGTAAACTTGTTTGGATTGATTGCTTGTGTTGTTGTTAATACCCACTGCCATGGGTGTTGCTTTGATGATTGATATTACTTTGTTTGTTTACGAACACCTTAGTAGCCTCACCCTTGTTACCACAAGCTATATTTTTTAGCTTCCTTAATATATTGGTATGATAGTGGTACACCTACTCAACCTATGATATTGGGATGTGGAATATGGTTTTTCAACCATATGTTTTCCTGACGATAGTCTTGTACTCTGAGAGTTTGTGAGGTAGTTCGCTCGATTACTTTTTGAGTGATTACATTATTATGAGTTGCCTTGCTGTAGGTGTTGTTTTGATTACTTGATTGTACTTCTGGTTCTGAGTGTGTGTCTTTTATTATTTTACGGCGTTAGAAAAGCGAGGAAAAAGAAGATGGAGTCGTAGAGCTGTGTGTCAAGATCAAGCCATCTCAAGGCCAGGGACACAAAGAAATTTAAGGCAAGCCATCCTGATGCTTGCTGTTATAATACACTTATCATTATCTATCATGCATGTTTTACTTCTGAATTTTTTTACAAAAACTTTGATTTCCAAAAACTATTTTTGATTGAATACTACTACTACTATTATATATACTATGCCAGTAGTTGATACTTGGTGTTACCAAGCCCATAGCCACCATATGGTATTTATTACCATCACACATACTAGTCCCTAAGTGGACACCCTTAAAATGTGTTTTTACAAAACGAAGGCTTCATGGAAAAACCCGGAGAAAAGGCTGAGCCTTATTCATCGGAGGAATGTGGAAGTGGTCATTTTTGGGAAAATGGTGTTTTTACAAAAATGACACATAACCTAGTCTTCGCTGGACAACCAAGAAGTGCTGCCACTCTACCCCAACATGGGTACGGGGCCTATCTAGATACTTGAACTTGTTAGTATGTGTCCTATCCCAATATGTTATAGAGAGGATGATTCTCTGAACCGAAGTGTCGCCAGGAGGGAGAAACGGGACATACAAAGTGAGGGATTAAGTTACCCCCCGGAAGCGACGATTGGGTCCCCTTGTTTGGCGATGTGTGACATGGTGCCATGGGGTATAAACTTGATTGAAGGGATAACCATATACTAGCTTGTGTCAGAGTGGACAGTTAGGATCATTCTTCTGATGCTTGCATATCGCTGTGTCGATCCATGGGTGGATCATGGCAGATGATTGGATCTAGTGGAATGTGTACACCTCTGTAGAGTAAAACTATTCAGAATAGCCGAGCCCTCGGATATGGACAGTTGAAAGGCCATGTAGCTAGTATTGTGTCAATTGTTTCAAAAAGGAGTTTTCAAAAAGGAGTTGGACTTGTGAAGTTCGGAAAGGAGGAAATCTTGTATCGTGGAGGTACCTGTAACATCCCAATTTTGCTAAACTAGGGTGTGTGGTGTGTGTTCATTCCATACATGCATGGGAAAAAAATTGAACCATGTTTTAACCAATTTAAATTGTGAATTTAAATGGTTTGAGAAATACCCCAAATAGTACTTAATTTGGGTTTCAAAATCTTGTATTGAAAAATATTCCAATTCTACCAAACAAAGAGATGGTTTTGTTGGAAATTTGGTGAGGATTCCAAAATGCATTTTTGCCAAATTTTATGTTTACAAAAAGGCCCTCAAAATCTGTTTTAGTTATGTTTTTAAGTCCTAAGGACCTTTTTGCAAACCCTTTACTTTTCCCAGGGGGGTTATCTGTGAAGTGCTGTTTTTAACTCTTCTTCCTTGTCGCCGGCCAGTAGGTTGGGCCGCCGGTGCCCTCCACCTCCTGCTTCCCCTCTGATGACGCGGATGACCAGAGTCGTCGAGGAGCAGTCTGGATCGCTTCTAGCTCGCAGACCCCCCTCGAGCTACCTTTCTCCCTCTGTCCCTGTTAATACCCGGAACCCTAACCCTAACCTCTGTCTCCGGCCGCCGCTCTTTGCGCGCAACTCCGGCCATGGCCGCACCAAACGAGAGTCCATGCAGCTCCTCCGTGCTTCCCTCGTCTAGCTAACCGAAGCTCGCCTGCCGGGATGGCCTCGCAAGGGCGAATTTCGCCGTCGTTCCCGAGCTCCGGCCGCCGCGGGAACCTCACGCCGGCGAGGATTCCGGCCGCCCCTTCCATCTCCGTCCACACCACAAGCTCCACGGTGAGCTCCCGGACCTCCCGGTACCCTCCATGCCCTCCCTCACGCTCTGTACCGTCTCCGCGCCGAGCTTCGCCGCCGGCCGCCGCGGCCATGGAAGCCGGCGAGCCTCCGGTGACCAAATGCTAGCGGCACCACCACCTCCAGGCTTGCCTCGGCCTCCTCTACGTCCCCATCTAGTCAATTTCGCGAATCGATCAACCGATCAATCAATTGCATGTTCAACAGAGGGATTTGCCTCCGCGTGAGGTCACTGTGACATCACGCTGATGTCATATTTCCCTTTTTAGAGATTTCCAGGAATTTCAGAAAATGAATTAAATTTGTAAAATCAATAACTAATAAAATATTAACCAGAAAAATAAAGTAAAAATATGGTAATGTTCATAAAAATGTAAGCTACCCAAAAATGTCACTTTCATAAATGTTTGACACACTTCATTTTTGGCCTTTATTTAATGCTGTTTAATCATTTTAAAATAGAAAAATAAGTTTTTATTCACTAAAATCAGAAAATTAAAAGTAATATATCAAATTGCTCAAAATGACAATTGGAATCTAGTTATGATGTTTTCAAACCCATTAGAGCTTTTAAAATTGCACTCACTTTCAGGATCGTCCGAATTGCCCCTCCGGGGTCTATTTCGGGCTAATTTCAGAGAAATTGTTTAACTGACATACGAACCCTAGCAACTCATCGAGCATGTTTAGGGCTTTATTTCATTGCATTAACTTGCTCATGCATACATATTGCGCATTGCATCGATGCCATGTTGATTGTTGTTCTTCTTTGTTTCGGTGCTGTTTCCCCCTCGGTAGAACGTGACTCCGAAGAGAAGGCCAGCTGTCCAAATGACGAATACTTGATCTTAACCGACAAGTCAAGCACTTATCCCTGAAGAATTTATCTGATTTTCTTATAACCAAGGCAAGCATAACCTCTTATCTGCTCATATATGATTTCAAAGTGATTTGAATCTCGTACTTTGCATTCGGTTCAAAACTATTTGATGTCAGTAGATAGAGTTCTCCTATATATTGCATAACCTACATATCCTGATCCACTGCTCCTAGCAGCTATAGGTTTGTTTGTGCGCGCTTCGCTAAACCTTGTGAGTCTTGCTTAGCCATGCCTAGTTGATGAATCTGGTCAAGGCGTGAATCTACTATGTCAGGTGTTTATGATTTGAATTACCTTTGATAACTTGACTAATCACGGCATGGATGTGAGGCCACAATGGGTTGTGGCGTTTTGTCCTATTCATGCCCCTAGGAGCGAGTTCTCGCCTTCGAGCCAAGACTGAGCGTACAGCCACACGTGGGCCGATGAACCCCGCCCGGCTGACTAACTTGTTTAACCTTATCCGTGAGCCACGTAGTTTGAGATTTCCATCTGCGTGTGTGTTGGAAAATGTTTTGGAGAAAATTAGGTCGTGACCGGGACAAGTGATGGACGTACACGGATCTTGTTCCCGACTCACAGAACAGGTGCCGTCAGGAGGTGGCCAACTCCCTGTTGACGGGGTGGCCCTGTTTGGGTTGACTCATGGATATGGTTCGACAAGGTAAAGGCTGGGAATCGACCACCCTCTGCCGGCACTTCCCGGGCTAGTGCTAATCATGTGGCACTAAGAGTCGGTTGGTACGTGTGGGTAAAGTTGTACACCCCTGCAGGGTTAAATCTTTTCGAAAAGCCGTGTCCGCGGTTAAGGACGACTTGGTGACGGATTCTGTGATCATAGATAACTTAAACGGAATGATTAAAACTTGTTGATAACGAATGAAGGATGCCTCCTCGGAGATGCCGAGAGGGGTTACCTTGTAGCATGAGATAGTGTGGAACAATTGGAGGAGGTGATCTTTGAAGCACGAGGTGCTGAAATGTTTCGGTGGATTAAAAGATGATGATATCAGTAGTTGAGTAGCTTTCTCATCTGTTTTCAAAATACTCTATTAGACGTGATGTTTCTTCCTCAACTTGGAAAACAAAGATGGATTTACGCAAATAACCTTCATAAAACCTTTCTGAAGATAGCAGATATATAATAGGTTAACTAAGCCTTGTTGAGTACCTCCCGTACTCAGGTTTGCTTAATTTTGGTTCAGGGGAAGATCTCACATCGGTGGTGATTCAACGTGGACATCGACGAGTAGTTCGGGGTTCCCAGGTAGCAGCCTGGAATCTATGGGCTGGGACGTCGCCTTATGTTGCGGCCTCTTAGGCATTTTTGGTTCTTGTTGATTAGCAACATAATTTGCCTTCCATTGTCTGATGTAATGTTGGGTCGTGTGACCTCTGTTTGTAAGCTATACTCTAGTAACACATGTTTAATAAAGCTTCATGTTTAGAGTACTGCTTTGATCGGTTGTTGGTTTCGAGCTCATGGTTATACAGTTTTGGCTATGCCTGCATAGTTGTCGCAGTCGAGGGGTTGTGGAGCCGATGATCCATGTCCGAGCCCGCCTGTCGATGTGATCGGCCTGGGGCGAGGTAACCCCAGTAACCCTCGATTGTTGTTGCACTTTCTGGACACATAGCAGCTCTGTATAACTTTGGTCCCGTTCCTTCAGTTTCATCCGACTCGTGGATGCTTGGGTATGCATCATTGGTTATGACTAGCATGGATACAAGGAGTAGTAGACCGGGGGTCCGGACTACGTGCCGATGAATCCGGTCTGCCTGCCGTTGTTTGTTGCGGCCGGGGCTGGTAACCCTGAAGCCCTTGTGATTCCATGGCTAGGAGCACATAACAGTATGTATATCTCTGGGTCCGGGGTCTGACAAGTCATGGTATCAGAGCAGGACTGCCTGTAGGAAAACCTTATTGCTTGGTCGATGTTGAGTCTAGTGTTTTTGACAAACTACTTTGAAAACACAAATGAGTTGTGAAAAACCTTCTTAGGATTCTTTTTACTCCTTATCTGGTATCGCTCTAAGTCTGGGTCTCCTTACCTGTTTTGATTTGAAAAGTTTTTGCTACCTCTTCTATTCATTCAAAATCTAGGTGCCTTCTTTGGCAATGACGTTTCTACCCCAGTTGACCTAGTGTTAAAGTTTCTAGAGTCGTGTGTGTTCGATATTCCGTTATCTCTTAAACTGGGAGATTCCTTCTCATCCTAATCTCTCAGAGTTGTCCGGATTCCACATTTCTACATGTTTCAAAGTTCTAAATCCTGAACCTCGAGATCTGCTTGCAATCTCGAATCTATCTGTTAATCTCTGCCCAAATTCTTCCGGAGTTAAGTTTATCTTTTGAAAGATACCTCGTGATTGCTATTCATAGTGTCCTTTAAGACACTAAGAGAGTAGTTACTCCTTTCTTTTGGTTTCTAACTCTTGGACTTGAACCGAAGGTCCCGGAATGTGCTGAGTTGTGGTGGGTTGAATCATGTGGTCATAACCATGTGATGCTCACACCATCAGTACAGGATGCTGACCTTTAACCCAAGCCTCATTCTGTCAACCCTGAGGAACATCTTCTACCTCAGGATGGCTAGGTAGTGTCAACTCCAATAGCCATAGGTTCTCCCTTGTAATCAAGAAGGGATCACAACAAGAGTGGTCATCATGAAATCCACATATTCGTTTTTAATTTAGCTTTATCGATCTTCTAGCATGGGTTTTACAAAAGAGTATCACCTGTGCACTCCCCATGGCCTCTGGATTTTCCGCAGCATGTTCCTATCTTCTAGTTGCTCTCAAATCTACATCCGTTGTTTTGAAACCAAGTTGCATATGTGTGTTAGATTGTTCCAATGCATTTGCTCTTGTTTTCTGTCAGAACATTCCACCTTGGGATGTCAGGAGAAACAAACTCCAGTACCTCGTTCATCTCTAGGACCAGGTCAAAGTTTTGCAATTCGCAGACTAAAGAAGTTTCATTAGCTTCTGTTATGTTCCACCTTCGAATATCACACCCTTTTATATCAATAGGTTGTGTTAAGTTTCATGGCCTCAATGATGAAGTGATGCTTTTACACATCATCACCCCCTTCCTCCAAGCTTGAATGCTTGAGAATGATGGGTATGTGCATTCATGTGTGTAACAGATATTCCTAGAAATTCTTATTGCTTTGATAATCTAAGAAACATCTGTATCCTTCTTAGCACTACTTGTCAACCGGTCTTTACTTAAAGTTGACCGTGTTACCAAATCCGTTCATTCTGGTTCACATTCTTGGTCAAAGAGTTAGGTTCATGCCGAAGCTCTCAAGACCCTATCAGTTGCTTTGAAAAGCAAACCTCCTCTCGAATTCTAAGACATATCGGTAGGTTGTGATATTCTGGTTGTCTTTCCACAAGTATCACCAGGTTGTTACCTGGCCATAATGTCTAAGCAAAGGGTAATTCGAATTGCTCTTTTCTCCAAGAAAACAGTGTTGGATATCCTGGACTAGTTGGTTGAGCTTAAACAACAACTTGGAGAGTTGAAAGACAAAAGCTCCGCCTAACTTGATCCTTCATTAAGGGATGTCTAGTTTTCCTCATGTTGAAGCAGGATAGTATCTCCGTGGTGGACATGCTATCATCCTAACCTTGATTTGATTTGGGCTATCGTCAAATCAAGCTCAGATTCAAGGACTATCTTGATGGTGCTTCTACTCATGGTGTTTCCCCGAGGATACCTTCATGTCCTTCGGTCTGACCAATACCTTGCCTCGTTCATGTATCATATAAATTCCTCTTCTTGGGGTGTTTTGATAAGCAAGTTGTCGAGCCCATCGATGACATTCCTATTTTTCCCCAAGTTGCGAGAGGGTCAAGTTGAAAACTTGGCACTAATGTTGGAAACTTTTGGGAACCATCTTTGTGTCATTACGAAGTTTGTGTTCTCGATGTTTGAAGTGACTTACTCTGGTCCATGTGCTTATGGTGAAAGTTGTCGCCGTGGATCCGAGTAAAGTTTTCTTGTTTCTTCGGGTTTAATTCCAAGTCGGTCATGCATGTGTGGACTACTCATGAGATGGTAGGTTGTTACCTCCATCTCTTCTAGAAGTTGCATCCACACCAAGCCACTGACTGATTGTTCGTAAAAGAGAAGAAGTCCAAGAACTTCGTTATCTTCGTGACCGTCTTCCCAACAAGTACTCCGATGTGTTCCTTTGCAAGTAAACCATGTAGGTGCAACCGTCTTTCACAAGTTGCTAAATACATGAGTTCTGCAATCTCGCTCATCTTCTTGAGTGTGACATTGTAGTCCATACCTTGAGAATCTAGTAAACGTATCTCGTTGATAACCGGTGCAATCTCTTTGATCATATATACCGAGTCTGAGTTATCTACCCACTAACCAGAGCTGAATCTCAAGCAACAATGATGGTTGGTGCTTCCCTAAGGGAATTGAATTAGGCCTGTTCAAAATCCGGCATGGTTGATGTTGTGGTTGACACAATTAGCCGGAAGGCCTAATGTCATACCCTTTGAATCCGAAAGAACAACCACTCTCCGTGAGAATTCTTGTGTGCCTTAATTCTAAGAAGTTTCCCTCTCCGTTTTTACAAACCGGAGTTTTACATTGACTTGATGACCTATAGAAGGCTTTTCACGAGCCTATTGTCGGTATCTAAAACATCAAGGGTAACTTGGAAGTTGATCTTTCCAATGTCTCTTCGTCAACCCTCCAAACCTTCTTTCAGTGGAAACAAGATCATCATGGGAAAATCTCTTGCTGTTTTGTAACCACCATTGATCAGCTCCCTTTTTCAAGTTGTTTATACTTGAAGTTCTGTTCATCTCACACATTGTGTGAATTTGTCGGTTACTTCAGCCATGGGATCTTAACCATGTGATAGATGTATTGCTACGTCTAATCCACCATAGGAAAGAGATTCCCTATTCCTTCTGGTGTTTCAATCCCCGTTGGTTACCCATCCTTGTGGTGTGACCAAGAATTCCTCCTTAACTACAGTGTTCCAACATCCTTTGGTTACTCATCTTCCGTCGTGAAGTAACATCCCGATCTTTGACAAAGTTTTCGACAAACTTTAACGGAGTGAAAGTTCCGTTATCTTTCGTGTCCACTCCGAAGAGTGAACATGATCCTGTATCAAAATTCTCTCTGACGCACGATCACAGTGTTTTCTCGTGTTTTCCCTCGTCTACGGATATTACGTTGTGGTATCCAAGACAATCCTCTCCATCTTCGTTTTCTATTTGAAGAAACCTCGAATGTCATAAGTTGTTCAACCGTTCATTTCTAAAAGGATTTAAAGTCTTGTGCAAAGTTCATATTCTAAACCCTTTCAAGAACCATCGTCCATAAACTTGAAACCTTCTCTTATTCCCTCCGTTATCTTGATGCGTTTCATGCACGATAACTCAACAGTTCTTTGTGAACATCCTGTTATGAGTTGCCCATGAGATACTCGATCTTCGTGATGATCAATTCCTTAGAGATTTCCCTCTCACCTAAGGTGTACCCGCTGGGTATCTTCGCAAGTACGACAGAAAAACCTCTGCAAGAAGAGAGCCGTAAGGTTCGAGAAGATCGTTCAAAACCGGTGTTCCTTCTTTCTTCTCCTTCGGGAATCTCGGGACGAGATTCTTGTAAGGGGGGTAGATTTGTAACATCCCAATTTTGCTAAACTAGGGTGTGTGGTGTGTGTTCATTCCATACATGCATGGAAAAAAAATTGAACCATGTTTTAACCAATTTAAATTGTGAATTTAAATGGTTTGAGAAATTCCCCAAATAGTACTTAATTTGGGTTTCAAAATCTTGTATTGAAAAATATTCCAATTCTACCAAACAAAGAGATGGTTTTGTTGGAAATTTGGTGAGGATTCCAAAATGCATTTTTGCCAAATTTTCTGTTTACAAAAAGGCCCTCAAAATCTGTTTTAGTTCTGTTTTTAAGTCCTAAGGACCTTTTGCAAACCCTTTACTTTTCCCAGGGGGGTTATCTGTGAAGTGATGTTTTTAACTCTTCTTCCTTGTCGCCGGCCAGTAGGTTGGGCCGCCGGCGCCCTCCACCTCCTGCTTCCCCTCTGATGACGCGGATGACCAGAGTCGTCGAGGAGCCGTCTGGATCGCTTCTAGCTCGCAGACCCCCCTCGAGCTACCTTTCTCCCTCTGTCCCTGTTAATACCCGGAACCCTAACCCTAACCTCTGTCTCCGGCCGCCGCTCTTTGCGCGCAACTCCGGCCATGGCCGCACCAAACGAGAGTCCCTGCAGCTCCTCCGTGCTTCCCTCGTCTAGCTAACCGAAGCTCGCCTGCCGGGATGGCCTCGCAAGGGCGAATTTCGCCGCCGTTCCCGAGCTCCGGCCGCCGCGGGAACCTCACGCCGGCGAGGATTCCGGCCGCCCCTTCCATCTCCGTCCACACCACAAGCTCCATGGTGAGCTCCCGGACCTCCCGGTACCCTCCATGCCCTCCCTCACGCTCTGTACCGTCTCCGCGCCGAGCTTCGCCGCCGGCCGCCGCGGCCATGGAAGCCGACGAGCCTCCGGTGACCAAATGCTAGCGGCGCCACCACCTCCAGGCTTGCCTCGGCCTCCTCTGCGTCCCCATCTAGTCAATTTCGCGAATCGATCAACCGATCGATCAATTGCATGTTCAACAGGGGGATTTGCCTCCGCGTGAGGTCACTGTGACATCACGCCGATGTCATATTTCCCTTTTTAGAGATTTCCAGGAATTTCAGAAAATGAATTAAATTTGTAAAATCAATAACTAATAAAATATTAACCAGAAAAATAAAGTAAAAATATGGTAATGTTCATAAAAATGTAAGCTACCCAAAAATGTCACTTTCATAAATGTTTGACACACTTCATTTTTGGCCTTTATTTAATGTTGTTTAATCATTTTAAAATAGAAAAATAAGTTTTTATTCACTAAAATCAGAAAATTAAAAGTAATATATCAAATTGCTCAAAATGACAATTGGAATCTAGTTATGATGTTTTCAAACCCATTTGAGCTTTTAAAATTGCACTCACTTTCAGGATCGTCCGAATTGCCCCTCCGGGGTCTATTTCGGGCTAATTTCAGAGAAATTGTTTAACTGACATACGAACCCTAGCAACTCATCGAGCATGTTTAGGGCTTTATTTCATTGCATTAACTTGCTCATGCATACATATTGCGCATTGCATCGATGCCATGTTGATTGTTGTTCTTCTTTGTTTCGGTGTTGTTTCCCCCTCGGTAGAACGTGACTCCGAAGAGAAGGCCAGCTGTCCAAATGACGAATACTTGATCTTAACCGACAAGTCAAGCACTTATCCCTGAAGAATTTATCTGGTTTTCTTATAACCAAGGCAAGCATAACCTCTTATCTGCTCATATATGATTTCAAAGTGATTTGAATCTCGTACTTTGCATTCGGTTCAAAACTATTTGATGTCAGTAGATAGAGTTCTCCTATATATTGCATAACCTAGATATCCTGATCCACTGCTCCTAGCAGCTATAGGTTTGTTTGTGCGCGCTTCGCTAAACCTTGTGAGTCTTGCTTAGCCATGCCTAGTTGATGAATCTGGTCAAGGCGTGAATCTACTATGTCAGGTGTTTATGATTTGAATTACCTTTGATAACTTGACTAATCACGGTATGGATGTGAGGCCACAATGGGTTGTGGCATTTTGTCCTATTCATGCCCCTAGGAGCGAGTTCTCGCCTTCGAGCCAAGACTGAGCGTACAGCCACACGTGGGCCGATGAACCCCGCCCGGCTGACTAACTTGTTTAACCTTATCCGTGAGCCACGTAGTTTGAGATTTCCATCTGCGTGTGTGTTGGAAAATGTTTTGGAGAAAATTAGGTCGTGACCGGGACAAGTGATGGATGTACACGGATCTTGTTCCCGACTCACAGAACAGGTGCCGTCAGGAGGTGGCCAACTCCCTGTTGACGGGGTGGCCCTGTTTGGGTTGACTCATGGATATGGTTCGACAAGGTAAAGGCTGGGAATCGACCACCCTCTGCCGGCACTTCCCGGGCTAGTGCTAATCATGTGGCACTAAGAGTCGGTTGGTACGTGTGGGTAAAGTTGTACACCCCTGCAGGGTTAAATCTTTTCGAAAAGCCGTGTCCGCGGTTAAGGACGACTTGGTGACGGATTCTGTGATCATAGATAACTTAAACGGAATGATTAAAACTTGTTGATAACGAATGAAGGATGGCTCCTCGGAGATGCCGAGAGGGGTTACCTTGTAGCATGAGATAGTGTGGAACAATTGGAGGAGGTGATCTTTGAAGCACGAGGTGCTGAAATGTTTCGGTGGATTAAAAGATGATGATATCAGTAGTTGAGTAGCTTTCTCATCTGTTTTCAAAATACTCTATGAGACGTGATGTTTCTTCCTCAACTTGGAAAACAAAGATGGCTTTACGCAAATAACCTTCATAAAACCTTTCTGAAGATAGCAGATATATAATAGGTTAACTAAGCCTTGTTGAGTACCTCCCGTACTCAGGTTTGCTTAATTTTGGTTCAGGGGAAGATCTCACATCGGTGGTGATTCAACGTGGACATCGACGAGTAGTTCGGGGTTCCCAGGTAGCAGCCTGGAATCTATGGGCTGGGACGTCGCCTTATGTTGCGGCCTCTTAGGCCTTTTTGGTTCTTGTTGATTAGCAACATAATTTGCCTTCCGTTGTCTGATGTAATGTTGGGTCGTGTGACCTCTGTTTGTAAGCTATACTCTAGTAACACATGTTTAATAAAGCTTCATGTTTAGAGTACTGCTTTGATCGGTTGTTGGTTTCGAGCTCATGGTTATACAGTTTTGGCTATGCCTGCATAGTTGTCGCAGTCGAGGGGTTGTGGAGTCGATGATCCATGTCCGAGCCCGCCTGTCGATGTGATCGGCCTGGGGCGAGGTAACCCCAGTAACCCTCGATTGTTGTTGCACTTTCTGGACACATAGCAGCTCTGTATAACTTTGGTCCCGTTCCTTCAGTTTCATCCGACTCGTGGACGCTTGGGTATGCATCATTGGTTATGACTAGCATGGATACAAGGAGTAGTAGACCGGGGGTCCGGACTACGTGCCGATGAATCCGGTCTGCCTGCAGTTGTTTGTTGCGGCCGGGGCTGGTAACCCTGAAGCCCTTGTGATTCCATGGCTAGGAGCACATAACAGTATGTATATCTCTGGGTCCGGGGTCTGACAAGTCATGGTATCAGAGCAGGACTGCCTGTAGGAAAACCTTATTGCTTGGTCGATGTTGAGTCTAGTGTTTTTGAAAAACTACTTTGAAAACACAAATGAGTTGTGAAAAACCTTCTTAGGATTCTTTTTACTCCTTATCTGGTATCGCTCTAACTCTGGGTCTCCTTACCTGTTTTGATTTGAAAAGGTTTTGCTACCTCTTCTATTCATTCAAAACCTAGGTGCCTTCTTTGGCAATGACGTTTCTACCCGAGTTGACCTAGTGTTAAAGTTTCTAGAGTCGTGTGTGTTCGATATTCCGTTATCTCTTAAACTTGGAGATTCCTTTCCATCCTAATCTCTCAGAGTTGTCCGGATTCGACATTTCTACATGTTTCAAAGTTCTAAATCCTGAACCTCGAGATCTGCTTGCAATCTCGAATGTATCTGTTAATCTCTGCCCAAATTCTTCCGGAGTTAAGTTTGTCTTTTGAAAGATACCTCGTGATTGCTATTCATAGTGTCCTTTAAGACACTAAGAGAGTAGTTACTCCTTTCTTTCGGTTTCTAACTCTTGGACTTGAACCGAAGGTCCCGGAATGTGCTGAGTTGTGGTGGGTTGAATCATGTGGTCATAACCATGTGATGCTCACACCATCAGTACAGGATGCTGACCTTTAACCCAAGCCTCATTCTGTCAACCCTGAGGAACATCTTCTACCTCAGGATGGCTAGGTAGTGTCAACTCCAATAGCCATAGGTTCTCCCTTGTAATCAAGAAGGGATCACAACAAGAGTGGTCATCATGAAATCCACATCTTCGTTTTTAATTCAGCTATATCGATCTTCTAGCATGGGTTTTACAAAAGAGTATCACCTATGCACTCCCCATGGCCTCTGGATTTTCCGGAGCATGTTCCTATCTTCTAGTTGCTCTCAAATCTTCATCCGTTGTTTTGAAACCAAGTTGCATATGTGTGTTAGATTGTTCCAATGCATTTGCTCTTGTTTTCTGTCAGAACATTCCACCTTGGGATGTCAGGAGAAACAAACTCCAGTACCTCGTTCATCTCCAGGACCAGGTCAAAGTTTTGCAATTCGCAGACTAAAGAAGTTTCATTAGCTTCTGTTATGTTCCACCTTCGAATATCACACCCTTTTATATCAAGAGGTTGTGTTAAGTTTCATGGCCTCAATGATGAAGTGATGCTTTTACACATCATCACCCCCTTCCTCCAAGCTTGAATTCTTGAGAATGATGGGTCTGTGCATTGATGTGTGTAACAGATATTCCTAGAAATTCTTATTGCTTTGATAATCTAAGAAACATCGGTATCCTTCTTAGCACTACTTGTCAACCGGTCTTTACTTAAAGTTGACCGTGTTACCAAATCCGTTCATTCTGGTTCACATTCTTGGTCAAAGAGTTAGGTTCATGACGAAGCTCTCAAGACCCTATCAGTTGCTTTGAAAAGCAAACCTCCTCTCGAATTCTAAGACATATCGGTAGGTTGTGATATTCTGGTTGTCTTTCCACAAGTATCACCAGGTTGTTACCTGGCCATAATGTCTAAGCAAAGGGTAATTCGAATTGCTCTTTTCTCCAAGAAAACAGTGCTGGATATCCTGGACTAGTTGGTTGAGCTTAAACAACAACTTGGAGAGTTGAAAGACAAAAGCTCCGCCTAACTTGATCCTTCATTAAGGGATGTCTAGTTTTCCTCATGTTGAAGCAGGATAGTATCTCCGTGGTGGACATGCTATCATCCTAACCTTGATTTGATTTGGGCTATCGTCAAATCAAGCTCAGATTCAAGGACTATCTTGATGGTGCTTCTACTCATGGTGTTTCCCCGAGGATACCTTCATGTCCTTTGGTCTGACCAATACCTTGCCTCGTTCATGTATCATATAAATTCCTCTTCTTGGGGTGTTTTGATAAGCAAGTTGTCGAGCCCATCGATGACATTCCTATTTTTCCCCAAGTTGCGAGAGGGTCAAGTTGAAAACTTGGCACTAATGTTGGAAACTTTTGGGAACCATCTTTGTGTCATTACGAAGTTTGTGTTCTCGATGTTTGAAGTGACTTACTCTGGTCCATGTGCTTATGGTGAAAGTTGTCGCCGTGGATCCGAGTAAAGTTTTCTTGTTTCTTCGGGTTTAATTCCAAGTCGGTCATGCATGTGTGGACTACTCATGAGATGGTAGGTTGTTACCTCCATCTCTTCCAGAAGTTGCATCCACACCAAGCCACTGACTGATTGTTCGTAAAAGAGAAGAAGTCCAAGAACTTCGTTATCTTCGTGGTCGTCTTCCCAACAAGTACTCCGATGTGTTCCTTTGCAAGTAAACCATGTAGGTGCAACCGTCTTTCACAAGTTGCTAAATACATGAGTTCTGCAATCTCGCTCATCTTCTTGAGTGTGACATTGTAGTCCATACCTTGAGAATCCAGTAAACGTATCTCGTTGATAACCGGTGCAATCTCTTTGATCATATATACCGAGTCTGAGTTATCTACCCACTAACCAGAGCTGAATCTCAAGCAACAACGATGGTTGGTGCTTCCCTAAGGGAATTGAATTAGGCCTGTTCAAAATCCGGCATGGTTGATGTTGTGGTTGACACAATTAGCCGGAAGGCCTAATGTCGTACCCTTTGAATCCGAAAGAACAACCACTCTCCGTGAGAATTATTGTGTGGCTTAATTCTAAGAAGTTTCCCTCTCCGTTTTTCCAAACCGGAGTTTTACATTGACTTGATGACCTATAGAAGGCTTTTCACGAGCCTATTGTCGGTATCTAAAACATCAAGGGTAACTTGGAAGTTGATCTTTCCAATGTCTCTTCGTCAACCCTCCAAACCTTCTTTCCGTGGAAACAAGTTCATCATGGGAAAATCTCTTGGTGTTTTGTAACCACCATTGATCAGCTCCCTTTTTCAAGTTGTTTATACTTGAAGTTTTGTTCATCTCACACATTGTGTGGATTTGTCGGTTACTTTAGCCATGGGATCTTAACCATGTGATAGATGTATTGCTACGTCTAATCCACCATAGGAAAGAGATTCCCTATTCCTTCTAGTGTTTCAATCCCCGTTGGTTACCCATCCTTGTGGTGTGACCAAGAATTCCTCCTTAACTACAGTGTTCCAACATCCTTTGGTTACTCATCTTCCGTCGTGAAGTAACATCCCGATATTTGACAAAGTTTTCGACAAACTTTAACGGAGTGAAAGTTCCGTTATCTTTCGTGTCCACTCCGAAGAGTGAACATGATCCTGTATCAAAATTCTCTCTGACGCACGATCACAGTGTTTTCTCGTGTTTTCCCTCGTCTACGGATATTACGTTGTGGTATCCAAGACAATCCTCTCCATCTTCGTTTTCTATTTGAAGAAACCTCGAATGTCATAAGTTGTTCAACCGTTCATTTCTAAAAGGATTTAAAGTCTTGTGCAAAGTTCATATTCTAAACACTTTCAAGAACCATCGTCCATAAACTTGAAACCTTCTCTTATTCCCTCCGTTATCTTGATGCGTTTCATGCACGATAACTCAACAGTTCTTTGTGAACATCCTGTTATGAGTTGCCCATGAGATACTCGATCTTCGTGAAGATCAATTCCTTAGAGATTTCCCTCTCACCTAAGGTGTACCCGCTGGGTATCTTCGCAAGTACGACAGAAAAACCTCTGCAAGAAGAGAACCGTAAGGTTCGAGAAGATTGTTCAAAACCGGTGTTCCTTCTTTCTTCTCCTTCGGGAATCTCGGGACGAGATTCTTGTAAGGGGGGTAGATTTGTAACATCCCAATTTTGCTAAACTAGGGTGTGTGGTGTGTGTTCATTCCATACATGCATGGAAAAAAAATTGAACCATGTTTTAACCAATTTAAATTGTGAATTTAAATGGTTTGAGAAATACCCCAAATAGTACTTAATTTGGGTTTCAAAATCTTGTATTGAAAAATATTCCAATTCTACCAAACAAAGAGATGGTTTTGTTGGAAATTTGGCGAGGATTCCAAAATGCATTTTTGCCAAATTTTCTGTTTGCAAAAAGGCCCTCAAAATCTGTTTTAGTTCTGTTTTTAAGTCCTAAGGACCTTTTTGCAAACCCTTTACTTTTCCCAGGGGGGTTATCTGTGAAGTGCTGTTTTTAACTCTTCTTCCTTGTCGCCGGCCAGTTGGTTGGGCCGCCGGCGCCCTCCACCTCCTGATTCCCCTCTGATGACGCGGATGACCAGAGTCGTCGAGGAGCCGTCTGGATCGCTTCTAGCTCGCAGACCCCCCTCGAGCTACCTTTCTCCCTCTGTCCCTGTTAATACCCGGAACCCTAACCTCTGTCTCCGGCCGCCGCTCTTTGCGCGCAACTCCGGCCATGGCCGCACCAAACGAGAGTCCCTGCAGCTCCTCCGTGCTTCCCTCGTCTAGCTAACCGAAGCTCGCCTGCCGGGATGGCCTCGCAAGGGCGAATTTCGCTGCCGTTCCCGAGCTCCGGCCTCCGCGGGAACCTCACGCCGGCGAGGATTCCGGCCGCCCCTTCCATCTCCGTCCAAACCACAAGCTCCATGGTGAGCTCCCGGACCTCCCGGTACCCTCCATGCCGTCCCTCACGAACCGTCTCCGCGCCGAGCTTCGCCGCCGGCCTCCGCGGCAATGGAAGCCGGCGAGCCTCCGGTGACCAAATGTTAGCGGCGCCACCACCTCCAGGCTTGCCTCGGCCTCCTCTACGTCCCCATCTGGTCAATTTCGCGAATCGATCAACCGATCGATCAATTGCATGTTCAACAGAGGGATTTGCCTCCACGTGAGGTCACTGTGACATCACGCTGATGTCATATTTCCCTTTTTAGAGATTTCCATGAATTTGAGAAAATGAATTAAATTTGTAAAATCAATAACTAATAAAATATTAACCAGAAAAATAAAGTAAAAATATGGTAATGTTCATAAAAATGTAAGCTACCCAAAAATGTCACTTTCATAAATGTTTGACACACTTCATTTTTGGCCTTTATTTAATGCTGTTTAATCATTTTAAAATAGAAAAATAAGTTTTTATTCACTAAAATCAGAAAATTAAAAGTAATATATCAAATTGCTCAAAATGACAATTGGAATCTAGTTATGATGTTTTCAAACCCATTTGAGCTTTTAAAATTGCACTCACTTTCAGGATCGTCCGAATTGCCCCTCCGGGGTCTATTTCGGGCTAATTTTAGAGAAATTGTTTAACTGACATACGAACCCTAGCAACTCATCGAGCATGTTTAGGGCTTTATTTCATTGCATTAACTTGCTCATGCATACATATTGCGCATTGCATCGATGCCATGTTGATTGTTGTTCTTCTTTGTTTCGGTGATGTTTCCCCCTCGGTAGAACGTGACTCCGAAGAGAAGGCCAGCTGTCCAAATGACGAATACTTGATCTTAACCGACAAGTCAAGCACTTATCCCTGAAGAATTTATCTGATTTTCTTATAACCAAGGCAAGCATAACCTCTTATCTGCTCATATATGATTTCAAAGTGATTTGAATCTCGTACTTTGCATTCGGTTCAAAACTATTTGATGTCAGTAGATAGAGTTCTCCTATATATTGCATAACCTACATATCCTGATCCACTGCTCCTAGCAGCTATAGGTTTGTTTGTGCGCGCTTCGCTAAACCTTGTGAGTCTTGCTTAGCCATGCCTAGTTGATGAATCTGGTCAAGGCGTGAATCTACTATGTCAGGTGTTTATGATTTGAATTACCTTTGATAACTTGACTAATCACGGCATGGATGTGAGGCCACAATGGGTTGTGGCGTTTTGTCCTGTTCATGCCCCTAGGAGCGAGTTCTCGCCTTCGAGCCAAGACTGAGCGTACAGCCACACGTGGGCCGATGAACCCCGCCCGGCTGACTAACTTGTTTAACCTTATCCGTGAGCCACGTAGTTTGAGATTTCCATCTGCGTGTGTGTTGGAAAATGTTTTGGAGAAAATTAGGTCGTGACCGGGACAAGTTATGGACGTACACGGATCTTGTTCCCGACTCACAGAACAGGTGCCGTCAGGGGGTGGCCAACTCCCTGTTGACGGGGTGGCCCTGTTTGGGTTGACTCATGGATATGGTTCGACAAGGTAAAGGATGGGAATCGACCACCCTCTGCCGGCACTTCCCGGGCTAGTGCTAATCATGTGGCACTAAGAGTCGGTTGGTACGTGTGGGTAAAGTTGTACACCCCTGCAGGATTAAATCTTTTCGAAAAGCCGTGTCCGCGGTTAAGGACGACTTGGTGACGGATTCTGTGATCATAGATAACTTAAACGGAATGATTAAAACTTGTTGATAACGAATGAAGGATGCCTCCTCGGAGATGCCGAGAGGGGTTACCTTGTAGCATGAGATAGTGTGGAACAATTGGAGGAGGTGATCTTTGAAGCACGAGGTGCTGAAATGTTTCGGTGGATTAAAAGATGATGATATCAGTAGTTGAGTAGCTTTCTCATCTGTTTTCAAAATACTCTATGAGACGTGATGTTTCTTCCTCAACTTGGAAAACAAAGATGTCTTTACGCAAATAACCTTCATAAAACCTTTCTGAAGATAGCAGATATATAATAGGTTAACTAAGCCTTGTTGAGTACCTCCCGTACTCAGGTTTGCTTAATTTTGGTTCAGGGGAAGATATCACATCGGTGGTGAATCAACGTGGACATCGACGAGTAGTTCGGGGTTCCCAGGTAGCAGCCTGGAATCTATGTGCTGGGACGTCGCCTTATGTTGCAGCCTCTTAGGCCTTTTTGGTTCTTGTTGATTAGCAACATAATTTGCCTTCCGTTGTCTGATGTAATGTTGGGTCGTGTGACCTCTGTTTGTAAGCTATACTCTAGTAACACATGTTTAATAAAGCTTCATGTTTAGAGTACTGCTTTGATCGGTTGTTGGTTTCGAGCTCATGGTTATACAGTTTTGGCTATGCCTGCATAGTTGTCGCAGTCGAGGGGTTGTGGAGCCGATGATCCATGTCCGAGCCCGCCTGTCGATGTGATCGGCCTGGGGCGAGGTAACCCCAGTAACCCTCGATTGTTGTTGCACTTTCTGGACACATAGCAGCTCTGTATAACTTTGGTCCCGTTCCTTCAGTTTCATCCGACTCGTGGATGCTTGGGTATGCATCATTGGTTATGACTAGCATGGATACAAGGAGTAGTAGACCGGGGGTACGGACTACGTGCCGATGAATCCGGTCTGTCTGCCGTTGTTTGTTGCGGCCGGGGCTGGTAACCCTGAAGCCCTTGTGAGTCCATGGCTAGGAGCACATAACAGTATGTATATCTCTGGGTCCGGGGTCTGACAGTACCGATGATGAAAAGCCAGAAGTTGTTTTACCAAAAAGTTTTGCAAATAAAATCTTTCTTCTCTAAGCAAAAATCTGGAAGTTGATTCCAAGAAGTTTTGCAAAGAGAAAACTTTCTTTTAACAAAGTTTTTTTTTTACAAAACCCCTTGTACATGTGATATCTACAAGAGAAAGAAAACTATATTATTTTCTTTTGAAGTATCTTCTTCAACGAAGATACAGAGATTTCAAAAAAATCAACTATGATATATCTTTCATATATCATCGATAGTGAACCCTACTTATAGCCTACCTATTACAACATATAAGCATACTTGCATTTGGTAAGTTACATGATGGATGTCTTGCTGAGTATATTCAAATGTACTCATACTGGTTTCGTCCCTGGTATTTACTTGCCAGACATCGAGAAGGAATCTCAGGAGGAGATCAATGAGGAGAAGTACTGCGCTGATGGACTTGCGAACTAGGATCGTCTCCCAGTCAGCAGCCTGTAGGTTAAGGCGTGACTTGGGATCTACCACGTTTGTGTGTTTAGTCTTCCGCTGTGTGTGTTGTGTGTTTTCCCTGCGTGGCAGTTGTGTGGACTTGGTCAGGTGACCATGTCTCTTTGTAAGTGTTTGCGTAACCGTGCAATGGATATTGTATCTGTGTACCAACTTGATATGTTGTTCACGACTGAATTTTCCTGGGATCGTGAATGTATGCATATCGAAGGTGTCCTTGAACAGTGGTTCTAGGGCAGACCTTACAACAATCCCTAGGAGAAATTTACCTAGATGTAACCTTCGGAGAAAGAGAACATTTCCGACAGGAAAAAATATCATTCGAGGTGGTGCCGTTTGAAAGTGTATATCATGCAATACTCGGACGTCCAGCTTTCGCCAAATTCATGGCAAGATCATGTTATATTTATAACAAGTTGAAGATGCCAGGGCCAAAAGGAGGATTAATCACCATATCAGGAGACTTCAAATTGGCAAACGAGCTGGAAAAAGGAAATGCCCTTTGCGCCGAAAAAGTAATAGCAAAAGAAGAATTGAAAGAGCTGGCAAAGAAAGTATCGCTGGTGGAAATGCCGGCAGGAAAAGAAAGCCGGAAGCCGGCAGATAGCTTCAAAGCTTCCGAAAATACAAGACAGGTTATCCTAGACCCCAAGGATCCGACAAAATTTGTCGTAGTAGGGACAGGGATGATCGACAAATAGGAAAGCACGCTCATCGAGTTCCTCCATGAGAACTGGTATATTTTTGTCTGGTGTCCTTCGGACATGCCGGGAGTACCCAGGGAACTTGCTTAGCATTAATTGAAGGTAATTCCAGGTTCAAACCCGTCAAACAAGGTCTCCGTCGTTTTGATGGAAGAAGACGGAAGGCTATAGGCAAGGAAATTATCCGGCTTTTAGCAGCTGATTTTATCCGGGAAGTTATACATACTGATTGGTCTGCGAACCCACTATTAGTCTCAAAGAAAGATAGTAATGTTCTCAGGATGTGTATAGATTACACCGGATTGAACAAATTGTGTCCAAAAGATAGGTTCGCGTTACCACGAATCTATCAAATAATAGATGCCACTGTTGGCTCCCAGCTTTTATGCTTCTTGGATGCTTACTCCGGGTACCATCAAATCAAAACTTCCTTCATAACACCGTATGGAACATACTATTACATAACCATGCCTTTTGGCCTGAAGAATGCAGGTGCTACATACCAGCGTTGCATGCAAAGATGCTTGCATAGTCAGATCAGCAAAAATGTTCACGTTTACGTGGATGATATTGCCATAGTTTCCAAGAAAAAGGACACACTCCATGAAGATCTACGAGAAACCTTCGAAAATTTGCGCACTTACAAAATGAAGTTGAATCCATTAAAGTGCGTATTTGGGGTTCCCTCAGGAAAACTTCTGGGTTTTATCGTTTCTCACAGAGGAATAGAAGTAAACCCGGGAAAGATCAAGGCAATCTTAAACATCTCAAAGCCTACATGCTTAAAATATGTACAAATATTGACGGGTTCTGCAGCCGCAGTCAGCAGGTTTATAAGCCGGCTAGGAGACAAAGCTCTACCATTATACAAACTGTTGAAGAAATCCGACAAATTTGAATGGACAGAAGAGGTGGACAAAGCATTAACCCAGCTGAAAGAAACCTTGATGAAAGCACCGATTTTGGCATCGCCAAAATACGAAGAACCTTGATAAAACTTCTGGGTTTTATCGTTTGTATGTTACAGCAACAAACAGGGTTATTAGCACTGTGATAATTGTGGAAAGGCGGAAAGAAGAACAAAGCATACCGGATCAGCATCTAGTATACTATGTTAGCGAAGTTTTCTCCGAGTCTAAGCAAAGGTACCCACATTATCAAAAGCTGGCATATGGCGTGTTTTTCGCATCTAGAAAACTCCGTCATTATTTCCAAGGACATTCCATAACAGTGGTAAGCAAAGCACCACTAGGGGATGTCATTAACAATGCGGACGCAACAGGCCGAGTAGCCAAATGGGGCATTGAGCTAGCTGCGTTCGACATTAAGTACCAACACCGGACGGCAATTAAATCCCAGGTGTTGGCAGATTTTGTCGCTGATTGGACAAAAGCAATGGAGAACACACCAATGCCAGAGTCGGGATACTAGATCATGCACTTTGATGGATCCAAGATGAAAGAAGGTGTTGGAGCTGGTGTTGATGGAGGGATGATAACCCGGTAGCCCAACGCCAAGGTGTAACTCGGCCCTAAGGACGCTGTGCAAAGACCCGACCAAGGATGAAGAAGCTTCTAGAAGGCCCAAGATCGTAGGCCTGGTAACCCGGATTGTGGGTTCCGGTAAGGAAGTTTAGGGTTTTGTAAGCAGTGTCCGGGTAGGACTCAGAGTACGCCTTGGAGAACAGGCCAGGGGTCTGGATGCTTTATAAGCCGGCCCCTAGGTTAGGTTTAGGGATCCAAGAGTTCGAGCAATATCGCTAGGTATCGAGTATCCAGTGTAACACGAAAGTTGAGATTAATATATCGAGATCGGAGACTCGGCGACTTGCTTGCCGGCTACCAGATCGCATATCATCATGTTTTCCTCTGAGCTAAACCCTCTCCCAAACACCAGTGTCGTCTTGCCCCAAGATAAGTTACCCCCGGTAACGTCTGCCGTGATTATCCCACGACAGTTGGCGCCCACCGTGGGGCCTGCGTCCAAAGGTGTTTACATCACGGGAGAAGCTCGGAAGAACATGGAGAATCTTGTCATCGGCGAGATCTACACCGACCGCGAAGGAGAGAAGATGGTGGACGATTCCGGCTGGGGGCCAGAGAAGGATCACCTCGAATCCGGATCTATCGTGACAATCGGCCGGATCTGCGTCTTCATCGGCATGGTGCGTACTTACGATTCAAGAGGACAATATCATCTGCATACTACAGGAACTTCTAACAGGGATAAAAAGATACTGAAACGAGCGATAAACTCGGTTTCCTCGGCTGTTCCGGGATACCTGAGATGGTCAGAACAGGATGTAACATGGAGCAGAAGAGATCACCCGGCAAGGATAGAACACCCGGGAGTCTTGGCGTTGGTAGTCGCACCACAAGTTGATGGTTATGAGTTGAAAAAGGTCCTAATGGACGGTGGAAGTAGCATCAATATCTTATACTGGGAAACCTTTTTACACACGGGTCTCAAGGAGTCTCAGCTACAGAAAAGCTCAACAATTTTTCATGGGATAGTGCCGGGTCACTCAGCGTGCCCCGAGGGAAAAATCGCACTGGAGGTGGCTTTTGGAGAGTCAAAGGACAATTATCGAGTTGAGTGGCTCACTTTCGAGGTGGTCAAGTTGCGCAGTCCTTATCACGCGCTGTTCGGAAGGCCGGCTTATGCTAAATTCATGGCTAGGCCGTGTTATGTGTATCTACAGCTAAAAATCCCGGGTCCTAAGCAGACCATCACCATACATGGAAGCCGGGATATAGCGGCTGAGTGCGATGAAGGAGATTCAGTAATGGCTGAGCAGGCCTGCCGAAAAGAGGAACTCAAGTATTACCGGTCTCAAGTAGACCCGGATGACAGAACAGCATTGAAAAGGCCGAATACCGAAGATGAGAGAGCAAAATTCAAAGCAGTGCAGGACACCAAGATGATAGCTTTTGTTGAAGGTGATCCCTCTAAGCAGTTTGCTATAGGGTCTAACTTGGACAGCAAGCAGGAGAAGGCACTTGTGGAGTTTATCCGTTCAAATGCGGATGTGTTCGCCTGGACGCCTAGCGACATGCCGGGTATCCCCACAGAATTGGCAGAGCATAGTTTGCACGTAGATCCCAAGTCCAGGCCTGTGAAACAGGGCCTGAGGAAGATGAATGAGGAAAGAAGGAAAGCAATAGGAGAAGAAATTGCTCGTTTGCTAACAGCCGGCTTTATCATGGAAGTATTTCACCCGGACTGGTTAGCGAATCCGGTTCTCGTAATGAAAAAGACCAATGAGTGGAGGATGTGCATTGATTACACGAGTCTTAACAAGCATTGCCCAAAGGATCCGTTCGCGCTACCGAGGATAGATCAGATCATAGACGCAGTGGCCGGAAGTGACCTATTATGCTTTATGGACGCATATTCGGGGTATCATCAGATCAAGCTCAAGAGGGAGGATTGGGAGAAAACATCATTTATAACCCCTTTTGGGGCCTTCTGTTACAAAACCATGACATTTGGGTTGAAGAACGCTGGCGCAACTTATCAACGGTGTATTCAGAAGTGCTTCGAGGACCAAATTGGACGCAACGTCCACGCTTATGTGGATGATGTGGTTATCAAGACCAGGAAGGCGGAGACATTTATCGATGATCTGAAGGAAACGTTCAAGAACTTGAGGAGGTATCAGATGAAGCTTAATACGACAAAGTGCGTGTTCGGAGTTCCAGCTGGGAAATTACTCGGCTTTATCGTTTCCGAGAGAGGAATTGAGGCAAACCCGGATAAAATCAAAGCTATCCAAAGTCTGAAAAAGCCGGAAAATTTGAAGCATGTTCAAAAGCTCACGGGTTGTGTAGCAGCCTTGAGCCGATTTATATCCAGACTCGGAGAAAAAGCAATACCCTTGTACCGGCTCTTGAAGAAGTCCGATAAATTCGTGTGGGATCAGGAGGCGGATGAGGCGTTCGAGGCACTAAAGAAGCAGTTATCTGAAGCACCAGTCCTAGCGGCCCCGGGTCCTAAAGAACCTAGGTTGCTATATGTAGCAGCTGGACCCCGAGCCGTTAGCGCGGTAGTTGTTGTGGAACGTAAAGAGGATGGGAAAGGTTACCCGGTTCAGAGACCGGTCTATTACGTCAGCGAGGTATTATCAGAGGCAAAGCAGCGCTATCCGCATTGGCAAAAGCTGGTTTTCGGGGTCTTTATGGCCAGCCGGAAACTGAAGCCGTATTTCCAGGAACACCCCATAACAGTGGTTAGTTCGATACCGATGTCGGATATCATCAGAAACTCAGATGCAACAGGAAGAATAGACAAATGGGCGATAGAGATGGGGGATTATCACATCAACTACGAGCCCAGGTCAGCAATCAAATCTCAGGCTCTGGTCGATTTCGTTAACGATTGGACGCACACAGGCATGCCCACCATGGCTCCAAACTCCGAGTCTTGGATCATGCACTTCGATGGATCCAAGCAATACGAGGGATCAGGAGCTGGAGTGGTGCTAACATCACCCAAAGGAGACAAATTGAGTTACGTGCTACAGATTCACTTTGATTGTTCCAACAACGTGGCCGAGTATGAGGCCCTATTGCATGGCTTAAAGGTAGCCAAGGAGATGAAAGGATACGATGCTTCGGAGATTTGGACCTTGTGGTACAGCAGGTCTCAGGAACATGGGATAGAAAAGATGCAACTATGGCAGCATACCGCAGAGAAGTTGATAGAGTTGCCGGATGTTTTTCCGGGTATGAGGTGGAGCACATAGACAGAAGAAAAAATGAGGCAGCAGATGCACTCGCCAGACTCGGCTCGCGCAGAGAGCCGGTTCCACCCAATGTTTTCCTGGATGAACTATGGCGACCATCAGTTAAAACCGAGTCTGAGGAAGAACTGGCAAATCAAGATCCGGATTTGGAGCTCGTGGCCACAGTGCGCGATGTTCCCGAGTGGACAGAGCCGTTCTTGGCCTACCTATCATGGGGCCGGTTACCACAGCAGGAGGTATTAGCAAGACAAGTTTTGAGGCGAGCAAAAGGTTATTCTATCATCAATGGGGAGTTATACAAGAGAAGTGCAGCGGGAGTGTTTTTGCGCTGTGTAGCACCAGAAGAAGGCCGACAGATTCTCAAGGAGATTCACGAAGGCGATTGTGGGCATCATGCATCCACAAGATCCCTTGTGGCCAAAGCTTATCGACATGGATTCTTCTGGCTCACGGCCCTAGTAGATGCAGAGCGTTTGGTGGCAAGGTGTGACGGATGTCAAAGGTACGCTCGCCAAACCCACGTACCGGCTATGGAATTACGGACTATTCCGTTAACTTGGCCGTTCGCTGTTTGGGGTATGGATATGGTTGGCCCCTTTCACATGTCACCTTGCAAGAAGACACATCTTTTGGTGGCTATTGATAAGTTTACCAAGTGGGTTGAGGTTATGCCAGTTACCAATTGTGAAGCAGTTACAACAGTTAAGTTCCTGAAAAGAATTATCTATCGGTTCGGGTATCCCCACAGCATAATTACCGACAATGGAACCAACATGTCCCTTGGTGAGATGGGGAAGTTCTGTGGCTACAATGGAATCCGGCTTGACGTAGCATCAGTGGCTCATCCACAGGCCAATGGACAAGTGGAGAGGGCAAATCAGGAGTTGCTTCGTGGACTAAAGCCACGACTGCGAGTCCCGTGCGTCAGAGCTGCTGGTGCATGGGTTGAAGAACTACCTTCCGTGGTTTGGGGTATCAACACTACACCTAACAGATCTACTCAGATGACACCGTTCTTCATGGTTTATGGTGCGGAAGCGGTGTTGCCGAGTGATATTATTCATGATTCACCTCGAGTATCAGCTTACGTCGAGGTGGAGAACGAGAACACCCGACAGGATGCCGTAGATATGTTAGAAGAACAAAGGGAACAAGCACTGGAAAGATCAGCCATATATCAGCAAGATTTACGGAGGTATCATAGCCGGCGCGTGAAAACCCGGGTCTTTCAGGAAGGAGACCTGGTTCTACGCCTAGTACAGTCAAACGAAGGAAAACACAAGTTATCACCTCCATGGGAAGGACCATTTATCATAAGTCGGAATCTGCGCAACGGATCATATTACTTGATAGACGCAAGGGAAGAGTCGGCTACAGTTAAAGACACCGCTCATACCACTTCATCTATGAAAGAAAGAGACAGACCATGGAACGTGGCTCAGCTACGTCCCTACTATACTTAGTACAGACTATATTGGCAAGTGGAATTGCACGATGTAACAGGCAGCAGGTTTCAGACGCACTCTTTTCCTATCTAGGATACCCTTGGGGACTGGATAGGTTTTTAATGAGGCGGCTTGCTGACCTAACTTTCTCATATCAAATAAAGAGGTGGTTATTCGTATGTTCTTCACTCTTGGTATGTTGCATATATTTAGGTCTTGGGGGCTGATTGCTCGAATAGCACAGTTACAAACTCAATGACCCGGCCTTGATGCCTATGAGTTATAAGGGCCGATTACTCGCAAACGAGTACGGCTGCAATCTTATAACCGGACAAAGGAGCCAAATTTTCTTGACTTTTCTTACTTAAGCTCGATGTGACTCGCACTAAAGTGGCATGATTTGCTCGCTTACGATTACAATCAGCCATGAAGCCCAATGGGACTTGCCTGACCCTGTTTTCGTCTAGACGTAACAACATGATATCCACGCGAAAGCCGGCTTATAGTACAAGATAGTCAAAAGGGTCATCCAAACCACAAGTTATGCAGAGTACAAGGCTAATAGCCGGAAACTCAACGTTTATCAAGCATAACTTCAATACCTATGTGAAACGGCTCTAGGTTTGGGCTTAGCAGCAAACAACTTGTTCTCTTGGAAAGACCACACATCCCAGACTCGGAATTTCGGGTCTTGGGGACTGAGCATTTTGAAAAATAAAAAGTTGCTCAGTTGCTAAAACTCAAAAAAACCCAAACATCCGAGTCTTGGGGACTTGGGGACTTAGAGAAAAGTCCGCTTGTCAAAACCCATGAAACTCGGAAACCGAGTCTCACAAAAGGAACCATAAAGAAAGTCAGATATCAAGAACAAGTGGGCTCAAAAGTAGATAAATTTAAAATCATCCAAACGTTCAGAAGAGGCACAAGGTGTATCAAGAACTTAAAGTGCATTACAAATTTCGGTACTAGTATCAAAGGAGCACAGGCGCATCATCAAAAAATGATTGTTTAAACGGCCCATTGGCCGATTGACGCATACGAAACGGCATCAGGTAGCAGGTATCACTCGGAATTCTGGGCTGCGGCGTCCATCTTCTCCTTGCCCTTGCTATTACCCTTCGTAGCAGCAGCACCCGGATCAGCAGCAGTGCCGGCTCGCGCAGGAGGAGGGACGACTGGTGTGGAGGTAGCAGGCGCAGAATCGGCTTCAGCTTCTTCTTTGCGGCTTCCTCCCTCAACTTGGCAGCTTCCTCCTTCCATCGGGCTAGCATATCGTACGGCTTGGGAAGATCCGACTTAACCGCTTCACCATCAGCATCATATGCAGGGACAATGGAACTGACATCCAAGCCGTCAGCAATCACGTTGGCCGGGTAACGGACTTCCTTCTGGATGGCCTTGAAATCCTTCGCGGAAAACTTGGACCCATCACGGTTGAATTCCGGAAACCCTCCCATAAGCTTGGCTGGCTCGAGCTTAGGGAAATAAGCTTTAGCCAGCGCAAGCCCCCGGGTTACTCCAACCCGGCAGGATGAGCGCTTCCAATGCCAAATCCACTCGGGAATAGTGGAGCAGGCATCCAGCATTCTCTTCAGGTCGACATGCCCAACACCCGGCCACCGTCGTTCTTGAAGGACCCATTTGGTTCCGGCACATAGCTGCCGGATAACGCTCTTGATGGTTTTCAGCCTGGCAATATCATCTTCATCCGGCATTACTTCATCCGGACCTGCAGAAAGAAATGAGAACACGAGTAAGGAAACCCGGCTATTTATCAGAAGGATAACTCGGATTATGAATATTATGCTAAGAATCATACCGAGCAAAGCGCGATACGTATCAGCAATCTGAACAGAAAGGTTCGTTAGATTATCTTCTGCTGCATGAGCCCTCCTCCTATACTTCCTCGTGATCTTCCCACTCCTCCTGGCCTCAGCTTCGGCCGCCTCACGCAGAGCCACCTTCTTCTCAATGAGCTTGGTAGCCTTTGCCAATTTCTTCTCAGATTGGGTCACGAAGGACTGCACGGACGCAAGGAAGGATCAGCCGGGTAAAAAGCAAGCTATCAGTCGGTTATACCGTAAAGTTCCAAGCAAATTATCAATCAATTCACTCGGAACTTGGGGACTAGATAAGGACACAAGCAATATGATTCGGGTTTACCTCGTGTTTGGCTATTAAAGCTTCCAAGATATTTTCTTCATCAGCCCTCAAGGTGTGCAGGGCATCGAGCATCTGGGCAAACGTCATGTCTTCGGGTCGGACACCAGAAGAGCCGGCAGCTTGGTCGCTTGGCCGGTGAACTTTCCCCGGCTTTGGGGTCGAGACCCGGACCGTCTGGGTATCCGGGTTTGGAGAACCCATCCTCGTGTCCGGGACCTCGATCTCCTCGTCCACTACTTCGGATGACTCTGGAGACCCGGCGGCCTGGTGAACTGGATCGCCCAAGGGGCCTTGTTCCTGGTTGTTCTCAGCATCACCGCCAGTCGCGGCGTCCATGTTATCAATCGGCCCCTCCGTCTCCCGGTTATCCGTCTCCATGTTCTCCGGGTCACTAGTCGTGACTTGGGCGCTAAGGAAAAAAGAGGAATAGTCAATAACAGCGGATGAAAATAATCAAGTGCGCGAGGATATCATATAGCGGAAGACTTACCCGATGTTCACAGCGTAATCCGGCGGGAGTTCACTGCTGGAAGCCGATGAGATTGTCATAGGAGTTGATAGCGGAACCCGGAACTGCCCGGCCAAAGGATGGTTGGGGGAGGGGTGACGCCGAGGAGATTTGGAGGAGCGAGGAGGAGGAGTACCGGCCCGGCGGTTTGGTGAGGTGGAGATACCCGGGTTGAGGGGATCGTCGCCCGGTGAACTCCGGGTCACCCTGCGCTTGGTCGGGAGAGGGTCCTTCAAGTGCGATGAGTGTGACAACTGTTGGTTAAGTTTACGCATGTTATCGAAGGAGTAAGGTTCAGAGGACATAGAAGAGAAGGGAACCTTGGATACCACCCCTCTGGCCTTCCTCTTGGCCCCAACTGTTACTTCTTGATCAGATTCGGTGGCCTCCGGGTCATCCTCATCCTTCTCGTCTTCGTCCTCCAGCCCTGCAAGCCGAGTATGTATCGATGGAAGAAGTTAAATGAGTGAGGAAAATTATGCAAGTGAAGATGACACAAGATCCGGATAAATACCCTCATCATTGTCAGCCGGCTCGTCTTCTTCTTCCGGGTCTCCGGTAGTAGGAGAGGTCTCGACGCTCCAGAAAGGGTCGTCAGCCTGAGATAAAAGCATGGACGCAAGAATTAGTGGCTGAGTTAAGTTGAGCGTGAGAATAGGCCTACAAGTATTGGGTCTCACCGATGGAGCCGGATTCTCCCGGGTGAACGGCGGTAACCCGGCGATGTTCTTGATCACCTCCAACTTCTCCGTCAAGAATCCCTTGATGGTCTTGTTGGTGTCGCCGGCTGCGTAGTTCTTGGTGGAGTATCGGAGCGCATCCGTGGTGTGCCCCGAGTAATCGCACATCAGCTTAGTGCGAATAGAGTTGGGCTGGATCCGGAAATCCACCCATTTTTTGACCAGATTGAGCCCAAGGAGACCTTGGGCGGATAAGACAGATACTTTCGAGAGAAGGGGCTGGATTGCCTCCCTGTCCGAGTCAGGGGCGAAAGCGTTGAATTTCTCGGAAATGTCGAGGAGGCCCTCCGAGTAACCCGGCAGTTTCTTCTCGCCGGGTGGGGAGGTGTCGTGGCAGTAAAAGAAGGATAATTGCCAGTGTTTAACGTGGGAATTCATATTAAGGGTTGGCATTGGTGAGTTCTTACGGCGCTGGATGGATACCCCGCCGCAAGCGAGAAGTGCTCCGTCACCGCTTTCGCGGCACGGCTTGCACTGGAAGAGTTCAATAAAGAGAGCCAAACTTGGCGAGGAGCACAAGTATGACTCGGACAGAACAATGAAATGGGTTATATTCAACATAGAGTTAGGCCCTATGTCGAATACCCGGAGGCCGTAATGGCTCAGGACTTCACGAAAGAAAGGGTGACCCGGGGGACGGAATCCCCGAGTCACGTGTTCGACGAAGCAAATTACCTCGTCGTCGGCAGGCGTGGGCCGGGTTTCGTCACCCGGCACCCTCCAATGGATATCTTTTTGAGAAGGGAGAACCCCTAACTCGGCCAGCTCTTCTAGCTTGGCCTTCGTGACCGTGGATCGCGCCCAGTTGGCGGATATGGAGTTGGAGGTCTTGGCCTTGGCTGGCTGCTTCCCTTGCTTCTTGGGAGCCATGGGATCAACCTGCAAAACACAAGGCAAAAAGGTACGAGAGGTAAGACTCGTAAACCATGAGCTATCCGAGTATTTGCGAGTGGTACCAAGAAAGCATGGAAGTTAAGAATTATCCGGGTATCACTCTACAAAGCAAGGTTACAAGTTATCCGGGTATCAAGTATTATTATAAAAACTATGGGGTACTTACGTATTGAAAGGTGTTTGAGGAAGACGGATGATTGCCCATGTATCTACTGCAAGCAAAAGAACCGGAAGAAGAGGATTTTCCGGGTGTCAATGACAAGCGCGGAAAATTTTGGCGAAATGGATCTAGATTGGAAAAGTTGCGGACAATTCTACGGAGAAATTGATGATTGGTGATGATAGGAGAGTGGTGTGTGACCATCAATCAAGCTATTGGAGGAATTAGCAAGCATCTAAGCGACCTAATCCGGCGCGACAAGAAAAATAGCCCGCGGGTTGACCTAGATCCAATCTAGAGTAAATCGAAAAATTGCGAGATTGAATTGATGGATACAAGGAACTTACTGGAGCAGATTGAAGTGAAGCCCGGCGGAGGCAAATAGCACAATCCTGGTGCCCCTTAGCTATTCCCGGCGGGCAGGACAAGGGCGCGGTGGCGGATCTTGGCGGCGGCGTGGGGCGAGCCGTGGCGGAGCGTAGCCGGCGGCGGATTGGCTCCGGTGACGCGCGCGAGGTCTCCGTGGCGGTGCTCTGCGAGCTTGAGCGCGGAAGTGAAGAGAAGGAAGAAAAGGGGTCAATGAGCCGTTGGGGTTAGGTTAACCCCTAAGTACCTATTTATAAGGGTGCGGGCGGATAAACCTAGTCCAACGGGCGGGAACCGAAAATTTCGGAATAACGGCTATCTGCCCGGATTTTGTGAGATATGCTGTAAGTGCTGGACGAGATATCCGGACAGAGATAAGGAGGAGATCTTCTCCGCAATATCAGGATCAGTTATCGAGTAAAGTAAGCCGGATCTTTGACATTCTTATCAGAGCGTTGACCCGGAAAGAGTAAAGAAGGACCTAGAGAAAGCCGGGTTACTATATGGCCACCTTGGAGTTAGGCCTAGCTGTTTATCAAAGCACCTTAACCCGGCCTCTTTGGATTTGTACGTCTGATATTTTACAGGGAATAGCAAGCGCTTCAAGGAGGATCCCGTGAAGCCCAGGCTATTCTGGGGACTACTGATGGAGGGATGATAACCCGGTAGCCCAACGCCAAGGTGTAACTCGGCCCTAAGGACGCTGTGCAAAGACCCGGCCAAGGATGAAGAAGCTTCTAGAAGGCCCAAGATCGTAGGCCTGGTAACCCGGATTGTGGGTTCCGGTAAGGAAGTTTAGGGTTTTGTAAGCAGTGTCCGGGTAGGACTCAGAGTACGCCTTGGAGAACAGGCCAGGGGTCTGGATGCTTTATAATCCGGCCCCTAGGTTAGGTTTAGGGATCCAAGAGTTCGAGCAATATCGCTAGGTATCGAGTATCCAGTGTAACACGAAAGTTGAGATTAATATATTGAGATCGGAGACTCGGCGACTTGCTTGCCGGCTACCAGATCGCATATCATCATGTTTTCCTCTGAGCTAAACCCTCTCCCAAACACCAGTGTCGTCTTGCCCCAAGATAAGTTACCCCCGGTAACGTCTGCCGTGATTATCCCACGACAGGTGTAGTGCTATATCCCCCAAAAGGTGACATTATGGAGTATGTATTGTAGATACACTTCAACGTCAGTAATAACGTGGCAGAATATGAAGCATTGCTTCATGGCTTGCATATTGCAAAATAAATATGCGTCAAACGCATACTATGCTATGGTGACTCAGATTTGGTACAGCATCAGCTAAACCAAACATGGGATGCCAAAAGCCCCATGATGGCCGAATATCGGAGAACGGTGGACGAGTTTGCCATTTGCTTCCTTGGATTTGAAGTGCTTCATATCAAAAGGGAAAAAAATTGGAACGCGGATGCATTAACCCGCATGGGGTCGGAAAGAGTGAGAACCCTACCACCTGGTGTGTTTGTCCAACACTTGCACGAACCATCGATCAAAGGTGGAGATGTTGATTATCCTCTCGTTTCCAAGTCAATTGAAGTTCTGCTAGTTCACCCGGATTGGACGATTCCATACTTAAACTTCTTAGTTGATCAGAAGTTCCCGGATGGAGCAAACGAGGTCTTGCAAAGACAGATACAGCGTCGATGCAAAGGATACACGGTAATCAATGGTTGCTTGTATAAACGCAGCACTATCAGAATTTTTCAGCAATGTATTTCGCCAGAGGAAGGACGAGAAATTTTGCAAGAAATCCATGCGGGAGATTGCGGACATCATGCTCAATCAAAAAGCATAGTCAAAAAAAGCATTCCGTGTAGGGTTTTTCTGGCTCACAGCCAAGACAGATGCCGAACACATACTAAACACATGTGTCAGATGCCAGTATTACGCCAAGCAGACGAATATGCCAGCTCGAACACTCAAAACTATCCCTATAACATGGCCGTTCGCGGTTTGGGGGCTAGATATGATGGGACCATTCAAAACTGCAAGAGGCGGACTTACACATCTACTCGTTGCAGTGGATAAGTACACCAAGTGGGTGGAGGCGAAACCCATCAAGAAACTTGACGATGTGACCGCCAGAGACTTCATCATTGATGTAGTCATGAGATACGGTGTTCCACACAGTATAATCACCGACAACGGGACACATTTCTCTATTGGAGAGTTGGCAAAATATTGCCGACAGACGGGAATACGCATATATCTTGCATCTGTGGCTCACCCACAATCCAATGGGCAGGTTGAAAGAATGAATACCTCAATCCTGCAAGGAATACGCCCAAGACTCGAATCTCCTCTTCATAGAGCAGCTGGAGCATGGGTAGAAGAACTACCTTCCGTGCTTTGGAGTATTCGAATGACGCCAAATAGATCAACAGGGCAAACCCCATTTTTCTTGGTCTATGGCGCAGAAGCAATGCTTCCAACGGACATGCTCCATGATAGCCCAAGAGTGCAGGCTTACGATGACTCGGATGCCGAATGCGCACGACAGGATGCCGTCGATCTTTTAGAAGAATAACGAGACCTTGTGCTTCAAAGATCCGCCATTTATCAGCAAGGATTGAGACGCTACCATAGTCGGAAAATCAGGCATCGATCTTTCAAAGAAGGTGACCTAGTGCTAAGATTGGTGCAAGAAAGGAAGCACAAGTTAGCCCCAGTCTGGGAGGGACCATATGTTATTAGGAAGGCTATGAAAAATGGATCTTATTATCTTGTGGATATTCGAGACACAGAAGATGATCCCAAGCGTCCGAATCGCAAAAGAAAGAGGAAGATAGATGTCAAACTAGGAGAGACAAAAAGGCCCTGGAGCATCCAGCAGTTACGTCTCTTCTACACTTAGTTCAATTTCTATGTAAACATCTTTGAGATCATGAAATAAAGTTGTCTGAATTCATCCATTACTGTTTTATCTGTTTTCATACAAAGCATAAGTCCGCCTTATCTATTTCCAATGATCTTTCGAAATACTCAATGTTAACCCGAATTGTGCCTGCGTGCTCGGAGTTATAAAACTGAATGCTTTTCGGCCTAAGGAGGCTCAAGGAAACCCAGATTGTGCCATCGTGCCTGAGTTTCATACAGTTTAGAAATTCCTTACTTTCTCTAAGTATTATCTGATTGTTTATGTGTTGGGTCACTGAAATTAGTAAGTAAAAAATGCCTTTAGTATGATCCATGTTTCCGAGTTCTGACTGATCGGTTATACCCAGTCACTTGGCGTGAAGATTATGTACCATCGAGCCATTTCAAACACTAAGGACAGTTAAGACATGCAAACCAGAGAACTTAGAAGATAAAGGAATTAAAACCCGGAAAACTTGCAAAAACTTAATAATTCAACTGCAAAAGCGGAGTACTTGTTTATACAAAAGAATAGATAGCATTACAATAAGTGTTACATTGTAAGAACAGTAATGCTTCTATTTTCCTATCTTCCACCCAGGATTCAAGCAGCTTCTTCGGCATCCGAGTCTTCGTCCTCGCTGCTGGATTCCTCCGGAGTTGTCGGAATTTCCTCCTCGGGGTAGAAGGTGGAGATGTTCACCATTCTGGCAATCTTGGTGGTGTGGCCTTTGGTTGCATCAAAGATGTTGGCTCGCTGAGCGTCCGTGTATCCCTGAGGAATACCGGATGCCACGCGCCAAGACTTGGCGGTGGTATATTGCATACGCATGAGCCCAAGGGCCATGCGTGCACCACCGCGAGCCGCAGAGTGGAACCAAGACTCCTTACGGTTCGCCACCTCGACAATCGCCTCCAGGAGCTTGCTCACTTCCGAGAACTCCCCCGATTTGTCGGGAATGTACTTATTAATAAGTAACATCCCCGCAGCTTTAAGCGCGGTGAAGATCTTCTCGAAAGCCCGGATTATTTTGATCCGGGTTAGTTGGGGGCTACCTTCTGTTTCAATCAGCAAAACAAAGTTAGGGAAAATAGAAGAAGGGAGAAAGAAAAATTCCGGTAAAAGTCCAAAAAAAAACTTACCAAGGATTCGGTCCATCTCCGTGCTTTCCTCCAGGCGCTGGTTCAGGGTGTTCTCCAGGTCCCTGATGGTGGCTTTATCCTTCTCGTCCTGGTTGGAGGCCTTGGACTCGGCAATGCCGACAGCCAGTTGGCTAGCCTCCAGGTCTTTCTGGAGCTTCACAGTGATTTTGTGAAGCTCCATGTTTTCCTTGCGGAGGTTCTCCGCATTGTCGGCATCTTCAGCAATTTGTTTGGCTTTCACCAAAGAAGCTGAAAAGCAAGTAAAAAGAAGAGTTAGAAACTAGGAAAAGTACTTAGAAAAATTTCCAAGCAAAATCAGTGAAAAACTTACCTGCTGATTCATCCAGCTTTTGCTGAACAAAGGCCAGCTCAGATTCTTTATCTTTAAGAATAGTAAGAAGGGTTTTCACCTCCTTATTCTTGATGGTGAGCTTGCTGAAAATCTCCATGTTAATGGTTTCAACAGTTTGCTGAAAAAAGAAAAAGAAACAAAGCGCTTAAGTCAGAAATCAAGCAAGGTAATGGAAAAAGCATTAAGTCAAAAAAGTATGCTTTTGACAAAATGCTTGGGGGCTAGAGATATTACCGGGCTCATCCGTTGCAGACCCAACAAATTCTCATTGAATTATTTTGCATACTCGGCAAAAATAATCCCGACGTGGCAAAGGTCGTCCTAGATGACCTGCCGAGGTGAAAATACAAAGTTATTCCTTACAACAAACCCGCCTTGCGGCCAGGGACGGATTAAGGGAGCAGGAGAAAAGTGTTTTGTCGCCCACGGTTTGATAAACACTTGTCCGTCAAATGGTTCCTCCTTTACCTTGAAATCCTTGTCGAATGTTGGGATAGACTCCTCCTCTGGAACTCGAGAAGGACCTCCCACCTCAGGCACCGCCCTTTCCCTCGCGTCCGTTTCCGGCGCAATGGGCTGGCTAGTCTCCTGGGTTTCCTCCTCCCTGGCAGCAGTGTTTTCCTCCACAGCTGCGACTGGAGTGTCAGGAGTAGCAGCAGAAGAAGGCTGTGTCCCTCTCCGGGCCACAGACTTGATTTTCTTCCGGCCCTTTGGCTTCAGAGTTGTCGGAGCCAGGCTAGAAAGAGAAAATCCGAGAAGTTAGAATTCCGAGAAAATAAAAGAACTCCTGCGACAAAAAGCAGAGAAAAAAGAAACCTAGATGATTTACCTGGAAGTAGCGACGGGAATTTCGTCAAGTTCAACCACTTCCTGAGTGGTGGCAAACTTCTTACGTTTCCGCCCACCAGCAAATTTGGCACGCAGAGCGTCCAATTCAGCATTGGACGCAAGCTCCGAATCAGGAAGGGTTGTAATCTGTTAAAAAAAAGATAAAGATTCGGGTATGACTAGAACATCCGAAAAAGTGAAAAGCGAGAAATTTGCCAAAAGAGGACAAAACTTACCTTTGAGGATGGATTCTTAGCATGATACATTTCTCGGCTTTCTTCATACTGATCTCGAGTAGAGATCAATTGATTCGGCCGTTTCTTGAGTCATTTGAGCTCCATACAAAAGACTAACTCGAGACAAATATGCATGGCAGTGCAGACGCCACCAACAAAGCCCGAGTACCTGAAGATGGCTGATCAGCCAATCACGTTCTCGAAAGAAGACCACCCGCCACGAGTCTATCGGCCGGGACACGCCGCCCTCGTCATTCAAGCTCAAATTGGCAATTATGACCTGGCCCGCGTGTTCATGGACGGTGGCAGTGGCATCAACATCATCTACGCGGATACACTTCGTCGAATGAACAAAAATCTGGACGGCCTAACGGAATCAGAAACATCCTTCCACGGGATAGTTCCGGGCAAAGCAATCCGTCCACTCGGAACAATCAACCTAGAAGTCGTACTGGGCTCCCCACGCAACTACAGAAGGGAATTCCTGGACTTCGAAGTCGTCGACTGGCCCTCACAGTACCACGCCATTCTCGGTCGAACAGCGTTCGCCAGATTCATGGCCGTGCCACATTACGCATACTTGAAGCTCAAGCTACCTGGCGAATACGGTGTGATCACCATCGACGGAGACTTCAGAAATCAGACAAGTGCGACATAGAATTTAATGAGATCGCAAAATCTTTCGGGATGCAAGAAGAACTTCAAGAACTAGCAAAAACAACGGACCACTCCGTTATGCCCCTCACGAAGAAAAACGCACCCGAACTGGAATTCAGCGCCAACAGCAACACTCGCAAGCACCAAGTGCACCCGACAGATTCCGCGAAGACGGCGATGGTTTCCACAACCCTCTCGCCAGCATAGGAAGGCGCGCTCGTCAAACTCCTTCGTGAGTACTGGGAGATTTTCGCCTGGCAGCCCTCAGATATGCCAGGAATACCCAGGGAGTTTGCCGAGCACTCACTCGAAGTCTTTCCTGACGCCAAACCCATCAAACAGACGACTCAACGATTTTCAGAACCTAAGCAGAAAGCGCTTGGAGAAGAAGTAAACAGATTGCTAGCCGCACACTTCATCAGGGAGATCAAAATATCCACCTGGTTAGCAAACCCGGTGTTGGTCCCCAAGAAAAACACGGATATCCTTCGGGTGTGCATCGACTACACGTCGCTAAATAAACACTGCCCCAAGGACAACTTTCCTCTACCACGAATCGACCAGATCGTGGACTCTACGGCAGGTTGCCAGCGTCTCTCCTTCCTAGACGCCTATTCAGGATATAATCAAATCCGAATGAAAAAGGAAGACGAGGAGAAGACGGCTTTCATCACACCACACGGTGTATACTGCTACACGACAATGCCCTTCGGGCTGAAGAACGCAGGCGCAACATATCAGCGCTGCATGCAAAGATGCCTCGCCAATCTCATTGGCAAAAACGTACAAGTGTACGTCGACGACATCGTCATCAAAACTCGAGTGGAGGACACACTCCTCGAGGACATCAAAGAAACATTCGACGCCCTTAACGCATATCGGATCAAGCTCAATCCGACCAAATGCGTTTTCGGTGTCCCCGCAGGCAAACTTCTCAGGTACCTGGTATCCGCCAGAGGCATTGAAGCCAACCCGGAGAAAATACAAGCCATATTGACTATGAAGGAGCCAACCAATCTACGCGGAGTACAGCAGCTCGCCGGACGACTAGCAGCCCTGAGCAGATTCATCGCACGATTGGGAGAGCAGGCATTACCCTACTGCAAATTACTGAAGAAGACGGACAAATTCGAATGGACACCCGAAGCTAAAAAAGCGTTCGCAGATCTGAAGCGGTCCTTGCAAAGCAGGCGCATCCTTGCGACACCGCAAGAAAGGGAGCCACTTTTCTTATACTTAGCCGCTACAAACCAGGTCATCAGCACAGCGATCGTAGTCGAAAGACCTGAAGACGGCAAAGCATACGGAGTTCAAAGACCAATATATTACATCAGCGAAGTACTTTCGCCATGCAAACAACGCTACCCTCACTATCAGAAGCTCGCATACGGGGTTGTTCTCACAGCTCGAAAGCTCAAACATTATTTCCAGGAACACGCCATCACAGTGGTTAATGATGCGTCACTCGGGACAATCATGAACAACCCTATGGCATCCGGAAGAATAGCAAAGTGGAGCATCGAGCTGGGCGCCTGGGACATCACCTATGCTGGACGCAACGCAGTCAAATCCCAAGTTCTCGTGGAATTCATCAGCGAATGGACAGAGCTGCAAACACCCGGGCCACCCGAGTATACGAGCAATTGGATAATGTACTTCGATGGATCCAAGAGAAACGAAGGAGCAGGAGCAGGAATCGTCCTCATCTCACCTAGCGGAGACAAACTGCAGTACGTCTTGCGACTGGATTTTCCACCCGATGACCCAGCATCGAACAATGACGCAGAATATGAAGCACTATTGCACGGGATGAAGATGGCAATCGCCTGTGGAGCTACCCGATTAATGATCTACAGCGATTCCAACCTCATAGTGCAGCAAACAATGAAAGAATGTGACGCCATTGCTGAAAACATGGTTGCATATCGCGACATGTATAACCTACTCGAAGGAAGCTTTAAAGGGTGCGAGCTAAAACACATTGCAAGATCTAGCAACGAAGAAGCAGACAGACTGGCCAACATGGGTTCCACGAACACACCCATACCGCCAGGGATATATTTCGAGCGGATGATTAAGAGATCGATCAAACTGAAGAAACCCGCAGAAACACCCGCAGCAATGGAAACAGAGGTCAGCCCGCAAATCGCGCTTCTCGAGCTTACTCATAACATATCACGGCAGGTTTTCCTGGTCGAACCAGTCTGGACGCAGAAATATCTCGACTACCTGCTAAACAAACAGCTCCCGGCCGATCCACGTGAGGCTCGACAGCTAATCAGGCGTAGCAAATCCTTTCGGGTGGTTAACGGAGAATTATACAAACAAAGCATCTCGGGAATACTTCAGCGTTGCATCGCACCCGAAGACGGCAAGGAATTACTCCGGGACATACATCAGGGTGATTGCGGACATCATGCTAGCTGGAAAGCGATATTGGGAAAAGCCTTTCGAGCAGGATTCTACTGGCTAACAGCAGCCACCGATGCAAAAAACCTGGTCGATAGATGCGACGCCTGCCAGCGATTCGCACCAAAGCCGCACGCACCCGCCACGGAGTTGCACATGATACCCATCGCCTGGCCCTTTGCACAGTGGGGGCTAGACATGGTTGGACCATTACGCAGATCCAGACCCGGTGGATATACACACCTGCTGGTCGCAGTCGACAAATTCACCAAATGGATAGAGGCAAGACCAGTAACTTCGGCTAGCGCCCAATGCGCCATGGAGTTCCTTGATTCCATCATATGCAGATTTGGTGTGCCGCACGACATCATTACAGATAACGGCACAAACTTTACGGCAAAGGAAACACAGCAGTTCTGCGAAGAGAAAGGCATCAATTTCAAGTTTGCTTCGGTCGCCCACCCGCAAACGAACGGACAAGTCGAAAGATCCAACGGCTTAGTTTCGGCTGGGATCAAGAAACGACTACTCGACCGTCTGCACCCCGCAGCAGGGCATTGGGCAGAGGAGCTACCCTCCGTACTCTGGAGCCTCCGGACAACCCCAAACAGGTCTACAAAATACACACCATTTTTTATGGTATACGGAGCGGAAGCAGTCCTTCCCGAGGAAGTTCGATTCAGCGCCCCACGGGTTGTGGCCTACAGCGAAGAAACCTCCAACAAAGCACTTGCAGAAGATATGGATGCACTCGACGAAATGCGGGACATCGCACTCGCAAGATCCGCAGTTTATCAACAATCGCTACGCAACTATCACAGTCGCCGCATACGCCACAGGTCATTCGTGGTAGGTGACTTAGTGTTGCGGCTCAAGCAAAAGGAAGGACACAAACTCGAACCACCTTGGGAAGGACCCTTCATCGTACACGAAGTTATCCCAGGAGGAGCCTACAGGCTTAAGAATCCAGCGACCGGAGGAATCTATTCCAATCCATGGAATATTGCACAACTCCGCAAATTCTACCCCTAGGTTTACTTGTTTCTACAACAATAAGGCTATACTAGCCAATTTTGTAGCTCGAATACATGACTTCTCAGTCATTGCAATAAAAATACATGATTTCCTCATCATATTTACCCGAAGCTTCTTGTTTACTGCATGCTAAAAGTCACAGGTACACACCCCATCGCACACACGGGGGCTACACCTAAAAACTTAGCATCTCAAAGAAATATCATCAAATACAAGGTTACACACCTTACAACAATTTTTACAAACTATAAACAGTTTACAGGATATTCATATCCGACAAATCAGTCAAAACGCTGAGCATTCTCAGTCGCTAAGACCCTATCTACCTCTTCAGAGGTCATTCGGATAATCTTCTCGGCTGCAAGGCGTACAACATCATAAAACGGTGTGATGTCTTCGATTGCATAATCTGGGCGCCGAGCTGCGGAGTTCAAATCTATCTCAGGATGCCATATTCGGACAAAAGAGAGAGCCACAACCGCGCCGCACGTCATCTGTTTGCGTACGCACGTGCGAATCTCCCCTTCCCGACTGAACAGCCTGAGTAGATAACTCCAGTCTTCGGGACCCCTTTCGAGTGGATAAAAAGCTGCATTCATCGCGATCAAGACCTCGTGAAAAGAACCCACGAGAATTCTCGCCTGCAGCACTCGGAATTTCAAGGTGGCCATCACAAACCCTCGACTGCGATCAGACCAGAAGTTATTCGCATGAGGTTTTGGGCTGTTAGCCTCTTGGTGAATGTGGTTTTCCACCCACTGCTTTTCCTCCCTGTCATCCGGTCTAACAACTGAAGGGCAGATGCACTTAGTCAGCTGAAGAATACAAAGGAGGAAAAATGCACGGGGGCTGCACCACTTACATAGCAACTCCCTCGCGACTGAAGATAGTTCGTCCATCAGAAATTGTTCGCGCTCAGCCGCCAATTTCTGTTTGGATATCGCCACATCAGCAACCCCGCGCAGAGCTTTCAGCCTACGCTCACCCTCATGAACCTTATCACGGAGACCAGCAAAAGTGCCCACGGCGGCCACAAGTGGATTTACTGGATTACCACGTCCACCAGAAGTTTCCGCGGCAAACACAGTAGCCTAGAAGAAGCACAAGGAAAGAAGTGAGATGCCCTACTCGAGTTGTTTCTAGTCGCACATCTGACTAAACACGCTTGGGGGCTACTCCCATCGGGAGACAAGGTAATAACAAAAAGAATAAAAATTCCAAAGGATAAATGCTTCGATCAAGGACAACAAAAGTACGGGAATACATCCCAAGGTTCATTACATTCAAAGAAGGAAATAAAAAAAACTACGAGGCTACATTGGTGCTCCCACTAGCGCCAGTCGACCCTCCCTTCTTCCGAGCAAAAATCTCAGAAAGCTTCCGAGCAAGAATGGCGGCTTGCTCGCCAAAACGGGAGAGCCGTACCTTTTTGCCCGTGGAAGGATCGACTGGAATGGACGAGTAAGCTTCCTCCAACCCTTCGACTCCGTGCGCCAGAGCAAATTGGATCGCAGTCTTCGCGCCAGCCTCTGATTGAGCGACTGCGAAGGCATCCAGAAGACCGCCTTCCGAAAAAGCCTTCAGCAGATCATCTAGCGCAGGCGTAGGAGTGCCGCCGGCAACGATGCGACCATGCACTTGCACCAATGCCTGGGAGGCATCGTTAATCAGAGAGAGAATTCCATCGGAATGTCTCTTGAGTTGTGCAAGTGTGTCGGTTAGCACGTCCACCCGCTGGAGCCCAGGGATCTCTAGAGGGACGTCCAAAAGACCTGTGAACAAAGAAGACCGAACTTAGCAAAGTTCAGTGGAATAAAATATCAGAAGTCGCAAAATGCACTTACCCGCAAAACGTTCCGCGAGGGGACGGAGGAACTCGACAATATTATTGTCGGCTTTACTGCAAGCTTCAACTTGCTCCTTCAGGGCCTTCCGCGCATCCGCAAGCTGCCGATTAAAATCTTCTGATTGCATGCGGGAAGCCTCCAGCTCTTGTCGAACGGCCGTCAGGTCAGCCTCCCGAGCAGTTAGCTGCTCAGAAAGTTTGACCCTTTCGGACTCCGAAAATTCAAGTTGAGCTGCCAAAAGATGCTTATTAGAAATCAAGAATTCACAGGACAGTGAAGACAAAGAAATAATAGAACTTACCCTTGAGGAGGTCGTTTTCAGTTTGAAGTCGGCTACGGTCCGTTCGAAGGGACTCGCATTCCGATTCAGCGAGAACGACGCGGCGACCAATCGCCGCAAGAGAATCAACGAGCAACTGCAAAGCACGAAGACGGAAGAGTTAAATGGATTAAATTTGAGTCTGTACCCGATTATTTACAATCGACTACAGCCTCGGGGGCTACTCCCATCGGGAGCACTGCCGTGCACCCGATAAAAATGGAATCGTGAAGAAGAAGTAAACCAGACTTTGAGCCTTTAGCCGACCGCATGCGGTCGACTACAGCCTCGGGGGCTACTCCCATCGGGAGCACTGTCGTGCACCCGATAAAAATTTGAAGACAGAAGACGAAGTTTTACCTGGCCGGTGGCGCGAAAGAGCGGATACGCGGAGCTGTCCGTCACTTCCTTAAAAGCTGAAGTCCTGACAGCAAAGCTGGGGGCTCCACGCTCCACAGTCGCAGCTTCAGGAGCCGCTCTAGGAGAGTTTTGGACGGTGCCCGCGGTGGGAGTTTCACCCGCACCCTTGGCCTTATTTCTCTTCTCGGGAGGAACGGCCGCGGCGTACCTGCGAGGACTGATCATCTGTAGACTGCACCGAGAGATAGAAACAATCGATATTGAAGCACAGAAAATGTCCGACCAAGATTAAGGAAAAAACACTTACTCGTCATCCTCGTCGTCATCCAGCAAGTCCGCGTTCCAAGCGGGCGTCATCACTGGGAACGAAGGCGAAGGAGCAAGGGAGCGAAGTGGAGTCGCACGGATAGGAGCTTGACTGGGCGATGCTTCCAAGGATTTGTCCTTGGAAGTAGCTTCGTCCTCATCTACCCGACGACGTTTCATCGGAGCGCCATTCGAGTCCGCAACGTCATCCGAAGAATCGTGCTCTGAACTCGAAGAGGCATTGGCGACGCTGGTGTCAATCGCGCCGTCTTGATGGCTCGACACTTGCTCTGAGGCAGCTTCCCCCGTGGTTGGCGGGTAGCAGTCCGCCATGGCTAGGCTCTGCAAATGCGAGAAGAAGACAAGGAAAATCTTATCGACTAAGACTCTGAACGGAGAAAAAAAAGGAACAACACAAAGACGAAAGAAGAGAAAGAAACTAACCTCGGCTGGGGGAGGATTTGAGGCGGCGAAGGCTTGAACAGAGCAATCGGGGAATTTCTCTCCCACCTTCAGTCGGGTGATACCTGCGATTTTCTTCTCGAATTCTACATTCGAAAGTTCCTCGCGGCTCACTCGACTGGGATCTTCTGAGCCCTGATACTCCCACATGGCGGAGGGCCTCTGTTGGAGCGGCTGGATCCTGCGCTTCAAGAAGATGCTCGCCAGATGCATCCCGTTGAGCACAACTCCCGCGGTCTGGTCCCGAAGAGCGGCTACTCTCGCGAGTAAAGGCGCAACAGTCTGGGTCTCTTCAGTTGACATCTTGTGCCCCCAAGACTTTCGCCTGGTCAGAACAGCGAACGGGTGGAACTCTACAATCCCACCCGAGCTGTTGTCGACGACGTAGAACCACCTTTTCCGCCAGCTTTGGGCGGAGTCGACGAAGTGCATGTTGAAGTAGCTGCCTTCTTGTCGAGCTTGGATCCCGAAGCCGCCGGTGCGAAGCGGTTCGCCTAGCTCGGACTCCACCCGCGACTTCTCGCGGAAGATCCGGACCTTGAAGAGCGCCTTCCACAGCGCCCAGTGCGGGCGAATGCCGAGATAGCACTCGCAGAACACGATGAAGCACGTAATGTGCTGCACCGCGTTCGGAGGGAGATCGTGAAGCTGTATGCCATAGACACACAGCAACCCGAGGAAGAAGGGATGAAGGGGAAAGGAAAGGCCCCGAGTCACGTGGTCCACAAAGACCACGCGCTCGTTCGACTGAGGATTGGGTACCTCTTCTTTTTTCCCGAGGCGGACTCGCTTCTCCGTCTCCGCCGGCAGCAACCCCTCCCGCTGCATCTCCTTGATGCATTTTGCGGTGGTGTTGGGAGAACGCCAGTCGCCGGCGCGGGGCGCAGGTTGCGCGGAAGGTTCACCGGATGCGGATCCAGCAGCACCACGCTTCTTTCCGCCAGCCATTGTTTGCAGCGAGAGCTCGAGCGCGGGGAAGACGAAGATGGGCGCGAGGAAGAAGATGAAGACAGAGAGCTGGGAAAATTTTACCGCAGCGCTAACACCCGTATTTATACACGGGGCAAGGCAATCTCAGCCGTACGATGCGCTACGTGGCACCTATCACGGTCGCCACGCGTAAGGATGAAACGAAGCGGCGGCCTGCGCTGTTTCGTGCCACGATCTTAACAGAAGATCGTGCGCATTTACTGCGCGTCTTGCGTAAAAAACGGGAACGACGTCTCGTTTCCCGGTCAAAAAGCTGACAAGGTGGGCCATTTTCTTCTGCCACTCCGTCACGTCCCATCGGGAGAAGAGGAGTGCGCCATGACGTCATGGCATTCGTCATTCGAAACCAGATTCTTTTCGATTGGAAGTTCAAACGTGAAATTATCTTCGCAATTCCTTCGGATAAAAGCAACTCTTCCATGAACAGTTCATAAAGCAAGACCTCTTCGAACAAGAGAAAAATACCCTATGCGCGAAAACTCTTTCGTATGGGCATAGCATCCCGAGCATGAAAACTCTTTCATACGGGCTTAGCTTCTTTTCCAACGCGAAATTTCTTTCGTATGGAGCTCAAATGACTCAAATCGGGTAGGAAAAACCTGCTTCTCTTATACATGATAATTCTACATCATAAGAACCTAGATTGTTCAGCCGACTAGGCACATCTGGATGCCGTATTCTTTGAATACGAAGGTAAGACCCAGAAAGATCTCTCTTTTGGGCCTGGAATCGCACTCGAAAGCTGCGTCCTCCGGCATAGTTCCGTGTCAACAACACGAAGAAAAATCCTAGCGGACGCGCCGGGTATCCTCATAGGTTAAGTTCGACTCGATAAGTCCACAACGGCCCAGTCGCAACGATCACCTCATCGGGTTCGAGTCGGAGGTCTCGAATCTGTGTAGGCCAGGAATGTTTTTGCCCTAGTCGCAATTAATTGGCCCTGATCTCTCGGGAGAGCCAAGCTACTGTGCCACATCCTTCTGCAAATAAAGCCGCAAAAACAGGCACCTATGTTGCTCGATACTCAAGCGTTATAACTCACAAAACAGGGGACACACCCTTCGAAGACAACAACTGTCGAGCTGAACTTCCAAGAGGAGATCAAAAAAGGTCTGACCGTCTACCCGACTGGAAATAAATCCCAATCGAGCACACGCTCGGGGGCTACTGACGAAGACATAGATCTTGGACCCTGCGGGTAAGGACACCCCCTCTCAGGCCCAATGTCAAGGCCCAAGAAGAGGCGCCCTTGGAAGACTCTAGAAGGCCCACCAGAAGCCCACCCGCACTAAACTTGCGGGTTAAGTTAGGTAGTTTTGTAACCGACCTAGCTAGGGTTTGAACCCTCTCCGGGTAGGACTCGAGACCTGGCCATCTATTTAAGGCCAGGAGAGCCCTCAAGGAGAGGACCAAGCAATACCGCACGACCAAAAAGCCTCGGAACTCGAGATCTACTCTCGATTCGAGCAACCTGTAATCGATCTAATCATCCAATACAGATCGACAAGAGGCAGGAGTAAGGGTTTTACCTCTACGAGGGCCCCGAACCTGGGTAAATCTCGCCCCCTGTCTAGCCGACGATCTCGCCAGCGCTCATGAGTTCTCCTAATCGAAACCCGATAGGGTCACCTAAGGGACTTGTCGAGTCAGGGATTCGACACCCTTATCTGTCGTCCTCATTTTGTCGTCCGGACCCGAGTATGTGCACATTAGCCGGGTTCCGCGATAGGATAATGGCTGAATGCGCCGTCCGAGCCAGCACAAAACTGTTTCTGTGCCAGTGAGAGGAGGAGAGGCGGATACAAGCTTGGCTATGCGCCGCTTGATCCTCATCGGATCTGCTGGCAGAGTCTGGACCACGTCCATAGCCCAATTATCTTGGGGGTGGCGGCGGAATTCTTGAAAGGTGGAATGCCCATCTCCTTTCCAGGAAACGGGACATCTTCGTGATAAAAGAAGGAACCCGTCCAAAATTTGACGGATTCCGATGTTTTGATCTTGGGGAACCAATCCTCCCTAAACCTACGGAGGGTGAAGGAAATGGTCCCGCAAGTTGGGAGTGCGCCCTTAGAAGGGTTTCTCTTAACCCCAAAGTAGTGTTGCCAGAAATCTAGCCTAGGTTCTATTCCTAAGTAGCCTTCGAAAAGGGCTTGGAACCCGGCGAGATAGAGAATAGAATTTGGTGGAAGGTTATGCGGCTGAATGTTGTAATGGTCAAGGACCTGGAGGAAAAAGGAAGGTGGGAAACCCATACCTCTATTTATATGAGATGCAAGGAGAACCCTTTCTGCGGGTTTTGGCAGTGGCTCGGAGTCGTCCTCCTCGTACCGCCATTTTCCCTTGAGAACGATCCTTCCTTCTCCATAGCCGGGAAAAGGGATGGAGCCACATTGCAGTGGCTCCAATTCCCGGAGATTTCCCCGTCTTCCTCCGCTCCGGCGACACCCGCAGCGGCAAGCTCCTCATCGCCGAGAGTAAGCTTTTCTTCCGTTTGTTCGGTGGTGAAGGAAGGAGATGGCGCGGAGGAGGACGATGCCACGTTTTCGGCCGCGAGAGGAGGATCCTCGTGAGCTAAGCCTCCGGTGGTTCCCTCTAGCGCGCTCGCGGCGGCGCGGCCGGGAGAATCCAGTTGAGGGTTGATGTCGTTAATAATGTCATCGATGTTGAGGGCGACGGAGGCTTCCTCCATGGCGCGCGGTGAATCACCGGTGACCATTTTTGGGCGGCGCGGTGAAGATCCGGAACCTCCGATGGCGTTTTCCGAAGATGGTGCGGGACGCACAGGCTCTGCTCACACTCGTGAACTTTGGCTCAGGAGCAATGGCGCTTGGGGGGCTGGAAGATGGAGTGAGAGCGGAAGGGAAATCGGAGGACCCGAGGGCGTCTATTTATAGCCGGAAAATGTAGAGATGCGCGCAATGGCTCTTTTGACCGTTAGATCTTCGACGCGTGTCACGCACCAGAAAACCTAGGAAATAAGGAGGCGGAGTGATAAGTGCTATCTCCTCGTTTCCCGCGAGAATCTGTCAGAGATACGTTTCAGGATTTGGCTGAACCCAAACGTCCGTGATGTCAGCACGCTTTTATCGCTGACGTCACGAAGTTCCTTCTGCACGATGACTCGTGGAAGAAAAGCCGGATTCTGGTAAATCCAAGTTTTGAGTTACACATCGAGAAACTCCTTCTCTGCAAAGGCTCGGGGAAGGAAAAGCCGGATTTTGATGAAATCCGAGTTATGCGTTATGAAGTTTTGGGAAAAAGAAGAATCGAGACAAAGCGCCAACATTTCTTGGAGCAGAATGCGAATTGACGAAAGGTGGTAGAATGAAGTCTCCATCCTTCTTGAGGGCTACTGTCGGATATATACCGATTAGGGGTATATCCGGCATTGTCCTAAAAGAGCCGGATTACCAGGGTGGCCTAATTGGTAATGGATCACAGTCCATTAGGCGGCTCAGTAAGCTGACGCACAGAATCCAGATTCTAGAAGAACCCGGACCACGGCCCGAAGTGGTGCGGCTTGGAGTAGAAGGCGGATTCCTGCTTTCCAAGTTAGATACTTTCTGTAGTCTTCTAGGTTTCCTTTTTGTAAGCCCTAACCCAGCTATTATATAAAGCCAGACGGGAGAGAAGAAGGACAAGAGATAGAAATTAGCTAGAATCCAACCCGTCGAGAAGTTGATCCTCGCCGAGTTAGCGAAACCCTACTCACATTGTACTTTATATACTTCAGGTTTCAGCCCTGATTTAGTGAGATTGCAGGAGTAGGAACGCCGCCTAGTTGCATCGTACCGAAACTGGGTAATTTTGGTGTTCCTGGTTGCCGTACTACCACGTCCCCCCCCCCCACCACGTCTCTATCCGTAGACTCATGGCACCTCTGTCTATGAACTCTACTACGATGTCTCGACAGTGCGCTACCTCGTGGAACCACCCTATGCATGCTCAGACTTGATCCCGCAATGGAGCCCCAAGACGATGCCCAAGAATCTCAAGAACATTCCCAAGATGGTGCCCAAGAAGCTAGCAAGGATGGTCAAGAAGATGGCCTCGAGGAAGAGAAGAGAAGGGAAACTGTGAAAAACCCAGGAAACCTGGCCTCCAGGCCGGCCTAGGCCGGCTACCCTGCGTAGCCCAGCCTCCAAGCCGGCCTAGGACGGCTACTTTGCGTCCCAGGCCGGCGACCATACAGAGTGCCCGGCCTAGGCCGGCCTTCCTGCGCGCCAGGCCGGCTCCCCTCCGTGGTAAAGGGGAAAGATGTCCTTGTAAAGCCTACCTGCCCACTCCTTTACCCCCCCCCCTAGACTATAAATAGACCCCCTTGGCTTCAGATCTAGGTTAGGATGAATATTATATGAATTGAGATTTTCTCTTGTACCCCTCTTGTGAGGCTACTCCTATGATTTGTATCTAGGACTGTATCAAGAATACTCCTATGATGTGTATCTAGGATCGTATCAAGGCTACAACAAGTTACCTATCCTTTCCCCTTGGGATTCAGCTAGGAACTTTCCAATCTCCTCAACTAACCCTTGAGGTTCTATTGGCGTGGTGGACCGGCCACGGGTGTTGAATCGATTTCTTATAAGGTGAGTTCGGTTGGATTGATTATTCCGTAGGCGGCCATTGTGACTTAGTTGACGGGAGATCGAGTCTTTCAGTTCCTGCTAGTTATCTTCCCTCCTCATTACCCCTTTGCGTTCTTCGCGTTCTTCGACGCGTTCTTGAGTTCTTGGTCAATTAGTGAAGATCGGGCCACCCAAGAGGTTAACCCCTCCATCAGGAATTCATGGCCTTAAATGATGCAACTAACAAAGTTTACAATGAGCTCATTAAGGATTTTGAAAGGGTTAAAAGATATGAATGCAAATTCTTGTGCTACTAACCCTTTATGTGTCAAGGAAACTCTCAATGAGGAGAAAAATAGGTTGAAGTCCCAACTCAAAAGAGATCTTCCCACTTGCATCTAGGGTCAAAAGAACCTTAACGATCTTTTGAGTAGTCAAAAGAGAGTTATTGGTAAGGAAGGCCTTGGGTTTTGTTCCACATCCAAGGAGACCTACAAGAAGAAGTCAACTCCCTCCACTAATGCTATTGTTTTTGTGAAGGAGGGGAAGTTGGCTAATGATGAAGTCGAGTTTGATATTATTGCTAAAAGTATTGTCCCTAAGGATACTACCACTCACAACAACTTTGCGGGAAAATACAACCCATAGCGTCTTAAATCTAGTGATGGTCGTGTATATGCAAAGTATTTGGCACTTCATATGATGATGATTACAAGTATGCTATTTGGGTTCCAAAGACCCTTGTGACTAACAAGAAAGGACCCATCCAAAAATGGGTACCTAAGACAACAAGTCGATTCATTGTAGGTATGTGCCTCCGGAGGAACATCATGGATGATTGATAGTGGTTGTTCCGCACATATGACTAGAAGCAAAGATGTGTTAGAAGACTTAAAGCATAAACTCATAAAGTTTGCACAAGTAACTATTGGTCATGGTTCAAAACTTAAGGTATTGGGACATGGCAAGGTGGTCATTTCTACGGATGCATCCATTGAGAAATTCCTCCTTGTTAAGTCCCTTGGCTATGATATCCTTTCCGTATTGCAACTTTGTGAATGCAATTTTACATGTGTATTTGGGCGCCATCACGTGATTGTCCTTCACACCATTTCTCTTAAAGTGGACTTTGTTGGATTTGTGGATAACTATATGTATGTAGTGGATTTTTCGAAAGAAACTACACAAATTGCCACTTGTCTAATGGCTAAATCCGATGTGGGGTGGCTTTGGCATCGCCGCTTGGGACACGTCGGTATGAGAAATTTACAAACTCTTGTGAAGGTTGAGCACGTGGTAGGACTAACAAGTGTGAGTTTTTCCAAAGATCTCCTTTGTAGCTCTTGTGTTGCCAGAAAGATGCATGAGAAGAACCATCCCAAGACATCAATGATCTCCACAAAGAAGCCCTTTGAGATTATTCACTTGGATCTATTTGGGCCTCTTGTATATAATAGTCTTGGTGGCAAGAAGTATTGTTTGGTGATTGTTGATGACTATACAAGATACACTTGGGTATTCTATATCAAGAAGAAAAGTGGGACTCAAGAAAAGTTCATCTCTAGGGCCACAGAAGTGCAACGTCAATATGACACCAAGATCTTGGCAATTAGGAGTGATAATGGGTCTGAATTCAAGAACTACATCATGGATGAATTCTTAAGTGATGAGGGTATAAGACATCAATATTCCGCTGTGACCCTCAACAAAATGGTGTAGTGGAGAGGAAGAATTGCACGCTTATTGATATGGCAAGAACTATGATGGTCGATTTCAAATCCCCATATAACTTTTGGGCCGAAGCTATCAACACCGCTTGTCATCTATCTAATTTTCTCTTCCTTCGTCCGATGATTGGTATGACTCCATATGAACTCCTAACCGGTAACAAACCCAACCTCACGTATATTCGAGTTTTTTAGTGCAAATGTCAAATTTACATTAAAGGCACTAGATTGTCTAAATTTGATCCTAGAACTTTTGAAGGCATATTTGTTGGTTATGCCACGAACTATCACACTTATAGAGTCTACAACATATCCATCGTGTGTGTTGAAAAATCTATGAATGTAGAGTTTCATGATGATAATGGCTCCCAAGTGGAGCAAATTGATTGTGACGGTGTAGGTGATGAACCTCCCTCCATAGCCATAGGAAGAATGGGTATAGGTCCGCTTATACCCGTTGAGGGACACCTTGTGGCGAAGGAGGATGGGACAAGCTCTATGCAAGTGGGGCCCTCCACATCAACCATCAATCAAATGGTAGACCAAGAACAAGACCTTCAAATTGATACCACTTATCAAGAAAGTAATCAAGACCCACCCAATGATAATGGTGGTCAAGATTTTGGTGACTCTTCACCAAGAACTCCACTCCGGGTAGATCATGTCCTTGATGAAGGAAATGACGAGGATGTTCCTCCAAATGAGCATCGTGAAAATGCACTCATCCGTAGGAAATATCTTCAAGCCGCAAGATTGCACCAAAAGTCACATGATCAAAAGAATGTTATTGGTGGCTTGGGAAGAAGTGTATCCACTCATGATGTGCTCAAGTTTTATGGTCTTCACTCATATGTCTGTCATGTTGAACCTATCAAAGTGTATGATGCTCTTGAATATGAAGATTGGGTTCAAGCTATGCATGAAGAGCTCCATAATTTTGAAAGAAACAAAGTATGGTCTCTAGTGGAAAGACCCAAGGATCATAATGTCACTGGAACAAAATGGGCATTCAAGAACAAGAAAGATTCTCGTGGGCAAGTGATTCGCAACAAGGCTCGTTTGGTTGCTCAACGCAACTCTCAAGTCGAAGGATTTGACTACGCTGAAACTTTCACTCATGTAGCTAGGGTTGAATCCATTCGTATATTACTTGCTTTTGCCACTATTCATAACTTCATATCGCATCAAATGGATGTTAAAAGTGCATTTCTAAATGGTCCTCTAAGTGAATTGGTATATGTTAAACAACCTCCGGGTTTCGAAGATTCCAAGTACCCCAACCATGTCTACTTACTCCATAAGCTTTATATGGCTTGAAACAAGCCCACGTGCTTGGTATGATCACCTAAAGGAGTCCTTAGTAGATCATGGTTTTTTACTTGGGGTAATCGATCCCACACTCTTTACAAAAAGTGTAGATGGACATTTCTTTGTGTGTCAAGTATATGTTGATGATATTATATTTAGATCTTCTAACGTGGCCTTTGTAGAGCAATTTGTTAAATTAATGACAATTGAGTTTGAAATGTCTATGATGGGGGACTTGAAGTTCTTTCTCGGTTTTGAGATCAAGCAATGTTATGAAGGAATTTTCATTTTTCAAGCAAAGTATATTCAAGACATGCTCAAGAAATTTGATATGATCAATGCTAAGACCTTGGGATATCCCATGTCAACAACCGTGAACCTTAAAATGGATCATGAAGGTATACCGGTTGATCCAAAACTCTATCACTCTATGATTAGCTTTTTGCTTTATCTTTGTGCATCTAAACCGGATATTATGTTTAGTATGGGTTTGTGTGCAAGATTTCAATCTAACCCCAAGGAAAGCCATATGATTGCGGTCAAGAGGATTCTTAGGTACTTGGTTGAAACTCCCAATCATGGTCTTTGGTACCCATCAAATACAAGTTTTGATCTTGTGGGATATTCTGATGCGGATTGGGGAGGTGACAAGGTGCATAGAAATCAACCTCAGGTACTTGCCAATTCCTTGGTAGGTCACTTGTGTGTTGGTCTTCCAAGAAGCAAAATTGTATTGCCACCTCCCTCCATGGAAGCAGAGTATATTTCCGCCGCAAGTTGTTGCTCTCAATTATTATGGATGAGGCAATGTCTTAAGGATTTTGGAATTGAGATTAAGACAATGCCTCTTTTATGTGACAATGAGAGTGCTATAAAGATTGGTCACAATCCGGTACTTCACGGCAAGACCAAACATATTGAGATTCGGTAATATTTCATTCGTGATCATGTGGCCAATGGAGATATATCACTTTCCTATGTCAACACCAAAGATCAACTTGCCGACATCCTCACAAAGCCTCTAGATTAGAAGAGATTCAAGCAATTGAGGAGTGAGCTCAATGTCGTATGTGCAAGCAATTTTAGTTGATTGGAAATCTTGCATACACACCTCTACTATACTCTTATTTGGTTCTTAGAGGGAGTGTAGCTCAATTAATGAGTCAACACAACTCCTATAATGCATAAATAAACAAATCATGCATAATGGTCATTTCAATAACTCAAAGTACTTCAATGATGAGTTTCTAAAATGCACCTAAGATATATCTTTGCGGTGTCATATCGAGCATACTCATACATGGTGGCTAAGGCCACCGCCCAAAAAAAATTGATGTTTTTTTAGATTATATTGACAAGGCATTTGGTGTTCAACTCATATGCATATTCGTTCTTCATATTTCATATTAAATCCAATGTTGCTTGCTTGAATTTTTTTGTATTTGTTCCCATTTGATGTATAAGGAAATCATCATGCTCATCTCATATCATTGTAGTGCATATCACAACAAACATGCATGCATAATGGTGCACATGGTCATGTGAAAAGAAATCAAAACGGTGCAATAAAACTTGTTAAAATAAAATTTAAGTTTGCAATTGTTTTAAAAAAAAGAGAGAAAACGAGCTAAAAAAATTGTTTTTCTCAGAACACCCGGCCTGGCCGGCTCCTCCGGCCGACTGCCTCGAGTGCTAGCCCGGCATCTGTGCACGCCTGCGTCGGCCCCAGGTCAGTGCTCTCGGGCTGGTAGCCGGCCTCTGCGCAGGCCCGCGCCGGCCCCCAGGCCGGGGCGCTCGGAAGGGTGCCCGACCTCCGCGCTCGCCCGCGTCGGCCTGGCCGGCCTCTCAGGTCGAGCTTCCTGGAGGTTCCAAAACGGGATGGGGCGTTTTCTCCATAATCCCCACCTCTCCCACCCTCCTCCCCCACGCATCCACCATTGGAGGTCCCCCTCCAAGCTCTCCTCTCCCCCTCTCCCATCACATCCTAGCCCCTCCTTCCACCCATAACCCACAGATCTAAAATCCCTAGTTCTTCTCCACCACCTCCTCCATGGAATCTCTTTTGGTGCCTTCTTGGTAGAGATCTTATCCTTTAAAGTTTCCCTTCAAAATGACATCCAACTCGGGTAAATTCTTGGGTTTCTATACTAATTTTGTAACATCCCATGTTTATTTGCCCTCTATATCTAGTTGTGGTTGTTAGTTTCATGTTTCTAGGGTTCCAATTTCACCTAGGGTTCATACTCCAATACTCAAGTACACCTAGGGTTACCGAATCAATCTAGTTGTGGTGGTTGCTTTCTAGTCCAACTTAGCATGTGTTTTCCCCTAGCATTCACCGTACCCAATCTTTCCATGACCAAATTGTTCGTCTACTTCATGTGTGATAATTGTTTCCACTTTATCCAAATAATAGCTTTTGTTCTTATCTCAACCAAAACAGAATGCTTGCCCCACACAACTCACCGTAATGGGACATTTTATTTTCAAAAACATGACCATGTGCACTTATTATTCTTCATATCCATGCCTCATTATTCTCAGGAAATGACGATGCACCGCAAGACACGGGCACGTATCCTACTACATATACTCGTTCCTGCAAGAAAAGTGCAGCTGAGGTTTTGGGTTCCACTCCTTCTCAGAGACAGGGACCCCCACTCCCTGTCAATCCAAAGGAGCTTGTTTATCGCAATTGGGGCGCTCTGAGCACTGATGACTTTGAGAATGAGCGCCTAAAATTCAACCCTTGTGAGTTTGAGCAGCGTACATGTGCAGATTCCAGGTTTTATTGCAAGATGCATGAGCGGATCTATGAGTTTGTTATCTGTGGACTGAAGAACTCTCATGTTGATCAGCATTACTTCGATGTGGACCTTGCACGACAGCAGTGGCCTCAAGTGATGGACCTTATGGATTTTCACGGCATCAGTGCTCTCATGGGAAATTCTCGCTCCTTTGCTCCGGAATTGCTTAGGGAGTACTATGCCACTGTTCACTTCTCCGTTGAGGATCCCACTTACATGGATGAGTGGGGGAATCAAGTGTTCCACCACCATGGATGAGTTTGGGACTATTCTGGGCCTTCCGGATGTGATCTATCACCCCTTGACTCACACTCGGATTCATGGTGACGAGAAGCTGCTGTTGAAAGCCAAGACTGGTATTCGCCATTGATATCCTCCTAGTTTTGGTACTCAGCACATTCCCAAGGCCAAGTACATCACTGATTTCTGGTATATTGTTCACACCATTCCCCGCAACACTATTAATGTCAAATTTTGTGAGAATGGCGAGGTTCTCAAGTGGTTGGTCAACCTCCTCTATCACATTGGATCGGCTAAGGATCACAACAAGCCCTTGGATATTATGGACTACATGTGGCATGAGATGAGGACTGTGGTTAAGGATACAAGGGTTCCAATCTATGATCAATACCTTCATACACTCTTTGCTCAGAAGATCCCTCGGGCTCTCCTAAACAACTATCCCACGGTGGCTCCCACAAAGATCTCTCTCCTTATTGTTGCTGAAGATGAAGAGGCATCCCAACGCCGCCCCAAACGTGTTCGCACATCTTCCACTGGGCCCAGTACATCTCATGGTATCATTCGCTCTCCCTCTTCAGACCATACTGTCCCAGACTCTGGAAAATTCAGCATCAAGAGGGCTCTTCAGAAGATGAACTGCTTCTTCATTGATCATCAGAACAAGGTCTATCACTCCTATTCAAAAGGAAAGGCCTTGCGTCGCAACCATAGGGCTATCATGACTGCTCTTAACCTTCCAATGGGTACTCCTAGCTCGGAGGATCTCATTGAGGACGCATGGAAGTCCCAGCACACTTACTGGCTTGGTGATGATGCTAGACCCCTTGGACAGTTTGGGGCATCCTTTGCAGCCGACGCCAGTTCAAGTCAGGCTCCTCCCAATGATGATGAGGAAGATAATGAGGAGGATGAGGAGTTGGGCGATGATGATGAGTGATTGGCGGTGCATCATTTTCTCCCTTTTTGGTGTCTTGATGCCAAGGGGGATAAATCTTAGGATCATCGAGATTTGCATTAGGACAATCGCATATCATGCATCCATTTGCGTCTTCTCATCTTTGTTGCTTTCCTCGATTTTTAGTTGAACTTGTTATTTGTGTGGTTTGTTTGAACTTTGTTATTATTGTCAGACTATGTATCCACTATCTACCGTTCTATCTATCTATTATGTGATGAAAACTATGGTGAGATTTTATTCCTGCAATGCAAACTACATATATTAGATTCTATCATATGCTTATAAGTTGACTTTTGGTAACTTGGTGCAAGTTGGATTAAAAACCTCATGGTATATACACCTCTAGTGCTAAATCTCCCATATATCAATCTCATGGTATACATCAATCTCATGTTAACATTGCCACTTGCTTAGCATCACATATGGTATTGATTTATAAAACATAGGGGGAGATAGAAAACCTAATCATCTTATCACATTTGTTTACCAAAGATATATTCATTGTTTGGGCACACAAATAGGGGGAGCCCCTCTATATTTTATCTCTTTGCAAATGTCTTTTTAAATATCTTTAATGTGAATCCGTGTGTTGTCATCAAACATAAAAAAGGGGGAGACTGAAAGGACATTTGTTCCCCAATCTTATTTTGGTGTTTGATCAGAACACATGGAAGATTTAATCTTTTCCCTAAGCATGTTTAGGTATGCCAATGAAAACTTAGGGACTTTTAACATGGAGAAAGGTAAAAACAAGTGTCCTCTGAAATCTACTGATTTGACAATCAACGTTGAAGACATCGCAAAAAAGGAAGAAAGAAGAAAGAAGAAAAAGGTAGCTGGTCTGCCTGGCCAGGCTCTAAGGCCGGGTGGCTCGGGCAGGGTCCCGGCCTAAGGCACCAGGAATGTCGGCCCCAGGCCGGGGTGGGGACAGCCGGCCGGCCTCGCAGGTGTTCCAGGACAGGGCGCTCTGTTGCCATGCCGGCCTCCCCTCTACGCCCAAGCCGGCCTGGCAAAGGGAACCCCCCCCCCCCCAACGGCCACTTTCACTTTACCCCTTCCACTGTAAATAGGGGTCTTCCCCTACCTTTTGAAGGGGTCAAATAAATCTTCTCTCTCCACCATTGTTGACCACCTTCGAGCTCAAGCATCTCCCAAAATACCCAACCAAAACTCTTGATCTTTTGAGATTTGGTGGAGACATCCTAGATCTAGAACTCCACCAAACCGATTTGTCACTACCACACTCATCCCCTAAGGATCTTGTAGTTCTTAGTTCATTGGAGCCAAGAACCTTGTTGTTCTTAGCTCATCGGAGCTTGGAGCCTTGTTGTAGTCCCCGAAGCTTTGGAGCTCGTGGATCTTGTTTCCCGGAGTCTTGGTGGCTCCCGGGATTTGGTGAGGACCCTCCAAAGTTGTGGAGTGTGCCTCATCCTTGTAAAGATTCTAGTTGTCAACCTCAATGACAACATAGTAATTAGAGCCTCTTCACATCGGTGGAATGACTCGAAGGAGATACGGTGTGCCATTTGATGGCTACTCGTTGTTCTACTTTGGTGGCACCGCACCGCTCCAACGGAGACTAGTTTCCATTGGGAAGTGAACTTCGGATACATCCCCGCGTCATTGTGTTCGGTTATTTCTCAACTTACCTTTACTTGTTGCTACTAGCCTAGTTGAATTAATATCTTGTGCTAGTAGTATTTGCTCATCATATAGGATTGTTCACCTAGTTGCATAATCTAGACAATCTATATTTGAGCATTATCTTGTTAATCGAAAAAGAAGCTAAAAATTTGTAGTTAACCTATTCACCTCCCCCCTCTAGTTAACCTCTCAATCATTCACTCCATGAACCGGCTCACCACTCCCACTGCAAGGACAAGGTCTGGTCGGGTGTTGAAACGATAACGCAAGCACCCGACGATGCCCCTATCCTCTGTGGCGTCTATCTTCGACGCCCCATCATCCTTGCTCAGCTTTGGCCTGGTTTCTATGGGTGTGTGGCAGGCGTTGCAGTTGCTCATTCCTGCACGCGCAAGGATCTTTACAGTGTAGCTTCTCTTGCGTCTCTGGTCTAGTGTGATTTCTCCATCTTTTTGCTCCACCTCGATGTCAAGGTAGTATGACAGCAAGCCGAGATCGCTCATCGTGTACAAGTGGTGCATCTCGGCATTGAACTCTAGAATCTCGCTATCGCTAGCGCCCGTGATGATCAGATCATCGACATACACACCTAAAACCAGATAGTTGGTGCCTTCAGAGAGGTGCATCGAGAAATCTTAGATGGCCTTGCCGCTCTTGAAAGCGTGGTTCTCGAAATATTTGTGTGCCTCATACGACGCGCCTCACGGACGCGATCCATGCCCACGCGCATCATTTTTATGGCGTCCCAAGGACTTAGTGTTGTCCTTGGCCGCGAGAACAGGTACCGTCTTGGGAGGGGCCGAGCGCAGGATTGCGCCCAGTGCCTGCCGCTCCTGTCGATCATCCTCGCCATCGACGAGTCCTGGGTCGATCTCATCCCACAGGCGCGTGCCCCGCAACTACACGCACATCAGTATCGTCCACTCGGTGTAGTTCGTTCTAGTGAGAACCGGGAGGTGCATCGCACCGCCGCCTCCGCCGCTTTCCCTCGCCACCTCGCGCACCACAATCCCGCGCCCGCTGCTAGTCTCGCCACGTCGTGACAGACTGCGCTCACGATCTTTTGGAGGTGGGGTCTTGGATTTCGTGGATGGCTTTGAAGGCGACCTCGCCTTCGATGATGGCTTGTCGTCGGTCATGGCGATGAACCTCGGTGAGCCTCGTCCTCATACCAAATGACGTTGCAGAATTAACTCTCTCTTCTCTATGTATCTCTCACAATTGTAAGAACCAAGCAAGAACGTGGAAATAGAATGCGATGAACACAATGGTTTTTGTGCTGCGTGCAACTTCTACAGCTAACGATTAACTGACATCGCAGAATAAAGTAGGTCACTACATTCTGGAGAAACTCATGTCCGACTAAATTAATTAATTAGTCCATAATTAAGGAGACGTTGAGTACTTGCTGGTGTCAACGTCATCCTGTCAAGTTTTGTGCATGCATGCGTGCATAAGTGACTTTCAACTTTTGGGTGTGGCGCCTTTGGACATGCGACTGAAGACATCCATCGATGGATCCCTCTGCCGGGTGGGTTTTAGCGGAGTGCTTCTCCTTTTTGGCAAAGTTTATCAATCAGCTTATCTTGCAGCAACACTACTCAAGCACCACAAAGCAAGGGCACGACCGTCGACACACCACCAAAGCAACAACACGAGCTAGCTAGTTATCTGGCTTTTCCCAACGCGAATTGCTGCGTGGATGCATGGCATTGATTGCTGTGACCAGTTGATCGACCGATCATCATATCTGGGATACCACCTGCTTTTTGTTCAAAGATGTACTCCCTCCGTCCGAAATTAAATGTCACAAAGTTTGACAAAAGTGGATGTATCTACACATAATTTAGTGTTAGATACATCCACTTTTGTCAAACTTTGTGACACTTAATTCCGGACGGAGGGAGTAACAGTGTTTCTTTCAACACTACTACGGCAGTGTCAAAACCGTACATATTTGAGTGGTTGTCCGTGTATCCATATGAACAATCGTACCCGCGCGTCTATAAAATTACTGAATTTCCCCCAAAAAAAGTCATGTCACCTCGGAAAGAATATTATTATTATTACTTATATCCATATTTATAGCCCTCCGCGACATAAAGACAATATGTCAATATCTCCAAACTCGTCTACGCACACATGGACTAGCTAACAGGTAGGTTCACGACAGGCCTGTTCATTCACGAAGGCGACAACAACCCAAGAAACACCGTTGCTTCATGTTTGGGATACGAGTACATGTTAGGATCCAGCTATCTTAGCTTGTAAGGGTGCCTACGAATGAATGATGCAAAGACTGAAAGACACACTAATGATCGATTGCGACGCCTTGCACTGTCTCACACATGTTGTACAACCTAGCTATCGACCGCTTGGTCATGCTTAAAGCTCAAGACATCGTCACAAAACACAAATAACACTCTTGCTTGTGTTGTCTTCCTTCCCTTTCCCTTTTAGTCCACTCTCTCTTTTCACACACACGCATGTGTACCATGCATGCATGCTCGTATGATGGAATTGGAATTGGAATCATGCATGGATGATGGGTCCATGTTGTTCTTGCTTTCTTTTGGTTCGGACGTACCTTTACTTTTCAGCTCGCCCCAGCAGCATGAACGGCTGAACGCATCAGAGAAAAGTCGATGGAAAAGAGCACAGTAGGACGCGCCAGGGAGGAACAATGATAGAGCATGCATGCACTTGGATTTGGATAAAGCTAATTACCAAATCTACTTAGTTAAATTTGCATTCAATCATTTGACTCCAGCCAAGATCTGCCCTACGTATACTTATCAAGTTGGTTACTAGCTTAGCAAGATCGTACCTTGGAGTACCTACGCAGGTTGATGGAGTTTGTTGTCCGCCGTACCATGCGGGTTAGCTCAATTTATTAGCTTGTTTCTAGTACTCCCTTCGATCCAAATTAATGGTCGCACATTCACACAAAGCTTAGGCAAAACTTTAGCTAGCCCTCCGACCATTAATTCGGATCGGAGGTAGTAGTACTCTAGTACTACTAGTACTAAGAACCACTCTAGGCTTCGAGTTACCCACACACACACCTAAATGAACAACCACTCATCGAATGCGCACCTATTTTTTTTTTCTTGGAGTGATATCAAAATTACTATGCATGGAAGGGGATCAAATAACCTGCCAATTACAAGGTCAAAGTCAAACAAAATTAAAATAGTACTACTAATAGATATCTCTTCCTTGAAATACCCCGGGGGTGTCCCCGAATGTAGGTCGTCGTGAGGTCTCCTTTTAAAAATCCAAACCACATTAGGCGCTAAGCCAGTCTTTTAGGCTTCTTTCGGTTAGCCATTCAAAAGTGTAGTCACTAGAGGATTAAAAAATTGAAACATATTCTTTTGACTTGGTTTTTGCTTCAAGACTTTGCAGTGAACACTATGATAAGTACTAGAAAAAAATGTTCACCCAAAAAAAAAATGGTAGGCCACAGGATGGTCCATAGAGCTGCCTACCACACAGGCACACAGCTCAAGTGAAGCGCCTCTTTTCCTTTGGCTTGGGGCCAGCAGCCGTGGGCCCGGCCTGTCAGTCAGACCTTTGTCCTGTCCGCAGGTGGGGCTTTCTTTCTCCTTTTTCACTGTCTTCCACACTGCCTTTTCTGAACAAATCGATGCGCCCCACACTCCTCTGATTTCTCCCCAGTAAATGAGCAGCGCCATAAGGATTACGGTCGGAATGGCAAGTGCGCTCATCTTCTTCTTCTTCTAGGCTCTAGCGCAGAGGTAGAGGAGCCGCAGCATCCTCCTTTCCTCGTGAGCTCGCACCACCTCCTCCGTGGGAACAGAACAATGGAGTGAGGGCAGGATACAGGGCCTTCTTGTGTTCCTCTCCTCTTTCCGAGCTGAGATGAGGATCCGGTCGATTTCGATCCCTTGATGCGTGCTGCGCAAGATCGAGAGGCGCGCAGCAGCTCAGGTTGCCGCCCTGCTTTACGTGCCTCTCTGGGAGTGAGGTCTCAGGAGGGGTTCCATGGCGCCCACCACCGCCGCCGCCGCTCTTCTCCTCCACCTCCAGCTGCTGCTCGTCTTCTCGCTCTCCGCTGCCCAGCCCGGTGAGTCGCCCTTCCCTCCTTCCCTTCCTCACAAGATTGGTTCTGTAGGCTACCAACTATCAAGGATTGGCGCAGTTCCACATTAACCTGCTTAGGTTAGAAATTCAGTCTTAGATTCCAGATTTCCAAGGAGAGCATATTGGTCGTTATAACATCTTATATTATGGGACGGAGGGGGTACTTGCCAAGCGGTTAGAGGCCCTGCCTTCTTAGTCTGCCAGCAAAATCTCCCAAATAAAAAAAACTGCAATTTGGGCTTGTGTTGTATGCAGGTTTCATCAGCTTGGATTGTGGGGGAGCTGATGATTACACAGATGGAATTGGGATCCAGTGGACTTCTGACGCCAAGCTGGTCTTCGGCGGACAGACCGCAAACCTGCTGCTCCAGAACCAGCCCCAGAAGCACTATTCGACTCTCAGGTATTTTCCAGCAGACACCAGGAAGTACTGCTACACGATGAACGTGAGGACCAGGACGCGGTACCTCGTCAGAGCCAGCTTCCTCTACGGCAACTTCGACAACAGCAACGTGTACCCCAAGTTCGACCTCTCCCTCGGAGCCACTCCCTGGTCGACGGTCATAATCGACGACGCCGACACGCCCGTGGTAGAGGAGGCCATTATCTTGGCTGCTGCTCCCACGCTCAGCGTCTGCCTCTCTAATGCCAGTACAGGACAGCCGTTTATCTCTACGCTCGAGCTTCGCCAGTTTAATGGTTCACTCTACTACACCGACTATGAGGCACGCTTCTTCCTTGCACTGTCTGCAAGGATAAATTTTGGTGCCGAAGACACTAAATCAGTCAGGTAACATTGTCGTATTTTATTTTATTTTTTGAGAAACACCGAATACAGCTTAGACATATGCACACACTCACACATCGCCTGCTGTGACAACATTGTCAATAGCTTCTTATCAAGATTGAAAACATGTGCATGTTGTTGCCATCTTCTGTCCTAGTGAGGTAGCAGTTCTATTGTACGGCACACTCTGTTTTTTCTTTTCTGTTATTGAGATGTGAAACAATGTTTTGACCACACCTCACTTAGTATCACGAGTTACAAGTTATATAGCATAAAAATTTCTTGTTCAATAAGAAAAGGTAGCTGAAGGGTGCCCTTCTTTGAATTTCTCAGGTACCCTGATGATCCATTTGATAGAATATGGGAATCTGATTCTGTGAAGAGAGCGAATTATCTAGTTGATGTTGCTCCGGGGACTGAGAAAATATCAACCGCAAACCCTGTTTTTGTCGGTACTGACTTAGAGCCACCTGAAAAGGTCATGCAAACAGCAGTGGTTGGCCGAAATGGATCCTTGAACTACCGGCTTGATTTGGAAGGGTTCCCCGGAAATGCGTGGGGAGTCTCATATTTCGCAGAGATTGAAGATTTGGCCCCAAATGATACGAGAAAGTTTAAGTTAGTGGTTCCTGGCATGCCAATATTCAGTAAACCAACCGTTGATGTGGAGGAGAATGCTCAGGGGAAGTATCGTTTGTACCAACCAGGTTACGTCAACGTCTCACTTCCATTTGTTTTCTCTTTCGAGTTCAGGAAGACAAATGATTCTTCAAAAGGGCCTATCTTGAATGCCATGGAACTTTACAGACATGTCGAGATTACTATGGGATCTCAAGATGGTAAGCAAACGCCTGCATTTTCTTTTATTTATTTTATACGATAAAGCTAATCTTGTAGTTACTGTATCGTAGAAAAGAGATGTTCCGACTAATTTTTTGATTTCATAATGTTGATAGCGAACATCATGGCTGGCTTGGTCTCACGGTATCCTCAAGCAAGTTGGGCACAAGAAGGTGGTGATCCGTGCTTGCCAGCATCATGGACCTGGGTGCAATGCAGTTCAGAAGCAGCACCCAGAATTTTTTCGATGTATGATAATCGTGCAATTCTGCCTTTACTTTGTATTTATTGGTTAATTTCTTGTATTAAAACGTAAGAATTTCCCTCGCAGCACATTGTCGGGGAAGAACATCACAGGAAGCATCCCTGAGGAATTGACAAAGTTATCGGCATTAGCCGAGCTGTAAGATCAGATGGTTCTTCTTTTCGTCTTTCTTTTTCCTCTTCCTCTTGTCTGATATTTTTGTAAATGCAGAAAACTCGATGATAACTCATTTTCTGGTGAAATCCCTGATTTCAGTGGATGCAGAAATCTGCAGTATATGTGAGTTTGCAGTTCTTGTCAGCATTCTACATGATTTATATTGAACTAAGGCAATTTTCTTTCTATTGTCAAAAAAAAATCAATTTTCTTTCCTATATTGTAGTCATCTTGAAAACAATCAGTTAGATGGCGCATTGCCATCCTCTCTCGGGGATTTACCTAACCTCAAGGAGTTGTAAGTTCTACATACTTTTGTGCACTTCATTTCTTCCTTTCTCTTTGTTTCCTGATATTCTGGGCTCAGATGCTGTTGGTTATATTGATTATCTCGGTTACAAATGCATTTGATGAGAAGTCTTTACAGGAATAAAAAAAGTGTTGCACTTTACTAATTCCCAGCCTTTGCAGGTATATTCAGAACAATAGGCTTTCGGGACATATTCCAAGGGCACTTTCCAAGAAGAGCATTATTTTCAAGTATGTGCTTCTCATTAGGCAGATGTTGCTTAGTATGTTCCAGATTATTAATGCATATTATTGTGCTTGAGAAAACAATTGTGGCTGGGCAAGCTTCGCTTAACTTTGCTGACGTTATAATGGCCACTCCATATGTAGGGAGCAACGATTATATCTTGCCCTTAGGATTTCAACCTGATAGTATTAAGAGGCATTCTTAAGCTGGGGAAAAAAATTCAACCTGTTAGTGTTCTTTAGGACGCTTCTTCTGTTCTAATTTCTTACCTGCTACAGCTGGTCGGACAACAATGGCCTTGACAAGGGAGGCGAGAGTATTAGCCGCAGCACCATAGTGGAAATCGTATGTGCTGTGATTGGGGCCATCTTGTTACTCGCGATTGCTATTGGATGCTGTTTGTGTACACGCAAAAGAAAGAAAAAACCTTCGCATGGTATGTACAATTCTTTGCCTCATTGGATGTTTCTGGTACTATGTAAGAGCAGTGACTTATATTTTCCGTGTCTAGAAACTGTTGTTCTTGCAGCACCAGCGAAAAAACTAGGGTCATATTTCAGTGAAGTAGCCACAGAATCAGCACACAGATTTGCTTTATCAGAAATCGAAGATGCTACTGATAAGTTTGAGAAGAGAATCGGCTCTGGAGGGTTTGGCATAGTATACTATGGAAAGCTGGCAGATGGGAGAGAGATCGCAGTCAAGCTTCTCACAAATGACTCCTATCAGGGCATCCGAGAATTCTTGAATGAGGTCTGCTTCTTGTTTCAGCCTTACTTAAGTTTCTTCTGCAACTGTGGCTCTATGGCAGAACATACTTTCTTAACTAGTGAACAGATAAACACAACAGGACCCTAAACACAATGCCTTTTAGAGTTCAAGAACGAACCCTGTAATGGAACAAGAACCTCCTATGTTTTGGGGCCATGCCTCTTTTTTCTTAATTTAATGACTGTTATGTGATGTGAGCATGTGACAACTGTTGCCGCTACAAATTTTGTAATGATTCGGTACCTGAGGCTTGCTGTTTAGAATGTCTTTTACATTCTGTATCTACACATCCCTCTTGTAGTCTGCTGTAAAGGTGTACTGAACAGCCATATCATGATATGATTACATGCACCATATGCTCAATTGCTCATGCATGTTTTTTTATTCTGGATGGTTGTCCTGATGAGTTTGCTGGCTTATTGTTTCAGGTAGCGTTGCTTTCCAGAATACATCATAGGAACTTGGTGACTTTCTTTGGTTACAGTCAGCAAGACGGGAAAAACATACTTGTGTATGAGTTCATGCATAATGGCACACTAAAAGAGCACCTTCGTGGTGAGTCTCCTTAACTGACGTTAAATCAAGTTTGTAGAATCAACGGCACACTGTTGGTATTTGTAGATAGCCGCAGTCATGCATGCGCCACCATGTGGTCCACAAACTGTTCTCTAAAATACCTTGTTTCTGCATGAGAGCTTGGCCAGAGTAGTTGGTTGACCTCAAACTTGTACTCCGATCAGCTTCTTGTTGAGGATAGGTCATATTTTTGTTCTATGCTGTGTAGCCTGATGTTACAAATTTTTACCCTTAAAGCAAAACCTGACGTGAACCACTAAGAAATTCAAGTAATATACAGAAATTTAATTACTTTTGTTAATTATCTCTACTTTGAGGTCTATTCTTCAATATTGAGCTGTGTGATTGGTGTGAACTATTAGATTAATGTGCTCCTTACTTTTTAGTCTAGAATAGCATATAAATATAAAAGCTCTGATGTTCACAGGAGGACCTAATGATGTAAAAATAACTAGCTGGGTCAAGCGTCTTGAGATAGCAGAAGATGCTGCAAAAGGTCTGTCTTTCTCTCACTTCCCCTCCAATTTTTCTACTCCCTCCGTCTCAGAATAATTGTCGTTGAAATGGGTTGAAATGGATGTATCTAGACTTGAATACATCTAAATACATCCATCTCAATGACAATTATTTTGAGATCGAGGGAGTACTAGCATGCAGTCTGAAGATTGTGAATCCTCTCTCTTTTTTTGCAAATGCCAGGTATAGAGTATCTCCATACAGGGTGCTCTCCAACCATCATTCACAGAGACCTTAAGAGCAGTAACATTTTACTTGACAAGAATAATAGGGCAAAAGTTGCTGACTTTGGCCTATCAAAACCTGCGGTCGATGGGTCTCATGTATCAAGTATAGTTCGTGGGACGGTTGGGTATCTGGATCCAGAGTAAGACCAGTTTCTTGAGCCACCATGTATTTGTTTAGTGTGCCATGGTTTAGCAAATTTGAACTACTGATATCTTGGTATTGGTAGCATCTGACTCACGTTGTTCCTTTTCTTTTTCTGATGATGGTGGTGGGCAGGTACTACATCTCTCAGCAGCTTACCGAGAAAAGTGATATCTACAGTTTTGGTGTGATCCTGCTGGAGCTAATCTCGGGCCACGAGCCAATCTCTAGTGACAACTTTGGTCTCAATTGCCGTAACATTGTGGCATGGGTAAGTATCATGTGATCCACCGGCTTTCTCTGCATTTGGTTTGTGCTGATACTGATGAGCAATACTGCTGATTGAATGGACTCAACTTGGGCAGGCAAGGTCACACATCGAGAGTGGGAACATCGATGCCATCATTGATGAATCACTAGACCCCGGCTACGACCTGCAGTCGGTGTGGAAGATCGCAGAGGCGGGTATCATGTGCGTGAAGCCAAAGGGTGCACAGAGGCCAACCATCTCGGAGGTGCTGAAAGAGATCCAGGAAGCCATCGCCATCGAGATGCAGCGGGAGGCACCCAAGGTTCAGCAGCTCATGTCCAAGAAGTCCATGGGTTCTGGCTCCATAAACACAGATAACAGCGTTGATTTGGAGCAGAATGCATCGTTTGATGAAATGCTTATGCAACCAGGACTCAGATAGAATCAGGATTCAGCTAGATCCTTCTCGTCTCAAGGAGAAAGCAATGCTCACATAATTTAGTGTTGTAGTCAGGTGTTCTATTTCCTGGTAATGGTTTGAAAGCTGTGAATGACATTAGAGCTAGTAGTTATGAAGCACAGATTGGGAATTTGATGGCTAAAGAATGGCGGAAGTGTTAAAATGTTGCATGTCAAGAGCACCTCCACCGGTGCCCCAATAGGAGTATTGGACGCGCCGCACGAAATGCTCTCCCACGGGACGACCCAATAGCGGTAAAGCTGTCGGACGGCCCCAACCCCATTTTGGCCCCCGTTTGTTGGGTGTGTGCCGGCAACAATGACAACGCGTGCTATGTCGGATCTTGGCTGGTGGGCCACGTTTTAATGGAGCACTGGTTCCGCGGGCGGGCGCAGAGCGAGGTGACACGTCGAGGCCGAGGCCGCCTAAGCATGTGTACGAGACGTAGCGGCTAAACCAGGCGCTGGCAAACACGCTTCGTTGGCGTCAATGCCATGCCATGGGAACCCGTTCTCGGCGTTAATGAGCGCCAACCTAACCCTGCTCCTCCGGTTGGCTTTAAAATAGGGTGTACGCCTCTCTTCTCTCCATCACTCACACCCTCCTCTCCTCTCTCTCCCAAGCTTCGTCGCCACAAGATGTCCGGCCTCCGGTTGAGCCGTGAAGAGGTGGTGGAGTTTCGCCGCCGCGAGCCGAGCAAGGCTAGGCTACGACGTAGCCGAAAGACGCACCGCGTGGAGCGCGATCGCGACAACTGTTCCGTGAAGAGATGCGCCGCGAGGAGGCCGCGCACATGGCGCGCGAGCGGCATGCGGTATTCATGACGCGTCCTCCATGGTCACAGCCGATGACGGTCCATGAGGTGTTGCACCTCATGCACGACACTTTCCCGGAACCAAGGCAAGTGGAAGTTTCAAACGAGGGGCAGTTGCACGTCGGGCGGGCGGCCACGGAGTACGTGCGGGAGCCGTGAGAGAACGCGCCGAAGCCGCGTCGTCAACCCGGCACTCAGCCGAAAAGGAAGTGAAATTTTGGAACGAGACGGAGTTGCTCGGCACACGGACGGCTCTCAAGTCTTGAGTCCAGCACCGCTAGGGCGGCGACCCCGAGAGACATGTAAGTTTCTCGAGTTCGCCACTACAAAGCGACGTACGTCGACAACAGCTTCGCCGTGTGCCGGCCTTAACATAGATCTAGAAATTAGGGTCTAGTTTAAATCTCGTTAGAGTTTAGCAAATTTCTAATGCGTATGTAAGGTTTCGTTCAAATATCAATGAAAAAACGTCGGTTCCTTTCTATTGGGACGTACGGCAATGCCTTCCAGCGCTTTCCATTTTCCGTTTAATTTTTCTTTTTAACCCTCCATAGCATGTGCAGGCAAATAGTGTCGGACCCTCTATCGGGGTTGCCCGCTATTTCTGTGCTATAGCGTGTAATTATACATGGCTTTAAAATAGTGGCACATTGCTCAAATGCTTTAGCGCCGCTACCTGGTGCTTCAAATTTGCATTCGAAAGATCATGCCGAATGAATAGTTTCTAGCTTCCGGATTCAATTTAGTGATACAGAGGAATCTTTATCTTAAACTGATAAAAATAATTGTTCATCCATGGAATGTTCCATAATGATCTTCACTACTCAGATGCATACAGATTCTTGTTTAAGATTTGAGAACTGCGCAAAACAGATATAACAAGATTATATGTGTACTCAAAATTTAGTTTGACACCAAACAATTGTCAATTGAGCTATAGATGATAGTCATTTGCTTTCAGTTTTTGGCTCGGCAAACCTCAAACAAAAATATGAGCTTCTATGCACCACAAGAGCTACCAACAGCAAGTTACATACCATGTACAAAGGATTCTTCCATTTTCCCAAGGCAAGAAAACATTTACACAGCTATGACGGTGAAATGTAGAACAAAATGTTAAGCAGTTCCTCCCTTCTCAAGCCGGCTTTGACCGCACCCAATCCACATGGATCCATATACTTTAAGGGCCACCTGTTCATGTATGACTTCGCTTAGAAAGGAACCTGATGAGCAAACAAGATAGAAACCAACGGTCGGTTAGTGTGCCGGCACATCCAGCAACCTTCAGAACGCTACAGCACATAGATATAATTGAAGATAAGGACAAAGAGAAGGTCCTTACCAAGTCCTAACAAAAATAAACTGATGTCCCAAGAAAGTACAAATTAACAGCAACTATTCAGGTGGAAGCGATAGGGATCCAAGCATAATGCAGCAAAACACACAGATATATCGAAGTGGATAAAATGGTGAAACCCATACCTGGTGCTTGGAAGGGCTGGTCAAAACTCTGGTTCATGTTGGTCCATTTGCATCAACTACCCTTCCAATAGAAGGCTCACGTACCAGCTCATAAGCACAATCATTAGACAGCACTGTGCAACCAGTTACTTTCAGAACAAGACACGCCCCAAGTCAGATGCGGCCAGGTCAAATACGCATTTTCCAAGACAATTAAAGTCCAAAGGTTCTGTTATACACATCATTTGAACCCAGCATGTGAAAGTTGTTAGCTTCATTTGGATATAACATTCTCGACATGTCCGACATGGGAGCATTATTCCCCTGTCTCAAATCACTCCAGCCATCCCAGTGACCATTTGCAACCTGCGAGTTTCTGGGTTGTTGGATTGACATCTGTGCATAAGGGGATAAAGAACTATGGTTCTGCGGCAGAAGTCGGGATGCCAGATAATTATCATTCATAGAGTTGAATGCATCCTGACCGTGGTCTGGATATCTGAGATTTTGATGAGAGGGCATACTCTGTTGCATAAGTAACTGAAGCCTTGGATCATTATTTGATGTTTGCAACTGTGTTGAAAATGGAGCATTTTTCAGATCTAACCCTGAATCACTAACTCCTGGCATCCGCCCTTTGCCCACAGCCAATATAGCAGGATCAATAAATTCGATGTCACTTGTGTGTCTAGATATCTGTGGTTGATACTGATTGGTGTGGCTACCAAAAAGATTATCAAGCAGGCGAGTTTCTGCCAAGAATCACAAATTTATTAGAAACTTAAGTTAGTTTTGGAGAAGCAAATAAGATAGGAAGTCAACAGACCTGAGTATGTTGAGCCATACACCTGGTTAGACCCATTCTGGGATGAAAATCCCGCAGAAAAGCCAGGAGGGATATTAGACCCATCCTGGGAAGAAAATCCAGAATTAAACCCACGAGGTGGGTTAGACCCAGCCTGAGATGAAAATCCATGAGGGTGATTAGATCCAGTCTGAGATGAAAATCCATGAGGGGGATTAGATCCAGCCTGAGACGAAAATCCAGAAGGAAATCCATGAGGAGAATTCAACATATCCTGAGATGAAAATCCTGACGAAAATCCAGGTGGGGGATTCAACCCATCCTGAGATGAAAATCCAGGAGGGGGAACTCTCGCTGGTGCCGAAAATCCAGGAGGTGCGGATATTTTAGACCTTGAAGAGCCTGACAATGAGAAAATCAGTTACCAAGACATTTCACATAAAAATAACAGAAATACAATATACTCTATCATCAATAGATCAATAATCCATTCACATGGATTACAACATTTATCAATACTCAATGAGAAACAAATTAGAGTGCACAGGCCATTGTATAATGCTTTAGTATGCAAGTAACAGTATTTGGTTTTGTACTATTTAATAGTCCAGTTGGTTTTGCATTATTTCAGCAGGCAAGTTGGTTTTGTCGCATTCTATCTGTCAAATGAAAAATAAGAAAGAGAGAACACAGAAATTAAAGTTTAAAAAGCTTCCAATTACGTACTAAAACATTTTTCTGTTCAGTGAAATATAGAACACACAAGTATTATACTCACCAGCATTTGCTATATCCGACATAGCAAGAGGATTGCTCTTTGAAAAATCTTCTTCAGAAGACTGGAACATGGCGCCATTCTGATAAGCGTTATTCTGGGATAGCAAGCTGAAATTTTGATCACTACCAGAATTTCTGAAAGATGAATCCTGGAAATTCCGTTGGTTATCCTGTCTAGCAAATGAAAATCTAGACTCATTACTGCTGCCTTTTGATTTCCATGAAGGCGTGTTGAAAAGCGCATCATTCTTTTCAGATTCGTTAAGCATCTTAACAAAATTGTTTGCAGTTGAATATGACTCATCCCATGGATCAAACTCCATAGACAATATGTCAGATATTATGCTGCCCTCATCCTTATTTCCACTTATAGCCTTGCCAAAACCTCCTACATTATCATTTCTTGCTGCATCCAGTGCTCCATGCTGGTGACTTCTCATGCCAGAATGTTCAGAAACCATAGCAGGTGTATACATATGTCCCAGCCCTTCTTGACGTCCATTCAGCAAGGTAGAAGTGTTGTCGGTTGAAGATAACAACCCAGTGTGCATCATGGTGCCAGAAGTTCTGTTATCGCTTGTCGACGTACGGTTAACTTCTTTATCATTCCACAAAGATGAATTAGCTGTATGTACATACGATGAAGATAATGTTTGATCTGTAGTATCCAGCATCCTGACATGGGATTTATCATTAGCCACAGAAGAATTCCATATGTCATTCAAAGGAGAAGTCACACGAGAACTCTGAAGCTCTGAACTCCAGTCAAGATGCTTATCAGACATAGATTGAGAAGAAAGTACAGAGTCCTTGTTTTCTGATGACAAAAGCCCTGCGAACTTCAACTGAGATTGTTCCTTGTTCAAACTTTGACTCAAAGGTACCGAAGTATTAAGAACTGTACCCAGCTGTTGGCTTTCTTCCATACTATGAACCTTATCTTTGCCATCTAAAGTTAGTGAAGATACCCCAACAGATAACTTATCAACTTCTCTGTCCCCGGGTCTACTATCGCTAGCAGTGTGATTTGATTGGCTATTCATAGCTCTCAAATTAGGGCTTTTAGAACCCATGTTGGTTAACATGTGATCACCGTTAGCACTCTTTACATCTGGATTAGATATTGCTGAACGTGACACACAATCTATAAGACTTTGCTTGGAACTATTTACAGCTGAACCATTATTTGTTGTTGATGATGACTTGGACACAAGCTGGCCTGGCTCTGTTGGCTTTGAAGATGCTGAAGGAACAAGCTGTCCATTTACAACTTGCTTTACCTCACTTCCTTTTGACGGCTCGTCTGATGCTACAACTTCATCATCATTCCAAGCTGATGGTATTGTAGAAAAGTCTATGTCCAATGACGACTCCCGTGATGTTACAGCTTGGGTTTCCTTTGCAATACCAGGTCTATACGGCTTCGAGGTTTTAGAGAGACTATCTCGCTCTGATAATTGTCGTCCTTCAGCCATTTTTGGTACAATGCTTGTATCATCATTCCATGAAGAAGGTAGTCTTGCACTCGAAATCATAGAGGAACTCGAAAATGAATTACTCTGTGCTTCTGATTTTGATTTTACAAGAGATTGTGAGGATGCCACCTCAGTTGCTGTTGTTCTTGTGTTCAGATCACGATGCCCCCTATGCATACCAAAAATTTAGCAGGATGTTGCATTTTAAATTGTAACATAATACTACAAGAGAAGAACCATACCATGAAGTAGCTGGTGGCAGCGTGGACCTCCCTGAACTACTGTTTGGAGGTGACAATCTTGACTGGCTTGTGGTATTCTGCATAGAAAAAGGACATCAGTGCAACATCATGCAAAACAACAGACATAATTGTGAACGAAATTATGAAAAAAATGAACATGTCTTCCAATGAATCCAATATTAAAGAACATACAGTTGTTCCATTCTTGATTGTATGTTTAGCTGAAACCACCGCACTGTAAGAGAAATCATCTGCTGGAGGAGGCAACACAGTTCCTGCGCGTCTTTGAGAAACAGTAGACGCCATTTGAGGAACCCTACTCCTGATAGAAGTATCAGAGGATGAGTTGAAATTTCAACCGAAACTACTAGTTTAGCTATTTATTTCTCAGAGAAAAGAGCTCACTAAACCAAACTATTACATGCTTTAGCAATTTATTTATACCTCGCAGAGAAAATAGCTCACCAAAACAGTAGAAAGATATTAGACATGCACAATAGGACAGGCAGACCATTTTCCAGATCCAATTCCGTCCGAAGGCAACAATTCCTACTAGGCTACTAGTGTAGAGAGAAGTGGAACGATAGACTGGGGGCTTCTTCTAAAATAATGAAAGAGGTACATATATAGCAAGAGTTTAAAATAGTAGAAAAAGAAAAGAAGAAAAGGTACAGCCAGGATTTGCAAAGCAGCTTTCGTCGCTTTGAGAAAATAGATGAAGCAGAGCAATAACTGTGGTTCCACATTATAAGTTGAAGGAAGTTAGGTGTTACCTGGTATATGCTGAGATTATCTCATCTTTAGTGAAACTATCTTCCTGACTGCCTACATCATGCAAATAGAGACAGTCTGGGTTCCCACATGTCTGAGAGAAAAAACAAGAAGCACTGAGAAAGATAGAACTAGGTAGAGTACTAGTAAATTAAACTGTCAGGATGAAGCATCAATTATACCATGTTCCGCAGCCATGCATGGCAATATTTTGTAGTGCCAAAGCATGCTCTGCAACATTAAAATTAAATATTAGAATAACAATATTGTGCAAAACTGCTAGAAGAGAAGAAACAATGTATAGAAGCTAACCTTAGCACTTTCCCTTCCAAGACAAAATTGTGTACAGCCTGAATACACCGGATGGCCTCTTCTTCTTTGGCGTAAGTAATATATCTGAACAAATATCCCAGTATAATAACTAATAAGGCAGTGTTTAATAATCAATTTTCAGTGGAGAGAACAGAAATCACAAGTCCATACTGGTTACCCATTAACTATGAGCTAACAAATTGCTCTACACAAGATATAGTCCACAAGATTCCACTTGTGGATCCCCTTTTATTTTCTGGGAAGTAGATATTGTGTCTTAAGAGTTATTAAATATAAGCTTAGTAGAGATGTACTTCATTCAACAGTCAAAGTTATTCCACAATCCACGTTTTTCATATTTATGAAATCATGAGGACCCTAAGACTAGGTACATCCAGAAACAAATGGCACTTTGTACTCAGCAGAATACCATAATCTACTCTTAAGGAAAAAAGATAGTTCATAGAGGATTTCTAAGGAACAACTGACAACAGTATACACGGGTCTTCTGAGCTCAACCCAGATAGAACAGGAAAAAGTTCCATTCAAAATATTCTGGTCAAGTGAACTCGTACCATGACTGAACACTTCAAAATTTATCTAAAATCCCTGAATTTAGTACACTGGAAAGGTTCATGTCAGCTATAAGGCTATCAAAAGTTCTTTACACATGCTATGGAACTCTTGTGGCTCTCTGTCAAAAATTTAGGATAGTGGCTGAAATTGACAGGGCATTGTCAAGGACACACCATATTAGAATTGTCCATTATTTTCACCTACTTTGTATGGAAAATTACCTAATTAAACACAGCCAAACTCCCTCTTTACATTCTGAGTCACATATTAGAAATTCTCTAGCTTAGGAACGTATTAAATGCTAGAAGCGCCATGGTAATGGGGGTAAGAGGATAGTCACTTAATATATCAAAGTAATTATAGGATCAGGCAATGTTATGGATATATATGAAGATCATTAGTGTCGTTTGTAGACATACACGCTGATACCGTTGTTTGGTGCTGTCTGCTGGGAAGGAGTCCCAGTCGGACGAGAAACTGAAACCTTCAAAACCTTTCCATACTGACCAAAGTATTCCCTGCGCTCAAGTACCTAAAACAAATGACAGTAATAATGTTGACATGAGGGCTAAAATTTACAGCATAGCAGAATGTAGGCGTTCAATAAGAAAATAGGATCAGATTGTTCTCACATTCTCGTTGCATAAATTTGCAGGAAGCCCAATTATATACACCAGATTTCTCTGTATAACTCTGACGCTAGCCAGATGCTTCTTAGCTTCCACAGTTAGTGCCTTTGACTTAACCTTTTGGGTCTTCTGCTTCTTGTCTGTATTTTTGTCTGCCACCGTCCTGTATCCATCCAAATGAAGGTAAGTTGAAAATCTATCATCGCAATACACAGAGGTAAAAGACATTATGCATATATTCACTAATCTAAAAGGACAGTCTCCAATCGACTATTAAGAGCGACCGCGCTCAGGGACAGATAAAAGCGTGTAAACTGAAAGTTTGAGATAGGCATACCTGTCGCAGGTGGCTGCTGCCATCTTGACAATCCTGTCCTTGTCATAGCGTGTGCGGCAGGCGGGGCAACGCCCCTCTGTGTCCTCCTTCTCAGCCATATCAATGATGTGGTGCCAGCACCAGACACAAATCTGCAGAGTCACATACACGAGCAAAACGATGAAAAAACAGGGTGCTGGTTGGTGCACAGGCAGGGGCAGTCGGGTGTGAGGGACAGTACCTCGTAGCCACATTTGCAGGGCTTGAGTTGCTGGTCAGTGATGTCCATCTCCTCGGCACAGAGCGGGCAGGTGCGGTCTCCGTCGTCGCTCATCGTCATCCTACGGTTCCAGCATGGGGAGAGCCACAGAAACGTCAAAAAAAAAATCTAGAGAGACGAAACAAAATCGATGTACTGCAATCCCAAAGCTACCGGAAGCCTGAGATCCCAAATAAGCACACTAAAAACAAGGCGCGTGGATAAGGCCAATCTGCGGGATTCTACCAAATCGGCCCTCCAATCTATCCGGAAAACCGCCTAGGAGTCGAAAAATTCCGAAGCTGGTTGCGTCGGGATTTGCGGGGGGGACGCGCGCATCAAATTAACAGCGACGCGGGGTCTAAATTTTCGATCGGGTTGTAGCAAATCTGCGCGTAGAACGATGGTAGAAGCACAGAGGCGGAGGGATCAGGCGAACTCACATTGGAGGTGGATCCGATTGGGCGGCGCGAGAGGCGAAACCCTAGAAGGGGATTGACTGGTCGAGGTGTGGTGGCGGGGCTCTCTCTGATGGAATCAAGCGAGCGAGGGAGAGACGGACAGGGAGAGAGGGAGGTGGGATTGGTGGTGGGCGATGGGTGGTGGATTGGGAGCGAAAAGGTTGGACTTTCGGTGGAGGAAGAGGAGAGTTGAGTCGATGTGTATGTGCTCGCGTCGGGTCTGTGCTAGGGAAGGGAAGACGAAGGCAGTCAGGAAGGAGATGGCAATGCAAAGCCAGGGGCGGAGAAGGGATTGCCGCACCACCACTCGATCCTGGATCGCCTCCTCCTGTGCCCTACCATGTGCCCAATTCTTTGCCCCCTTCTCTTCTCCTTCTTCTATATTGCCTTTTTTCTATTTCCATCCATGATTCAAAAACACATAAACGATGTATAGATTAGGATGCCATTGAATGTTCGTTATTAATAGAAGTTTTTTAATGGATTAAGAAACAGATGAACTCTAGGAATAATCATGTGTTTTTTTCTCGTAAAGAAATAATAAAAATCGAATCGTGTAACCGCCTACTTGGTTACTTCTGTCAAGAAATTAAGCGCGCCAAAAAAGTGGTGGACCCCACATATGAATTTTATTTTATTTTATCGGATTTTTTTCTTATTTATTGACACTCCCGGCCAATGGTCGCCCTTGTTTGGGTGGTCTTTCTCCCTTATTCGTGCAGCGATTGCCCCCGCTAATGTGGCCCTTTTCTCACTGCTCTCTCTCTCTCGCGTGTTGTCGGTATGGTTAGCCTCGTCCTGATCAGATCCAACCATCAGCAAGGACGACCACCACTAATGCCACTTGAAATGGTCGAATCTATATTTTCCTTACATTTGTTGCTTCTAAACGCCATGCCATCGTTATTGCTAGCAAGTAGAGGGGAAATGGTATTATGGGCCCTCCAAATATAAAAACTTGTAAGATTTACTTATCTTGCGAATTTTTATTCAACATTATTTACATGACTTACTATTGATTACCGCAAAAAATGTGTGTGATTGTGTATATGGATGTTGTCGTGTTCTTTGAGAGCTTGTTTATAAGGTCAAAAGGTTAGAATTCAAGGATTAGTTGAATGGTTTGAAAAAAAATAGTTAAAAATGTAAATTTGTTGCAACTAAGCTAAAAAAATCTAGTATTTGTTTGATGATTTTTTAAATTATTATTTCTATAAAATCCTAGCAAAAAGTTCTATAAAGGCGAAAATTTCATATAATTGTTGTTGCTAGCATATTTTATGACAAATTAGAATTTTCTCAGAAAGTGAAACTCAACAACAAATGTGTGTCATCAGCGGTCTTATTTTGTTCTCGAAAAGTGAAAGAGCATTTTGATCCCTGATATGTTTTGATGTTTGATGACAATGCAAAGTGGGACATGATCGAGATCTTTCTCCGATCAATGGACAAAGTGGGACCTGGAATCCCTCTTCAGTCCCTGTGCAATCTATGATTATTTTCGTCGTTGAACGTTAAACGGAGGTTCCCCTACCTTCTGCCATCTATGCTTGGTTTGTTCAAGACTCGTTCTCCGGTATCTCCATACCTAGTACGATCTAGTTACCGACAAATCTATCTACTCATTACCATAATGTTTCATCCCCATGACCTAGTCACATTCTTGCAAGCTTTACTTGATGAAAACGTCGCTGAGTGGGCCCAGAGTATATGTCCATTATCTGGATTGACAAATCCCGCTCTTGATGCATATGTCTCAACATCTCTCTCTGTTTATTCAATGTACACCTTTGTTGCCACCTTGTTAATTTGATGATGTAGGGTGTAAATTCATAACCTCGTGGATAGCAATTAAAATATCATCTCGCGGTCAGAGGTTTGGGTACTATGTTTTTTGGATATTTAATAAGTCAGATGTGTGTCCATCACATCATTCAACCAATAGCGTGACTCCATTATCAATGACGTAATTGCCCATGATCAGGAAACCTTGATCATTTGATGCCCAATGGACTAGTTAAATAAAGGCTAACTAGGGACTTATTTTGTTTCTTACCACACGTGCATTAATGTTTCCGCTTAATACAGTTATAGCATGACATAAAACATATTATGAACATATATGAGTTATGATAATAATAATATAACTTTATTATTTGCCTCTAGGGCATAACTCGTTCAGTCTCCCACTTGCACTAGAGTACAAATAATCTAGTTTGCATTTTATCTAATCACCATTAGCCTCCTGGTGATTTGGCTATGCGCTGCTCGTGGGAAAAGGCTTTATTTAGGGATCTACCACACTGAGATCCGTATACTTTGCAAAACTCTTATGTCACCTAGTTTGACATTATTTCGTTATCTTATGATAACGGTTGAAATATATGTTTTGACGATGGGGTGAGGTTCGAAACCGCCGAGTAGCATGGGCCTTGAAAGTCTAAGAGATCAAGGGAACCATACATGCTCGGGAAAACCTTCTCAATCCAATCACACTTGCCACTTCTAAAATAGTCATATACTCCTATACCTATGTAGATTGTGCGACAGTGCATACACATGCCACTTCGCAAGCTAGTCATGCCCTTTTCTCAAAAAACATACCTTTTCTTTATGAGATTTCTAGTAATATGAGTCTTGCATCATCGTAACTCCTTATGGCAAGTTTTCACTTTAATCACAGACCAGAAAATGTATCCTTAGTTCTCTCTGAACACTAAAGGATATACTTAACATTTGTTCATCAATCCATTCATGGGTCGCTCTAGAACTTGTTCTTCAACCAAGAACTAGGGTCACACTAGGTCGAGCATTCAACACGGTAAACATGACAGGATCTATGACTGGGGCATAGAGGATGTCACGCATCCTTTTCTTTCACTGTTTATCGCTAACACGTTGAGATAAACTCAATATTTTACCTAGTCTCACAAGTAAGAACTCCTTATTTGCTTATTCTATTATGAACACCTTCAAAATTCAGTCTAGGAAAATATTCTGACTTAATGTTATTAAGCTCCATGATCTATACATTATAGATCAATGCCTAATACATTTTAACTTCATTCATAGAAAATTTATACACTTAAATAATCATGTATACTTTACTAGAGGATATGTATCATTCCTTATATGTCACCAGATATCAAAAATAGGAATAACGCCTAGCTCCCACTCAAATATGTCATCCACATATAAGACTAGAGAATTTGTCTTAGCTCCCACTCAAATATGCTATTCACATATAAGATTATGAAAAGCTACTTAGCTCCCACCAACTTTCTTTTAAATGCAGGTCTCCACCTATTTTAGACGACTTCAAAATTCCTTTGATCGCATTATCAAAGTGAAGATTCCAGCTCCGATATGCTTGCTTCAGCTCATGAATGGTCAGCTGAAGTTTGCATATGTGTCTAGCATCCTTAGGACAAACAAAACCTTCTCGTTGTACAACTACAACTCTTCCCTCAATGTTGCCATTAGGTAACATGGTCTCTTTAATCCATCTCTCAATTTCTTATTTTAAATTGTAGTGACTACCAAGACAATCCTAAATAGACTCAACCTTCGCCACCTAAGACAGGATCTCGTTGTGATCAAATCTTTGAATTTGTCGAAACAATGTCACGATAAATCAAACTTTATAGACGGTTGTTATTATGTCGGTATCTATTTCCAATAAAATTACATTTGCACTCAATAGCCCGGGGGCAATCGAGAAAATATGCCCAAGTCACCACTTGGTAATCATACATGGATTTTTATCTCAGATTATATATGTGTCTTATAACCATTTCTCGGACTTGGGTCCACCATCGCTTCCTTGTAGTCCATAGGTTTTTCATGTTTCATTAACATGAAGGACATGACTGAATTGTCATACCTCTTAGTGCAGAACAATGATGGGTTCGTAGCATAGAAAACAAAACAAAAAATCCTACGTGAAGGACATCCGAAGGACCAAGATCTAATATAGGAGATGTAAGCAACGGGGAGAAGGAGTCTTAAGGAGAACATACCCTCGAAGACACAAAGCGTTACGAGATCGAATCTCGTTGGTGATGTAGTCGAACTCACATCAACCGCAAGATCGTGAAGATGTGCGTTGCAATCCAGCAACGCTTCCGTGATCGGTCGCATGTACGACTTGATGACGACCTATGTTCCCTTGATCTAGCGGGGCAGCGGAAGTATAGGATACCCGGAACTCCGGCAGCACGGCGGAGTGGTGTGGTGGAGAACTACGCGGTCAGGGCTTCGCCAAGCGGATGACCATGAAATGGAGCAGTGGGAGCAGGGAGAAGAGATGACACATGTGTGTGGAGGAGAGGGAGCTCTCACCCTCCTTTTATAGGGAAGGGGAGGCAGCCCAAAGGATGGTGTGGCCAAGGCATGGAGGTGCCCCCACCTCTTCCCTCTTCATGTGAGTGGACACTCCACTCACACCCACTGATGACTAACGTTGGTAGACCCCAAGTGCAAGGTGTGAAGAGTGCATCAGCAAGTTTTCCCTCAGAAAAAGAAACTAAGGTTGAATTGACCAGTAGGAGGACAAGCAATCTCTGAAGGTTGATGCAGCTGAGGTGGCAGTGCGCACTACCGGTTCAACAGCAACGTGGAACCTACACAACACAATCAAATCACTTTGTCCTAACATAGCAGTGAGGTTGTCAATATCACCGGTTTTGCTGAACACAAAGAGGTTAAACGTATGGTGTGGAAATAGTATGAGGACAGTATGAAAGCAGTAGAAGTAGTATGAAAGCAGTAGATGTTTTATCAGTATGAGGAAAAAGGACCGAGGTCCACATTTCATTAGTGGTGTCTCTCCATGAAAGATAAATAACATGTGTGGTGAACAAATTACAGCTGGGCAATTGACATAAATGAAGGTTGCACCGTAGTGCATATGCAAGACATAAAGATTACTATGTGATTCATGCAGGCATTACAACAAAATACATATATCGTTATCCAACTGCATTTATGACTAATAATCCACCCTCTGAATATCATTTGAACAAACGTTGGTATTAAATTGCAAGCAACAGATAATTGCAGTAAGCAAAGTGTGTAATGTAAACAATAACATCATCCTTAGACAAAGCATTGTTGTTTTCTCCCTAATGGCAACAGCACATCCTCCATCCGTCATGTTTCTGTCACTCGAGCATAGATGCAAAGGAGGCATGAACCCACTATCGAGCATAAATACTCCCTCTTGGAGTTACTAGCATCTACTTGGCCAGAGCATCTTGATGTTGTGTGTTGGGATACCCCAAGAGGAGGGTGTGATGAGCACTGCGGTAGGAAATTCCCCTTAGTTAAGAACCAAGGTTATCAATCCAATAGGAGGAAGAGGATCTCAGGAAGGTTGATGCCACTGACGGTGGTGTTGGCGCTTCACCGGTGTCAGCAACAATGTGGAACCTACACACAACACAACCAAAATACTTTGTCCCAACAGTACAGTGAGGTTGTCAATCTCACCGGTCTTGCTAAAAACGAAGATTAGACGTATAGTGTGGAAAATGATGTATGGTTGCAGTAAGTAAAGAAAGCAGCAAATTTTTGTGGTTTGTTTAACAGTATACGAAAATGGATCGGGGTTCATAGGCTCACTAGTGGTGTCTCTCCATAAAAGATAGCATGTTGGGTGAACAAATTACAGATGGGCAATTGACAAATAGAGGTTGCACCGTAGTGCACAATATAACATGATGATTACTATGGTATTTAGTGCGGGCATTACAACAATATACATAGATCGAAATCCATTTGCATCTATGACTAATAATCCACCCTCAGGTCATCATCCGAACCCCCTTAGGTATTAAGTTGCAAGCAACAGATAACTTCATTAAACAAAGTGTGTAATGTAAGCAATGATTATGCATGCGGGCACTCTCACCGTTGTTTTCTCCCTAATGGAAACAACACATCATCCCCCTTCACGTTTCTATCACTCGAGCAAGGCGGTGAGGAGGCATGAACCCACTATCAAGCATAAATACTCCCTCTTGGAGTCACTAGCAACTACTTGGCCAGAGCAACCACTAGCAACGGAAAGCATGCAAGATCAAAAATAGCATATGCAAATAAAGACTATAATCAACTTGGCATAAGTTCAATATTCATCGGATCCCAGCAAACACAACATATAGAATTACATAAGATCAACCTCGATCATGATAGGCAGCTCACGAGATCTAAACATGGAGGCATATGAGGAGAAGACAACCATCTAGCTACAGCTACGAACCCGTAGTCCAAGGATGAACTACTCACACATCACTCCGGAGGTAGGCATGGTGATGTAGAAGCCTCCGGTGATGATCTCCTCTCCGGCAGGGTGCCGGAAACAGCTTAAGAACCCCCCTGATCTAGGGTTGACGGTGACGGCGGTTGCGGAACTTTTTGGGGATTTTGGTCAGGTGTTTAGGGTTTTCCATCCGGGGGGTTAAATAGGCGAAAAGGCAAAGGCGGTGGAGCTCCAGGGGACCCACGCCCATAGCTGGCGCGGCCAGGGGGCCGCGCCACCCTATGGTGTGGCCCCCCTGGTGCCCGTCTTCGACTCTTCTTCGGTGTTCTGGATGCTTCCGAGGAAAATAGGCACTTCGGGCTTTGTGGGGTCCAATTCCGAGAATGTTTCCAGAACAACTTTTCTGGAACCAAAAACAGCAGAAAACAGGGAACTGGCACTTGTCATCTTGTTAATAGGTTAGTCCCGGAAAACGTATAAAAATTCTATAAATAGGGGAGAAAACAAGTAGCAATTGACATAATATGATCATGGAGCATCAGAAATTATAGATACGTTGGAGACATATCAAGCATCCCCAAGCTTAGTTCCTACTCGTCCTCGAGTAGGTAAACGATAAAACAATAATTTCTTAGGTGACATGCTACTAACATAAACTTGATCAATCTAATGTAAAAGCATATGCACGTTGAGATCATAGAACTTCAAACACAAACATGATAAATAAAACTTTAATAATAAAGCATAGCAATTACTTTGCATCACGGAGAGTAACTCAAACAAAGGATCATGAATAATAATGCAAAGAAAGGTAGACGTTTGTTTCAGGTATAGAGAAAGCATGGCAAATTGATATTTCGCTAGTCCTTAAGAGTGGGGCAAAACATAAATGCCAGGACACCTTCAAAGTTCATGAGGAAGACTAGAACAGATAATTTAAGAACAAATAATATCACATTATGAAACAACTATTGATGTTTATGGGACAAATGCACATAGAACTCAGAATGGCAAAAATGCTCTCTCAACTGTGCAGAAAGTTAGCAGATGGAGACTCAACATAAAAGTAAAAGAAAGGCCCTTCACAGAGGGAAGCAGGGATCACTCATGTGCTAGAGCTTTTATTTTATTAAACAGAGGTATTAAAAATTTGACACTCCTCCCATCCATCTTTCACAAACCATGGCTAACCGAATCCTTGGGTGCCTGGCAACAATCACATACCGTGGAGGAGTGTCTATAATTTGGGAGATGTATGCTAATGTCAACGAATGGTAAACAGAAAATACAGTACGTCACAAGCCAACTGGATTCACAAGAGCGGCTCCCATGGTGAAGGACGCAACTGGTGTATAAGGTCATCCCTCTTTCTCTTTTGTTTACACAATTATGCTTTGACTGATAAATCAGGGGCAAAAAATAGTGAAGATAATTTGTTTGCATTAATTTGGGGCTGGACACCCCGCTGCCAGCTCTTCTATCATTTGGATAAGCGGATGAAGCCACTAGTCCAGGGTGTGAAATCCAATCAACAAGTGAGATAAAGATTCTCTATTGACGTCCTCGTGAGCAAAAACAGGAACATAAAGCAGGAGTAATTTTGAAGGTTTTAAAGGTAACACATGAGCAATTTACTTGGAGTGGCGGTTAAATACCACATGTAAGTAGGTATGGTGTACACAATGGAAAAAACTTTGGTTTAACAGAGTTTGGATGCACGAGTAGAGCTCATACTCGGTACAGGTGGAGGCTAGCAAAAGACTGGGAGCGACAAATCAAGAGAGCATAAGAGCCATAATCATGCATAGAGACATAAGCATCATTAATTAAAACATAAGCAGTATCACAAGTTCAAAAACTAAGTGGTCATGGAGGCTATTCGTGACTGGTTTGTAGTCATAAACATGGTGTGAGCATCATCCAAGTCAACCAAATAAAACATTCGGAAGAGAATACCATATATTGATGCTTTACTATGACAAGAACAACTCATGAATCTTTCAAGACATATTAAACACTCTCAGCTATTTGAGGATAATCATGCTACTCAATAACCACAAGGCTTTAAAACTAAAATAACTTTTATCATGGCATGAAAAAGTTCTAGCCACAGTCTATACAAGTTTCTACTAGTACTGTTATATATTCTACTTCAAGCAACAATTTTGTTCTCCCAACAAGCACCATACAAAACATGCTTTAACAAAAATACTATTTATGATACAGAAAGCAAACATCAGAGTATTCACATAACACTACTAAATCTAACAACTCTAATAAGATATGCATGCAAAACAGGAGCTAAATAAATGCAGCGGCTAGACAGAGATTAAGAATACAATGTATTCTCATGAAAAAAGCGGAGTGTGTCACTCTCCAATAAAAGAATGCTGGGTCCAACCAAGCTTATTGAAACAGTAAAAACAAACTGAAAGAAAAAACAAAAACAAACTGAAAAACAAAAATAAAAGACGCTCCAAGTAAAGCACATATGATGCGACCGAATAAAAATATAGTTTCACTAGAAGTGACCTGATAATTTGTTGATGAAGAAGGGGATGCCTTGGGAATCCCCAAGATTAGACGCTTGAGTATTCTTGGAATTTGATGGGATGTACCACCGGGGCATCCCCAAGCTTAGGTTTTTTACTTTTCTTGATCACATCATATCATCCTCCTCTCTTGACCCTTGAAAACTTCCTCCACACCAAACTTCTCACAATCTTCATTAGCAACGTTAGTGCAATCGAAATAATAAATTCACATGGTTCAGTTTCAACACAATTTTAACACTCAAAAACATATTAGCTATTGTCACAACTTATTTTAAAACTTTTTTTCTCAAAAGAACACCAAAATAAAGAGATTAAGATGCATATGCAATAAATGGCAGAAATCTGTCAAAACAGAAGAGCAGGTAAAGATCGATTTTTTCAAAAATCTTATGTTAATCAAATCAAAAAGTGATCAAATAAGAAAATTGCGTATATAACTCAAGATTAAGCACAGAAAACCTCAAGTCGTTTTGAATTTTCTGTGATTTTTTACGGAATTAACAGTGGACAGCAGAAATCTGTTTCCTGCGCAGAAATCCGAAATATAGTCTCAACTTTCCACTAGAGGCTTTACTTGGCTCAATAAAAACACAAAAGAAAATATACAGAGGGGTTGCTAAGGAAATAGACAACACCTAGGTGCAAAGCACACCAAATAAAACGAAATAAAACGGGTTGAAAACATCGAAACAAAACGGGCTGTCTCCAGGTAGCGCTTTTCTTTAACGCCTTTCAGCTAGGCATAAAAGGGCAACTCAAGTATTTTCAAGTGAAGAAGCATCAACATCATATCTTGATCTAATAATAGAGTCAAAAGATAGCTTCATCTTATTTCTAGGAAAGTGTTCCAAACCTTTCTTGAGGGGGAATTGATATTTAATACTCCCCTCTTTCATATCAATAACTAGAAAGATACCCCGCGCGTTGCTGCGGGGATTGCTTTAGAAATTAGAGGATATTATAACGAAAGTTTATAAGAGATGTAACACACATGTTTTCTAAGTGAATATGCAAATTTTAATTTATCACAGTTTATATATTTTAAATTATCAATATGAATAATTGGATGATTTAAGAAATGAATGATGTGTAGTTTGCATGAAGTGGTTAATAATTATTAGTGGAGATGACATGGCCAATTGATTGGCTAGAAGAATGGATGATGTGGATAGCTTGCATGTTGAGATAGAAAATTCATTAATGCATGTTAGTGGGGTTTTGCTTTATAAGAAGTATAGATAGCACTAACAGTTCTAAGAAAAGGTCTTCCCAAAACAATAGGACAAGAAGCATTGCATTCAATGTTTATAACAACAAAATCAACAGGGACAAGGTTATTTTCAACCATAATAAGAACATCATCAATTCTACCAAGAGGTTTCTTCTTAGCATTATCAGCAATAAGAACATCCAAATAACAGTGTTTCAACGGTGGTAAATCAAGCACATTATAAAGCTTTGGGGGCATAACAAAGATACTAGCACCAAGATCACACAAAGCATTGAAATCAAAATCATTTACTTTTATCTTAATGATAGGCTCCAAACCATCATCTAATTTCCTAGGGATAGATGTTTCAAGTTTCAACTTTTCTTCCCTAACTTTCATGAGAGCATTGGTAATATGTTTAGTAAAGGCCATATTCATGGCACTAGCATTGGGAATTCTAGCAAGCTTTTGTAGAGACATAATAACTTCAGAGATATTGCAATCATCAAAATCAAAATTATTACCATCAAAAGTAATGGGACCATTATCTCCCATACCTCTAAACATTTTAGCACTTTTATCAGGAGCAATTTCAGCAGTTTGAGGCAATTTAGCACGTTTCACCAAAGGAGTAGGGACTTTATTAACACCAATTACTTTACCATTGATAGTAGGAGGTTTACTAGCACTTGGAGCTTCAGTTTTACTAGTGGTTGTGATAGTGCAAACTCTGGCAATATTATTCTTTCTAGCCAATTCATCTTCTCTTTCCCACCTAGCACGTAATTCAACCATCAACCTAACATTATCATCAGTTCAAAATGGCATTCAAAGTTTTACTTTGTTTAACATCTTGCGGCAAAACCTTTAGTTTTATAAAATCAACATCAATAGCAAGGGTATCTACTTTATAGGCAAGAACATCTATTTTATGTGGGGACCCCAGACTAGCAGTCCGAGACCTCCAGTATGCATACATTCACGATCCCATGATCAGTTAGTCGTGAACAACATACTCGAGTTGGCATTACATATACAACATCCACTACACGAATACACGGCTTACACAACTGGTCACATGACCCAGTTGAAAACAACTGCCACGCAGGGTAGGAAAACACACTAAACAGCGGAAGTCTTCCAAACACACTAGTGGTAACCCAAGTCATGCCTTCACTACCCATAGGCTACTGACTCGGAGACGTTCCTAGTTCGCATAGCCGTCAGCGACACTATCTTCTTCAGGTTCTCCGGGTTTCTGCTCAAAGTCTGGCTAAGACAATAGCCAGGGATGAAACCATTGTGAGTACATTGGAATGTACTCGCAAGACACCCCAAATGAAAGCTAAACATGCAAGCATTGCATATATATATGGGTGGTAGGAAGGCTGTAATTAAGGTTCAACTAGCCATGATAAATTGAAGACACATCATGGTTGCACAAGTTTCAATTGTTTTTGTTGAAGAAGATACTTCAAAAGATATTTTATTTCTCTTGTAGATATTGCATATCCACAAAGTTTTGATAAAACGTTCTAAATAAAAGAAAGTTTCTCTTTGCAAAACTTCTTGGAGAATCACCTATTCAAAACCATCATTTTTCCCGTGCCTCAAAGGTACAATCATTCCCTTTCAACGTACCTCCCAGGTACAATTCCAAAACACTTTCTAGCTTTTTGAAAACATTGACACAATGCTAGCTACATGGCCATTCAACTGTCCATATCCGAGGATGCGGCTATTCTGAATAGTTTTACTCTGCAGAGGTGTACACAATCCACAAGATCCAGTACATCTGACGTGAACAACCACGGACTGTCCAAGACAGTATGCAAACATCAGATAACTGGTCCTAACTATCCACTATGCAAGCGCTAGTAAATGGCTACCTCTTCAACTGGGTTTGTTCTCCCCAACACCGAGTGAGTCAGCCGTATCGATCCGGTTTCCCCTGACAACACACCGCCATGACAGGAGACCCAACTGTTGCAACTGGTGGCGAACTTAATCCCCACACTCTGAATGTCCCATGTTTTCCTTTCTGGCGGCAATTCGGTTCGGGGGACTCTAACCCCTATAGCACACTGAGGTAGACACGGACTAACATCGACAAGCTTTTAGCTAGACCCCGTTTCCATATTGGGGTAATGTGGCAGCACGGCTTGGTTGTCCGGCGAAGACTAGGTTATGTGTCATTTTTGGAAAACAAGTCGAAAAACATTTCCTCCTTCACAAACCTCCCTCGGACAAGGTCCCACCTTTTCTCAGGGTTTTTCCAAGGCTTTTATTTTCCAAAAACACCAAGTTAAAATGTCCACTAAGGGACTTAAGTTAATAAATTGATGATACTAAAATATCTAAAGGGCTTGGTAACACCAAGATTATATAGTGGATATAGCATATTAGATACATAAAAACAGATAGTGGTGTAGTCCACTTGAGGAAATAGTTCTTGAATCAAAAATTTTAAAACTTCAGAAGTAAAGCATGCATGATATATAATGATAATTAAAACAACAGCAAGCATTTAGAGTGGCTTGCCTTGGCACTGGTCTCGGTCTTGCTCTTGAAATAAACAAGAGTTGCAATAAAAACCTCTCCGGGAAATAATACCGTCTTCGTTATCTAACGTCGTAAACTCAAAAAGGAAAACACCCAATCAGAACCAAACAAAGGCAAGAACTTGACAAAAAGTAAACATACAGCAAGCATTTCATCAAACAAGTACACTCACAAACAATATTACTAGGGTGCACACCATCAAGCAAAACATGCACAGACAACACACATGAATAACACTAGAATAGATGCTATGGATCCTCAACCAAAATGGCATGAGTCCAGTGGGTGTGCCTCTCTCATATCATGACCAAATAAGGTTAAATGACTCTCTGGTTATTCATGAGGATGAACAAAATATCAAGAAAACAATCTAGAAACAACTACAGATGCATAGGAAAAGATTAACAAGCAATACTACAAGCCCATAGTAACACATGCTTTTCTAAACATGGAGAAATAGTATAACCAGTAGCTAAACAACCTAATAACAGAGAAAAAACAATACCAAACATATCATGGCATCACTCAATACATGAAAATAATCATGGAGCAAAATGACCACTAAAACTAGAGATGCAAAAGGGGCTATTTAGACATGCATACATGCATAACCATAAGAGATCATTAAACAAGATTTATCCTAACATGATGGATCTGTAAGATAGCATCCAAATAACAGAGAAAACAACACCTAGACATGCTAGTACTATCAAAATAAGAACCTAAACAGTTTATAAAAAACTAAGCATGCAAATAACTACTATGGCAGAAATCACCTAAAACTAGCATGGCATGCAAAAATGATCTAGACCTTATTCAATCATGCAAGAAATATAACATGCAAAAATAACAGTAGCTATGCTATGGATAACAATACTAAAGCATTTATTCAAGTCATCATGCCAATATGAAGAATAACATGATTTAACCTATTAATACTAGGAAAACACCCTATGAGAATAAAATCCTAACAACCATGGTTTTTAACACACAAGTCCTAAAATGATAGTGTCACACTCAAAACACATATCAAACATGTATTAATATCCTACACATTCTAGGAATCAATTTTATAACAAAAACAATATAACACACAATTTAATAAAGGCATAGCAATAATATGCAGAAAAGAGCTAAACACTAAATATTTCACCAAGGCTATTCTGTAACTCCTAAAATCATGAAAATCTAGTATATGGTGCTCCTAGTCACTAGCAAACCAACACAAGTGGATTCACATAAAAATTCATCACCAATAAAATTAAACAATTCACAGAAGTGCTCTGTGGCCTAAAATTTATATGCATACCATTTTCACACCACAACTCAAGTCAATACAAGGCCAACTGCCACAAATAGAAAATATCAAGGGCTAATCAGAACAGTTGAGTTTGCAAGTTTTGGATCCATAAAACTCAAGTTATTAAATAAAATGTGTTAATGAGTTCTTCTGCCATTTATTTTATTTCTCCTAAAATACAGCACAAAACATGGATTTGCAAGTTGGATGTGGTTAGAAATTAGTAGATCTACATTTGTGATTTTTGGTTTGGCAAGTTTTACTCATTTGCATTTTCATTTCAATTTTAAGTAAACATCCAGAAATAGATCTACAGGAAAAAAGAATTAACCTGCAAAGAAAAATTGTTAACAGGCCAGATTTGGCAAGGACCTAGGCCAGGCGGAGACAGGCCAGGCGGGAAGAGAGCAGCGCGGCGACGGGCCGGCCCAAGAGCCTTTCCCGCGCAGGAATAGGGTCAAACGGCTGACCGCGGCCTGCTGGTCAGTGGCCTGAAGGAGATCTGTCGTAGGATTGCAATACGACGGCCAGGAACAGATCGCGGCGGGCCAACGGACGGTGACCAAAAATAGAGGCGGTGTCCGCTCCGGCCACCACTGCGGAGGGTGGAGCTCGCCGTCGGGGTCTACCGTGGCCGCCTGGATGTGCGAAAAGCACCAGGAGCTACAAGGAGGCGAGGCAGAGCCGTTTCCCCTATCAGCGGCTGCAGGAAACGACCAGAGCATCATCTGCACCGGGTCATGGCGGCCGACGAATCTTGTCGCCGATGGCAGCTCCCCTGGAATGGATAGAAGGAGTAATTAGAGGGAGCACGAGAATCGCGGGAGCTCAAGAAGGGTGGGGAGAGAAGTGGCATGGCCGGAGATAGCCCGAATCCGCGGCTCGACGGGGTGCTCATCCGCGGCGAGCTCATGCACGATGCCGGCAATTTAGAGGGATACAGAGAGGGGTTTTGATGTAGATGTTCGATTGAGGAGTATGGGATGTGGGTTGGAAAGGTGGAAAGCAAAGGCGCGGCCTCGAGTGACTACAACATGAAAGACAGCGAGCACACTCGTGCGGCGCTCATGGCGGCCACGACGGCTCGGCCAAGCTGGCCAGAGGGAATTTCTTAGAACGAGGCTTTGCCAGGGAGGTGGATCATAGGGAGGACACCCTCCAAGCGAGAGGAGAAGGCAGGAGATGCATGGGTTCGTTGGCAAACGATGGTGCCCACCGGGCACCCGTAGGTGTTTGACACGAAGGAGGAGGGGAAGGAGAGCGAGAGGAAGCAAATGGCATGCACGGGTGTGCTCCTGGGTGTCCCGTGAGGCTAGCAGATAAGGCGAGGGAGGAATGCGTGGCGGGTGAGGGAGGAGCTCGACGCCACCTGTGATGTAGCTTGGCATTTAGGCCATGGAGGAGGTGTGGAGAAGAAGGGAAGGGTCTAGGGGCAGTGGCATGTTGTCTAGGGGGTTAAGGGATTATTTTTCACTATCCAGGTGTAGGGGAGAGGAAGAGAGAGAGAGTGTGGACCAGGACATGCCTGCTCTCAACAGTGCCAAGAAATACTAGAAATGGCTTTTGATTGTTTTCTCCAAAAGTTTGAATAGAACATAAGTGAAAAATCATGTCCATTGGATAGAGGATGAAAAATGGAGTCTAGGGATGGTGTTCTCAAGAGTTTCTGAAAATATTTCTTTTACAAATTTTCCGGGTTTCAAAAATGGCAGAAACTGTTTTTAAATGTTTTCTCCAAAATTTTCAAAACAACTTGCAATTGTTTTGTAGAAAATGGTCCCACGTGTACATAGGCACGTTTGGTAATTTTTCCAAGATTTTAGGAAATACTTTGCTTCACAAAATATTTAAAAGTCCATTTCTGGCCCTTTGGAAAATGGAAAATAGTAAATAGTAAAATGTTTTTAAAACAAATATTTTTTAGTTGGGATGATAGAATATATAATATAGGTATCAAAAGTGATTTTTAATAAGCAACTCTTTTGAAAATATTTGAGGCACCAAGTGGAATAGTGTGAAAACAGATGTTTATTTAATAGGCTAAAAACCATGAGAGAAGAATAATTAAATGGCCATTGAAATAAATGGACCATATGTATATTATGTATAGGTCATGGAGATTACAATGATAGGTTCATTGGGCCTGAAAACATTAAGGAGTGATTTGGAGTAACATGGACAAAGTGCTTCATGATAAAAGAGATATGATCATTATTTTGGGGATGCCTTCAAAAGAGCTTTGAAAGATGATACCAAAGGGTTTCAGTATCCAAATTAATACTTGGATTCATTGCATGGATATAGACAAAGATATGTATGATGATGCATTGATGATTAGTTCAAGATTTGTCATAGAAGCCTGTCGCCAAAGTTGGAGATTTTTAAGAAAACAGAAGATGATATGGACATGAGATGGAATATGGTATTGATGTTTGATCTTGTTATTACTATTTTTATTCTCTTTAATACAACACACGCTTATCAACAAACAAAAATAAATATTTCAAAGAAAACACAAGATATGGTCACAAAACCAGCAGATAAAATAACAAGACACACAAGATCACTCAAACAACTGAGTTCTTCAATTTAATTTTCCAGGTGTTTTTCTCAAGTGTTAGTTTTAGGTAGTGATCAAGACATACCATGACAGAGGGATTTTGTAAAGAGGTTTAGCTCAAAAGTTGTTATTTCCAAAAGAATATAATTGAGGTAAAACACAGGGGTAACATAGTCCCCTCTTATTGTTTTTGCAAAATTAGGAAGTGAGAAGGGGCTTTTGAAATACTTGCAAAAACATCTTGGTTGAAAACAGGTTGGAGATGATTAGCTCCAAAATACATTCCATATAGTTTTGGAAATTATCTTTTGTTTTCTCAAAACTTGGCCTTTGGTTTTCTTCTAAAACCAAAACATTTTCAAAAAGGTTTTTGACAAAAGATTGTGATGGATGAAGATGATAAGCTTTCTTGTCATGACTTGATCACAAGGGTTGTGTCTTAAGAAAGTTATGGTCATTGGTTTTAATGTCCGTGTTAACAAACACAAACACATACAACAAGCAAATAGAAAAGAAACACAAGCATTAGTCAAACATATTAAAAAGTTTTTGTTGGCCCTGATTTTTGGGTTATTGAAAACAAGTCTTTCCTGTCTTCCAAAAATTGGGCTGTTACATTTTACCAAGCTTTTCCTCAACAGATTTATTAAAAGCAGTTTGTGTGCTAATAAATTCTCTAAGCATGTTTTCAAGATCAGAGGTAGGGCTTTTATTGCTACTGTAGGAGTTGCCATAAGAATTACCATAACCATTATTAGGAGGATAGGGCTTATAATTGTTTCCACCAAAATCATTTCTATAAACATTGTTGTTAAAATTATTATTTCTAATAAAGTTTACATCAACATGATTTTCTTGAGCAACCAAAGAGACTAAAGGAACATTATTAGGATTAACTTGAGCTTAAACATTAACAAGCATAGAAATAATAACATCAAGCCTTTCACTCAAAGAGGAGGTTTCCTCAACAGAATTTACCTTCTTACCCTGTGGAGCTCTCTCAGTGTGCCACTCTGAATAATTTATCATCATTCATCAAGAATCTTTGTTGCATTGCCCAAAGTGATGGACATAAAGGTACCTCCAGCAGCTGAATCCAATAGGTTCCTTGAGGAGAAATTCAGTCCTGCATAAAAAGTTTGTATAATCATCCAAGTAGTCAGTCCATGATTGGGACCATCCTTCACCACAGTTTTCATTCTTTCCCAAGCTTTAGCAACATGTTCATTATCATATTGTTTAAAATTCATTATGTCACTTCTCAAGGATATAATCTTAGCACGAGGGTAATATTTTCCAATGAAAGCATCTTTACACTTAGTCCATGAATCAATACTATTTATAGGCAAAGATAGCAACCATTCTTTAGCTCTTCCTCTCAAAGAGAAAGGAAATAATTTCAGTTTAATAATATCTCCATACACATCTTTATATTTTTGCATCTCACATAGTTCAACAAAATTATTAAGGTGGGCAGCAGCATCATCAGTACTAATACGAGAAAATTGCTCTTTCATCACAAGGTTTAATAAAGCAAGTTTAATCTCATAGAAAGAAGCAGTAGGAGCAGGTGGAGCAATAGGTGTACAAATAAAATCATTGTTGTTTGTGCTAGTGAAGTCACACAACTTAGTATTCTCAGAGGAACTCATTTTAGCAGAATAAAAGCAAGCAAATAAATAACATCTATGAAGTAAACTAATTTTTTGTGTTTTTAATATAGAAAAGAAAAACGAGACAAAAATAAAAACAAGACAATAAAAAAAATAAAGAGGTTGAGAGTGAAAGACTCCCCTTGCCAGAAGACTTCTTCCTCCCCGGCAACGGCGCCAGAAATTTGATGTTGTGTGTTGGGATACCCCAAGAGGAGGGTGTGATGAGCACATCGGTAGGAAATTCCCCTTAGTTAAGAACCAAGGTTATCAATCCAGTAGGAGGAAGAGGATATAAGGAAGGTTGATGCCACCGACGGTGGTGCTGGCGCTTCATCGGTGTCAGCAACAACGTGGAACCTGCACACAACACAACCAAAATACTTTGTCCCAACAGTACAGTGAGGTTGTCAATATCACCGGTCTTGCTAAAAACAAAGATTAGATGTATAGTGTGGAAAATAATGTATGCTTGCAGTAAGTAAAGAAAGTAGGAAATTGTTGTGGTTTGTTTAACGGTATAGGAAAATGGACCGTGGTTCATAGGTTCACTAGTGGTGTCTCTCCATAAAAGATAGCATGATGGGTGAACAAATTACAGCTGGGCAATTGACAAATAGAGGTTGCACCGTAGTGCACAATATAACATGATGATTACTATGATATTTAGTGCGGGCATTACAACAATATACATAGACAGAAATCCATCTGCATCTATGACTAATAACCCACCCTCAGGTTATCATCCGAACCCCCTTAGGTATTAAGTTGCAAGCAACAGATAGCTGCATTAAACAAAGTGTGTAATTTAAGCAATGATTATGCACGTTGGCACTCTCACCGTCGTTTTCTCGCTAATGGCAACAACACATCCTCCCCCTTCACATTTCTGTCACTCGAGCAAGGCGGTGAGGAGGCATGAACCCACTATCGAGCAAAAATACTCCCTCTTGGAGTCACTAGCAACTACTTGGCCAGAGCAACCACTAGCAACGGAAAGCATGCAAGATCACAAATAGCATATGCAAATAAAGACTATAATCAACTTGGCATAAGTTCAATATTCATCGGATCCCAGCAAACATAGCATATAGAATTACATAAGATCAATCTCGATCATGGTAGGCAGCTCACGAGATCCAAACATGGAGGCATATAAGGAGAAGACAACCATCTAGCTACAACTACGAACCCGTAGTCCAAGGATGAACTACTCACACATCACTCCGGAGGCAGGCATGGTGATGTAGAAGCCTTCGGTGAAGATCTCCTCTCTGGCAGGGTGCCGGAAACAGCTTCAGAACCCCCTTGATCTAGGGTTGACGGTGATGGCGGCTGCGGAACTTTTCGGGGATTTTTTATTAGGTGTTTAGGGTTTTCCATGCGGGGGGGTTAAATAGGCGAAAGGGCAAAGGCAGTGGAGCTCCAGGGGCCCCACACCCATAGCTGGCGTGGCCAGGGGCGCGCCACCCTATGGTGTGGCCCCCCGGCGCCCATCTTCGACTCTTCTTCGGTGTTCTGGATGCTTCCGAGGAAAATAGGCACTTCGGGCTTTGTGGGGTCCAATTCCGAGAATGTTTCCAGAACAACTTTTCTGAAACCAAAAACAGCAGAAAACAAGGAACTGGGACTTGGCATCTTGTTAATAGGTTAGTCTCGGAAAACGTATAAAAATGCTATAAATAAGGGAGAAAACAAGTAGCAATTGAAATAATATGATCATGGAGCATTAGAAATTATAGATACGTTGGAGACGTATCACATCTACTAATAACGGAGAGCATGTAAGATGATAAATAACATAAGCATGAAGATAACATGATAGATTGATAATCATAAGGCATAACATTCAACATTCATCAGATCCCAGCAAACACAACATGTAGCATTACATAAAGAAGATCCTGATCATGATAGGCAGCTCACAAGATCTAAACATCAGGTACAAAGTTTAGAGAACAACCATCTAGCTACTGCTATGGACCCATAGTCCAGGGATGAACTACTCACGCATCCCTTCGAAGAAGGGCATGGTTGTGTAGACCCCTTCGGTGATGATTTCCCCCTCCAGAAGGGTACCGGGGAGAGCTGCAGAACCCTCCCGATCTCGGGATGACGGTGACGACGACCTCGGGTTTTTCTCAGGTAAAAGTGGGATCTTTCTAGGGTTTACGTCTCGGGGTGTTATATAGGCGAAAGGGCAAAGGCGGTGGAGGCTTGGGGGCCCTACACCATCCCTTTGCGCGGCCAAGGGGGGCCGCACCACCCTATGGTGTGGGCCCCCTTAGGCCCCCCTCCGGGTCTTTTCGGGACTCCGTGGAACCTCCGGGATTTCTAAGACTTCCGGGCTTTGAATTTTCCAATTCCGAGAATATTTCCTGAACAACTTTTCTGAAACTAAAAACAGCAGAAAACACGGTACTGGCTCTGTGGCATGTTGTCAATAGGTTAGTCCGGAAAATCGATAAAAATGACATAGAGTGTATAGCAAACATGTGGGAAACAATAAGAAAATAACATGGAACATCAGAAATTAAGGATACGTTTATGACGTATCAACATCCCCAAGCTTAGTTCCTACTCGTCCTCGAGTAGATAAATGATAAAAACACAATAATTTCTAAGGTGACATGTTACCAATATAACTTGATCATCAATAATGTAATAGCATAAGTAAGCTGAGATCATAGAACTTCAACACAAGCATGATAAATAAAACTTTAATAATAAAGCATAGCAATCACTTTGCATCATGAGAAGTGACTCGAATAAAAGATCATGAATAACAATGCAAAGAAATATATACATTTGTTTCAAGTATAAAGAAAGCATGTCAAAGTGATATTTCATTAGTCCTTAAAAATGGGGCAAAACATAAATGCCAGGACACCTTCAAAGTTCATGAGGAAGACTAGAACAAAAAATTATAGAACAAGCAATAACACATCATGAATCAATTAATAATGTTTCTAGGACAAATGCACATAAAACTCGGAATGGCAAAAATGCTCTCTCAACTGTGCATAAATATGAAGGTGGAGACTCAACATAAAAGTAAAAGAAACGCCCTTCGTAGAGGGAATCATTGATCACTCATGTGCTAGAGATTTTATTTTATTAGTAAGAGGTATAAAAACTTGACACTCCTCCCAACCATCTTTGACAAACCATGGCTAACCGAATCCTCGGGTGCCTACCAACAATCACATACCGTGGAGGAGTGTCTATATTTTAAGAGAGGTGTATGCTTATGTCAACGAATGGTAAACAAAAAATACAGTATGCCACAAGCCAACTAGACTTCACAAGAGAGGCTCTCATAGAAGGGCGCATCTGGGTAGAAGGTCATCCCTCTTTCTCTTTTGTTTACACAATTATGCTTTGACTGATAAATCAGGAGCAAAAATAGTGAACAGAATATGTTGTTATTAATTTGGGGTTGGGCACCCCGCTGCCAGCTCTTCTATCGTTGGATAAGTGGATGAAACCACTAGTCCAGAGAGTGAAATTCCAACCAACAAGTGAGATAAAGATTCTCTATTTACGTCCTCATGAGCTAAAACAGGAGCACAAAACAGGAGTAGTTTTGAAAATTTTAAAGGTAATACATGAGCAATTTACCTTGGAGTGGCGGTTAATTACCACATGTAGGTAGGTATGGTGGACACAATGGGAAAAATTTGGTTTTCGGGAGTTGGATGCACAAGTAGAGCTCATATTCGGTACAAGTGGAGGCTAGCAAAAGACTGGGAGGGACAAATCAAGAGAGCATAAGAGCCATAATCATGCATAGCAACATAAACATCATTAATCAAAGCATAAGTGGTACCACAAGTTCAAAAACTAAATGATCATAGAGGTTATTCGTGACTGGTTCATAGTCATAAACATGGTGTGAGCATGCGCCAAGCCAACCAAATATAACATTCAAAGGAGAACACCACAAATTTATGCTTAAATATGATAAGAACAACTCATGATTCTTTAAATGGCACATTAAACACTCTCATCTATTTGAGGCTAATCATGATACTCAATAAACACAAGGCTTTAAAACTAAAATAACATCTAGCATGATACGAAAAAGTTCTAGCCACGGTATATACAAGCTTCTACTCGCACCGTTAAAAATTCTACCTCAAGCAGCAGTTTCCTTTCCCAACAAGCACCATACAAATCATGCTTTAACAAAGACTCTCTAAATGCTAAAACAAGAAAAAATGAGAGGAATCGCATCATACTAATAAAACTAACATCTCTGAATAAGAGATGCAATGAAAACGAGAGCTAAACAAGAATTTTTGCAGCAGCTAGAAGAAAACTAAGAATACTAGCATAGCAAGTATTCAAATGAAAAAGCGGAGCGTGTCTCTCTCCCAAACAAGGATGCTAGGTCCAATGATATTATTGCAGCAAGGAAAACAAAAGAAAAACAAACAGACGCTCCAAGTAAACTCCATATGATGTGACCGAATAAAAATATAGTTTCACGAGAAGTGACGTGATAGATAGTTGATGAAGAAGGGGATTACTTGGGCATACCCAAGCTTAGATGCTTGAGTCTTCTAAAAATATTATTGGATGAACTATGGGGGCTTCCCCAAGCTTTGACCTTGCACTCTTCTTGATCACATATATCACCTCTTCTCTTGACACTTGAAAACTTCCTCCACACCACACTCAAACAGTAATTCGCATTAGAGGGTTAGTGAAACAAATAAAAATCCATTAGTTCTGTATGGAACAAGTTCTATTGATAATTTTAAACATTAGCTACAGCACTGATGTTTCGTGAAGCAAAGAAATTCACTTGACATCGCAAAAGAGCAAATGCAAGAAAAATGGCAGAATCTGTCAAAACCAGAACTGTCTGTAAAGACGAATTTTTTGAGGCACTTACGTTGCTCAGATAAAAAACTTAAAGAATAAAACATTGCGTAATTAGCTTAGGAATAAGCACAAAAAATTTGAGATCATTCTGATCTTCTAGGATTTTATACGATTTTTTACGTTGGACATCAGAAATCTGTTTTCTGCGCAGAAATCCGAAAACGAACTCCAACTCTCACCAGAATCCTTACTTGGCACTACTAAAACATGAAAAGAAAGATACAAAGGAGTCGCTACAGGAGTATACAACCACTTGACTCAAAGGAAATAGAGAAAAACAAAGCAAAGAATAAAACCATGGGTTATCTCCCAAGAAGTGATTTTCTTTAACGCCTTTTAGCTAGGCCCAGAAAAGTGGAATCAAGTATTTTAAAGTGAAGGAGCATCCAAATTGTAACTTGTTCAAATAACAGAATCAAAAGCAAACTTCATTCTCTTTCTAGGAAAGTGTTCCATACCTTGCTTGAGTGGGAATTGAAATTTAATATTCCCCTCTTTCATATCAATAACAGAACCAACAGTTCTAAGAAAAGGTCTTCCCAAAACAATTGGATAAGAAGCATTGCATTCAATATTCAAGACAACAAAATCAATTGGGACAAGATTATTATTAACCATGATAAGAACATCATCAACTCTCCCCAGAGGTTTCTTTCTAACATTATCAATAAGACGAATATCCAAATAACAAGGTTCCAATGGTGGTAAATCAAGAATATCATAGAGTTTCTTGGGCATAACAGAGATAATAGAACCAAGATCACATAGATAATTGCAATTAAAATCATTCACTTTCATTTTAATAATAGGTTCCCAACCATCATCTAGCTTCTTAGGGATAGAGGCTGCACATCTTAATTCATCTTCTCTAATTTGCATGAGAGCATTTGTAATATGTTTTGTGGAAGCCATATTCATAGCACTAGCATTAGGAAAACTAGCAAGCATTTGTAAGAACTTAATCACTTCAGTTATGTTGCAATCATCAAAGTTAAGATCATTTTTATCAAAGATAATGGGACCATTGTCTCCCATGTTTCTAAAAATTTCAGCACTTTTATCAGGAGATTTTTTAGCAGTTTCAGGCAATTTTGCATTTTTACTAGCAGAAGTGGGAGTGTTTCCAACACCAATTACTTTACCGTTGATAGTAAAGGTTTAGAATGATAAGCTTCAGTTTTACTAGTGGTGGTAATGGTGCAAACATTAGCTATATTATTCTTTCTAGCTATTTCATCTTCTCTTCCCCATCTAGCATGCAATTCAGCTAACATTCTAACATTATCATTAATTCAAATTTGGATAGAATTCAAAGTTTTACTTTCTTTAACATCATGAGGCATAACCTTTAGTTTCGGAAAATCAACATCAAGAGCAAGGCTATAAACTTTAGAAGCAAGAACATCAATTTTGCCAAATTTTTCCTCAACAGATTTATTAAAAGCAGTTTGTGTGCTAATCAAATTCCGAAGCATGTTCTCAAGATCAGAGGGTACACTTTTGTTGCTTTTATAGGAGTTACCATAATAATTACCATAAGCATTGCTATTATTAGGAGGATATGGCCTATAATTGTTGCTACCAAAATTATTCCTATAAGCATTGGTGTTGAAATTATTATTTTTAATGAAGTTCACATCAACATGCTCTTCTTGAGCAACCAAAGAGGCCAGAGGAACATTATTTGGATCAATAGGAGCATGACCATTGACAATCATAGACATAATAGCATCAAGTCTCTCATTCAAAGAGGAGGTTTCTTCAACAGAATTTACCTTCTTACCAGTTGTTGCTCTCTTGGTGTGCCACTCAAAATAATTTACCATCATATCATCAAGAATCTTTTTTGCTAACCCCAAGGTCATGGACATAAAGGTTCCTCCATCAGTTGAATCCAAAAGGTTTCTTGAAGAAAAATTCATACCTTCATAAAAGGTTTGGATGATCATCCAAGTAGTCAGTCCATGAGTGGGACAATTCTTTACTAAAGATTTCATTCTTTCCCAAGCTTTAGCAACATGCTCATTATCAAGTTGCTTAAAATTCATAGTGCTACTTCTTAAAGATATAATCTTAGCAGGAGGATAATATTTTCCAATGAAATCATCTTTACACTTAGTCCAAGAATCAATATTATTTCTAGGAAAAGATAGCAACCGTTCTTTAGCTCTTCCTATCAAAGAGAAAGGAAACAGTTTCAGTTTAATAATATCTCCATCAACATCTTTATATTTTGGCATCTCACATAGTTCAACAAAATTATTAAGATGGGCAGCAACATCATCAGTACTAACACCATAAAATTGCTCTCTCATAACAAGGTTTAACATGGCAGGTTTTATCTCATAAAGATCAGCAGTAGGAGCAGGTGGAGCAATATGTGTGCTAATGAAATCATTGTTGTTGGTGCTAGTAAAGTCACACAACTTACTGTTCTCAGGAGTAGTCATTTTAACAAGACTAAAAACAGGAATAAAACTACAGCTAGTATAAGAAGTTTTTTTTTTTGTGTTTCAAATAAAGAGAAGCAAACAAGACAAAATAAAGTAAACTAAGCAAACAAAAACAAAGTAAAGAGATTGGAAGTGAGAGACTCCCCTTGCAGAAATTCTCTTCCTCCCCGGCAACGGCGCCAGAAAACTTTGTTGACGACCAACGTTGGTAGACCCCAAGTGCAATGTGTGAAGAGTGCAGCAACAAGTTTCCCCTCAGAAAAGAAACCAAGGTTGAATCGACCAATAGGAGGACGAGCAATCTCTGAAGGTTGATGCAGCTGAGGTGGCAGGGCGCACTACCGGTTCAGCTACAACGTGGAACCTACACAACACAATCAAATCACTTTGTCCCAATGTAGCAGTGAGGTTGTCAATCTCACCGGTTTTGCTGAACACAAAGAGGTTAAACATATGGTGTGGAAAATAGTATGAGAACAGTATGAAAGCGGTAGCAGCAGTATGAAAGCATTAGGTGTTTTATCAATATGAGGAAAAAGGACCGGGGTCCACAGTTCACTAGTGGTGTCTATCCGTGGAAGATAAATAACATGTGTGGTGAAAAAATTACAGTTGGGCAATTGACAGAAATGAAGGCTGCACCGTAGTGCATATCCAAGACATAAAGATTACTACGTGATTCATAAGGGCATTACAACAAAATACATAAATCGTTATCAAACTTCATCTATGACTAATAATCCACCCTCTGAATATCATCCGAACGTTGGGTATTAAGTTGCAAGCAACAGATAATTGCAGTAAGCAAAGTGTGTAATGTAAACAACAACATCATCCTTAGACAAAGCATTGTTGTTTTCTCCCTGATGGCAACAACACATCCTCCATCCGTCACGTTTCTATCACTCGAGCACAGATGCAAAGGAGGCATGAACCCACTATCGAGAATAAATACTCCCGCTTGGAGTTACTAGCATCTACTTGGATAGACCATCTACTAATAACGGAGAGCAGGCAAGATCATAAATAACACACACATGAAGACAACATGATAGATTGATAATCAGAAGACATAGCATTCAATATTCATCAGATCCCAGCAAACACAACATGTAGCATTACATAAAGATGATCTTGATCATGATAGACAGCTCACAAGATGTAAACATCAGGTACAAAGTGGAGAGAACAACCATCTAGCTACTGCTATGGACCAGTAGTCCAGGGATGAACTACTCACGCATCACTTCGGAGGAGGGCATGATGGTGTAGACCCCGCTGGTGATGATTTCCCCCTCCGGCAGGGTGCCGGGGAGAGCTCCATAACCCTCCCGATCTCGGGATGACGGTGATGGCGGCCTCGGGTGTTTCTGGGGTAAAAGTGGGATCTTCTAGGGTTTGTGTCTCGGGGGGATTATATAGGCGAAAGGGCGAAGGCGGTGGAGGCCTGGGGGCCCCACACCACCCCCTGGCGCTGCCAAGGCGGCCGCGCCACCCTATGGTGTGGGCCCCCTGAGGCCCCCCTCCGGGTCTCTTCGGGAGTTGTGGAACCTCCGGGGTTACTAAGACTTCCAGGCTTCGAATTTTCCAATTACAAGAATATTTCCAGAACAACTTATCTGAAACTAAAAACAGCAAAAAGCAGGGAACTGGCTCTGTGGCATCTTGTCAATAGGTTAGTCCGGAAAATCGATAAAAATGACATAAAGTGTATAGCAAACATGTGGGAAACAATAAGAAAACAACATGGAACATCAAAAATTAAGGATACGTTTATGACGTATCAACCACTCATGCTCCACTTAATCTCCACTCAAAAATCCCAAAGGTTTTTCTTTAATAAATAAATAAAACACTTTTATTTGTTTATTTTAATATTTGTTAATTCTATTAACAAACATTTGCACATAGCACTGATACGTCTATTTTGCATCACTATTTTAAATTGTATTTTTTTGTTATTCATTGATATATTTCATATTATGGTGCATTACTTATGTTATTTCATCTTATTTTGCATGTTTAATAGTTATTGGAGAATAAACACCGGGACCAGAAATCTGATGGAAAAAGCACCGTCGACATACCCTATTTCAGAAGATCAGAAGAAGAAGGGGGCATCGTGGAAGTCTTATAAGTCTAGAAGAGGGAGCTAGCCATGAGGAGACCCGGAGGGGGGCCACCACGGGCCCACACCACTAGGGGTGCCCTCCCCTTGGCTGCGCTTGGGGCGGTGTGGCCACCCTGGCCCACCTCTGGCCGCCTCCTTTCGCGTACTTGACCCCCCGGGAACCCTAAGTCTCAGGGAACCATCGAGGAAATATTCCGCCGCCTCCTCGGGGCGGAAAACAAAAGAGAGAGAAATCTGCCGGGGAAATTCCTCCCTGGAGAGGGGAAATAATCGCCATATCCACCGTCATTGCTCCGGGCATCATCAAGATCGTCATCATCATCATCATCATCACCAGCACTGTGGTGACCCAACACACCACTGCATGTGTAGTGCGCAAGTCGGTGACATAATACTCACGGAAGGACTTATCCGTGAATATTACATCTCTCAGAGTGGTACAACAGAAACACAGCGGGACCAGGCAAAACTATAGAATACAAACTTCATTACAAAATCTTGAGAATCTCTTTGATGAATCAAGAAGATCTCATACAAATGAACATCAGAAGAAGCAATTTGAAGATCCAAGCTCGAGAATTACTTTAGCTTAGAACTTAATCTACCGAGGCTGATGTCAGCCCTAATCTATGGCTTCTACGAAACTAAATCCTTGAATGGACTCCACCTACACCTTGATAGCTTTTCCTCCACCAGCGTTGTCGATGATGATGCTTTACCGACTAAGTAGTAGATCACTCCACCTAGCTTCATGAGGTAGTGATGGCTTCACGATGACGACTTCCATATTCTTCCACTCTAAGCAGGGGTCAAACGGGAACGAATGAGTAACGAGCGTTACTCAGCAAGTTCATGATATATAGTGGGTAGTTTGATGCACTAACTACAGCTTTAGACTCGAAAGAGTCATAAGCTAATGCAAAGTTTTTGTAAATCTTTCTTCAAGAGGTTGCTTTTAGTTCTGAAAACTATGCCCGCCAGACCATCACAGGAGCTAGAACTTCATGGAGTTGCCTTTCCTGTAGTGTTCGCAGTTCCTTCCCGGAACAGGGGGTAACATGCCACATCCTTTTACACTCTGCAGAATTGCGTTACTTTACCCATGGACGACCAAGACCATGTTGCACAACCAGGCTCGAGATCCTGTCCACTCCCACTCAGGTGTGGGGCCCGGTAGTTGGTCCAAGCCAAACCGTGCTTCTCCGCACAACGCATGCCCACCCATTTCTGCCAGCAGGTTGAACGCCTGATTCCACCCCTCACGATGGAGATCTACGCGCCCCTGGCAGACACTCATAGACCCCAGAGCCCGTGGGACGTAAGGGCTCCCACCCATGTGCATGTAGTCCCGCAAGACCTACAGCGTGCGTCTCTGGCAGTCCGTTGACATGCGAACGAGAAAAGTATCACAGCTGACTTACTCCCCCCATAGAAGACCCATGGTTAACGCGGTATTTACGGCGCACCGAGTTCTGACGACATTTGTGAGTAATTCCTAGGTAATACGTTCGCGTGCAGATGGAACCTTCCTTTGACCTATTCATCTTACCATGGTCCCATCCGCCCACCAAACAGAACACTACCACTCGGGTAGTCATTCAATTAGTCATTTTATTATAAAAATAGGATCATGCATTCTTTTGAGAACATGTGTAATACGATAGGGTTTTTACAAATAGTTTGTTATGAAGTACTACAAAGGATATGAGCAAGTGATGAACTTGCCTGAGATTGAAAGGACCATAAAATTCCATGTCTTCGGGTCAAGGGTCACGTAGAACATCCTGACGTCTGAAAGATAGCAAAGTAGTCCCGGTAAGGACTACAGAAACACTGGCAACATGATACATGCATAATAATGAGATGCAATCGTGAAATACCCTGGAAAATACCCCAGCTTACAAGTGTAAGCCATATTTGATATGGTAACTTAATCTTATGAGTTTTAGGTGAATTGTTTCATTACTTGTGGTGATGTGGTTATTACTATTTTTAGTCTTACATGTGTTTCACTTTTATTTAGCAAACAATTGTTATCTTGTTTAGGTAAAAGTGTTTATTACTTGATTAAATAATAAAACAACAACACATAGACAATAATTATTGAATAGATAACAGACACATTTTATTATATGCTTGAAAGTGTAGAGCTAATGCCAATGAGTCTAGTTGATTCATTAGTTGCTCAGGGTTCTAACTCATATTTTTAGTTGGAAACATTGCAAAATGTTATGCACTAAGGAATTGAGTAATGTTCACTTTTATGCAGGTAATAATATGATAAAATAACAAGGATATTGTTTTAAGGAAAACAAACATAGTTTGTTATGATTTGGAACAATTGTTCCCGTGGAAGTATTACTTAAGTAAAATGGAATTTCTTGTAATACCCAATTAAATCACATGCTAAGGTTTTAAGTTTAACCAGTGATTATCTTTTATTAAGTAAGAATTGCATTTATGAATTAAATTCTTTTGAAGATATTAATTGCAATCCTAAAATAATAAAATGAGGTTATATTCATTTCTCTAGATAGGGTTTTAAACATTGAAAAAGTATAATTAAATAATGTGTAATAAGGGCACTTTAAATGATTAAGATTTAATTATTAAGTACTAAATTGATTTGAAATTTTTTGGATTTAAAGGCTTAAAGAACATATTAATTTCCCTTCCTTACTAATTTGATTTGTTTTAATTATCTTATTTTTTTTCATAATTCAGGGAATGAAAAGTTAATAAATTTTATAAAATAAACCATTAAGGTTATACAAGTTGATATTTATCCATAGAGAATTAAGGATAACATTGTTCTCAATTATTTAGTGGTGTTATTTATTTTATCATAATTTATCTTAAATTCATAAGTTTAAGGTAAAACATGTATTATATTATTTAATTTAAACTGTTCGGGTATTAGAGGATTTATATTGGTGAAGTTATTTAAGGTTTTATTTAATTCTAATTTTCTCTAGTTTTTTATGATTTTTAATTGATATGATTTTTATTTCTATTATTTTTCTTTAAAGAAAATGGTCAAAAGACCAACCAACCCCCAGGCTGACTGGTGGGCCAACCCACCAGTGGGTTGGGTCAAACCCACTCGGGTGTACCCGAGCAGGTGGCCACCCCCACTTCTCCTCCTTCCTCTGCTCAAGGCGACGCCGAGGCGACCGCATCGCTCGCCTCCCCTCCGGCGATTTCTTCTCTCCTTTCCGTCTATCCCCGCCGCCGTGACCTAGCGCCACCTCTTCTCCTCTCTGACCCCTGCCACGCCCCCCTCCTCGATCTGCTCTTCTCCCTGTGTGGCTCCCGTGGAGATCCTCAAACCCTAACCCTAGGGTTAGGTACTCGGGGTGCTCCTCCACCTCTCCGGTGGTCGTGGCGCCTTGACGTGACTCCTTGTTGCTCTTGGAGACTGAGCTGCTGCTGCTGCTTCCCCACGGTGGCTGTGGTTGCGGATGGTTGCTGTGTCGATGCGCCGCCGCCGGGACAGCCTTCTGGGCAACCGTGGCTCGCCTTTGTGCTTCGCTCCACCAACTGGCCGTGGTCACCACGAAGGTGACAACCTGTAAGTGCTCCTCTCCCTCTGCCCCCTGACCTCTCTCTCTCTTCCCAATTACTCCTTCCCCGTTTGCTCTGGAGCCTGGCCCTCGTGCCAGTGTTCATGCCATGATGCCTTGATATCTCTGTGGGTTTCTACTGGATGGTTTAGGTTTGGTAAATTTTCCCAATGGATTACTTGGTACAGATTGTTGTGGAGGAATTTTCTAGTATGGAATCTTGTTTAGTGGAATTGATGATGTGGTCTACTGGATCTAAAGGATATACCCGTTGTGAGGAATTAAAATTCACTAAAGTTTTTCCCAGGTGCTTATGTTGCCTTAGCCCCTCTCTGTTTGATTCCTAGAAAATCTCACCATGTGTGCATAATTGAGAAGTGGAAACCTTTACTGGCTGGCTATGTATGCTTGCTGTGGGTGCTACTCTGAACCTCATGGTTCAGAGGATGTGCCACAGCAAATTCTGTGGTTTTATTAGCTATAAGATGTCTTGTGCCCCCTCTCTCTCTGCACTTACTAAACCATTTGGTCTGGGATGCCTTAGCTGGTCACTGAATGGCTGTGTTAACAGAAGAATACCATGGCCCTTTGATTCTTATTAATCCTGGATTCTCTTGGTAAAGCCATCTAGTGAAGTTTTGTGTTAGTGGTGCTCTGTCCAGTAGGACCTAGTGCCCAGCAATCCTGTGCTGGATGAGCTTGTTAACTTAATATCCATTTCCTCTTGTTGGTGTTCATGTGCTGGTGTGTTTGGGTAAGATTTATCCCTGTGGTCCCCTATCTGGATGAGCCCAGATGTTTTTATCTGCCCCCTTTTGGCTATAAAACTGACAAGAACATGGTACTGCTGATCTAATGCCTCTAAGCAATTTTATCTGATAAGAACAGTTGCCTCCATCTTGATTAAGCCCCTGGCCAGTGATGCAAAGCCTGAGGCCCAAGTTTAAATAAGAACAGATGCTAGAATTGATAATTTTAATTTCCAGTGATGAACTTTAGCATAGCACTTCTATGCCTATCTGAGGAAAAATAACCCCAGCCTGCTCTCTGTGCATAATCTAGCAATTGCTTGCTAGATGGTGTGTAGTTAACAACCTGGGGCTTGTTGGTTATGGATGATTTGTGTGCTTGTGGTATGCTTGCTCCTCAGCCTTGCTCCTCCACTTATAGCTTGGCCTTGTGAAAATCTTGCTCCAGGTATGCTTCCCCAGCTAGTGGCTTGGCCTTGTGGTTATCCTACTGGATCTATGGTCTCACAGATCTTTGCTGGATGAATTGAGTTGTGGTGCTGTGGTTTCCTGGTGGTTGTTCTTGCTGTTCTTGCTGGAGCTGTGCAACTCGAGCTGTGAACAGGGGAAAGTGTGATATGATTCCCTCCCCTTGCGGCTGGTGTGGTATTTATACCACAGCAGGAGTCTTGACAGCACTAAAGTGTGCTCATGAGTGTGTTGTTTGCTTGTATGCTAGCTGGGAAGATATTTCCTGGGGAAGGTGCTCGGTTTGCACTTGGTCTTATCCTGGTGCTATACTTATTTTTGGCTTGCCACTTGTATTACCTGGTACTTGCCCATGATGTTGGTCTGAGGCACTTCCACTGATTTGAATAGATACTACAAGTAATTTACTTAACCCAGTGATGAGATTAGCAGTGCATCATACTGCAAATCTGAGGGTACTAATCCCCACTCACCCACCTTTCTTTTATTTTCTTTTGTTTATTTTGCAGGAACAGAAGATAAATTGGAGACTGTAACTTTGCAAGGATTAGTTTAGGAATTTATTTTGTAATTGTCCACTTGTAATAGAACATGTAATTTTCCATTAGTTGGATTATGTAATGACTTTGTATTATTATTTTATTATCAATAAAGTTTATTATTTTCTTTTTCTTATACACAATGAAATTGGAAATATCCAATATTTATTATTTCTTAATTGTTTCCATTTGATTATGTTGATTGTATTTTCTTGTTTAATCAATTTGAATTCAAATTCAATTCAAATTCAATTCAAATACTCACAAGTTTCAAATCATTCAGGTTTGAACTCCTCAACTTCAAATTTAATCAATAAGTCATGTCGAAATTCACTTTCTTCTAATCTCGGTCTCTCTCTCTTTACTAAAACATCGATGAAACCTCGACCCCTCCAGGTCTAGTACTTGCGAATAAGTCTCCAGTTGCCACTTCTCGTCTGATGATGTCTCAGAGTAAACTACCAGCTTGTTCCTGTATAATCTAACCTAATGAAACTCAAGTGTTTAATGCCCTCAGAAATAATCTGCTTACAAGATTGATCAGGTCCTGTACTCAAATTATTCTTGTATGGCACCAAACACCAGGATTTCACCCCCTCGGTTGATATCTTCTATCTTGGCTCCCTCCTGGGTTGCTTCTCTTGTGGTCATGGTCATGCAGGAATGTAGACAAGAGTTTGGAAAGATCACAAATAGTGATCCGGGTTTAGTATTGGTTTAGAAGGTTTGTTTCCTCGTTCAGATTCATCCTTCCAGACTGATGAGATCATCCAGTTATACATGACTAACTTGCAGAAGTAAGATCATCAACTGTGTGATTTGGATACTCACCCCTCTTCGAGTTCTAGATACCAAGTTGATTTATCTCAAGTCACTTATAGACTTTGAGATTAGGCTTGTTGAGAGTTGGTGTTGGTCACAACCAATTATGGTTTGTGTAACCAGATGATTTGTTTTCTTAAGATACTTTTTATAAAGATCACTCCAAATGTACTCTTGACTAGATGATCTAGACCTATTTTATCATGTCAGGTGAAACATTGGTCACTTTGGTTTGTTTAAACTTTCGCGCCAAAATTTCCCGTACTTTTAGATGCATGCTTTGCAAATGCACATATTAAATTTAGATCCTTATAACTTCCCAAACACTGGGATGTTACAGTATCTCCCCCTTAACAAGAACTTCGTCCCGAAGTTCAACCTCTCTCACGTAAAGATAGGTAGAGAGAACTTTTGTAGACTGTTGAATCTTCACATATGTTTCTTGTGTTGACCTTGACATGTGAATCCTCTTGTCTTCATTGTTCACCTTCCACTGTCTTGTATGATATTCTAATAGTATGACAGTTGTTAGGACAACTTTGTCTTGTTACTAGGCCTTCCTAATGGTCTCACGAAGAACCACGTGGTATTTCCACCATATAGTGGATACCAGGTTTCATTCTCCGATGAATAGGTATGGTTTCCTAACTCTCACAACTTTCTGAAGAACAGTTGGTACATCTACCAGGTGTTGAATAACCAATAAGATTCTTCCGATACACTGGATATTGGCTATGGTTTGGACCCCATTTGGTTCCGTCTAATGGTCTCAAGATAAAGATTTTTCAAAGAAACTTGTACAAAGTAATGTACACTTACTTACACTCTTCTAATTAGTAAAAATATCTTCGAGTTTCCTCGAGTTTTACTTTTTTCCTATAGGTGACTATAACATATTCCACTGGTTACTCCCCATGGCCCGTCTACATCTTTGGGTTTTGACTTCTACAGGATGACTCTATAAGTTAACTTATCGAACTTCTATGTAATTCTTTCTAGGATATACTACTCATGTTATCATCTTGGCATCACTTGTGGTATATCTCCATGTGTTGATGAAGTATTTCACCAGCTCCAAACAAAATGTGGAATATGGTCCATTCCCATCGATGCTTTATTGATTTCTGCCTTCTTGACTTCAAGGACTTCCACAGCTTTGATAGTTGCTTCAATCAGCTTAGATTTCAGACCGCTCTCATACTAATCATATACCCTCTAGACCAGTAACATCAAGAAAGAACTCAATGTTTGCACATGCATCTGCACATCAGGTTCAATCTTCATGCACAGATCTAGTCAATCAAAGATCCAAATAAGAATCAATAAATCCCAAATGCATTTTTTACTCATGCATCAAAATCCTGTGAAGTAGAAGTACTTAGAGTAGAACATCTCAAGTACCAAGGCTCTTAAATGCTATACACTACAAGTAGGTATATATTACCTTGTAATCTTAGTCTACCCAACCACTCTTTGCCTAGGTAATTACTCCAATTGCATGCCTTACTACAATAGAATAAACCAAGACAAATTGATCCTATAGTAGTTGTTGTCTAACTTGACTCCATAAAGAACTAAGTACCATATAATTTGATGTACTTTATCTTGATTATGATAAGCTTCCCATGGCATCTGTTGATCCTTCATGTTGTTGATCACATCATAGAAGTAGTAATGTAGCTTCCGTCAATGCTTATGCCTTCTCCTAACTCTATACTATACTATAATGATTCACCTCTAGAGTTGATAACTAAGGATATGGTATGTACCCCATAGTTACCATGGTCTAACAATTCTTCATGATTCCGAAACATTCCTTCTGAATGACTCCTATACTTAATGTATGCCATGTTCTACTCCATCCTATTTATTCATAGAATGGGGTAATCATCACTTTGACTTAACCATCTCTGACTATGTCAGAATTCTTTTTCTCAATAAAAATGATAGATGATAGACTTCTAACTATTCATACCTAGGTATATAGAAATTAGATGAGTATATTTACTCAAGTTGAGTAAGAAATTCTATACAAGTATGATTATATCATTCTCAGGTGGATGATCATCATAGTTGTAGGAAATGTGGTTTAGATAAGATGGCTTCCTATAGTATTTACCAACCTACAGATCTCCTAAAAAGGTTTTAAACCTAAGGTCGCTTCGCTCTGATACCATCTGTGGTGACCCAACACACCACTGCATCTGTAGTGCGCAAGTCGGTGACATAATACTCACGGAAGGACTTATCCGTGAATATTACATCTCTCAGAGTGGTACAACAGAAACACAGCGGGACCAGGCAAAACTATAGAATACAAACTTCATTACAAAATCTTGAGAATCTCTTTGATGAATCAAGAAGATCTCATACAAATGAACATCAGAAGAAGCAATTCGAAGATCCAAGCTGGAGAATTACTCTAGCTCAGAACTTAATCTACCGAGGCTGATGTCAGCCCTAATCTATGGCTTCTACGAAACTAAATCCTTGAATGGACTCCACCTACACCTTGATAGCTTTTCCTCCACCAGCGTTGTCGATGATGATGCTTTACCGACTAAGTAGTAGATCACTCCACCTAGCTTCATGAGGTAGTGATGGCTTCACGATGACGACTTCCATATGCTTCCACTCTAAGCAGGGGTCAAACGGGAACGAATGAGTAACGAGCGTTACTCAGCAAGTTCATGATATATAGTGGGTAGTTTGATGCACTAACTACAGCTTTAGACTCGAAAGAGTCATAAGCTAATGCAAGGTTTTTGTAAATCTTTCTTCAAGAGGTTGCTTTTAGTTCTGAAAACTATGCCCGCCAGACCATCACAGGAGCTAGAACTTCATGGAGTTGCCTTTCCTGTAGCGTTCGCAGTTCCTTCCCGGAACAGGGGGTAACATGCCACATCCTTTTACACTCTGCAGAGGTGCGTTACTTTACCCATGGACGACCAAGACCATGTTGCACAACCAGGCTCGAGATCCTGTCCACTCCCACTCAGGTGTGGGGCCCGGTAGTTGGTCCAAGCCAAACCGTGCTTCTCCGCACAACGCATGCCCACCCATTTCTGCCAGCAGGTTGAACGCCTGATTCCACCCCTCACGATGGAGATCTACGCGCCCCTGGCAGACACTCATAGACCCCAGAGCCCGTGGGACGTAAGGGATCCCACCCATGTGCATGTAGTCCCACAAGACCTACAGCGTACGTCTCTGGCAGTCCGTTGACATGCGAACGAGAAAAGTATCACGGCTGACTTACTCCCCCATAGAAGACCCATGGTTAACGCGGTATTTACGGCGCACCGAGTTCTGACGGCATTTGTGAGTAATTCCTAGGTAATACGTTCCCGTGTAGATGGAACCTTCCTTTGACCTATTCATCTTACCATGGTCCCATCCGCCCACCAAACAGAACACTACCACTCGGGTAGTCATTCAATTAGTCATTTTATTATAAAAATAGGATCATGCATTCTTTTGAGAACATGTGGTAATACGATAGGGTTTTTACAAATAGTTTGTTATGAAGTACTGCAAAGGATATGAGCAAGTGATGAACTTGCCTGAGATTGAAAGGACCATAAAATTCCATGTCTTCGGGTCAAGGGTCACGTAGAACATCCTGACGTCTGAAAGATAGCAAAGTAGTCCCGGTAAGGACTACAGAAACACTGGCAACATGATACATGCATAATAATGAGATGCAATCGTGAAATACCCTAGAAAATACCCCAGCTTACAAGTGTAAGCCATATTTGATATGGTAACTTAATCTTATGAGTTTTAGGTGAATTGTTTCATTACTTGTGGTGATGTGGTTATTACTATTTTTAGTCTTACATGTGTTTCACTTTTATTTAGCAAACAATTGTTATCTTGTTTAGGTAAAAGTGTTTATTACTTGATTAAATAATAAAAAAACAACACATAGACAATAATTATTGAATAGATAACAGCCACATTTTATTATATGCTTGAAAGTGTAGAGCTAATGCCAATGAGTCTAGTTGATTCATTAGTTGCTCAGGGTTCTAACTCATATTTTTAGTTGGAAACATTGCAAAATGTTATGAACTAAGGAATTGAGTAATGTTCACTTTTATGCAGGTAATAATATGATAAAATAACAAGGATACTGTTTTAAGGAAAACAAACATAGTTTGTTATGATTTGGAACAATTGTTCCCGTGGAAGTATTACTTAAGTAAAATGGAATTTCTTGTAATACCCAATTAAATCACATGCTAAGGTTTTAAGTTTAACCAATGATTATCTTTTATTAAGTAAGAATTGCATTTATGAATTAAATTCTTTTGAAGATATTAATTGCAATCCTAAAATAATAAAATGAGGTTATATTCATTTCTCTAGATAGGGTTTTAAACATTGAAAACGTATAATTAAATAATGTGTAATAAGGGCACTTTAAATGATTAAGATTTAATTATTAAGTACTAAATTGATTTGAATTTTTTTGGATTTAAAGGCTTAAAGAACATATTAATTTCCCTTCCTTACTAATTTGATTTGTTTTAATTATCTTTTTTTTTTCATAATTCAGGGAATGAAAAGTTAATAAATTTTATAAAAATAAACCATTAAGGTTATACAAGTTGATATTTATCCGTAGAGAATTAAGGATAACATTGTTCTCAATTATTTAGTGGTGTTATTTATTTTATCATAATTTATCTTAAATTCATAAGTTTAAGGTAAAACAGGTATTATATTATTTAATTTAAACTGTTCGGGTATTAGAGGATTTATATTGGTGAAGTTATTTAAGGTTTTATTTAATTCTAATTTTCTCTAGTTTTTGATGATTTTTAATTGATATGATTTTTATTTCTATTATTTTTCTTTAAAGAAAATGGTCAAAAGACCAACCAGCCCCCAGGCTGACTGGTGGGCCAACCCACCAGTGGGTTGGGTCAAACCCACTCGGGTGTACCCGAGCAGGTGGCCACCCCCCACTTCTCCTCCTTCCTCTGCTCAAGGCAACGTCGAGGCGACCGCATCGCCCGCCTCCCCTCCGGCGATTTCTTCTCTCCTTTCCGTCTATCCCCGCCGCCGTGACCTAGCGCCACCTCTTCTCCTCTCTGACCGCTGCCACGCCCCCTCCTCGATCTGCTCTTCTCCCCGTGTGGCTCCCGTGGAGATCCTCAAACCCTAACCCTAGGGTTAGGTACTCGGGGTGCTCCTCCACCTCTCCGGTGGTTGTGGCTCCTTGACGTGACTCCTGGGTGCTCTTGGAGACCTAGCTGCTGCTGCTGCTGCTTCCCCATGGTGGGTGTGGTTGCGGATGGTTGCTGTGTCGATGCGCCGCCGCCGGGACGGCCTTCTGGGCAACCGTGGCTCGCCTCTGTGCTTCGCTCCACCAACTGGCCGTGGTCACCACGAAGGTGACCACCTGTAAGTGCTCCTCTCCCTCTGCCCCCTGACCTCTCTCTCTCTTCCCGATTACTCCTTCCCCGTTTGCTCTGGAGCCTGGCCCTCGTGCCAGTGTTCATGCCATGATGCCTTGATATCTCTGTGGGTTTCTACTGGATGGTTTAGGTTTGGTAAATTTTCCCAATGGATTACTTGGTACAGATTGTTGTGGAGGAATTTTCTAGTATGGAATCTTGTTTAGTGGAATTGATGATGTGGTCTACTGGATCTAAAGGATATACCCGTTGTGAGGAATTAAAATTCACTAAAGTTTTTCCCAGGTGCTTATGTTGCCTTAGCCCCTCTCTGTTTGATTCCTAGCAAATCTCACCATGTGTGCATAATTGAGAAGTGGAAACCTTTACTGGCTGGCTATGTATGCTTGCTGTGGGTGCTACTCTGAACCTCATGGTTCAGAGGATGTGCCACAGCAAATTCTGTGGTTTTATTAGCTATAAGATGTCTTGTGCCCCCTCTCTCTCTGCACTTACTAAACCATTTGGTCTGGGATGCCTTAGCTGGTCACTGAATGGCTGTGTTAACAGAAGAATACCATGGCCCTTTGATTCTTATTAATCCTGGATTCTCTTGGTAAAGCCATCTAGTGAAGTTTTGTGTTAGTGGTGCTCTGTCCAGTAGGACCTAGTGCCCAGCAATCCTGTGCTGGATGAGCTTGTTAACTTAATATCCATTTCCTCTTGTTGGTGTTCATGTGCTGGTGTGTTTGGGTAAGATTTATCCCTGTGGTCCCCTATCTGTATGAGCCCAGATGTTTTTATCTGCCCCCTTTTGGCTATAAAACTGACAAGAACATGGTACTGCTGATCTAATGCCTCTAAGCAATTTTATCTGATAAGAACAGTTGCCTCCATCTTGATTAAGCCCCTGGCCAGTGATGCAAAGCCTGAGGCCCAAGTTTAAATAAGAACAGATGCTAGAATTGATAATTTTAATTTCCAGTGATGAACTTTAGCATAGCACTTCTATGCCTATCCGAGGAAAAATAACCCCAGCCTGCTCTCTGTGCATAATCTAGCAATTGCTTGCTAGATGGTGTGTAGTTAACAACCTGGGGCTTGTTGGTTATGGATGATTTGTGTGCTTGTGGTCTGCTTGCTCCTCAGCCTTGCTCCTCCACTTATAGCTTGGCCTTCTGAAAATCTTGCTCCAGGTATGCTTCCCCAGCTAGTGGCTTGGCCTTGTGGTTATCCTACTGGATCTATGGTCTCACAGATCTTTGCTGGATGAATTGAGTTGTGGTGCTGTGGTTTCCTGGTGGTTGTTCTTGCTGTTCTTGCTGGAGTTGTGCAACTCGAGCTGTGAACAGGGGAAAGTGTGATATGATTCCCTCCCCTTGCGGCTGGTGTGGTATTTATACCACAGCAGAAGTCTTGACAGCACTAAAGTGTGCTCATGAGTGTGTTGTTTGCTTGTATGCTAGCTGGGAAGATATTTCCTGGGGAAGGTGCTCGGTTTGCACTTGGTCTTATCCTGGTGCTATACTTATTTTTGGCTTGCCACTTGTATTACCTGGTACTTGCCCATGATGTTGGTCTGAGGCACTTCCACTGATTTGAATAGATACTACAAGTAATTTACTTAAACCAGTGATGAGATTAGCAGTGCATCACACTGCAAATCTGAGGGTACTAATCCCCACTCACCCACCTTTCTTTTATTTTCTTTTGTTTATTTTGCAGGAACAGAAGATAAATTGGAGACTGTAACTTTGCAAGGATTAGTTTAGGAATTTATTTTGTAATTGTCCACTTGTAATAGAACATGTAATTTTCCATTAGTTGGATTATGTAATGACTTTGTATTATTATTTTATTATCAATAAAGTTTATTATTTTCTTTTTCTTATACACAATGAAATTGGAAATATCCAATATTTATTATTTCTTAATTGTTTCCATTTGATTATGTTGATTGTATTTTCTTGTTTAATCAATTTGAATTCAAATTCAATTCAAATACTCACAAGTTTCAAATCATTCAAGTTTGAACTCCTCAACTTCAAATTTAATCAATAAGTCATGTCGAAATTCACTTTCTTCTAATCTCGGTCTCTCTCTCTTTACTAAAACATCGATGAAACCTCGATCCCTCCAGGTCTAGTACTTGCGAATAAGTCTCCAGTTGCCACTTCTCGTCTGATGATGTCTCAGAGTAAACTACCAGCTTGTTCCTGTATAATCTAACCTAATGAAACTCAAGTGTTTAATGCCCTCAGAAATAATCTGCTTACAAGATTGATCAGGTCCTGTACTCAAATTATTCTTGTATGGCACCAAACACCAGGATTTCACCCCCTCGGTTGATATCTTCTATCTTGGCTCCCTCCTGGGTTGCTTCTCTTGTGGTCATGGTCATGCAGGAATGTAGACAAGAGTTTGGAAAGATCACAGACAGTGATCCGGGTTTAGTATTGGTTTAAGAAGGTTTGTTTCCTCGTTCAGATTCATCCTTCCGGACTGATGAGATCATCCAGTTATACATGACTAACTTGCAGAAGTAAGATCATCAACTGTGTGATTTGGATACTCACCCCTCTTCGAGTTCTAGATACCAAGTTGATTTATCTCAAGTCACTTATAGACTTTGAGATTAGGCTTGTTGAGAGTTGGTGTTGGTCACAACCAATTATGGTTTGTGTAACCAGATGATTTGTTTTCTTAAGATACTTTTTTATAAAGATCACTCCAAATGTACTCTTGACTAGATGATCTAGACCTATTTTATCATGTCAGGTGAAACATTGGTCACTTTGGTTTGTTTAAACTTTCGCGCCAAAATTTCCCGTACTTTTAGATGCATGCTTTGCAAATGCACATATTAAATTTAGATCCTTATAACTTCCCAAACACTGGGATGTTACAAGCACCATCACCCTCACCATCCATCTCCATCCCGCTATAACGATTAGGGTTCACTAGATCTCTCTCCCGGCGTGGATTACTTGTTTGTAGTTGATGCTTGTAAGATTTATTGGTGTTTGCACTTTATGACCAGATTGTTATTCATCATTATATCACCTCTGATTATGATCCATATGATGTCTTGTGATTAGTTCATTTAGTTCTTGAGTACATGGGAGAAGTCAAGATGTTAGTAGTGGAATTATGTTGAAGTGATATCTAGTGGTTTGATATTTAAGTTGTGGTGTTATTCTTCTAGTGGTGTCATCTGAACGTCGACTACATGACGCTTCACCTTTACGGGCATAGGAGGATGCATTGTCTATTTGGCTACTAATTCTGGGGTTGACGGAGTGACAGAAACCTAAACCCTCGTTAGGAAACCGTTGCATGAGGGAGTGTAGGATCCTAGAGTTTAAAGTTGTGGTTAGATTTATCTTAATTACTTTCTTGTATTTGCGGATGGTTGCAAGGGGTTTAATCACAAGTATGTATTAGTCCTAGTTGGGCGGTGCATAATCATAGGTTCACCCACACAACACCTTTCAAAACAATAAATATTAATCAACTGTATAAAGTGAAAGCTCTTGACAAAGTTCCCATATGTCCTCGAGAACGTTTGGTAATCATAAGTAGAACAACCGGCTTGTCCTTTGCTCTCAAAAGGATTGGTCCACTGATGACCCACAAGTATAGGGGGTTGATACATCATAAACGTATCCTTAATTTCTGATGTTCCATGTTGTTTCCCACATGTTTGCTATACACTTTATGTCATTTTACAAGATGCCACAGAGCCAGTTCATGTTTTCTGTTGTTTTTAGTTTCAGAAAAGTTGTTCTGGAAATATTCTTGGAATCGGAAAATTCAAAAGCCAGAAGTCTTAGAAGTCCCGGAGGCTCCACAGAGTCCCGAAGAGACCCGGAGGGGTGCCCGGGAGCCACCACACCATAGGGGGGCGTGGTTCCCCCTCTGGTTGCGCCAAGGGGTGGTGTGGGCCCCCTGGCCACCCCTCGGCATCGCCCTCTTTCCTATATATGCCCCATGATGCATAAACCCTAGATGAATCGACCTTTTCCACCAAAAAAATCCGTAGCTCCTCCGCCGCCGTCGACAAGTTTCGGGGGACAGAAATCTCTGTTTTGGCACCCTGCCGGGACGGGGAAGTGCCCCCGAAGCCATCTCCATCGACTCCACCTCCATCTTCATCGCTGTTGTTGTCTCCTATGATGATGAGGGAGTAGTTCTCCCCCGGGGCTAAGGGATGTACCGGTAGCTATGTGTTTCATATCTCTCTCCCATGGTGTGATTTTTATGTGATCGTGAGCTTTGTAATCTAGTTGAATAAGTAGATGTTACTCTTCATATGCTATGCTACTCGAGTGGTTTTGTTATGAGATCTTCGTAAACACTTTGATCACTAGAGACTTCTTGTATCGTAATTGCAGGGTTGCTTGAGAGGGATACCTTTGACCTCTTCCTCCCTGAGTTCGATAAACCTTGGGGTAATCCACTTAAGGGAAACTTGCTGATATTCTACAAACCTCTACACTTGGAGGCCCAACAAAGTCTACAAGAATAGAAGCGTGGATAGACATCAGGGGTGTATCGTAGTACTTTAGATAAATAAGAGTGTCTAACCTAATGAGGAGCAGAAGGTGTTGACAAGCAGGTTGGATAGAGGATTCACTGTAAATACTAGCAAACGAGTTTTTGGTGGTTTTTGATACAGCAGATAAATAAAGTGCGAGTAAATAAAGTGTGGTAAATAATATTGCAGCGAGTGTCCCAATCCTTTTGAGAGCAAAGGACAAGCCGGTTGTTTTACTTATGACTACCAAACGTTCTCGAGGACACGTGGGAATTTCGTCAAGTGCTTTCGCTTCATTACAGTTGATTAATATTTATTGGTTCGTGAAGTGTTGTGTGGGTGAACCTATGCTAATGCACCGCCCAACTAGGACTAATACATACTTGTGATTATACCCCTCGTAAGAATCCGCAAATACAAGAAAGTAATTAAGATAAATCTAACCACAACCTTAAAACTTCGGGATCCTACACTCCCTCGTGCATTGGTTTCCTAACAGGGGTTTAGGTTTCTGTCACTCCGGCAACCCCATAATTAGTAGCCAAATACACAATGCATCCTCCTAGGCCCATAAAGGTGAAGTATCATGTAGTCGACGTTCACATGACACCACTAGAAGAATATCACCACAACTTAAATACCAAACCACGAGATATTACTTCAACATAACTTCACTACTAACATCATGACTTCTCCCATGTCCTCAAGAACTAAACAAACTACTCACGAGACATAATATGGATCATAATCAGAGGTGATATAATGGATAATGACAATCTGGTAATAAAGTGCTAACACCGATAAATCTCACAAGCATCAGCTACTAACAAGTAATCCACACCGGGAGAGAGATCTAATGTAAAACAACGATAGAGGCCCCTAATTGTTACAACGGTATGAAGGTGGATGATGAGGGTGATGGTGCTTTTGGTGATGATGATGACGATGACGATGACGATAGTGATGATGCCCGGAGCGATGACGGTGACGATGGCGATGATTTCCCCTCTCCCGAGAGGACTTTCCCCGACAGATTTCTCCTTGCCGGAGAGCTTTTCTCTCTCTGGTGTTTTCCACCCCGAGGTGGCGGCGGATTAAATCTTCGATGATGTTCTGGGGCTTAGGGTTCCCTGGGGCTCAAGTACGCGAAAGGGGGCGCCCAGGAGTGGGCCAGGGGGGCACACCACCCCCAAGCGCGGCCAGGGGGCACGCTGCCTGGTGGTGTGGGCCCTAGGTGGCCTCCTCCGGGTGCCCTTCTGGCTCACTTCCTCCTTGGAACTTCTAAGACTCCTCCGGTATCCCCCCTCTTCTTCTGATCTTCTAAAATAGGGTATCTCGACGGTGCTTTTTCCATCATATTTTCTGGTTGCGGTGTTTATTCTCCAAAAATTATGAAACATGCAAAATAAGATAAAATAACATAAGTGATGCATCGTAACATGAAATATATCGATGAATAACAGAAAATAATAATATAAAACAGTGATGCAAAATGGACGTATCAGCTACTCGGTGCAATTATATTTGTCGTCTTTTATTTACTCAAACTTTATTTATCTGCTATATCAAAAAACCACCAAAAACATGTTTGCTAGTGTTTACATTGAATCCTCTATCCAACCTGCTTGTCAACACCTTCTGCTCCTCGTTGGGTTTGAAACTATTATTTATCAAAAGTACTACAATACACCCCCTTTACTTGTGGGTCATCAAGACTATTTTATGGCGCCGTTGCCGGGGAGTGAAGCGTTATTGGTAAGTGGAATTGATAAGAGGAACTTTTACTGTGAGTGTTGTTTTTATTTTTGTCTGTTGTTTTATTTTATTATAGAGAATCCTTTTGGTTCTCTATTTAAGGGCACTACTTTTACTGCTAGGGTAGTAGATGACCCGTTATCTGCTGAATTCGATCCTTTTAAAATACCTATGAAAATTGTTGGACGTGTTATGGATAACTGCTATTTTGGAGATGGAACTGTCCATCCCGGTGATCATTTGCTCTTTATACATAAATTATGCGACTTATTCAGGTGTGCACGTATAATAATGGACCAAGTTTAAAGGAAATTATTCTCTCTATCACTGAAGGGTAGAGCTGCTCAATGGTTTAAAATGCTGACGAATGGTGAATCTATTGGGTGGGAGGAAGTTGTACCTCTCTTTTGTTCTAAATTCTAGCCTCGCAGTGAGATTCATAAAGATCGGAATCAAATATATAATTTCTGGCCTCATGATAGAGAGATTATTTCCCAAGCTTGGGGAAGAATGAAGTTGGTAATGCTTAAATGTCTCGTTCATGAGCTCCCCAGTAATATTGTTATTAATAATTTTTATGCAAGGCTTTCTCTTCATGATAAGGATTTATGAGATGCTTCTTGTTCTTGATCATTCACACGTATGAAAGGAGAAGCTAAATGAGATCTTCTTGACCATATTCAAGAAAATACTGAATGATGGGAGAATGACAAAGATATAAAGTCAGGTATAAATTATGATTATGAATTCATTAAAGATTTTATGGGAACTAATGATTTCTATAATGTTAGTGTTGTTTGTGATCTTGATTCTCAAATCTTTGAAAATTGTCTTAAAGTCTTTGCCTCCTATCTTGATATTCCCAAAAAGGAGTTGAGGAAGTACCATTCACCTTATAAATACATTGTTCCTGCTAGAAATATAGAAGTGCATGTTGTTAATCCTGCTATGCCCGAACCTTATATTGAGAAAATGACTTTTCTTGCTAAGGTAAAGGAACATTCTATTGTAGCTAGTGTGGTTAACAAGAGTATAAAGAAATCTACTGAACCTGATGAACAAATAACTGTGGAACCTACAACAGCAATAGTAAAAGACCTTGTTTCTGGAAATGTAGAGGATGAACACATTGTCTTCTGTGAGGATGCTTCTAATATTCTCTCACATCCCAATAGACCTAAGAAAACTAGTGTTCATGTGCTTTCTGTGAGGATTGGTGATCATTGCTATTATGGTTTGTATGATATTGGTGCAAGTTCTAGTGTTATTCCTTATGAGATTTATGAAGAAATCATGCATGAAATTGGTTCTTGTGAACTTGAAGATATTGGCGTGGCTATTTAGCTTGATAATAGAGAAACTATCTTTCCGATTGGTATTGTTAGAGATTTGGAAGTTTTATGTGGTACACCTAAATATCATGCTGATTTTCTAGTACTGGGTACAGGTGCTAGTAAAACTTGTCTTGTCATTTTTGGTAGACCTTTCTTGAACACTTGTGGTGTTGTTATAGATTGTAAGAAGGATACAATATTGACTAAATTTGATGGAAAATATTATGAGTTTAATTTTTTCAAATTTGCTAGAGCTCCTTACGAACCCGAATTGCCTAATGAAAAGTTTAGAGTTGAACGGCTTGCCTCTATTGCTCTATCTACTAACAATGCTTTGCAGCAATATATGGAGGACCATGAAAGCGAGGTCTTTATGGAAGAGAGAAATGAGATTGATGATATTCTTCTTCGTTGACCGGTGATCCTGAAACACAATTTACCCATGGAAGACTTGGGTACCACATTACCACCCAAGGAGGATCATGTTTTTGATTTAAAAACTTTACCAAATGATCTTAAATATGCTTATATTGATGATAAGAAAACATATCCTATTATTATTAGTTATAAACTTTCAGGTGAAGAAGAGGAAAGGTTATTAGGAATATTGAAGAAACATCGTGGAGCTATTGGATATACTCTTGATGATTTGAAAGGGATTTATCTCACTATATGTCAACATGTTATTAATATTGAACCTGATGCAAAGCCAGTAGTTGAACATCAACGTCGTTTAATTCCTAAGATGAAGGAAGTGGTAAGAAATGAGGTATTAAAACTCCTTGATGCTGGTATTATTTTTCCTATTGCTGATAGTAGATGGGTAAGACATGTGCATTGTGTCCCTAAGAAGGGAGGAATGACTGTTGTGCCTAATGAAAATAATGAGCTTATTTCTCAAAGAGTACTAGTCGGTTATAGAATGTGCATTGATGTAACATCCCTGATTTTTGGGAAGTGCAAAAAAATCACAAAAATTTGAAACTTTTGTTTTCCTGATTAAGCAAGTCACCATAAACCAAATAAAAGGAGGAAATAAAAGAAAACAATATGTAAATTGGAATAAATAATCCAAATTTCCTTAATTCCATAAACCCTAAATCTTATCTCTGAAATAAAATATGTTTCCTCGTGTGAATAAAATACTTTCTTAGCAAAAATATTTACCAAACATGAATTCAACTCAACTACCATTTTGATAATGATTATGATAATTAGAAACCAAAGAGTTACTATCTCTAATATTTTCTCCTTGTCTCCAACAAATTATGTCACTATCATTATTAATCTCAAATGGATAAAAGTTGGTTATTTGTTTTCCAAGTATTATGTCAATCAACAAAACAATAAAGTGTTATATATATTATTGAGTTATGAAAACAAGTAAAGTACCTTGTAAAAAAATAATGTTTTCAATTGGGAAAACAACATCTTAATTTGAGAAACCCCCAGAATTTTTATTAAACCCCAATTCAAATAAATAGTGAAAATTTTCTATTAAGTGACTATTCGCCTTCAAAATTTTCTAGATGACCTACCTCTTCAATACCATCAAGAAAGGAATGTTGATGATCATACCATGAAGTGCAAGAAGTATTTTCACCACATGAAGACCTACACTCAAGACAACTGAAGAAAACTTGGAGAAATACCCAGACTTCACAACAATCAAGAATACCTAAGACATGGAGAGAAGAATTTGAAGAAACTCAAGAAGATATAGATGAGACCACCAATCTAGTTACTTTGTTAGAACAACATTAACGTGTTAGTGTATTGATCATACCAATGAGTGTGGAATGACAATATTAGTTTGTTTTCTAAAAACCTTATTGTTTGGTGTGTTATTTGTAATGCTTTATGTTTGTTATGCGTTATTTGCAAGATGAGTTTCCTTGATCTGATGTGTTGGGGTAGGAATTTCTTTAGTCTCTTTCTAATCTCTACTCTTTCATGCTAAGCCAAAACAAAACCCATACCCATTTACCAACCATATTGGGCTACCATATGAAGTGCAACAACAAACCTTTCACCCAAGAATGTCATGACTAGTTCTTTATAGAGACACAAGCCATACAATTGAGGAATGCCACAGATTTCAAGATCCTTTTGTGTGAAGGAACAATCACATCTATGATCAATGCCAACTAAATCATAAGGAGCAGCAAGCTAATCAACCAGAGAAGATAGACAAGTGGACCCCAAGTTGCATGAGCTATGAAGATTTCAGAGACAACTACACCAGGAGAAGAAACAAAACTATCCAGTTTGTGTTACATAAGTGTTTTACGCAACCCAATCATATGAGAAAATGATAGTTTAGCTCAGGGTTGTCTTATAGATTGGAAACTTTCTGTTAGACAAGTGAGGTGACCTAGTGTTATTAAATGATATTCACCAATCCAAGTACAAGGTAATGATTGAGTACAACATGGATTGGCCCCCATGGCGACTACTCACATTATTTACTTTTGCTATGAGGAATGTTAAATCTGAGTGACATACCTATTACAGAGACGATGATGTTAAACTTGAACCATAGAATGGTAGAATACAATAATGACCCTATGTTAGTGTTGCTGAAAACGTATTATTTTCGGTGAGGATCAAGCTAACCTTGGAGGTATGAAGCAATGTAAGATATTGCCTACCATGAGAGTTTCTTTAGAAATAGTATGGTGTTGCCTTCAAGGATGACAACAAGAAGGAAAAATACTAAAGACATCAACAGACCAAGTTGAGAGGAAACCAAAGAATTTTGATTGACCCAAAGAGTGACCCCTCAGTGTCAAAGGTAGTTAAACATACCTATATTGGTCTACAACTCTACCACGAAGGAAAGTTCTACTCAAGCCAATCTGGAATCCAGCTACACTCTAATCTAATGAAAATAGACTACCCACAAAAAATTTCTTTTAAGGGTGGTAGCCCACCCAGTTGTTTTGGAACCCGGTTACACAAATCTTTCTTTCTATCCTTCCCAAATCTCGGGACGAGATTTCTTTTAAGGGTGGTAGTCTGTAACATCCCTGGTTTTTGGAAAGTGCAAAAAAATCACAAAAATTTGAAACTTTTGTTTTCCTGATTAAGCAAGTCACCAAAAACCAAATAAAAGGAGGAAATAAAAGAAAACAACGTGTAAATTGGAATAAAGAATCCAAATTTCCTTAATTCCATAAACCCTAAATCTTATCTCTAAAATAAAATATGTTTCCTCATGTGAATAAAATACTTTCTTAGCAAACATCTTTACCAAACATGAATTCAACTCAACTACCATTTTGATAATGATTATGACAATTAGAAACCAAAGAGTTACTATCTCTAATATTTTCTCCTTGTCTCCAAGAAATTATGTCACTATCATTATTAATCTAAAATGGATAAAAGTTGGTTATTTGTTTTCCAAGTATTATGTCAATCAACAAAACAATAAAGTGTTATATATATTATTGAGTTATGAAAACAAGTAAAGTACCTTGTAAAAAAATAATGTTTTCAATTGGGAAAACAACATCTTGATTTGAGAAAACCCCATAATTTTTATTAAACCCCAATTCAAATACATAATGAAAATTTTCTATTAAGTGACTATTCATGTTTCATCATATTTTAAAATTATAAAAAGATGAAAACACTTTGAAATGGTTTTGGAAAATAGTATTTGATCATTATAAAGCTACTGAAATTTTATCAAACTCATTTTCTATTTTATCTGTCATTTTCCATTTAATTGGAATAATAAGGCAATTATGAATTAATTTGAATTTGAACATTGAAAAATAAAAAATGATGAAAACCCCAAACATTTAGTTCTGTTAGAAAGGTATTGATATTTTATGAATTTAGAAATTTGTTTGATGCTAATTGGATTTTTATAGCAAAAGTTATTTAGAAAAGGAGAAAACAAAAAAAAGTAAAGGAAGAGAGAGAAAGAGCCAGAGCCACTGGCCCAACCCACAATCTCCCCTCTCTCGTTTCCCCTCGCGCACGCACGGCCGACAGCGGACCATGAAACGATCCCAACAAGCATCAGCCCGCCCCTCCCTTTCTCTCTCTGTCGGGTAGGACCAGCGCTGAGGTCATGGATGACGTCAGCTCGTCTTCAACCGTGGAAACTGAAGAACAGGCGTTTTTTGGCCGTTTCTTCTCGCCTTGATACCGCGTGATTAAGCGCATCAATGCCAGCATCGTAACTCCCCCTTTATAGCCCATCGCCCCTCCGCATTTCCTCTCCCTCGCCCCCTCATTTCATGCCCATAGTCCGGAGGAATATCTCGCCGTAGTTGAGTCACTGCCGACGACCATCTTCATCGATTCCGGCGAAGTGGGGTTGTGCCCGAGCCAGAAACCACCCCCATTTGACTCCCCATACTCGTGCGCGTCACCTGATCCCTTTCCCTGTTTTTCCGGTGCGCAGATTCATCCGCACCCTGCCTTTCCGAGCTCGCCGCCGTCCACCTCGTCTCCATCCGCGCGGCGCCATCGTTCCAGGAAGAGAGGAAACTCTCTGAGGCCACCATCTTCTTTGCCGTGCTGTCCCGCACTCGGTGGTCACCTCCGTTGAGCAAGGAGGGCATCGTAAGGAGTCTCCAGCGAGATCCCGAGAACATGCGCCGCCCCGTGGCCATTTCCGGCGAGTGAATCCGGCGAGGAGGTAAACCCCACCCCCCTTAGCCGTTACATCTTAATCCTATGGCCACAAACAGACAACTTAACGAATCGGTATCATCAAATAGGATTTAGCCACGTGTGTGCCCTGTCAACGCCCAGTCACAGCCCCATCAGCAGCCATGTCAGCCCCTCTATTTTCATGTTTTCCCGACTAGAAATAATTGGCATTTTGCACAGTAGTCCATAGAACTTAGAAACATTATAACTTTTTAACCATAAGCCCAAATTTAGAAAACTTGGACTTTTTGAAATCCCCTGGATCTTTAGAATCTTTTAGCACTGTTAAAATTCACATTTGACAAACTTAAATTGGGTCAAATTTAAATATGCTTGTTTGATGAATTTTGGCATAATTCAAATTCTACAAATCCAAAAATCGCAAATAAAATATATTTGGAAACCTTAGGATGTGTACTTTCACACCCTCGGTCCCAAAATAATTTTTGATCAAATTAAAATTAAATTTAGAATTAGGTGGTATATTTGAGTATTTTTGACATAGATTTAATTCTATAAATAATTTCAATATAGTTCCTTTAGCAAAATTGCTCCATTGGGTGACCTTGAACCAGAGACATTAGTGCCTAACCATTTTGGACACCCTTGGACCATGGCCATGTGTTTTGACCAAAAACCCAACATAGTGATACATCCATTTTCACCATGTCTTAGAATTTGTTTCCATCATCTATTCTTTGTTTATTATGGCCATTTTTGAATCCAAGACCAAGTCTTTAGAATATGTCAATCACATATAGTACCAAGTAGTGAACTTTAGTTTTCTATCTACTTCTCCACTCCCCTTTCATGCTTCAAGAAATCATCAAGTTAGCAAAATGGAAATCAAGACTCAAGCACAAGAACAAAACTTCATTTTCAACTTAGTGGAAACATGAATAGCTACAAGGAAGATCAGTGAAGAAGTTTTGAAGAAAAGACTTGGACTCCACACCTATAAGAAACTCAAGGAAGTACAAGTGTGAAGAAATTCAGAAGAAAACATCCCCCTCTCTATTTCTATCTTTCTTCTTATTTCTTTCTTTTCTATTTGACTTAGTGGTATTTTGTGCCCATCCCACTTTTTACCAACTAGTGATAAGCCATGAAGAAGCTACCAAGACCAAGAGAAGAATCCATCCAAGTAACAAGACTACAATATAATCATGAAGATGATCTTCAAGAAGACAACCATGTGAAGACTTGGAGCAATCCACACAAGCTGAAGAATAACAAGTTGTTTTTGTCAGACCATTGACCTAAATGGAAAATCCCAAGACTTTAACTTGATATCTCCATTGTTATGAAGTTAGTTGAACCTAGACCTACCCTAAACCAAAATGGAAAGACTAACTTAGAGTACTCAAATGTTTTGAATGAAAACAACTAAGTGTTACACTTTATGATGTGATACTTTAGTTGAAATAGTGAGATCACCTTAGTGAACTCTTGGAACTTCCTCGACAAGTATGGTTAAAACAAAGTTAGTCTTCTACAAACTCAACCTGGTCCATTTCAAGTAAAACCTTGGAAACTCCTTAGAATGTATTAAACCATTAGAGAATAAATATTTTCAAAATCAAACCTTGACCTTGTCCTAACCAAATTGGTTAAACCCGTTTTGATATGTTAGTTGCTCTATATGTTTTCTACACTTGTATGTTTGTTTGCTAGAATGCTTGTTTATGTTGTTATTGTGTTTCAATGTATAGATTGTACGGAGAGCAACAATCTTTTGTGAAGAGACTGTTATTTTCTTCACCAACTTCAACAAGGCAAGTAACACACCATCAACTACCCATTATTTTATATATGCATTAGTTGATTTTGAGTAGTATGCATGATAGGAAATTTTACTAAGTTATATTATGCTATGCTATATCTTAGTAGTGTGTATCCATCCTTATAACTTGTTATTTTGAAGCCTTGTTACTTGGTTGATGCTTAGCCTTGCTACAAAATTTGTTTTACTTGATGTTGTGGAAAACTTCTAAGTAACAACTTCAATGAACCACCTGGGTGGATTGGTAATGCGGGGCTGTTGATAGTTGAGTGTCTCCCCGAGGGGAGTTCACTTGAAGGAATGCCACCCAGGAACAAAGTGATTATGATGTTCCCCAAGTTTAGATTGCTTCCAGTGCAGCCTTGAGTCATATGGGCTCTGTCTTGATTAACTAAGTTGCAAGGGTTCAGCCTGGGCTTGACAAGAAGATGTAGCATAATTATAGGTGGAACGGGTCTTGCCATTAGGTTGAATTCTTGCTTCTGAAAGATCTCGTCTCAATCTTCTCCTTTCCTTAATGCACTCAGAGTGTATAGGATGTTTGGGCTGATTTGAGTCTGAAGGTGAAAGTGCACAAACTCTGCAGAGTCAACAAACTAAGATCTTAGCCGTGTCCCCGGTTATGGACAACTATGAGCATCTGGACAAGGAAGGACGGAAGAATCACATCACCAATTTCAACAAGTAAAATTTTACCAAGTGAACGGTAGTTGTGGAGCTTGGATTTCAGTCCAATGATGCAACCCCTTTGAAAAGAAAAGTTTGTTTTCCAAAAGTGATAGGAGAAAACTGGCTTTATGCAAACATTAGCCAAAACTCCACTCAGCCAAATAAGCATGTAGTATTAGTCTTGCCATTTATATCCACCATAGTGTTACTTGCCAATAAATTAAATTGTATTGACTCCCTTGTGTCTGCATATTCCATATTGCAGATGTTTCTGAAGACAAGTGAGGATTTCGTTTAGGATCTCGAGACTATCGCCAACATGTTTTTCCTGTGGCACATGAAGAAGATGGGCTCAATGTTGTACTATGTTTTTCGCTGTATTTCTTTGTTTTATGCTAGTCTTCTAAGACTATGGAAGTTGTAATACTATTTTTTAAAGAGTGGATCATGCCATGTAATAGAATTTGATGCATTTGCATGATATTTAATTTTGTACTGTGGTGCTAGAAATTGATCCAGGGACTAGCACAACAACACAAGTGTCCTTACATTATTTAAATGTGGGAACGCTACAATTGATTTAAGGAAAGTTAACAAGGTTACTAAGAAAGATCATTATCATTTACCTTTTATTGATCAAATGTTAGAGAGGTTGTCTAAGAAAACTCATTTTTGCTTTCTTGATGGTTATTTTGGATTTTCTAAAATTGCTGTTAGGGCGCAAGATCAAGAGAAAACAACTTTTACTTGTCCTTATGGTACTTATGCTTATAGACGTATGGCTTCTGGTTTGTGTAATGCTCCTGCTACGTTCCAAAGATGCATGTCTGCTATTTTTCATGGTTTTTGTGAAGAAATTGTGGAAGTATTCATGGATGACTTCTCTGTCTATGGAACTTCTTTTGATAACTGCTTGCACAATCTTGATAAAGTTTTGCACAGATGCGAGGAAACTAATCTTGTTCTTAATTGGGAGAAATGACACTTTATGGTGAATGAAGGAATTGTTCTTGGACATAAAATTTATGAAAGAGGTATTGAAGTTGACATAGCTAAGGTGGAAGCAATAGAGAAAATGCCCTGTCCCAGGGATGTTACAGGTATTCGTAGTGTCCTTGGTCATTCTGGTTTTTATAGGAGGTTTATTAAAGATTTCTCTAAAATATCAAAGCCTCTTACCGATCTTCTTAAAAAAGATGTACCTTTTGTTTTTGATGATGATTGTAAGGAAGCTTTTGAAACTTCAAAGAAGGCTTTAACTACTGCTCGTATTGTTCAACCACCAGACTGGAATTTACCTTTTGAATCTATGTGTGATGCTAGTGATTTTGCTGTAGGTGTTGTTCTTGGATAGAGGGTAGATAAGAAGTTGAATGTTATTCATTATGCTAGTAAGCCTCTCGATGCTGCTTGATGGTGCAGGTCTTGCACTCGTTGGGAAACACCAAGAGGAAGGCGTGATTAGCACATCAGCAAGTTTCCCTCAGAAAGGAAACCAAGTTGAATCAACCAGTAGGAGAAAGAAGCAACTTCCGAAGGTTGATGCAGCTGAGGTGGCAGGTCGCACTACCGGTTCAGAAGCAACGTGGAACCTACATAACACGATCAATTCACTTTGCCCCCAATGAAGTAGTGAGGCTTTCAATCTCATCGGTTTTGGTGAACACAAAGAGGTTAAATGTATCGTGTGGAAAATAATATGAGAACAATGTGAAAATAGCAGTAGCAGTGTGAAAACAGTGGAAGAAGTGGTTGTATTATCAGTATCAGAAGATGGACCGAGGATCCACAGTTCACTAAAGGTATCTCTCCATAAAACATAGCTAACAAGTGTGGTGAACAAATTACAGTTGGGCAATTGATACATAATGAAACATTGATGGTGCAGATCTTGCACTCGTTGGGATACCCCAAGAGGAGGGTGTGAAGAGCACAGCGGTAGGAAGTTTTCCCCTTAGTTAAGAACTAGGGTTATCAATCCAGTAGGAGAAAGAGAATCTTTGGAAGGTTGATGCCACTGACGGTGGTGCTGGAGCTTCACCGGTGTCAGCAACAACGTGGAACCTGCACACAACACAACCAAAATACTTTGCCCCAACGGTACAGTGAGGTTGTCAATCTCACCGGTCTTGCTGAAAACAAAGATTAGACGTATAGTGTGGAAAAACAATGTATGCTTGTAGAAAGTAAAGAGAGCAGGAAATTGTTGTGGGTTATTTAACAGTGTGGAAAAATGGATCGGGGTTTGTAGTTTCACTAGTGGTGTCTCTCCATAAAAGATAGCATGCTGGGTGAACAAATTACAGCTGGGAAATTGACAAATAAAGGTTGCACCGTAGTGCACAATATGACATGAAGATTACTATGCTATTTAGTGCGGGCATTACAACAAGATACATAGACCGACATCCATCTACATCTATGAGTAATAATCCACCCTCAGGTTATCATCCGAACCCCCTCAGGTATTAAGTTGCAAGCAACAGATAATTGCATTAAACAAAGTGTGTAATGTAAGCAATGATTATGCACGCGGGCACTCTCATTGCCATTTTCTCCCTAATGGCAACAACACATCCTCCCCCTTCACGTTGCTGTCACTCGAGCAAGGAAACAAGGAGGCATGAACCCACTATCGAGCATAAATACTCCCTCTTGGAGTCACTAACAATTACTTGGCCAGAATAACCACTAGCAACTGCGAGCATGCAAGATCACAAATAAAACATGCAAATAAAGAATATAATCAACTTGGCATAAGGTCAATATTCATCGGATCCCAGCAAACACAACACAGAGAATTACATAAGATCAATCTCGATCATGATAGGCAGCTCACGAGATCTAAACATGGAGGCATACAAGGAGAAGACAACCATCTAGCTACAACTATGAACCCGTAGTCCAAGGATGAACTACTCACGTATCACTCTGGAGGCAGGCATGGTGATGAAGAGGCCTCCGGCGATGATCTCCTCTCCGGCAGGGTGCCGGAAACAGCTTCAGAACCCCCCTGATCTAGGGTTGACGGTGACGGCGGCTGCGGAACTTTCTCGGGGATTTTGATCAGGTGTTTAGGGTTTTCCATCCGGGGGGATTAAATAGGCGAAAGGGCGAAGGAGGTGGCGCTCCAGGGGGGCCGACACCCCTAGCTGGCGCGGCCAGGGCGCGCGCCACCCTATGGTGTGCCCCCTGCTGCCCCTCTTCGGTTCCTCTTCGGTCTTCTAGATGCTTCCGGGGAAAATAGGACTTTCGGGCTTCGAATTTTCCAATTCCGAGAATATTTCCAGAACAACTATTCTGAAACTAAAAAAATTCAGAAAACAGGGAACTGGCTCTGTGGCATCTTGTTAATAGGTTAGTCCGGAAAACGTATAAAAATGGTATAAATAAGGGAGAAAACATGTAGCAATTTGGCATAATATGATCATGGAGCATCAGAAATTAGGGATACGTTTGTGACGTATCAAGCATCCCCAATCTTAGTTCCTACTCGTCCTCGAGTCGGCAAACGATAAAACAATAATTTCTGAGGTGATATGCTACTAACACAAACTTGATCAATCTAATGTAAAAGCATATGCACGCTGAGATCATAAGACTTTAAACACAGGCATGATAAATAGAACTTTAATAATAAAGCATATCAATCACTTTGCATCACGAAAAGTAACTCAAATAAAGGATCATGAATAATAATGCAAAGAAAGGTAAACGTTTGTTTCAGGTATAGAGAAAGCATGGCAAAGTGAAATTTCGATAGTCCTTAAGAGTGGGGAAAAACATAAATGCCAGGACACCTTCAAAGTTCAAGAGGAAGACTAGAACAAATAATTTAAGAACAAATAATATCACATCATGAAGTAATTATTGATGCTTATGGGACAAATGCACATAGAACTCATAATGGCAAAAATGCTCTCTCAGCTGTGCATAAAGTTAGAAGATGGAGACTCAACACAAAAGTAAAAGAAATGCCCTTCGCGGAGGGAAGCAGGGATCACTCATGTGCTAGAGCTTTTATTTTATTAAACATAGGTATTAAAAGTTTAACATTTGTGGAGGAATGTCTATATTTTGGGAGATGTATGCTAATGTCAACGAATGGCAAACAGAAAATACAGTACGTCACAAGTCAACTGGATTCACAAGAGTGGCTCCCATGGTGAAGGACGCAACTGGTGTAGAAGGTCATCCCTCTTTCTCTTTTGTTTACAGAATCATGATTTGACTGATAAATCAGGGGCAAAAATAGTGAAAAGAATCTGTATGCATTAATTTGGGGCTGGGCACCCCGCTGCCATCTCTTGTATCATTTGGATAAGTGGATGAAGCCACTAGTCTAGGGTGTGAAATCCAATCAACAAGTGAGATAAAGATTCTCTATTTACGTCCTTATGAGCAAAAAAAAGGAACATAAAGCAGGAGTAATATTGAAGGTTTTAAAGGTAACACATGAGCAATTTACTTTGGAATGGCAGTTAAATACCACATGTAGGTAGGTATGGTTGACACAATGGGAAATAATTTGGTTTAAAGTAGTTTGAATGCACGAGTAGAGCTCATACTCAGTACAGGTGGAGGCTAGCAAAAGACTGGGAGCGACAAATCAAGAGAGCATAAGAGCCATAATCATGCATAGCGACATAATCATCATTAATTAAAACATAAGCAATATCTTAGGTTCAAAAACTAAGTGGTCATGGAGGATATTCGTGACTGGTTTGTAGTCATAAACATGGTGTGAGCATTCTCCAAGTCAACCAAATAAAACATTCGAAAGAGAATACCATATATTGATGCTTTACTATGACAAGAACAACTCATGAATCTTTCAATACATATTAAACACTCTCAGCTATTTGAGGCTATTCATGCTACTCAATAACCACAAGGCTTTAAAACTAAAATAGCATTTAGCATGGCATGAAAAAGTCCTAGCCACATTCTATACAAGCTTCTACTAGTACTGTTATAAATTCTACTCCAAGCAGCAGTTTTCTTTCGTTTCTCCCAACAAACACCATACAAAACATGCTTTAACAAAAATAATCTTTATGATACAGCAAGCAAACATGAGAGTACTCAAATACTACTACTAAAACAAACAGCTCTAATAAGAGATGCATGCAAAACAAGAGCTGAATAAATGCAGCAGAAAAACAGAGACTAAGAATACAACGTATTCTCAAGAAAAAGCGGAGCGTGTCACTCTCCAATAAAAGAATGCTGGGGTCCAACCAAGATTATTACAAAAGTAAAACAAACTGAAATCAAAAGAAAAAAGCAAAGTTAAAACAAAAATAAAAGACGCTCCAAGTAAAGCACATAAGATGCGACCGAATAAAAATATAGTTTCACTAGAAGTGACCTGATAATTTGTTGATGAAGAAGGGGATGCCTTGGGCATCCCCAAGCTTAGACGCTTAAGACTTCTTGTAATTTTATTGGATGTACCACTGGGGCATACCCAAGCTTAGGCTTTTCACTCTTCTTGATCACATCATATCATCCTCTTCTCTTGACCCTTGAAAACTTCCTTCACATCAAAATTCTCACAATCTTCATTAGCAACGTTAGTGCAATTGAAATAATAAATCCATATGGTTCAGTTTCAACACAAGTCTAACACTCAAAAACACATTAGCTACTGTCACAACTTCTTTCAAAACTCTTTTTCTCAAAAGAACACCAAAAGAAAGAGATTAAGATGCAAATGCAATAAATGGCAGAAATCTGTCAAAAACATAACAGCAGGTAAAGATCGATTTTTTCAAAAATCTTATTTTGCTCATATCAAAAGTGGTCTTACAGAACAAGTTTTGTATATAACTCAGGATTAAGCGAAAAAAATCTCAGGTTAATTTGAATTTTCTGTGATTTTTAACGTAATTTACAATGGACAGCAGAAATCTGTTTCCTGTGCAGAAATCCAAAATATAGGCTCAACTTTCCACTAGTGGCTTTACTTGGCTCAAAAAAAACTCAAAATAAAAGATACATTGGGGTTTCTAAGGAAATAGACAACACCCAGGTGCAAGCACACCAAAGAAAAAAAAAGAAAACTGAAAGAAAATAGAGAAATACAACGGGTTGTCTCCCGGTAGCGCTTTTCTTTAACGCCTTTCAGCTAGGCATTGAAAAGTGGAATCAAGTAGATGATCACATAAGAAGTATGAATTGAAGCAAAAGAGAGCATCAAGAAGCAATAATAAAACAAATTTAAGTCTAACCCACTTCCTATTCATAGGAATCTTGTAAAGAAACAAATTAAAGAAGCTCAAACTAGAAATCATGGGAAGGTAGAACAAGAGCAACTTCAAAACTTTCAACAAAAAGAGAGGTGTTTTAGTAACATAAAAATTCCTACAACCATATTTTCCTCTCTCCTAGTAATTTTCAGTAGCATCATGAACAAACTCAACAACATAATTATCACATAAATCATGTTTGTCATGGTCTAAAAGCACACAATTCATATCAAGCTAAAAAATAGTGGGATCAAAATTTAAAATCGGATCTTCTTTTACCCCACTTTTAGCAATAGCAAAACAAGATAATTCGTCACTCTTAAAAGTTATAGGACACATTATAGCAATCCTACTTTCAGTAGCATTATGATTTAATACACCAAGTAACATATGACCATCATCAAGAGCATTATCATAAGATTTATCCAAGTAGCATGGATTATCACACATAATAGTAGCAATATCATCCTCACAAGTTTCATTCATAGTAGTATCAAGGTCACAAGTATAGCAAGTATGAATTTCATCAAATAATGTATGAGTTAAAGAGTTACTATCATTGGGAGGTAGACATGGGTAGCTCCATTCTTCCTCCTCTTGATCATCACTCTCCTCCTCTTTTTCATCCAATGAGCTTCCACATTCAGTAATTTATTCTTCCATAGGCTCCTGCAAGGCATCAGTTAATTCCTTAGGTTGTGATAATTTATTAAGATATTCCATTATGTAGTAATTACATTCCTTGTAACTAGCAAAGCAATATTCAGTAATAGCATAAATCTTATATTTATAAGGTGCGTCATCAATACTTTCAAGCAAATAGGCAATTTCGAATGCACCCTTCCAAGCAATAAATTCTTCAATTTGTTCCACATCATATAATTCATAATTTCCCTTAACATAAGAAGATATGGTAACATTATCATTATACTCACATTGAAAAGGGAGGTGTTTATACCTCCTACAGCTGCAATATTTATCAAAGCAATAAGTAACATTATAGGTGGAGCACAAGTTTTTAGCATAGTCATGCAAATTATTAATTTGCCCCATAAGTGTATCCCTTTTTTTGACAAGCGGTGTTCCTTACAATGTTTTTTTTTCATCCATGAACCCACCTTGACTAAAAGATCTAGTTTCAAAGACATCAAATATTGATAGACAACATGATAAAGCAAAAAAAAAGCAAGCAAATAAATAACAACTATGAAGTAAACTATTTTTTGTGTGTGTTTTTTTGATATAGAGAAATAAACTATTTTTTTGTGTTTTTGATATAGAGAAATAAGAACAAGACAAAAAATAAAAACAACACAATAAAAACAAAATAAAGATATTGAGAGTGAGAGACTCCCCTTGCCAGAAGACTTCCTTCTCCCCGACAACGGCTCCATAAAAAGTCCTCGTGCCAGAGTTGACGAGGGAGTAGTTGCTTGTTGACGACTTTGAGATTCCCCGGCAACGGCGCCAGAAAAAGTCCTTGATGGTGCAGATCTTGCACTCATTGGGATACCCCAAGAGGAGGGTGTGAAGAGCACATCGGTTAGAAGTTCTCCACTTAGTTAAGAACCAAGGTTATCAATCCAGTAGGAGAAAAAGAATCTTCAGAAGGTTGATGCCACTGACGGTGGCGCTGGCGCTTCACCGGTGTCAGCAACAACGTGGAACCTGCACACAACACAACCAAAATACTTTGCCCCAACGGTACAGCGAGGTTGTCAATCTCACCGGTCTTGCTGAAAACAAAGATTAGACGTATAGTGTGGAAAAACAATGTATGCTTGTAGAAAGTAAAGAGAGCAGGAAATTGTTGTGGGTTATTTAACAGTGTGGAAAAATGGATCGGGGTTTGTAGTTTCACTAGTGGTGTCTCTCCATAAAAGATAGCATGCTGGGTGAACAAATTACAGCTGGGAAATTGACAAATAAAGGTTGCACCGTAGTGCACAATATGACATGAAGATTACTATGCTATTTAGTGCGGGCATTACAACAAGATACATAGACCGACATCCATCTACATCTATGAGTAATAATCCACCCTCAGGTTATCATCCGAACCCCCTTAGGTATTAAGTTGCAAGCAACAGATAATTGCATTAAACAAAGTGTGTAATTTAATCAATGATTATGCACGCGGGCACTCTCACCGCTGTTTTCTCCCTAATGGCAACAACACATCCTCCCCCTTCACGTTTCTGTCACTCGAGCAAAGCAACAAGGAGGCATGAACCCACTATGGAGCATAAATAGTCCCTCTTGGAGCTACTAACAATTACTTGGCCAGAATAACCACTAGCAATGGAGAGCATGCAAGATCACAAATAACACATGCAAATAAAGACTATAATCAACTTGGCATAAGGTCAATATTCATCGGATCCCAGCAAACACAACACAGAGAATTACATAAGATCAATCTCGATCATGATAGGCAGCTCATGAGATCTAAACATGGAGGCATATGAGGAGAAGACAACCATCTAGCTACAACTACGAACCCGTAGTCCAAGGATGAACTACTCACGCATCACTCCGGAGGTAGGCATGGTGATGAAAAGGCCTCCGGTGATGATATCCTCTCTAGCAGGGTGCCGGAAACAGCTTCAGAACCCCACTGATCTGGGGTTGACGGTGACGGTGGCTGCGGAACTTTTTCGGGGATTTCGATCAGGTGTTTAGTGTTTTCCATCCGGGGGGCTTAAATAGGAGAAAGGGCGAAGGCGGTGGCACTCCAGGGGGCCCACAACCCTAGCTGGCACAGCCAGGGGGCCGCGCCACCCTATGGTGTGGCCCCCTGCTGCCCCTCTTCGGTCTTCTGGATGCTTCCGGGGAAAATAGGACTTCTGGGCTTCGAATTTTCCAATTCCGAGAATATTTCCAAAACAATTTTTCTGAAACTAAAAAACAGCAGAAAACAGGGAACTGGCTCTATGGCATCTTGTTAATAGGTTAGTCCGGAAAACGTATAAAAATGTTATAAATAAGGGAGAAAACATGTAGCAATTGGCATAATATGATCATGAAGCATCAGAAATTAGGGATACGTTTATGACGTATCAAACATGCATGCCATGGTGATTACTATGTGATTCACGCGGGCATTACAACAAGATACATATACACCGTCATCCAACTGCATCTATGATTAATAATCCACCCTCAGAATATCATCCGAACAAACCTTCGGTATTAAGTTGCAAGCAACAGATAACTGCAGTAAGGAAAGTGTGTAGTGTATACAATGTAAACATTGTTTTTTTCTCCCTAATGGCAGCAACACATCCTCCATCCATCACGTTTATGTCACTCGAGCATAGATGCAAAGGAGGCATGAACCCACTATCGATCATAAATACTTCCTCTTGGAGTTACTAGTATCTACTTGGCCAAAGCATCTACTAACAACGGAGAGCATGCAAGATCATAAATAACACACACATGAAGACAACATAATAGATTGATAATTAAGAGACATAGAATTCAATAATCATCGGATCCCAGCAAGCACAACATGTAGCATTACAATAAGATGATCTCGATCATGTAGTGCAGCTTACGAGATCTAAACATGAGGCATAAAGAGGAGAGAACAACCATGTACTGCAATGGACCCGTAGTCCAACGATGCACTACTCACGCATCACTCCGGAGGTGGGAATGGTGGTGTAGAGCCCTCCGGTGATGATTTCCCCTCCCGGCAGGGTGCCGGGGAGAACTCCAGAACCCTCCCGATCTCGGGTTGATGATGACGGCGGCCTCGGGTGTTTTTCATGGAAAAGTGGTATATTTTTAGGGTTCACGCATCGGGGGAAATAAATAGGCGAAAGGGCGATGGCAGTGGACACCCGAGGGGGCCACACCATCACCCCATGGCGCGTCCAGGGGGCGCGCCGCCCTATGGTGTGTCCCCCCTGTGGCACCCCTTCGGGCCTCTTCGGGACTCCGTGGAACCTTGGGAATTCTAAGACTTCCGGGCTTCGAGTTTTTCAATTACGATAATATTTCCAGAACACCTTTTCTGAAACAAAAAACAACAAAAAACAAGAACTGGCTCTGTAGCATCTTGTCAATAGGTTAGTCCCAGTAAATCGATAAAAATGATATAAAGTGTAAGGAAAACATGTAGCAAATGGCATGAAAACAACATGGAACATCAGAAATTAAGGATACGTTTATGACGTATCAACATCCCCAAGCTTATTTCCTACTCGTCCTCGAGTAGGTAAACGATAAAAACACATAATTTCTGAGGTGACATGCTACCAACATAAACTTAATCATCTAAATTGTAAAACCATAAGTATAGCTGAGATCATAGTACTTGAAAGACAAACATGATAGATATAATTTTAACAACGAAACATAGCAATCACTTTGCATCATGAAAAGTACAAATAAAATATCATAAACAATAATCCAATCGAAAGTTATACGTTTGTTTCAAGCATAGAGAAAACATAGAAAGTGATATTTCGCTTGTCCTTAAGAGTGGGGCAAAACATAAATGTCAGGACACCTTCAAAGTTTAAGAGGAAGACTAGAACAAACAATTTGAGAGCAAATAATAACACATCATGAGTCAATTAATAATATTTCTGGGACAAATGCACATTAAACTCAGAATGGAAACTATGCTATCTCAACTGTGCATAAAGTTAGAAGATGGAGAATCAACATAAAAGTAAAATAAAGGCCCTTCGCAGAGGGAAGCAGGGATCACTCATGTGCTAGAGCTTTTTATTTTGTTAAACAGAGGTATTGAAAACATTTTTTTAGAGAGGTGTATGCCTATGTCAACTAATGGTAAACATAAAATACAGTACGTCACAAGCCAACTAGACTTCACAAGAGTGGCTCCCATAGAAGGACGCATCTAGGTAGAAGGTCATCCCTCTCTCTCTTTTGTTTACATAATTATGTTTTAACTGATAAATCAGGGGCAAAAATAGTGAAGATAATTTGTTGTATTAGTTTGGGGCTAGGCATCCCGCTGCCAGCTCTTCTATCAATTGGATAAGCTGATGAAGCCACTAGTCCAGGGTGTGAAAGTCCAATCAACAAGTGAGATAAAGATTCTTGATTTACGTCTTGATGAGCTAAAACAAGAGCACAAAACATGTGTAATTTTGAAGGTTTTAAAGGTAACACATGAGCAATTTACTTTGGAGTGGCGGTTAAATACCACATGTAGGTAGGTATGGTGGACACATTTGGAAAACTTTGGTTTTGGGGAGTTGGATGCACAAGTAGAGCTCATACGCAGTACAGGTGGAGGCTAGCAAAAGACTGGGAGCGACAAATCAAGAGAGCAATAATGGCCATAATCATGCATAGCGACAAAAACATCATTAATCAAAGCAAAAGTGGTACTAGAAGTCAAAAACTAAATGATAATAGAGGCTATAAGTGACTGGTTTGTAGTCATAAGCATGGTGGAATCATGCGCCAAGTCAACCAAATAAAACATTCAAAGGAGAACACCACAAATTTATGCTTCAATATGACAACAACAACTCATGATTCTTTCAATGGCACATTAAACACTCTCAGCTATTTGAGACAAATCATGCTAGAAAAATAACCACTAGGCTTTATTATTAAAATAACATCTAGCATGACATGAAAAGGTCTAGCCACATTCTATACAAGCTTTTATTTGCACCGTTCTAAGCACGAAAACTGTACTAGTGCTTTCAACACCAAGAAATTTATACTAAACAAAAAGCTCTCCAAGAGATACAACAATTAAAAAAGATAGTACTAACATAACTCTACTAAAAATAACAACTCTTAATAAAAAATGCAAGAAAAACAAGAGCTAAATTTTTTTGGGCAGCAACTAGAATAAAAACTAAGAATACGAGCATAACGAGTATTCATATGAAAAAGCGGAGCGTGTCTCTCTCCCACACAAAGAATGCTAGGTTCCAACAATATTATTTCAGAGAGTAAAACAAAAGAAAACAAAATAAAAACAAATAGATGCTCCAAGTAAATTTCATATGATGTGACCGAATAAAAATATAGTTTCACTAGGAGTGACCCGATAAATTGTTGATGAAGAAGGGGATGCCTTGGGCATACCCAAGCTTAGATGCTTGAGTCTTCTTAGTATTTGCCGGGATGAACCACGGGGGCATCCCAAAGATTTGACCTTGCACTCTTCTTGATCACATTATATTACCCTCTTCTCTTCACCCTTGAAAACTTCCTTCACACCACATTCAAGGTAATTCACATTAGAGGGTTTGTGCAACAATAAAAAATCCATGGATTTTGCATGGGCACAAGTTCTATTGATACTTTTAAATATTATCTACAACCACTGATGTTTCGTGAATCAAAGAAATCCAATCGACATAGTAAAAGCTCAAATGCAAGAAAAATGGCACAATCTGCCAAAACCTGAACAATCTGTAAATACGAATTTGTTTAGGGCACTTAAGTTGCTCAGATCGAAAAACGTAAAGAACGAAAAAGTTTAGGAATTAGCTAAGTAATAAGCACAAATAGTTTCAGGTCATTGTGATCTTTCTGTAATTTATACGATTTTTTACAGTGTACAGCAAAAATCTGTTTACTGCGTAGAAATCCAAAACCAACTCCAACTTTTGCTAGAAACTTTACTTGTCACAACTAATACATACAAATAAAGATACAAATGAGTTTCTACGGAAGTATACAACCTCTTGACTCAAAGAAAACAGAGAAAAACAAAGCAAAAATAAAACCATGGGTTATCTCCCAAGAAGTGCTTTTCTTTAACGCCTTTTAGCTAGGCCGAAAAAATGGAATCAAGTGTTTTCGAGTGAAGAAGCATCCAAATCAATAATTTCCTCCAAAACAACACTTGTAGCAATTGTTACTTTAGGTACCCCTTAAGATGTCAACATGCAATTCACTTTTATAAAAGTTTTATTAATTTTAAGCACATTAGGGTTTTTTGGTTTAGGCACCTTGGGGACATACATATTTTTTTTCTCTTTTCCCATAGAAGGTTTCTCCCTCTTAAACTTAAGAGAAGAAAAATTTGAGATTAAAGTTTCCATAGCCTCCTCTAATTTACCAATCCTCATTTTTTGACTATCATGGATATTGCTAGCCTCTAAAACAGTAATTCTCTTGTTGATACTTACTATTGATTCATTAACTTTGCTAGCATTATCGAGGAAGTTTGGCAAATTTTTCTCCATAGAGTTTAGCTTTTTAATAATATCACCTAAACTGATCTCGGTTTTAACAACCTTAGTAGGTGGTGTTCCAACTAAACTTTCAATTAGATTACAGGATTCCAAAGCAGGAGTTCCCAGAAAAATACCATCTGTAAGAGTGTCTAGAACATACTATACCAGCTAGTAATGCCAACATAAAAATTCCTAAGAAGGATTAAAGTGGAATATATTTATTAGTGCATCTATGATGAGCATCACTTATTCTATACCAAGCATCTTTCAAACTTTCTCCCCCCTTGTTGTTTAAAAGAACGAACCTCAACTTTAGGAACACTCATTTTAGCAAGACTAAAACATGATAAAAACAACAACTTGAATAAGAACTATTGTTTGTGTGTTTTTTATAAATAGAAGCAAATAAGAAGAAATAAAATAAACTAAGCAAAACTTAAACAAAGTAAAGAGATTAGAAGTGAGAGACTCCCCATGCAGAAATTCTCTTCGTCCCCGACAACGGCGCCAGAAATGGTGCAGGTCCTGCACTCGTTGGGAAACCCCAAGAGGAAGGTGTGATGAGCACAACAGCAAGTTTCCCTCAGAAAAGAAACCAAGGCTGAATCGACCAGTAGGAGAAATAAGCAACTTCCGAAGGTTGATGCAGCTGAGGTGGAAGGGCGCACTACCAGTTCAGAAGCAACGTGGAACCTAGACAACCCAATCAATTCACTTTGCCCCAACGAAGGAGTGAGGTTGTCAATCTCACCGGTTTTGCTGAACACAAAGAGGTTAAATGTACCGTGTGGAAAATAATATGAGAACAATGTGAAAACAGCAGTAGTAGTGCGAAAATAGTGGAAGTAGTGGTTGTATTATCAGTATCAGAAAATGAACCGGGTCCACAGTTCACTAGAGGTGTCTCTCCATAAAAGATAGCTAACAAGTGTGATGAACAAATTATAGCTGGGAAATTGATAGATAATGAAACATGCATCACATGATGATTACTATGTGATTCATGCGGGCATTACAACAAGATACATAGACCGTCATCCAACTTCATCTATGAATAATAATCCACCCTCATAATATCATCTGAACAAACATTGGGTATTAAGTTGCAAGCAACAGAAAATCACAGTAAGCAAAGTGTGTAATGTAAACAATGTAAACATCGTTGTTTTCTCCCTAATGGCAACAACACATCCTCCATCTGTCACGTTTCGGTCACTCGAGCACAGATGCAAAGGAGGCATGAACCCACTATTGAGCATAAGTACTCCCTCTTGGAGTTACTAGTATCTACTTGGCCAGAGCATCTACTAACAATGGAGAGCATACAAGATCATAAATAACATACACATGAAGACAACATGATAGATTGATAATCAAGAGACATAACATTCAATAATCATCGGATCCCAGCAAACACAACATGTAGCATTACAATAAGATGATCTTGATCATGTAGGGCAGCTTACGAGATCTAAACATGAGGCCTAAAGAGGAGAGAACAACCATCTAGCTACTGTTATGGACCCGTAGTCCAAGTATGAACTACTCACGCATCACTCGGGAGGCGGGCATGGTAGTGTAGAGCCCTCCGGTGATGATTTCCCCTCTCGACAGGGTGCCGGAGAGAACTCCAGAGCCCTCCCGATCTCGGGTTGACAATGACGGCGGCCTCGGGTGTTTTTCGTGGAAAAGTGGTATTTTTTAGGGTTCACGCATCGGGGGGAATAAATAGGTGAAAGGGCGATGGTGGTGGACGATCGAGGGGCCCACACCACCCTATGGCGCAGCATGGGGGCGCGCCACCCTATGGTGTGCCCCTTCCGGGCCTCTTTGGGACTCCGTGGAACCTTCGGGAATTCTAAGACTTCCGGGCTTCAAATTTTCCAATTCCGAGAATATTTCCAGAACAACTTTTCTGAAACTAAAAACAACAGAAAACAGGAACTGGCTCTGTGGCAACTTGTCAATAGGTTAGTCCCAGGAAATCGATAAAAATGATATAAAGTGTAAGAAAAACATGTAGCAAATGGCATGAAAACAACATGGAACATCAGAAAGTAAGGATACGTTTATGACGTATCAACTCATCAAAAGAACTATGCTACCACTGAAAAAGAGTTCTTAGTTGTAGTCTTTGCTTGTGATAAGTTTAAACCTTATATTGTTGATTCAAAAGTCACTATTCATACTGATCATGCTGCTATTAGATACCTTATGGAAAATAAAGATGCTAAGCCTAGGCTTATTAGATGGGTGCTGCTTTTAGAAGAGTTTGATTTGCATATTGTGGATAGGAAGGGTGCTGAAAATCATGTTGCTGATAACTTGTCTAGATTGGAAAACATTGCTTATGACCATATTCCTGTTAATGATAGTTTTACAATGAACAGTTGGTTGCAATAAAAGTAAGCTCACGAGATAGTCCATGGTATGCAGATTATGCTAACTTTATTGTTTCCAAGTATTTGCCTTCAACATTTACAGCTCAACAGAGAAGAAAATTCTTTTATGATTTGAGGCATTATTTTTGGGATGACCCACACTTATATAAAGAAGGAGTAGATGGTAGTATAAGAAGATGTGTTCCAGATCATGAACAATAAGAGATATCGATAAAGTGCCATGGTAGTGCTTATGGAGGTCACGCTTGAGATAGAACCGCGCAGAAGGTTCTACAATCAGGTTTCTATTGGCCTACTCTCTTTAAAGATGCTCATAAATTTGTTTTATCCTGTGATGGATGTCAAAGAGTTGTAATATTTCTAGACGTAATGAAATGCCTATGAGTTATTCTCTTGTTATTGAACCTTTTGGTTGTTGGGGATTTGACTTTATGGGTCTGTTTCCTCCTTCGAATGGTTACACTCATATTATTGTTGTTGTTGATTATGTTACTAAATGGGTAGAAGCTATACCTACAAAAAGTGTTGATGGTGAGACCTCTTTAAAAATGCTTAAAGATGTTACTTTCCCTAGGTTTGGTTTGCCCAGATATCTTATGACTGATGGAGGTTCTCACTTTATTCATGGTGGCTTCAGAAAAACCCTTGCTAAATATGATGTTAATCATAGAATTGCCTCAGCTTATCATCCTAAAACCAGTGGGTATGCAGAATTATCAAATAGAGAAATTAAATCTATCTTGCAAAAGACTGTTAATAAATCTAGGAAAAATTGGTCTCATAAGTTAAATGATGCTTTATGGGCTTATAGAACTGCTTATAAAAATCCTATGGGTATGACTCCTTATAAAATGGTTTATGCAAAAGCTTGTCACTTGCCTTTAGAATTAGAACACAAAGATTATTGGACAGTCAAAGAACTTAAGTGCTGAGAAGTGAGTATGGAAGGAAAGATTTTGCTAGGATTGGCAGGGAGACCCGGCTGCACGTTTGTGTTATAGCTGAGAAACTGAAGATCCAAGACATGCATCCCGACTTTGGAGCTTCTCGAGAGCGCAGAGATGGTTTCTGTCCAAAAAATGTGACCGTTGCCCGCAGGGTCCCTCAACAAAGTCGGCTTTCCATCCAGTCTCCGCCGGTTTCCACAACCATTCCCAGTTCCAGCCCACCTTCAGTCCGAGCTCCTCCTCGGGCTTCATATGAGGATGATGAGGGTGATGATTCCCAAGCCTTAGCTTAACTTGAATGGAACTACATTCCAGATGAAGTTTTTGTTGAATAGGCCTCACAAGGTGAAGCCGAGTTAGGCGCTAGTGATGGACCCGTTCAGGTTGGAGATGCTTCTACTATTGCCAAGTCCCCAATCACTTCAGACCCAATAGCTGTTGGCACCAGTTCTGCTGCTTCTGATCCTGCTCTGGAGAAGGGCAAGTCCATCACTGCCGGATCTGATACGACACGTGCTAAGGAGTCATAAACTGTTTTCTGCTTGAGACAATAAATTCAGACCACTAGGCTTGCAATAGGCTAGATAAACTCTTATTTCTAGTCCTATTATTTTGATGGTACGCATGTGCACCTTATTCAACTTCTGGCATGTAATAATATGGATTTCTACAAGCTTGCAAAAAATTCTGGCCTTGATAGCCCTTTTGTGGATTTTGTTGGTTTTGCAAAAAGCTTCATGCTTTTATAGCCCTTTTGGTTGATATTTGCATTTCTTGCATAGCAGGTTTTTCGCGTGACTTGTTCTAGTGCATCAAACTCTGAAAAAGTTCAAGGTAAATTTAAATGGTTTAAAGGTTTTAAAGTTGATTAAGTTTGCACACACACATCTAGGTCACAAAATCGTGTGTAACCACTAACTTGCAGGCAAATTTATCCAAGAAATACGTTTTGGACATAGTCCAGGTTCAAGGGTTTATGAACCGAGCTTTGGCATCAACCCCCAAGTAACCTTATAATCAAAGATAAAAAATAAAGAATCTTCCAAACAATGATAAGTTGGTGAAATGACATTAATCTGGATTTTAGAAACCGCCAGCTTTATTCCATTGATCATAATAGAGACATAGTGATTACAATGATCCTATGTGTAATGTGGGTGTAACAGAGCTATATTCGAGGGCCTTGGTGTTTCCTCCTTAGATGTACGTGAATTTCCAGCATCATGCATGTCAATGAGGTAGTATGATTCGTTATGTAGATTTTTACTAACTACAAACGGTCCTTTCCAAGGTGGTCTCTGATACGTCGAAAACGTATCTCCTTTTACGAACACTTTTATTACTAGCAAATGTGCCCGTGCGTTGCTACGGTTTGTTTTCTACTCATATTTTTCTTAGACCATGGAGAATTTAGCTACTCGCTCCGTCTCATATTAATTATCTTAAAAATGGACAAACGTATATGTATCTAACACTAAAATATGTCTAGATACATTCACTTTTATCCAACTTTGAGACAATTAATATGGGACGAAGGGAGTACTTGCACGCAATTTATTTTGTGGGTTAGAAAGTAGACATATATAACGTCAATAATAATTGGAGTCGCTTTCCTGTCAAGTTGTATTACTGTCAGGATTAATATTTGTTATACACATTGATCATTAAGAAGATGAATAGACCATCACTTGAAGCTGAGACGATAAAAAAGGAGAGGGGAAAATATTAAGGGGCACTAACTTTATAAGAAAATATATCACCTTGTCACATATAAGTAAGGCGTACGAAAATGCTCCAGGAAGTAAAATAATATACATGTAGAAGCACTTTTCCTCTATTTTTTCCCTTGTAATCTCACATAACTCAGGGTAAAACTAACCCATGTAGAGATAGAATAACCAAACACATTTTACACTACAAATATATTTGATGCTGCTAATCGTATAATATTGCGAAATTATGTAGAAGTGCAGTGCGAAATTATGTATCTGAACTAACTGTTTTGGAAAATAACCATGCTAATCCATTATGCCTTATCAATGAATTACGCCGCATTATTCCAAACTTTAATACATAATCTAATTATTCTTATCAATGGGAAGAGAGTAAAGCTAGCTTTTGCATCTATCGTAAAGAATAATGCTTGCCAAAAATCAGCTCAAAACTTACTCTGTGTATATCATATAAAAAAATTGGTCAAACTCCTGTTTTACTGAGATGTACCCTTCAATACTTCCAGAATTATATAAAGTTAGCTCTGATGATTTAGATATAGCTTCAATGCCACAATCTTATGTCATGGATCAGAGCCTCAAATCAATTTAATTTCTGGCATGTACACAGCTGCAAATTACTGGTCTGCTCGCTTGTATCAATGAGATCGGAATCCCAAATCAGTTTAATTTTCTGGCTGACAACACACTGAAATAACATGAACAAGATAACCTGAGGTGTATTCGCAGATAAAAAGTTCAAACATGACCCGGGGTGGGTTTGAAGGCTACATGGGCAGTCGTGCCTCATGCTTGAACATGATCTCATCCACGAGAGGGCGAGAGCACCATGGCGGTGACCTTCTGGGCTGAGAAGCCTGATGTTGCCGCCCTTCACCGTCACCTCCGTCTGGCTTCCCGTTGCTCTTCACCACCCTGTAGAGCAGCAACTTTTTGTTTTGTTTGAAACGGTGTAGAGAAGCAGCTTCACATCCGGCTGCACCTCCGCGTGAGCGAACTGTTTTCCTCTAAACTTGTGAGTTTTGGATACCACTAATACGGAGCACGTATGACTATATTGGAACACATGCCTATGGTTTGCCTACATGTTTGATGCTTTATATTATTATCTGCAATGCCCATGTTATTATTATTACATGACCTATGTTATCCATGCAACGCCCGTCCATCCATTCCCTCTATGCCTACGGTACTTCCCATACTGTTGTTTTCCGCGATTGCTACTTCTATTACTATTTTCCTACTGGTATTATTTTATTTCTATTGCTGCTATAAAACTGTTACCACTGATAAATTGTTGCAAGCAAGTCTACTTTCAGGTGCAGCTGAATTGACAACTCAGTTGTTAAGGCATATAAATATTCTTTGGCTCCCCTTGTGTCGAATCAATAAATTTGGGTTTTACTTCCCTCAAAAACTGTTGCGATCCCGTATAATTGTGGGTCATCAGGCTCAATTTATGCATCTCATCTGTTTTCTATATAAGTCAAAGAATTAGGTCACCTTCTTGAAAAGTGTGAGTTTTGATAGTGGCGCAAATCCTGCTCATAGATAGCTGATTTAGATTCTACGAGTTCTCAAGCTTCTTCCAAGGCGTCCAACGAGTTTCGACGAGATGCCTCATTTTCAGTTTCCACATATGTAGTTACCCTTGGTGAATCATGATAAATATCGCTTGGCAATATGGGCTCTGCACCATAAACTAGAAAAATGGTCTACAACATGTTGATCTGTTGGGAGTAGTCAATATGCTCCATAATACAAAAGAAAGTTCCTCAACCCAGCAACTCGCAATACTCTCAAGGGGAACCTGAAGTATGTATTTGATACCTCACAACAATTCCTCGCTAGCCCTTTCTGTCTGTCCATTGGATTGTGGGTGTGCAAATGAAGTGAGATCAAGTCTGCTATGATTTTTCTCACAGAATTTCTGCATCGCTCCTTCACACAATTTTGTCCCATTATCTGTAACAATACTATTTGGATTTCCAAACCTGAAAATCAACTTCTCCAAGAACTTGATGCTACGCCTTGATGGTGCCTTGAAGGGGAGACTTCTTGATGATGATGATGAATTATAAGTCCCCGGCAATGGCGCCAGAAATTCTTGATGCTTGTGATGGCGTGTTGGGAAACCCAAGAGGAGGGTGTGATAAGTACAGCGGTAAGAATTTTCCTCAGTTAAGAACCAAGGTTATCAATCCAGTAGGAGAAAGAGGATCTTCAGAAGGTTGATGCCACTAGCGATGGTGATGGCGCCTCACCGGTGTTAGCAACAACGCGAAACCTGCACACAACACAACCAAAATACTTTGTCCCAACGGTACAATGAGGTTGTCAATCTCACTGGTCTTGCTGAAAATAAAGATTAGACGTATAGTGTGGAAAATGGTGTATGCTTGCAGTAAGTAAAGAAAGCAGGGAATTGTAGTGGTTTTCTTAAAGTGTAGGAAAATGGAGCGGGGTTCATAGGTTCACTCGTGGTGTCTCTCCATAAAACATAGCATGCTGGGTGAACAAATTACAGCTGGGCAATTGATAAATAGAGGTTGCACCGTAGTGCACATTCATGACATGATGACTACTATGATATTTAGTGTGTGCATTACAACAATATACATAGACCATAATCCAACTGCATCTATGACTAATAATCCATCCTCAGGTTATCATCCGAACCCCCTTAGGTATTAAGTTGCAAGCAACAGATAATCGCATTAAGCAATGTGTGTAATGTAAGCAATGATTGTGCACGTGGGCACTCACACCGCTGTTTTCTCCCTAGTGGCAACAACACATCCTCCCCCGTCACGTTTCTTTCACTCAAGCACAGGAGAAAAGGAGGCATGAACCCAATTATCGAGCATAAATACTCCCTCTTGGAGTCACTAGCAACTACTTGGCCAGAGCAACCACTAGCAACGGAAAGCATGCAAGATCACAAATAACATATGCAATAAAGACTATAACCAACTTGGCATAAGTTCAATATCCATCGGAACCCATCAAACACAACACATAGAATTACATAAGAACAATCTCGATCATGTTAGACAGCTCACGAGATCTAAACATTGAGGCATAGGAGGACAAGACAACCATCTAGCTACTGCTATGGACCCGTAGTCCAAGGATGAACTACTCACGCATCACTCTGGAGGCATGCATGGTGATGAAGAGGCCTCCGGTGATGATATCCTCTTCGACAGGGTGCCGGGAGACTGCTTCAGACCCCCCTAATCTAGGGTTGACGACGACGGCGGCTGTGGAACTTTTGGGGAATTTTTATCAGGTACGTAGGGTTTTCCTTCGGAGGGGAATAAATAGGCAAAAGGGCGACGTCGGTGGGCGACCAGGGGGTCCTCACAACCCCCCAGGCGCGACCTAGGGTGGGGCCGCGCCTGGCTATGGTGAGCCCACCCTGGTGCCCGTCTTCGACTCAACTTTGGACTTCTGGATGCTTCCGGGGAAAATAGGAACTTCGGGATTCGTGGGGTCCAATTCCGAGAATATTTCCAGAACAACTTTTCTGAAATTAAAAACTGCAGAAAACAGGTAACTGGCACTTGGCATCTTGTTAATAGGTTAGTCCCGGAAAACGTGTAAAAATGCTATAAAGAAGGGAGAAAACATGTAGCAGTTGGCATAATATCAACATGGAACATCAGAAATTATAGATACGTTGGAGACGTATCACTTGACCGCTATTGCTGCATCACATTTACTTACAACTTCTGTCTCAACCCGCGTGGTGAACTTGTCAACTGCAACCAAGAGGTGAGTTTTCTTTCCTGATGATGGTATGAAAGTTACATCCATGTCAAGCCCCTAGACTACAAAAGGACAAGTTATTGGAATCATTCTCAAATCCTGAGCTGGCATATGTTCTTTCCTTGCATACTTCTGGAAACCTTCACAAGTACGTACAATCTATATTGTATTTGCCATTGTTGTAAGCCATAAAATCCATGTCTAAAAGCTTTAGAAACCATTGATCTCGAACTAGCACGATGGCCACAATCCCCTAAGTGGATCTCGTTTAGGATTTGACACCCTTCTTCTGGAGAAACACGTCTTTGAAAAATTCCAACCGTGCTTCTTTTGTGCAGTTCTCCATTGATGATTATGTACACCTTGGAACATCTCATAATCTAGCAGGCGATGATTTCCTCTTGTGGGAGCTCGCCTCTTGTGAGATAAGCCAGATATGGCTCTATTCACTCTGGTGTTGCATGAAGAGCTGCTACCAGTTCTTATTCAGGATCCGGATTTTCTATATCCTCCTCTGTAGAGATCTTAACTGATGGACTATGAATCTCATCCAAAACACATTAGGTGGAATTTATGGGAACGTAGACGAGACAATGCATTAGCTGCTTCGTTAAGTCTATAAGCTGCCATAACTAGGTCTTTAGAATCTCTAGTTCCAGTGGCTTGCTGAGAAACTAGGTATGAATCACTGATATGTTGTAGACGTATCTATAACTTTTTATGCTCCATGCTTGTTTTCTACGCAATATTGTTTGTTTTCCACATGTTTTCTATTGTTTTCCCTCGTTTTCCGGATGTTTTCATAGACCAACCTATTAACAAGATGCCCTAGGCGAGATGTTGTTTTCTGTTTTTTTATTTATGAAAAGTTCTTAAAGAAATATTCTCGAAAAGGGCTGCAAAATCCATGGTGATCGATGTTTACCCGAAACAAAGACGGATTCCAAAGAAGAGCCGAAGGGGGTGCCAGACGTGGCCCCACCCTAGGTTGTGCCTGGTGGGCCCCTGGCTACCGTGGCCACCGCCTCCCGTCGCCCCTTCTCCTATAAATTTTTCTAAACCCTAAAAAGTTCGAGGACATAGTTATTTTCCATGAAACATACAAAGAGGCATAGTCACCTCAAAAGTCCAATCTAGGGCTTCTGCAGCCTGTTCCAGCACCTTGCCGGAGGGGGGGAATCACCAGTGGAGGCCTCTACATCACCATGATCGCCTCCGGACATATGTGTGAGTAGTTCATCTCGGGACTACGGATCCATTGTAGTAGCGAGATCATTGTTTGATATGTTGCAAGCATATCTATAATTTTTTATGCTTCATGCTTGTTTTCTACATGTTTTCCCTATATTTTCCTTTGTTTTCTACCATTTATTGGACTAACCTATTAACAAAATGCCCAGTGCCTTGTCTGTTTAATGTTTGAATTGCAGAAAAGCCCAAAAATCAAAGTGCTCATAATAAGGTGGAAATTTTTGACAATTTTTATTCACCGGAAGACCCCGAGAGCCAGAGGGGCGACATGGGGCCACCATGGGCCTTCTAGGCGTGGCCACCCCCTACCCGTCCCCGGGACCCACCTGTGGGCCTCGGACACCGACTCGCGTAGCCTCTTCGCCCGTAAATTCAGTATTGACAAAAAAATGAAAGACCCCTAAAGGATTTTTTTCTTCAGAAACACATCCGAGCTTCGCAACCATCGAAAACCCTAATTCAGAGGATAGAAGTTATTGTTCTGGCACCCTATCGGGACGGGGAAGTGCCCCCGGTGCCATCTCCATCGATCGTTCTTGCTCTGTGATGCTTCGTGAGTAGTTCCTCCGTGGACTATGGGTTCATAGCATTAGCTAGTTGGTACTCCCTCTCCCTTGATGTTCAATACCACGGTCTCTTGAATTGCCTCACATGATAGAGATCCATCTAATGTAATGATATGTGTTGTGTTTGCTGGGATCTGATGAACCATGGAATTATGATTATTTTGTTCATGTCATTACATGAGAATCTTCACTCATATCCTTAGAGTGTTTTAATGTGTTCTTGCATGCTCTCTGATATGTATGGTTATATTGATCACATAGTTGTATGCATATACAAGAGGAAGCATTTATGCTAGACAATGGGTTCATGCATCCTTGTTTCCTGCGCTTGAGTGACAGAAACATGCGAGGGGAGGATATGTTGTTGCCACTAGGGAGAAAATAGCGGTGCTCTTGTCTATGGATGAGAACCATTCCTCACATTATGTATTGTTCTTAATGCAATTGTTTGTTGCACACAAAGCAATCACTTCGTTGTTGCAACTTAATACCAGAGAGATTTGTTGGATAGCTTTCTTGAGGTGGACTATTAGATATAGATGCATGCTGGATAGCGGTCTATATGCCTTGATTTAATGCCTGCCATGTTAGAACCCGTGAACTATATCTCGTCATAATAGCATTGTTATGACCCCATGATTTGTCAATTGCCTAGTTGTAATTTGTTTACCCAACACTTGTCCTATTGTTTTGAAAGATACCACTAGTGAACCTGTGAACCCCCGTCCATCTTTTACTATTATTGCTACTGTTTTTACATGCTTTTACTACTTGTTTCCTTGTTGGTATGTTTATTACAGAGTACATATATCACTTGTTTAACTCCGTTTTCCACAAGATTAACTATCGTTTTGTTGAACCAGTGCATCTATACAATTGCCATTGTATTAGGTGTGTTGAGGACACAAGAGAAACATTACAACACCACTACATCCACTGTTTTATTGCACCTTGTGTTACTAATATCATTTGCTAAGTGCTTCTCACGTGTGGGTGAATTGACAACTCGGCTGCTAAGGCTTATAGGGTTTCTTTGGCTCCCCTTGTGTTGAATCAATAAATTGGGTTACACTTACCCTTTGAAGACTTTTTTGTCCCCTACACTTGGGTCATCACTGTTCTCTCCCTTATGCCTCCATGTTTAGAGTCTCGTGAGCTGACTCACATGATCGAGACCACCGTTATTTACTTGTGCATGTTATGTTTGCTGGGATCCGATGAACCGTGAGATTATGATTATTTTATTCATGTCAATCTGAGAAGCTTCACTTATATTTGTAGAGAGTTTTAATGTTGTCTTGGAATGCTCTCTGGTGTTTATGATTACCTTAGCCACATAATTGTTTTCGCCTCCAAGAGAGGGTTTATACGCTAGATAGTGGGTTCATGGATCCCTTACATATGTGCTCAAGTGACAGAGACGTGACGGATGGGGTATGTGATGTTGCTACTAAGGAGAAAACATCGGTGCTCTTCTCTACGGACAAGGACCACTGATTACATTATGTATTGTTCTTAATGCATTTGTCTGTTGCACACAAAGCAATCACTTCGTTGCTGCAACTTAATACCAGATAGATTTGCTGGATAACTTTCTTGAGCTGGACTTGTAGATATGGATGCATCCTGGATAGAGGTCAATATGCCTTGATGTAATGCCTACAATGTTAGAACACGTAAAATCTATATCATCATAATAGTATTATTGTATGTTCATGATTTGTCAATTGCCCACATGTAATCTGTTCACCCAACATGTTTGTTTTCTTTGGAGAGACACCACTAGTGAAACTATGGCTCCGGGTACTATTTTCCTCATTATTGCAACCTTATTTCAATCACTTTCACTATTGTTTCCTTGTTGTACCATTTTTACTTTTATTACTTTTCAATACTCTATACGTTTAATTCTCTAGTTTTCAGCAAAACGGGAAGACTGACAACCTTCTCGAATGTTGGGGACAAGAGAGAGTTTGTGTTTTGTGTGGAGGTCCATGTTTGTTGACCCGCGCGCAACAAGAAACTTTCTGCAATACTTCGAAGTCCTACTGGTCGATAAACCCTGGTTCCTTAATTGGGGGGAGAATTTCTGCTAGACTACAACATACCTTCCACTTGGGGTTACCCAACGAGTGTGTGATCACGTCTAGAAATCAAGCATTTTCTTGCGCCGTTGTTCAGGACTTCAGGCTTGCAGCAAGGGGAGTCTCACACTTCCACTCTCTTTGTTTTGTTTTGTTTTGTTCTTTCTTAGTTTACCTTTGTTTATTCTTGTTTTCTCTTTATCAAAAATCCAAAAAAAATGTTCTCTAGTTTCTAGTCTTTTATTTGTTTTCTTATTTAGTTTTCGTCTTCGTGTTAGTATTGGTTGCTGTTTTGCTAAGATGTCTACCCCAAATTTTGCTATGAAATATCTGAAAGTAGGAAAAGGATTCATTATTGGGAGAAATAATATTGAAGAATTCTTTAACCATGTTAATGGGCTCTGTGAATTTAATGATAAAACTATAGTTAAACTTACCCATAGGTACGAAACCATAATAGCTTCTTTGATTGCCATGATAGAATCTAGGTTTGTCAACCTCAATACTATAATACAACAATATTTTTTTAAACTTGATAGCATGGATAAAGGAAAAGAAAAGGATTTTGTGTTGGATGCTTACTCTTGGAATTTAATGACATTGCCATAGAAGCTATAAAGGTTTGTGCTCACTATAAAATGCTTGGCTATGGTCTTGCAATAAATCATACCTTGAAGACTTTAGATATTGATAGAATGAAACATGAGGGTAAAATTGAATGTGTAGAAGAAATTAATATCCCTATACCATTCAAACTTTTGGCAGTGTCTGAGGCATTAGAGGAAAATTTTGGATGGGTGGTTCCGGAGAATCCCTTTGATGAAAATAGTAAACCAAAAAGAAAATAGAAAGGATATTATGAACCTTGTGTGTGGAAAATACAATGCCTCTATGATGAGTTCAAGATCCTCAAATTGAATGATTCTATTGATAATACTTGATTCATTCGTCATGCCTAGATAGAAGGCGTTAAAGAAAAACACTTGTGGGAGGCAACCCACTTTGTTTTCCTTTTGTTTTCTTTAAGTTTCTTTTGTTTTGTTTGAGTCTTGGAAGTTATTACCTCTGTAACAACCGCTCCTTATCCTTTTTATTTTGTTTTTGTGCCAATAGTAACCTCTAATAGAGGGTTAGTGTGATTTGGGGAACTTGCTGGTTTCTGTCCAGATTTTTATGCTTCACCAAAACCTTAGTTCTCTTAGCCAGAAAGTGAAAACTTTTTAAATTAGTTTTTGGGAACCTGCCCTAGGTTGTTATCTAATTTTCATTAGTTTTGAACTTTTTAATTTGAGCAACACAAGGTTGTCTACAAAATTCATCTTTACCTCTTGTTTTGTTTCGACAGATCTACCAATATTTGCATTTGCCTCTTAATCTTTTTATTTTGAGATTCTTTTTTTGGGGGGGGGGGGACTTAAAAGAAGTTGTGACAAGAGATAATTTTTTAAATGAGAGTGTTATACTTGTGTTGAAACTTAACCGAGTGGATTTATTATTTTGATACACTAACGCTACTAATGAAGATTGTGAGAAGTTTTGTGGAGGAAGTTTTGAAGTGTAGGGAGAGAAGAATGATATAAGAAGATGAAGGATGGACAAAAGCTCAAGCTTGGGGATTCCCATGTCACCCCAAGACATATCCAATAAGTACAAGCATCAAATCTTGGGGATGCACAAGGCATCCCCTTCTTCATGAACAAAAATACCAGGTTTCTTTCAAAACACTATATTTTTATTGCTTCACATGATATGTGTTATTCTTGGAGCATCATTTTATTTTGCTTTCAATTTTCTTTTCTTTTCTTGCTATAGTACTTGGTTGGATCCTATCATATTTTAGTTTGGAGGGAGACACGCTCTGTTTTCATTGCCTAGAACACTCTAGTTTTCACTCTTATTGTTCTGTGAGTGTTTAGTTTTTGCTAGTACTGTGTTTAACTATCGAATTTTGTTCAGAGCTTGTTGGTTTACTTCAGTCATATATGATTAGATCTGTGGTATTTGATGTTTATTTGCTTTGAGAGTTGTTTCAAATAAGTTGATTGGTGTTACAAAAGAGTAAAATGTTTCATGCTTATAGTGGTGCAATAGGAAGCTTGTTTTGACTGTGCCTTAGACTTTGCATGTCGTTTTAGATGTTATTTTAATTGTGTTTTTAGTAGTATATGATGTATCATGACTAGTCTCAAATAGCTGAGAGTTCTTAATGTGCCATTGAAATTAAATCATGTGTTGTTTCCTCATATTGAAGCATGGTATTGTGGTATTCTCATTTGAATGATTTATCTGGATTGACTCGGCGCATGCTCACACCATGTTACGAATATAAACAAAGTCACCTATAGGCTTGATGATCATTTAGTTTTTTACTTGTAATATCACTTCATGCTTTAATAAATGATTTTTTGCCTCTATGTATGATTATATCTGTTATTGCTCTCTTGGTATTTCACCGCCACTCCAAGTAAATTTCTCGTGTGCTACCTTTAGTCCTTCAAAATTATTGAACATGTTTTTTGTTCCTTGTTTTAGCTCATGAGCAAGTATTACATGCTTTATTATTTTTTCATGTTTGGTGGCTTCACACTTTACTAGCATGAATAATGCGCTAGTCCTTAATATTGCAAAAAGAGCAGACATCTGTGTGCCCAACCCACAAAAGATAAGCTGCAACAATAACGTTAAAATCTCCTCACACTATGGACTTGAGAAATCATGAACTTAGCTTATGCAAACAAGGAGATAGGGGGATGTTATCATTCTCCTATGGGATCCACTCTTTAAGCCATTAAACATGAAAATATGATAAATCATTTGATAACATTCGTTGACATAGACATACAACTCTCTCAAAATTATATTTTTGATACCTTTGTTTTATTAAATAAAAAGCTCTAGCACATGAGTAATCCCTACTTCGCTCTGTGAAGGGCCTTTCTTTTACTTTTATGCTGAGTCTTCATCTTCTTCCTTTATGCATAGTTAAGAGAGCATAGTTGTCATTCTGAGTATAATGTGCATAGTCCCAAAATTTATTATTGATTGATTCATGATTATGGTATTCTTTGATCTCAGATTATTTGTAGCTAGTCACCATTTAAATTTTGAAGGTGTATTGGCATTTATGTTTTTCTACCACACGAAGGACAAGCTGGAAACCACTTAGTTATGTTTTTATTTATGATTGAAACAAACGTATCTGTAACATCCCTGATTTTTAGAAAATGGAAAAATCACAAAAATTGAAACTTTTTGTTTTGATGTTAAATAATCCACCAAAAACGAAATGAGATGCAAGAACAAGAGTAAACAATACACATTCAAATGAAATTGGGTTTAAGAATCCAAACTACCTTTCTTCCTAAAACCCTAAACCTATTTCAAATTAGTTCTCATTTTAAAGAGAAAATATTTCTTCTTGGCAAACCTCTTTACACACATCTTTTCAGCCCATTTATAACTATGGAAATGTTTATGAACTAGAGAAGTACTACCTCTAATATTTTCTTCATGCCTCCAAAAATATCTCATGTCAATAAAAATATTTCCATAATGCCCTCCAACTATTGTATCAAGTAATACCCAATAAATTATTTATATAAATTATTTTGTTTTTGAAAACAAGTTGAAATGACATTGGAAAGAAATGTTTGACTTATAGAATGTCTCTGTAATCTTATAAAAGCATTTTCCAATCATTTACTATTTTCTATTTAAAAAAGATTTTTGGTACTATTAAGGCATTATCCCTATTTTCAAAACTTGTAATGTCTTGGAAACAAAACATTTATGTTCATATTTGATAGAGAATTATCTTACAAAAAGGTACAAACTTGTTTGAGGTTATCTGGAGATTTTATGCAAAAGTTATTAAAGAATTAAAAAAAAAGAATAAGAAAAGGGAAAAGACATAGAACAAAAAAAGGACGCAACCAGCCCAGCCCAACTTGGCCAAGCCCATTCCCCCTTACCTACCGCTTGCGCGCGCAAGCCAACCAGCCAGCCCGGCCTGCCTCTCTCTCTCTCCCTCTGTGCGAATGACAGGCGGGACCGATGATGACGTCATCTATGACACGGTCATCATACGCCTCCAACCGCTCCCGCACCCGAGCACGCGCACGACCTCCTCGCCCATGATCTCCTCTCCCGAACCCACTCTATACGTGCCCCTGGAGCACCTGCTCCTTTACCCTCTCCTCTCTCACTCAAAAGTGCCTCGAGGCTCTGCAAATTCCTCGCCGGAGCTACACACGGCCGCCGCCGTCTCCTTCTGTTTCTGTTCGCCACGATGAGCTCCGCCGCCATACTGTGATCCGTGTCGACTCGCCGTGACCCCGAGCGTCCTCCTAACCCTCTGCCTTTTTTTTCGTGCCACGAAACGGCCGCGTCGTGGTCTTCTACACCTCACCAGAGCCGCTCCGTTCTTCGTCCACGGCGCGCCCCTATCCGAGAAGGATTGTGCCCGAGCCATCACCGCCATCGAGCTCGTCGTCCTGCGCTGAAGCCCGTCGTGGTCTCCGTTGATCTCAAGGACCATCGGAGCTCCATCTCCGGCGAATTCCCGAGCAGCCCGCCGCCGCGATGCCTTTATCCGTCGGGATCCCCTCCGGTGAGTTCCTCTCCCTCTCTCTGTCGTCTGATCTAATTCATTGGCTAGGATTAGAACCCTAACCCGAAGCGGTACCAACAAATAGGGTTGCGCCACGTCGCCTTTGTGTCGTGTAGCTACCCGCCGCCCGCGCAACACCTAACCTGGCCCAAGCCCACTCCCTGCTCGTCGCCCCGCGCAAAAGATAGACAAATTGACCCGAGCCCGTCAATGGATTTATTTCTAAATAAAAATAGAAAACTGTTTTGTTGAAAAGCCCTAAAATTTGAATGTTCATAAATTTTTAACCACTTGGCCAAATTTGATAAACTTGGAATTTTTGAAATCCTCAGGATCTGTAAAAACTTTTGGCACTATCCAAATGGTTCAAATTTAAATATGCTTGTTTGATGAATTCTGGCATAACTCAAATTCTACAAATAAAAAAAATGCAAATAAAATATGTTTGGAATCCTTAGTATGTGTAATTTCATACCCACTATTCCAAAATAATATTTGAACCAACTAAAATGGAGATTAGAATTTCAATAACCATTTGAGTATTTTGCACCTAGTATTAATTCTATAATTTTTTTAATTAGTTTTCGTGTGAAAAACTGTTCCATTTAGTAACCTTAGACCAGAGAAACCAGTACCAAAACCATTTGTGACCTTGAACAACCCATATTACTTTGGTATACCTTGAACACAATAACAATAATTTCTTTTTTAAATTAAATTATTGTGATAAGTTTTGTCAATCTGGAAAGTCTGACCCAAACATCTTAATTCCTTTTGTACATTGAGTTAAGTATTAAACCTAAACCTTATCACATCCACTTCTTTTTTATATTGAGTGAAGTGATATTCCTTGACAACCCTTAACCACCAATGGAAAACCCCTTATCCAAACACTTAGTTTCCTTTTGCACATTGAACTAAGTAGTAAAGCTTACCACACTGTGTCCATTATCACATTGAAGTAAAAGTGATAACCTTTAGGTGAACTCTTGGAAACTCCTTGACAATATGAATCCACCAGTGTTTTAATCTTTCAAACTTAAACCTTGATCAACCCATGCCCTAGTAGCCAACCCTAAATCCTTTTACTATAATTATTTTTGTAAATTGAGTTATGCGTTAAACCTAACTGAAACCACTATATTTACTTTTATAAATTGAATTATTTCGATAAACTTTGAACATGTACATAAAAGACCAAACAATAACCATCTCATCATAATTATTTTTGCATATTTAATTATGTGTCAAAACTTTGTCCATGTTAACGCCAATCAAGTTGAATAACTTGATATGCTTCTTTATTGTATATTTTGTTGTATTTGTTTGTATGTTGGTGAATTTATTGTTTATTGTTATTTATTTGTGTTGTTTAGATTCTCCGGAGAGCAACGTTCTATTTGTAAAGAGAGTGTCTCTATACCAACTCCCACAAGGCAAGTGATACTTCATGACCCACTTTTGTTTTTCAATTGATTAGAGTTTTCAGTAGTATGCATCATAGGTGATTTCATTATTTTCCAAGTATATGTTATGCTCAGAACACCTAGTAGTGTGTAGCCAACCTGAAACCTCTGCTAGGTACTTGTTTATCTATACTAGACTACTATCACGACTACTGTTGTTACATTTTGGGTTGTGGTATTTATGAAAATTGAAAATTAACAACCCAATGAAAGACCTAGGTGGATTGAACCTTGCTTGCATTATGTTGAGTGGCTACTCAGGACCATGTACATGGTGGTTTAGCCATGAATGTGTGTGTGTGTGGGGGGGGTGACCTCAGAGTACACGTGTGGATTGCCACCCGGGAATAAAGAGATTTGTAGGTCTTCACTGTATAGTTAGCTTCCAGTGCAACATTGAGGTAATATGGGCTCTGGCAAGATTGAGTAAGTTGTGGGGGTTCATCCTGCTGTATGACATTGGGTGGTAGAATTTTAGGAGCATCGAGTCATGCTGGCATGGTTGACTCCCTCATCCCAAAGTTCTTGTCTCATTCTTTTCTCGGGGAGGATGAGTCTCAAGGTGAAAGTGCACAACCTCTGCAGAGTTAAAAACTAAGATCTTAGCCGTGTCCCCGGTTATGGGCAATTTGAGCAACTAGATAGAGTTGGTGCTAAAGGATCTCCTCATCTTTTCGGAATGAAATAAAATATGGTAGAACCCCTTCATAGGGCACATGGTGGTTTAGCCATGCTGCCACAATCAAACCTCATGGTGGTTTAGCCATGATGATTTGTCAAACTTCATGGTGGTTTAGCCATGATGACTTTTGAAACTTCATGGTGGTTTAGCCATGATGATTTATCAAACTTTATGGTGGTTTAACCATGATGATTTTCCAACTTCATGGTGGTTTAGCCATGAATGATTGTACAAATGTCTTCATTTTTTGAAAATGATTTACAAATATAGGACAAAACTGGCTTTATGCAAATAGCCTAGACTCCACCAGCCAAATATCATGTAGCTAGTTTATTCCTCAAAACTGCCACCATACAAGTGTCACTTGCCAGTACAGTGTTTGTACTGACTTCCCCCTGTGGGGCTGCATATTCCAACGTGCATATGAATCAGAAGAAGAGTGAGGATTTTAGGATCTCGAGTCTATCGCCAACATGTTTTGCCTGTGGCACATGAAGTGAAGAAGGCTCATTGAAGATTTATTTCCGTTGTGTCTACTTTCAAACCTTGTTTTTTGAGCTAGTCCATGGAACTATGCCATTTGTAAGACTATTTTATTTCATATCGATTGGATCAACGTTGTAGAATGATGCTATTGCAATGAATATTTCATTTTGTCATGTGTATGCTATCAGTGATCCCGGGAATAGCAGGTTACACAGGTGTTCTATCTTTATTAAAAGGTAGGGCGCTACAAAATGGTATGAGATAATAGTGTTGCATGTAGGATCAAGGCCCTAAGTTTGGATTAGAACTAGGAAAAATACCCTAGTATTAAAAATTTACTATGTTCAAAGTTCAAGGAACAAAACATCTCATCTTAATTTTTCTCATATCCTCTCAGCTATTATTCACCTTCAAAATATTCTTCTCTTGTTATAGATAACCTACCTCTTATTTTCCATCAAGACATGGTTGGTGAAAAATCATGAAGGGAAAGGAATAGTTTCACATGACCATTTGGTTTGAACATGAAGATCTACACTCAAGACAATTGAAGAACTTGGAGATATACCCAAACTCCATAACAATCACAAACACCACAAGACATTGAGAGGAGGATTTGAAGAAATTCAAGAAGATATAGATGAAACCACCAATCTAGTTACTTTGTTAGAACAACGTTAACGTGTTAGTGTATTGGTCATACAAATTGTGTGTGTTATGGAAATACTAGGTTGTTTGTTAAACCTTGATGATTGGAGTGATGAATGTTTGTTATGTGTTGTTAGATGTTGTTTGTCTGATGAATTGCCTTGCTCTGATATGTTTGGGTAGTAACCTTCTTTAGTACCTTTCTAAGTCTTTACTCATCGATGCTAAACCAAACCAAACCCAACACCATACCCCTCTACCAACCATAGTGAGTTTCTAAATTAGAGTGCATCAACTGACTTGACACCCAAAAGCACCTTTTGAGACAACCATACATTTGACGAATACCAAAGATCTCAAGATTTTTGTTCTTCTGTGTGAAGGAACAATCACATCCATGATCAAGCCACCTCTATGCTAAGGAGCTACAAGTCCATCAACAAGGGATGATAGACATGTGGAGTCAGATTCACATAAACTAAGACATCATAGAAAGCTACCTAAACTAAGGACATATGAAGAAGATGCAACTATTCAACTAGAGGTGAAAAGAGTTTACGCAACCCCAATAGTTGGAGAAACGATAGTTTAGTTCAAGTTTGTCTTACAAATTTGTTACTTTCTGTTAGACAAGTGAGGATGACCGAGTATTAGATCATGTAGTTCATCAATATACATGTGGAAAATGATATGGGTGCAGGATGGACTGATCACCATTCCTACTACTCATGTTATTCACTCTTACTATGTTGGGTTGAAGGAACTATGTTTGCCTTGAGCCTTAGTCGAGTGACGATGATGTTAAACCTAAACCATAGAAGAGTAAGATGTAATAATATCCCTATGTTATGCAAGTGTTGTTGAAACGTATTAAACTTTGAAGAGGACAAAGCCAATCTTGGAGGAATCATGCAATGGAAGATATTGCCTACCATGAGAGTTTCGTTAGAAATAGCATGGTCTTTGCATTCAAGGGATACAACAACATGATGAAAGATTGTCAAGGAAATGGGAACAAATTTGGTATGGAGTTTATCAATGGATTACCTTGCACCAAATCAGGGTATGTGATGGAGGGATGATAACCCGGTAGGCTAACGCCAAGGAGTAACTCGGCCCAAAGGACGCTGCGCAAGACCCGGCTTAGGATAAAGAAGCTTCTAGAAGGCCCAGGAACGAAGGCCTCGTAACCCGGATTGTGGGTTCCGGTAAGGAAGTTTAGGGTTTGTAAGCAGTGTCCGGGTAGGATTCAGAGTGCGCCTTGGAGAGTAAGCCAGGGGGTCCGGATGTTATATAAGCCGGTCCCTAGGTTAGGGTTAGACAAGCTTTTACGTGAGCAAGAACACGATCGCCAGATCGAGAGGTTCCGAGTATCCATTGTAACACCAGTATCGAGCTAATATATTTAGATCGTAGACTCGGCGACTTGATTGCCGGCTACCAGATCGCATATCACCATGGTTTCCTTCGAGCTAAACCCTCTCCCAAACACTCGAGTCGATTTGCCCCAAGACAAGTTACCCCCGGTAACGTCTGGCGTGATTATCCCACGACAGTTGGCGCCCACCATGGGGCCTACGTCCAAGGGTGTTTACATCACGGGAGAAGCACCTCGTCGTTGGCGAGATCTACACCAACCCCGAAGGAGAGAAGATGGTGGACGATTTTGGCTGGGGGTCAGAGTCGGACCTGCTCGAATCCGGATCTGTCGTGACAATCGGCCGGATCAACGTCTTCATTGGCATGGTACGTACGTCCGGTTTAGCTCCTGACGATTTTGGATTTGATTCTGTGTCAGGGGAGGCCACCTGCGTTCAGTCCGATGGGGAGGAATCAGTCGGGGCGATAGATCCGACAGAAGAGCCCACCACGAAGAGGGAACAGCCGGAGGAGCCGGCATGGACCCCGCGTGGCCGGGTTATGAGAGAAGATGACACCGAGTCTATCCTGCACCTGCTGGAGGACCGGTACGAGGAAGACAGCGATGATGAAGAAGAATACGAATCTGCGCCAAGCATTGTGCGCCAGGTCGCGGTTTACACGCCCCCCGCAACCAATCTTAATCAGGGGAACGTGACCGCGGCCGCTGTCGGAACAACACAAGCATTGGCCCAGACGCAAAATCCGATTAACGGAAACCCGGTCTTAACCCGGGTCGACGGAGAATCGGCATCAGTTACCAGCCATGCGGCGGATAGCGAGTTGCAGGCAAACATGTTCGGATATCTGGCAAACCGGACACCAGGGGCGGGTCCTTCAAATCCGCAACACCCGGCCCTGTTCAACAACAACCTGATCCTGGATCCCACCGTTCTAGCCACAGTCATAACCCCGGAAAACGCGGCGGAACGTGTTAGGGATCTGGATGTAGCCCGTCGTGCATTGGAACAACAGAGAAGGAAAGTAGAAGCAGAAAAACAAGGGGTAGCTGCGCGATCTAGATGCATTGGAGAACCGGCTCCGAGAAGAGACAACCAGGGTGCGTCAAAGACACCAGACCAGATTACCGGCAACGGGTGGAGTTATAAACCCGGCCACACTATTTATCACACCATAGGATCAGCCGATTCCAGCGGCAAACCAAGGAACTGTACATCAACCCGCAACTGGAGGAGCACAACCGGTAAACACGCAGGCCGGGTTACCCATATTACAGACTGGAGTTACTACAGGCAATACATTACCCCCACCCCCACCATCGCGGTTTCGCACGCCAGCAGGTCATTACAACAACCCCATGGATAACGTGTATGCTGCAATGTTAGCATTGAATCAGATCCCCGTAAGAGAGTCACCCCATGCGGAGCAGACCCGACGGGCGATCGATTTATTGCATACGGCAGTGGCACAACAAGTTAATTACCCGGACAACAGAAGTGGAATGCATGGGACACCGTATATCAGTCAGCAACGAGCCAATACCGGCAATATTCAGACAACCTCAGCGCGACGGAGGGCAGAGCAGCAGCAAATGCCGCCTCCTCCCCGTGTTCAAGCAGTACCAGCAGCATCAGCGACGCAAGCCATTGTGGATAGTTCCAGAGCGAGGAGAGCCGCGGCCGGGTCTGCGGTGCATGGACCAGCAGCAGTGCCGCGCCCAGCCGCGCCCCCCGCAGGATCACACGTTACCCGAGTGAGGCCGGTTCCGACTAATCTCGCCGGGCCTAAGTGTCTGTCGGATAACATCAGAGCTGAGCCTTACCCGGATAAATTCAAGGAACCGGGTAAAGTAGTGAATTATGAGCCGACTATGGATCCAGAAACATGGTTGAGCAGTTATGAGATGGCTATGTCAATCCGCAACGCAACTGAAAATCTTCAAGCCAAATTCATGTACTTAATGATGTCAGAAGGAGCAGCAAAGTTATGGTTCAATAATCTACCGGAGGGATCCATCAAGTCATGGGAGGAGTTGAAAACTGCGTTTATCAAGCACTTTCATGGGACGTGCAGAAAGCTGTTTACTATTGATGACCTAGAGCGGTGTGTCCAGAAGAAGGGAGAATCGGCGCGCAGCTGGGTGCGCCGAGTCATGGAGATACTTCACTCATCTACGGATATTCAGCCCAAGGATGCGTTACAAGCGATGGCAAAGACGTGCAAGTACATACCTTTAGTGCAAAAGTTAACTCGCATGAAATCTAGTCGAAATGCTTCAGAGGTTACGATGGGAGAGCTAATGGATGCATGCAACAAGCACGCTGCAACAGATACTACAGAAGAGGATGTCGATGACAAGAAAGAAAAAGCAAACACAAGCAACAATGGAAGAGCCGGCAATGGATCAACGCCGGGTAACAATGGAGGTAACAATGGGAACAACCAGAATAAGCGCCCGTTTGAGGGAAGCTCCGAGTTTGTCGCTAGCACAGAAGCCGGATCTTCGAGACCCAGGGCGGAAGGAAACTTCAATGGAGGAAACCAGAACGGAGGAAATTATCAAGGACCGCCAAGGCCGGGTAACAATTGGGATATTTCAGGATGGCGTGCCCAAAGCACAGCAGAAACGGTAGGCCGGCTAACCATTCATTGGAGCAATGTGCGGACCTACAGAGATGGAAGAACGAGGAAATAAACAAGGCTATGCGAGGTGCAGGTCGGGGAGGAGGACCGGGTCCGGGTGGAAACCCGGGCCACGGCCCACCCCCAGCCGGCAACCCGGCAGGTGGAAATCCGGGAAATAACCAGGGGGGAGCTGGAGGTTTCCAGGCCAACCCCAAGAAGTTGGGACAATACCACGTACATACTACAGGAATTTCCAACAAGGATAAAAAGATATTGAAAAAGGCGGTAAACTCAGTTGCCTCGGCCGTTCCGAGATACCTGAGATGGTCAGAGCAGGACGTAACATGGAGCAGAAGGGATCACCCGGAAAGGATAGAACACCCGGGAGTCTTAGCATTGGTGGTTGCGCCACATGTTAATGGTTATGAGTTGAAAAAGGTCTTAATGGATGGCGGTAGTAGCATCAATATCTTATATTGGGAAACCTTTCTACGCATGGGTCTCAAGGAGTCCCAGCTACAGAAGAGTTCGACAGTTTTTCACGGGATAGTACCGGGTCACTCGGCGTGCCCCGAGGGAAAAATCACACTGGAGGTAGCGTTTGGAGAATCGAAGGACAATTTCCGGGTTGAGTGGCTCACTTTCGAGGTGGTCAAGTTGCGCAGCCCTTATCACGCGCTATTCGGAAGGCCGGCTTACGCTAAGTTCATGGCCAGGCCATGTTATGTGTATCTACAGCTAAAAATCCCGGGTCCAGAGCAGACCATCACCATACATGGGAACCGGGATATAGCGGCTGAGTGCGATGAAGGAGATGCGGCAATGGCTGAACAAGCCTACAAAAAAGAGGAACTCAAGTATTACCGGTCTCAAGTAGACCCGGATGACAGAACAACGTTAAAAAGGCCGAATACCAAAAGATGAGAGAGCAAGGTTCAAGGCAGCGCAGGACACCAAGATGGTGGCTTTTGTCGAGGGTGATCCCTCCAAACAATTTGCTATAGGATCTAACTTGGACAGCGAGCAGGAGAAAGCACTTGTGGAGTTTATTCGTTCGAATCAGGATGTGTTCGCCTGGACGCCCAGCGACATGCCGGGTATCCCTACAGAACTGGCAGAGCACAGTTTGCACGTTGATCCCAAGTCCAGGCCTGTGAAGCAGGGCCTGAGAAAAATGAATGAAGAAAGAAGGAAGGCTATAGGAGAAGAAATCGCACGGCTGCTTACAGCCGACTTTATCATGGAAGTATTTCACCAGGACTGGTTGGCAAACCCGGTTCTCGTGATGAAAAAGACCAATGAGTGGAGAATGTGCATCGATTATACAAGTCTCAACAAGCATTGCCCAAAGGATCCATTTGCACTACCAAAGATAGATCAGATCATTGACGCAGTAGCTGGAAGTGACCTATTATGTTTCCTGGACGCATATTCCGGGTATCATCAGATCAAGCTCAAGAAGGAAGATTGGGAGAAAACATCGTTCATAACCCCTTTTGGGGCCTTCCGTTACAAGACCATGACATTTGGATTGAAGAACGCTGGCGCAACCTATCAACGGTGTATTCAGAAGTGCTTTGAGGACCAAATCGGACGCAACGTTCACGCATACGTGGATGATGTGGTGATCAAGACCAGGAAAGCGGAGACATTTATTGATGATCTAAAGGAAACGTTCAAGAATCTGAGAAGGTACCAGATGAAACTTAACCCAACAAAGTGTGTCTTTGGAGTCCCAGCCGGGAAATTACTTGGCTTTATCGTTTCTGAGAGAGGAATTGAGGCAAATCCGGATAAAATCAAAGCTATCCAAAGTCTGAAAAAGCCGGAAAATTTGAAGCATGTTCAGAAGCTCACAGGGTGCGTAGCAGCGCTCAGCCGGTTTATATCCAGACTCGGAGAAAAGGCAATACCCTTGTACCGGCTCTTGAAGAAATCAGATAAATTCTTATGGGATCAAGAGGCGGACGAGGCGTTCAAAGCACTAAAGAAGCAGTTATCTGAGGCACCAGTCCTAGCAGTCCCGGGTCCTAAAGAGCCCATGCTATTATACGTTGCAGCCGGGCCCCGGGCGGTTAGCGCAGTGGTTGTCATCGAGCGTAAGGAGGATGGGAAAGATCACCCGGTCCAGAGGCCGGTTTATTATGTCAGCGAGGTATTATCAGAGGCAAAACAGCGCTACCCACATTGGCAAAAGCTGGTTTTCGGGGTCTTCATGGCCAGCCGGAAATTGAAACCATATTTTCAGGAACACCCCATAACAGTGGTTAGTTCTATACCAATGTCGGATATCATCAGAAACTCGGATGCTACGGGTAGAATAGCCAAGTGGGCGATCGAGATGGGAGATTATGACATCAACTACGAGCCCAGGTGAGCAATCAAATCTCAAGCTCTAGTCGATTTTATTAACGATTGGACTCACACAGGCATGCCCACCATGGCTCCAAATTCTGAGTCTTGGATAATGCACTTCGATGGTTCCAAGCAGTACGAGGGATCAGGGCCTGGAGTGGTGCTAACATCACCCAAAGGAGACAAGTTAAGTTACGTGTTGCAGATTCATTTTGATTGTTCCAATAACGTGGCCGAGTATGAGGCCCTATTGCACGGCTTAAAGGTAGCCAAGGAGATGAACATTAAGAGGATACGATGCTTTGGAGATTCGGACCTTGTGGTACAACAGGTCTCAGGCACTTGGGATAGAAAAGACGCAACTATGGCAGCATACCGCAGAGAGGTGGACAGGGTTGCGGATGTTTTTCCGGGTATGAGGTGGAGCACATAGACAGAAGAAAAAACGAGGCAGCAGACGCACTCGCCAGACTCGGCTAGCGCAGAGAGCCGGTTCCACCTAATGTTTTCCTGGATGAGCTATGGCGACAATCAGTTAAAACCGAGTCTGAGGAAGAACTCATTGTGGCTAAAGCCTATCGACATGGTTTCTTCTGGCTCACGGCCCTAGCAGACGCGGAGCGTTTGGTGGCAAGGTGTGACGGATGTCAAAGGTACGCTCGTCAAACCCATGTGCCGGCTATGGAACTGCGGACTATCCCATTAACCTGGCCGTTCGCTGTTTGGGGTATGGATATGGTTGGCCCCTTCCACATGTCACCTTGCAAAAAGACACATCTCTTAGTGGCGGTTGATAAGTTTACCAAGTGGGTTGAGGTAATGCCAGTTACCAATTGTGAAGCAATTACAGCAGTCAAGTTCCTGAAAAGGATTATCTATCGGTTCGGATATCTCCACAGCATAATTACCGACAATGGAACCAACATGTCCCTTGGCGATATGGAGAAGTTTTGTGGAAACAATGGCATCCGTTTGGACATAGCCTCAGTGGCCCACTCACAGGCTAATGGGCAAGTGGAAAGAGCGAATCAGGAATTGCTTCGTGGATTAAAACCACGGTTGCGAGTCCCGTGTATCAGAGCCGCTGGTGCATGGGTAGAGGAGTTACCTTCAGTAGTTTGGGGTATCAATACCACACCTAACAGATCTACTCAGATGACACCGTTCTTCATGGTTTATGGCGCAGAAGCGGTGTTGCCGAGTGACATTATGCATGATTCGCCTCGAGTATCGGCTTATGTTGAGGTGGAGAACGAGAAGACCCGGCAAGACGCCATGGATATGTAGAAGAAGAAAGGGAATAAGCTTTGGAGAGATCAGCCATATATCAGCAGGATTTGCGGAGATATCATAGTCGGCGCGTGAAAACCCGGGTCTTCCAGGAAGGAGATCTGGTTCTGCGCCTGGTGCAATCAAAGGAAGGAAAACACAAGTTATCACCGCCATGGGAAGGACCGTTCATCATAAGCCGGAATCTACACAATGGATCATATTACTTGATAGATGCAAGGGAAGAGTCGGCTACGGTTAATGACACCGCTCATACCACTTCATCTATGCAAGAGAAAGAAAGACCATGGAACGTGGCTCAGCTGCGTCCCTACTATACTTAGTATATCCTAGATTCACAAAGTGGAATTGCACGATGTAACAGGCAGCAGGTTTCAGACGCACTCTTTTCCTATCCAGGGTACCTAAGGGGACTGGAAGGTTTTTAATGAGGCGACATGCTGACCTAACTTTTCTCATATCAATAAAGAGATGGTTAAACAATATATTATTTCCTTTTCATGTGTCTTCATCACTTTTTATTTCTGTTATACTTTTTATCTTTCTTCCAGGTAAATATTGTTTATTGTTTTTTAGTACATTAGCTTCTTTAGCAGTTTGCGTATATTTAGGTCTTGGGGGCTGATTGCTTGAATAGCACAGTTACAAACTCAAAGACCCGGCCATGATGCCTATGAGTTATAAGGGCCGATTACTCGCAAACGAGTACGGCTGCAATCTTATAACCGGACAAAGGAGCCAAACTTTCTTGACTTTTCTTACTTAAGCTCGATGTGACTCGCACTAAAGTGGCATGATTTGCTCGCATATGATCACAATCAGTCATGATGCCCAATGGGACTTGCCGGACCCTGTCTTCGTATAGATGCAGCAACATGATTATCCACGCGAAAGCCGGCTTACAGTACAAGAGAGCCAAAAGGGCCATCCAAACCACAAGTTATGCAGAGTACAGGGTTAATAACCGGAAACTCACTGTTTATTAAGCATAACTTCAAAACCTATGTGAAACGGCTCTAGGTTTTGGGCTTTGGCAAAGACAATTTGTTCTATTTGAAGGACCTAACACCCTAGACTCGGAAGTTCGGGCCTTGGGGACTGGGGATTTTGAAAAAATAAACAAATTATCTAGCTATTAAGCTCAAAAACCCAAAAATCCGAGTCTTGGGGACTTAGAGAAAAGTCCACCTGTCAAAACCCACGAGATCCGGAAACCGAGTCTCACAAAAGGAAACATAAAGTAAGTCGGAATATCAAGAATAAACGAACTCAAAAGCAGATAGACATCAAATTCATCCAAAGGCCAAAAGGGCCACGAAAGCTATTAAGTTTCAAAATGTATTACAAACCATAATAGTAGTATCAAAGGTGCACAGGCGCACCATCAAAAATAATCGTTTAAAAAGCCCATTGGCCGAATGACGTATCTGATGACAGTGGATAGCACATATCACTCGGCATCTTGGGCTGAGCCATCCATCTTCTCCTTGCCCTTGCCAGCCGGGTCCTGTCCCTTGACTTGCTCTTCAGCACTCTTGGTAGCAGCAGCACCCGGATAAGCAGTAGTGCCGGACCGTGCGGGAGGAGGGACGATTGGCGTGGAGGTAGCAGGCGTAGAATCGGCCTCAGCCTTCTTCTTCGCGGCCTCCTCTCTCAACTGGGCAGCCTCCGCCTTCCATCGGGCCAGCATGTCGTATGGCTTGGGAAGATCCGACTTGATAGCCTTGTCATCAGAATCATATGCTGGAATTATGACACTAAGGTCCAAACCATCGGCAATTATGCTGGTTGGGTGACAGACTTCCTTCTGGATGGCCTTGAAATTCTTCACGGAGAACTTGGACCCGTCGTGGTTAAACTCGGGAAACCCGCCTATAAGCTTGGCTGGCTCGAGTTTGGGAAGATACGCCTTAGCCAGCGCAAGACCCCGGGTTACCCCAACCCGGCAGGACGATCGTTTCCAGTGCCTAATCCACTCGGGGACGGTGGAGCAAGCATCCAGCAGCATCTTCAGGTTGCCGTGCCCGGAACCCGGTCACCTCAGCTCCTGAAGGATCCATTTGGTTCCGGCGCACAGCTGCCGGATAGTGCTCTTGATGGTCTTCAACTTGGCAATGTCATCTTCGTCCGGGATTACTTCATCCGGACCTGCAGAAAGTAGCAAAAAATAACGAGTAAGGAAATCCGACTATTTATCAGAATGAGAATCCAGATCATAATTATCAAGTTAGCAATCGTACCAGCCAAAGCACGATATGTATCAGCAATTTGAACAGAAAGCTTTGTCAGCTCATCTTCTGCTGCATGAGCCCTCCTCCTATACTTCCTCGTGATCTTCCCACTCTTCCTAGCTTCAGCTTCAGCCGACTCACGCAGAGCCGCCTCCTTCTCAATGAGCTTGGTGTCCTTCGCCAATTTTTTCTTGGATTGGGTCACGAACGCCTGAGTGGAGACACAAGGAAGGATTAGTCGGATATACTACGAAGTTCCAAGCAAATTATCAATAAATTCACTCGGAACTTGGGGACTAGATAAGGATACAGGCAATATTATTTGGATTTACCTCATGTTTAGCTATCAAAGCTTCTAAGATATTTTCTTCATCGGCCCTCAAGGTGTGCAGGGCATCAAGCATCTGGGAGAACATCATGTCTTCGGGCCTGACACTAGAAGAGCCGGCAGCTTGATCGCCTGGCGGGTGAACTTTCCCCGACTTTGGGGTCGAGACCCGGACTGTCTGGGTGTCCGGGTTTGGAGAACCCGTGTTTGTTTCCAGGATCTCAACCTCCTCGTCCTCAGCCTCTTCAGATGGCTTCGGAGACCTGGCTTCCTGGCGAGCCGGGTCACCCAAGGGGCCTTGTTCCTGGTTATCTTTAACATCATCGCCAGTCGCGGCGTCCATATCATCAGTCGGCCCCTCCGTCTCCCGGTTATCTGTCTCCATGTTCTCCGGGTCACTAAGTGTGACTTGGGCGCTAAGGAAAAAAGAGAGAAATAGTTAACGACAATGGATGAAAATACAAGGATGTCATATAGCAAAGACTCACCCGGTGTTCACAGCGTAATCTGGTGGGAGCTCGCTGCTGGAAGCGGATGAAGCTGTCACGGGAACCGATAGCGGAACCCGGAACTGCCCGGCCAGTGGATGGTTGGGGGAGGGGTGACGTTGAGGAGAGTTGGAAGGGTGAGGTGGAGGAGTACCGGCACGGCAGACTGGTGAGGTGGAGATGCCCAGGTTGAGGGGATCGTCACCTGGGGAACTCCGGGTCACCCTGCGCTTGGCCGGAAGAGATTCCTTCAAGTGTGATGAGTTGGACAGTTGTTGGTTAAGTTTACGCATGTTATCAAAGGAATAGGGTTCGGAGGACATAAAGGAGAAGGGAACCTTGGATACCACCCCTCTGGTCTTCCTCTTGTTCCCGACCGTTACTTCTTGTTCGGATTCGCTTTTATCGGACTCGGTGGCCTCCAGGTCCTCCTCGTCCTTGTCATCCTTGTCCTCCAATCCTGTAAGCCGAGTATGTATAGTCGGAAAAAGTTAGACGTGTGAGCAAAATGATGCAAGTGAAGCTGATAGAAGACCCGGGTGAATACCTTCATCATTGTCAGCCGGTTCCTCGTCTTCTTCCGGGTCTCCGGAGGAAGGGGAGGTCTCAACATTCCAAAAAACATTATCAGCCTGAGTCAAAGGTGTGAAGGTAGGGTTTAATAATTGGATCTAGTAAAAGCATGAAAATGAAGGTATATCTGCCGGATCTTACCGCAGGAGCCGGATTCTCGCGAGTGAAAGGCTCCAGTCCGGCTATATTCCAGATGACGTCTAACTTTTCCGTCAAAAAGCTCTTGATGGTCTTGTTGGTATCACCCGCCGGGTAATTCTTCGAGGAACATCGGAGAGAATCCGTAGAGTGCCCCGAGTACTCGCACATCAGTTTCGAGCGAGTGGAGTTGGGTTGGATCCGGAAGTTGACCCATGTTTTAAATAGGTTGAGCCCAAGGAGACCTTGGGCAGAGAGGACGGCTATCTTTGCTAAGAGGGGTTGAATGGTTTCCCTGTCCGATTCAGGGGCAAAAGCGTTGAAGGTATCGGAGAGATCTAAGAGACCCTCCGAGTAACCCGGCAGTTTCCTCTCGCCGGGTGGGGAGGTGTCTCGGCAGTAGAAGAAGGACAATTGCCAATGCTTAACGTGGGAGTTCAAATTAAGAGTCGACATAGGTGAATTCTTGCGGCGCTGGATAGAGACCCCGCCGCAAGCTAAGAGCACCCCGTCACCGCTTTTGCGGCACGGTTTGCATTGGAAGAGTTCAATGAAAAGAGCCAGATTTGGCGGAATGCACAAATAAGACTCGCAGAGGACAATGAAATGTGTTATGTTCAACATAGAGTTAGGCCCTATGTCGAACACCCGGAGGCCATAGTGGCGGAGGACTTCACGAAAGAAAGAGTGCCCCGGGTGGCGAAACCCCCGGATCACATGTTCGACGAAGCAAATTACCTCGTCCGAGTTAGGCGTGGGCCGGGTCTCGTCGCCTGGCACCCTCCAGTGGATTTCCTCCTGAGGGGGAAGGACACCTAACTCGGCCAGCTCCTCCAGCTTGGCCTTCGTCACAGAAGATCGCGCCCAGTTGGCGGATATTGATTGGGTCATCCTTGGCTTGGCCGTCTGCTTCCCTTTGGTCTTGGGCGCCATCGGTTCAGTCTGCAAAAGCACAAGACAAAAGGACACAAAGCATAAGACTCGGAAATCATGGATTCTCCGAGTATCGATAAACATCATGAGAATTACGAATTATCCAGGTATCAAGTATCAGTACAGAAACTATGGGGTACTTACGTATTGGCAAGCATTTGTGGAAGAAGGTTGATTGCCCATGTATCTAGTGCAGGTAAAAGAACCGGAAGAAGTGGATTTTCCGGGTATCAATGACAGCCGCGGAAAATTTGGGCGAAATGAATCTAGATTGGAAAATTTGCGGACGATTCTGCGGAGAAATTGATGATTAACAGTGATAGGGGAGTGATGTGTGACCATCTATCAAGCTATTGGACGAGCTAGCGTGGAACTATGCGACCTAATCCGGTGCGGAACAAGGAACGGCTCGCGGCGGACCAAGATCCAATCTAGGTCAAATAATGCAGACAAAAGCTAAATTAGTGGGAGCAAGAAACTTACCGGTGTGGATTGGAGAAGGATGCGGCGGCGGCAAACGGCGCAGTCGCGGTGCCCCGGTGCGATTCCCGGCGGGCGGCTTGGAGACGCGGCGGCGGAGTTTGGCGGCGGCGCGGGGTGAGCCGTGGATGAGCGCGGACGGCGGCGGCCTTGCTCCGGTGACGCGCGCGAGATCTCCGTGGTGGTGCTCTGAGTGCTCGAACGGGGGTGCGCTGGAGAGGAGGAAGAGAATGGGAGCAATGGACCGTTAGGGTTAGGTCAACCCCTAGGTACCTATATATAGGTACGGGTGGGGGGACCTAGGCTAACGGGCGGGAACCAAAATTTTCGGGATAAGAGATACCCGTCCGAGATTTTGGGGATATGCGTTAAGTGCCCGAGAGCAATATCCGGACAAGATAAGAAGGGAATCTCTTCCGTGATATTCGGATCAATTAATGAGCAAAGTGAGCCGGGTCTTTTGCATTCTCCTTGGAACATTGACCCGGAAAGTTAAAGATGGATTTAGAGAAAGCCGGGTTATTATATGGACCACCATTGGAGTTAGGCCTAGTTGTTTATTAAAGCAACCTAACCCGGCCTCTATGAGTTTGTGTGTTTATTATTTTTGCAGGAAATAGCGTGCGCTTCAAGGGGGATCCCATGAAGCCAAGCTATTCTGGGGACTACTGATGGAGGGATGATAACCCGGTAGGCTAACGCCAAGGAGTAACTCGGCCCAAAGGACGCTGCGCAAGACCCGGCTTAGGATAAAGAAGCTTCTAGAAGGCCCAGGAACGAAGCCCTCGTAACCCGGATTGTGGGTTCCGGTAAGGAAGTTTAGGGTTTGTAAGCAGTGTCCGGGTAGGATTCAGAGTGCGCCTTGGAGAGTAAGCCAGGGGGTCCGGATGTTATATAAGCCGGTCCCTAGGTTAGGGTTAGACAAGCTTTTACGTGAGCAAGAACACGATCGCCAGATCGAGAGGTTCCGAGTATCCATTGTAACACCAGTATCGAGCTAATATATTTAGATCGTAGACTCGGCGACTTGATTGCCGGCTACCAGATCGCATATCACCATGGTTTCCTTCGAGCTAAACCCTCTCCCAAACACTCGAGTCGATTTGCCCCAAGACAAGTTACCCCCAGTAACGTCTGCCGTGATTATCCCACGACAGTATGATTCTAATTGGGAAGTGGTTGATCGTCTGACAAAGATAGCACACCGATACATCATAAACGTACCCCTAATTTCTGATGCTCCATGATCATATTATGCCAATTGCTACATGTTTTCTCCCTTATTTATAGCATTTTTATACGTTTTCTAGACTAACCTATTAACAAGATGCCACAGAGCCAGTTCCCTGTTTTCTCTTGTTTTTCAGTTTCAGAAAAGTTGTTCTAGAAATATTCTAGGAATTGGAAAATTCGAAGCCCGGAAGTCCTATTTTCCTCGGAAGCATCCAGAAGACCGAAGAGGAACCGAAGAGGGGCAGCAGGGGGCCACACCATAGGGTGGCGCGGCCCCCATGGCCGCGCCAGCTAGGGATGTGGTCCCCTGGAGTGCCACCGCCTTCGCCCTGTCGCCTATTTAAGCCCCCCGAATGGAAAACCCTAGGCACGTGATCAAAATCCCCGAAAATGTTCCACGGCCACCGTCACCGTCAACCCCATATCAGGGGGGGTTTGAAGCTGTTTTCGGCACCCTGCCGGAGAGGAGATCATCACCGGAGGCCTCTTCATCACCTTGCCTGCCTCCGGAGTGATGCATGAGTTGTTCATCCTTGGACTACGGGTTCGTAGCTATAGCTAGTTGGTTGTCTTCTCCTCATATGCATCCATGTTTAGATCTCGTGAGCTTCCTATCATGATCGAGATTGATCTTATGTAATTCTCTATGCTGTGTTTGCTGGGATCCAATGAATATTGACCTTATGCCAAGTTGATTATAGTCTTTATTTGCATATGTTATTTGTGATCTTGCATGCTCTCCGTTGCGAGTGGTTATTCTGGCCAAGTAATTGTTATTAACTCCAAGAGGGAGTATTTATGCTCGATAGTGGGTTCATGCCTCCTTGTTGCCTTGCTCGAGTGACAGAAACGTGAAGGGGGAGGATGTGTTGTTGCCATTAGGGAGAAAACAGCGGTGAGAGTGCCCGCGTGCATAATCATTGCTTACATTACACACTTTGTTTAATGCAATTATTTGTTGCTTGCAACTTAATACCTGAGGGGATTCGGATGATAACCTGAGGGTGGATTATTAGTCATAGATGCAGATGGATGTCGGTCTATGTATCTTGTTGTAATGCCCGCACTAAATAGCATAGTAATCTTCATGTCATATTGTGCACTACGGTGCAACATTTATTTGTCAATTGCCCAGCTGTAATTTGTTCACCCAGCATGCTATCTTTTATGGAGAGAAACCACTAGTGAAATTACGAACCCCGGTCCATTTTTCCACACTGTTAAACAAACCACAACAATTTCCTTCTTTCTTTACTTTCTGCAAGCATACACGGTTTTACCACACTATACGTCTAATCTTTGTTTTCAACAAGACCGGTGAGATTGACAACCTCATTGTTACCGTTGGGGCAAAGTATTTTGGTTGTGTTGTGTGCGGGCTCCACGTTGTTGCTGACACCGGTGAAGCGCCTGCACCACCGTCAGTGGCATTAACCTTTCGAAGATTCTCTTTCTCCTACTGGATTGATAACCCTGGTTCTTAACTAAGGGGAAAACTTCCTACCGCTGTGCTCATCACACCCTCCTTTTGGGGTATCCCAACGAGTGCAAGATCTGCACCATCAATGACTTTTTCTGGCGCCGTTGCCGGGGAGAAGGAAGTCTTCTGTCAAGGGGAGTCTCTCACTCTCAATCTCTTTATTTTGTTTTTTGTCTTGTTTTTATTTTTGTCTTGTTTTTATTTCTCTATATCAAAAACACAAAAAAATAGTTTATTTCTCTATATTGAAAACACACACAAAAAAAAATAGTTTACTTCATAGCTGTTATTTATTTGCTTGCTTTTATTCTGCTAAAATGAGTTCCTCTGAGAATAATAAGTTGTGTGACTTCACTAGCACAAACAACAACGATTTTATTTGCACACCTATTGCTCCGCCTGCTTCTACTGCTGCTTTCTATGAGATTAAACCTGCTTTATTAAATCTTGTGATGAAAGAACAATTTTCTGGTATTAGTACTGATGATGCTGCTGCCCACCTTAACAATTTTGTTGAACTATGTGAGATGCAAAAATATAAGATGTGGATGGAGATATTATTAAACTGAAATTATTTCCTTTCTCTTTGAGAGGAAGAGCTAAAGAATGATTCCTATCTTTGCCTAGAAATTGTATTGATTTATGGACTAAGTGTAAAGATGCTTTCATTGGAAAATATTATCCTCCTACTAAGATTATATACCTGAGAAGTTACATAATGAATTTTAAGCAATTTGATAATGACATGTTGCTAAAGCTTGGGAAAGAATGAAAACTATGGTGAAGAATTGTCCCACTCATGGACTGACTACTTGGATGATTATACAAACTTTCTATGCAGGACTGAATTTCTCCTCAAGGAACCTATTGGATTCAGCTGCTGGAGGGACCTTTATGTCCATCACTTTGGGCAATGCAACAAAGATTATTTATGATATGGTGATAAATTATTCAGAGTGACACACTAAGAGAGCTCGAAAAGGTAAGAAGGTAAATTCTGTTGAGGAAATCTCCTCTTTAAGTGAAAGGCTTGATGTTATTATGTTTATGCTTGTTAATGGTAAAGCTCAAGTTCCTAATAATGTTCCTTTAGCCTCTTTGGTTGCTCAAGAAGAGCATGTTGATGTGAAATTTATTAGAAATAATAATTTTAACAACAATGCTTATAAAAATAATTTTGGTGGAAACAATTATAAGCCTTACCCTCCTAATAATGGTTATGGTAATTCTTATGGCAACTCCTACAATAATAATAAAAGCTCTACCTATGATCTTGAAAACATGCTTAGAGAATTTATTTTTGAATTTTGAGACCGTAGGAACAGGCCCTACGGTGTTTTATAGATAAATAGAGTCAACCAATGGGTGACCCAAGAGTTACAGAAGAGAATACAAGAGTTACAGAAGGAATTACAACTAGAAGAAAGTTTAGTGGGAAATACTAGTGATCCAAGCCAACCAACTAGCAACAAGGAAAGTTTTGAGTCTATATGGATGAAGCTCCAAATCAGATAAGAGTCTGGTCCTCCATTGGTTTAGAGAATTTATTAGCACACAAAGTGCTTTTAATAAACCTGTTGAGGAAAAGCTTGGTAAAATAGATGTTCTTGCCTCTAAAGTAGATAGCCTTGCTATTGATGTTGATTTTCTAAAACTGAAAGTTTTGCAACAAGATGTTAAACAAAATAAAACTTTGAATGCCATCCAAGTTTAAATAGATAATAATGCTAGGTTGATGGCTGAATTACATGCTAGGTGGGAAAGAGAAGAAGAACTAGCTAGAAAGAATAATATTGCTAGAGTTTGCACTATCACAACCACTAGTAAAACTGAAGTTCCAAGTGCTAGTAAACCTCCTACTATCAATGGTAAAGTAGGTTGTGTTAATAAAGTCCCTACTCCTTTGGTGAAACGTGCTAAATTGCCTCAAACTGCTGAAATTGCTTCTGATAAAAGTGCTGAAATTTTTAGAAATGTGGGAGATAATGGTTCCATTACTTTTGATGATAATAATATTGATTTTGATGATTGCAATATCTCTGAAGTTATTATGTTTCTACAAAAGCTTGCTAGAAGTCCCAATGCTAGTGCCATGAATATGGCCTTTACTAAACATATTACCAATGCTCTCATGAAAGTTAGGGAAGAAAAGTTGAAACTTGAGACATCTATCCCTAGAAAATTAGATGATGGTTGGGAGCCTATCATTAAGATAAAAGTAAATGATTTTTATTGCAATGCTTTGTGTGATCTTGGTGCTAGTATCTCTGTTATGCCTCAAAAGCTTTATGATATGCTTGATTTGCCACCGTTGGAACACTGTTATTTGGATGTTCATCTTGCTGATAATGCTAAGAAGAAACCTTTTGGTAGAATTGATGATGTTCTTATTATGTTTAATAATAACCTTGCTCCTATTGATTTTTTTGTTATGAACATTGAATAGAATGCTTCTTGTCCTATTGTTTTGGGAAGACCTTTTCTTAGAACTGTTGGTGCTATTATTGATATGAAAGAGGGGAGTATTTCATATCAACTTCCCCTCAAGAAAGTTTTGGAACACTTTCCTAGAAAGAAGATGAAGCTACCTTTTGAGTCTATTATTAGAGAAAAATATGATGTTGATGCTTCTTCACTTGAAAACACTTGAAAGGGTTTAAAGAAAAGCGCTATCGGGAGACAACTCATTTTATTTCTCTGTTTTCTTTCAGTTTTCCTTTGTTTTCTTTGGTGTTCTTGCACCTGGGTGTTTTATATTTCCTTAGAAACCCTGATGTATCTTTTCTTTTGAGTTTTTGTTGAGCCAAGTAAAGCCACTAGTGGAAAGTTGAGCCTATATTTCGGATTTCTGCGTAGGAAATGGATTTCTCCTGTCCACTGTAAATTTTGTTAAAAATCACATAAAATTCAAAATGACCTGAGATTTTTTGTGTTTAATCCCGAGTTATATACGCAACATTTTCTAGGATACCACTTTTTGATTTGAGAAACATAAGAGTTTTGAAAAAATCTATCTTTACCTGCTGTTCTGTTTTGACAAATTTCTGCCATTTATCGCATTTGCATCTTAATCTCTTTATTTTGGTGTTCTTTTGAGAAAAAGAGTTTTGAAAGAAGTTGTGACAGTAGCTAATGTGTTTTTGTGTGTTATACTTGTGTTGAAACTGAACCATGTGGATTTATTATTTCGATGGCACTAACGTTGCTAATGAAGATTGTGAGAATTTTGATGTGAAGGAAGTTTTCAAGGGTCAAGAGAAGAGGATGATATGATATGATCAAGAAGAGTAAAAATCCTAAGCTTGGGTATGCCCGGTGGTACATCCAAGAAAATTCCAAGAAGACTCAATCGTCTAAGCTTGGGGACGCCCAAGGCATCCCCTTATTCATCAACAAATTATCAGGTCACTTCTAGTGAAACTATATTTTTATTCGATCGCATCTTATGTGCTTTACTTGGAGCGTCTTTTATTTTTATTTTCAGTTTGATTTTTATTTTGATTTCAGTTTTTTTTTTTACTTTCATAATAAGCTTGGTTGGTCCCCGGGATTCTTTTATTGGAGAGTGACACGCTCCGTTTTTTCTTGAGAATACGTTGTATTCTTAGTCTCTGTTTGACTGCTGCATTTATTCAGCTCCTGTTTTGCATGCATCTCTTGTTAGAGCTGTTAGTTTTAGTAGTATTATGTTAGTACTCTCATGATTGATTTCTGTATCATAAAGAGTATTTTTTAAAATCATGTTTTGTATGGTGCTTGTTGGGAGAAACAAAAGAAAACTGCTTCTTGAAGTAGAATCTATAACAGTACTAGTAGAAGCTTGCATAGACTGTGGCTAGGACTTTTTCATGCCATGATAAATGTTATTTTAGTTTTGAATCCTTGTGATTATTGAGTAGCATGATTAGCCTCAAATAGATGAGAGTGTTTAATATGTATTGAAAGATTCATGAGTTGTTCTTGTCATAGTAAAGCATCAATAGATGGTATTCTCTTTCGAATGTTTTATTCGGTTGACTTGGAGCATGCTCACGCCATGTTTATGACTACAAACCAGTCACGAATAGCCTCCATGACCACTTAGTTTTTGAACTTGTGATACTCCTTATGTTTTAATTAATGATGCTTATGTCTCTATGCATGATTATGGCTCTTATGCTCTCTTGATTTTTCGCTCCCAGACTTTTGCTAGCCTCCACCTATACTGAGCATGAGCTCTACTCGTGCATCCAAACTCCCTTAAACCAAAGTTTTATCCATTGTGTCCACCATGCCTACCTACATGTGGTATTTAACTGCCATTCCAAAGTAAATTGCTCATGTGTTACCTTTAAATGTTCAAAATTACTCCTGCTTTATGTTCCTGTTTTTGCTCATGAGGACGTAAATAGAGAATATTTATCTCACTTGTTGATTGGATTTCACACCCTGTACTAGTGGCTTCATCCGCTTATCCACATGATAGAAGAGCTGGCACCGGGGTGCCCAGCCCCAAATTAATTTATACAAATTCCCTTCACTATTTTTGCCCCTAATTTATCAGTCAAAGCATAATTGTGTAAACAAAAGAGAAAGAGGGATGACCTTCTACACCAGTTCTGTCCTTCACCATGGGAGCCACTCTTGTGAATCTAGTTGACTTGTGACGTACTGTATTTTCTGTTTACCATTCGATGACACTAGCATACATCTCCCAAAATATAGACATTCCTCCACAAATGCCAAACTTTTAATACCTCTGTTTAATAAAATAAAAGCTCTAGCACATGAGTGATCCCTGCTTCCCTCTGTGAAGGTCCTTTCTTTTACTTTTATGTTGAGTATCTATCTTCTAACTTTATGCACAGTTGAGAGAGCATTTTTGCCATTCTGAGTTCTATGTGCATTTGTCCCATAAGCATCAATAATTACTTCATGATGTGAGCTTATTTGTTCTTAAATTATTTGTTCTAGTCTTCCTCTTGAACTTTGAAGGTGTCCTGGCATTTATGTTTTTCCCCACTCTTAAGGACTATCGAAATATCACTTTGCCATGCTTTCTCTATACCTGAAACAAACGTTTACCTTTCTTTGCATTATTATTCATGATCCTTTATTTGAGTTACTTTTCGTGATGCAAAGTAATTGCTATGCTTTATTATTAAAGTTCTATTTATCATGCCTATGTTTAAAGTCTTATGATCTCAGCGTGCATATGATTTTACATTAGATTGATCAAGTTTGTGTTAGTAGCATGTCACCCCAGAAATTAAGGTTTTATCGTTTACCTACTCGAGGACGAGTAGGAACTAAGCTTGGGGATGCTTGCTACGTCATAAATGTATCCTTAATTTCTGATGCTCCATGATCATATGATGCCAATTGCTACATTTTTTCTCCCTTATTTATAACATTTTTATACGTTTTCCGGACTAACCTACTAACAAGATGCCACAGAGCCAGTTCCCTGTTTTCTTCTGTTTTTTAGTTTTAGAAAAGTTGTTCTGGAAATATTCTCGGAATTGGAAAATTTGAAGCCCGGAAGCATCCAGAAGACCGAAGAGGAACCGAAGAGGGGCAGCAGGAGGCCACACAATAGGGTAGCGCGCCCCCCTGGCCGTGCCAGCTAGGGTGTGGCCCCCCTGGAGCGCCACCTCCTTCGCCCTTTGTCGCACCCGGACTTCTAAAGGATACTCGCCGTTCCGTTGAACAGTAGTAGATTGGATTACGGGGCTTACCGGCACCCGCGTCCTCTTACGAGTAGGCCAACACACGTATGTGTGACAACCAACCCCTATCTGTTCAGCGTCGACGTAAACCATCCCATAGAAATCAGGACACTACCATTGACGTACTTCATACCATACACACATGGTACGTCAACGGTTTGTAACAGAATGATAGCACAACATATCTCTAAGACACAAAAGATTGAAATAAGTTGCAAATAGCTCTCACTAGAGCAGAGATAGCAAATACAATCATCCAGAGGACACATGTCCCAACATAACATCATTACATCTCAGCGGAAGCATTCAAAGGGGGTCTGAGTACAGACAAGTCCAAATAGGCTTAAGAAGCCAGGAAGAAAGAAAAACGGAGCCCCTCCATGATGTCTCGGATCCTGCCCGGGTCCGCTAACTACTCGTCAGCAGCCTCGTCAAACTCCACGTAGTAGCCGTCACCTGGATCCTCGTAAGCGTAGTCTGCGGAAACCACAGCCCCAAAGGGGTCAGTACATAAACGTACTGGCAAGCAAGACTCACAGTTCACCAAAGTGTAGCCCGTCAACACCAAGCACAGATGACTTGGGTTCAACGGAAGAAAGGGGATATAAAAGATGCTGCAACTGGCTGCGCTAACCAACTACAGAGAATCTACCACTTCCGGCTAACAGAAAGAAGATAAGATCGAGTATTGTAACCAACTGAAAGATAACTTCAAACAAACCCATCCTGGATCTCGCCCCTTATCCAAAGAAGCAATCCGAGGATAACTCACACAGTTGGATTAAAGATGAATCAAGTTACTGTGTCAATAAGTCTATTACTAGTCAAGTTGTTAATCATTGGGTGTGAGATGGTGAATCATTAGGTTTAAGTTGTCCTGAATACTTGTTAGCCAGTACTTTCACCAAGTTAACCATAACCGCGGAAAACACGGCTTCTCGAGAAGATTATCCCTGCAGGGTTGCACCAATTTGGCCGTACACGTATGAATAACCCGCCAGATGGGATGCCTCCCACCAAGCGGGGCACTCAACACAACTCAACTCTTCTTCGCATCAAGCCCAAAGCACCTTGGGCGCACGGCTAATCAAGCCCCGAAGAAAAGGGACCCTCATAGCACTCTAAGACCGTGTCCCCCTATATGCCGACTACAAAGGTTCCACCCTGCGCTGGGCTCGCAAAAACATGCATGCGGCAAATGGAAAACACGAACTAAATGAGGCGATTTGGACGAGATGCGAATCGAATCAAATTGAGGGGGGCGCCCATACTCGCTTCCCACATGCGGGTAGTGCGCTCATCATGGATCAGTAGACAAGACCCTTTTCCTATTAGGGTCGACACTAGCAGGCCTCAAAACCACACAGGGCCTCCTGCCGGTGCCTTATCATCAAATTATTATTTAACAATAACATTAGCATGATTGATTGATTAAACATCGAGCCCCCCAGAACATAAGGAAATAGTAACAGAAAGTAACGGGTAACAGACTCGAGCAAAACAACCTAAGCATGCTAGTAAGACACTGGCTCAAACAATAGGGTTGTAGGAGTGGAGGTGAGGCAATATCAGGGTTAAGGGATTCATGTGATAGGTTCGTAACAGAAACAACTACACATAGGGCTAGCAATATAGACAACGGAAAGTATCGGTAACCAATGTTGAAAGGAACACAGTGGTTCATGTGAGTGATAACTTTCCTGCAAACTCAGCAGCCCGGTACTGAGCTAGATCCTCAGAAGGGGTGTCGTAAAGATCGCCGGTCTCAACGTCGTCGTCTATTCGAGAAGAAGCAAACAAACAAGGCAGAAATATAAACAATCAATATCATGGCATAGTGCACAATCATGGGATGATGCATGTCAAGTTAATGGTTGCATCAAAATAAACTAGTGGACTTGGTAACACAATTTAAATTGGACCCATATGCAATGAGATTGCATATGGAAAAGGTCCATGAATTAAGTGGAAACAATGGACTACAATTAATTATCATGTGAAAGTTGTTTAGCATGATGCATGCATGATGATAACAACAAAATAACAACAATAGATGCAAGTGGTAAAGGAATTTAACAAGTTTGGAAATTATTTGTTAAGTTTGGAAATTTTGGGTTACTTAAAGATGTCACACAAACATTTGTTGTTTTCACCAATTTAAATTGTGCAAAATAAATAACAAAATTTATATTTGAAAAGAATACAAAATTTTAGTTGGATTACATGTTTCAAATATTGAAATAGGAGTTAGGATGAATTTATTATGACTTAAACAATATTAAACAAGTTTTAAATGAATTTAAAACAAGCATGAATATTATTTGAATTTTATTTGATCAAAACATAAATTCAAATTCATATTTGAAAAGTTTATACTTTTCTAGTTTGAAAACATATTTGGCATGTTCAAAAATAATTTATTTTGAGCAAGTTATGATTTTAGCAAATTTAAATGAATTAAACAAGGATTAAATTATTTAGGCAATTTAAATTATTCAAAACATGAAGCAAAATTTATATTTGAAAAGGTTATTTGAAATAGCATGGAAAACATATTTTATTTGCATTATTTGGATTAATAATGAATTAGTTATGAATTTTAGCAAATTGCAATTGAATTATTTGAATTGCATTTTGAAAATTCAAAACATGAAACAAATGCTACCAATAGGTAGATAATTAAATTTAGACCAGTGCACATATTTTATTTTTGTTATTTGGAATTATAAAACTAAAGTTATTGTCAAATTACTTTCAGGGACCAATCTGCAATTTTTGAGGGACTGGTTTTAAAACAGAAACTGTTAAAAACATTTTACACGCACAGAAACCCTACCCTAGGCACTGCCAGGGGGGCCCAGGGTCACTGCGCGCTTGCGTGGCTTCAGAGTGGCTGACAGGGGGCCCTCCCTGTCAGCGCTGCGGGCAAAAAAGTTGGG